>CM076580.1:966548722-967163407 GCA_034641835.2 Pinus albicaulis | reverse complement strand
ACTACCCCCTGCACTCATTTACCAGCTACCACCGGAAGGGAGCTACAACCCCCTCACTGAAGGCTTTGACCCTCAGCAACACCATGGACCACGTTTCATCAATTTTCATACTGGATCCAACAGCTTCCATACAACACAACTTGTAGGCCACTTTTCATCATATTTTTAGACTGGACCCACTCCACACATTTAAGCTCAACATTCATCAAACTGAAACTTATAACCCAATCAATTCATTCATTGAATCATAAACCAATAAACCAACGACTTGATCTTCAATTAACATAATCAGCAGCATATTCATCATTCAAATAACCCAGTTCTGTATGAATACATCATTGACAAATAACAGTAAAACAAAAAAACAGATCAGACATTTCATTCCACTTACTTCAGGAAACCCTAGATTCCATACGCGCTTTTACTTCACTAAACCTGCGTATGTACGCGCTTTCATGCACACCAACCCGCGTATACTTCTGTGCATTCTTTAGAAAACCCTATCTGCCCATACGCGCTTTTCCTGAAGCAGACCCGCGTATACACGCGCTTTTAATGAATCGAACCTGCGTATACATCTGTAAATTTTCAGGACTGTGCAGCTCTTCAGATCAGATAAAAAACTCAGATTTCATCCTTTACTTCAGAAAGTATTTCACCTCATCTCAGATCTAAACATTCCATAAACAGATCTAGAAAATACATATACATTTCAGATCTAGAGATCCCTCTTCATCATTTTCTTCATAAGTGCATCATAGATTCAGATCTATCAATCAAGAACAGAGTTCATCCACACAGATATTCCTTAGAGAGATTTATTCATTCACAACCCTTACTAATGCACACTCTTGCACCATGATCTTCTTCTCCTTATATAGATTTAGCCTTTCTCAATACTATGAGTCAAAACGACTCAACTACTAATGGTATTCCTGGACGAGATCAAATAGATATTCCAGTGCTCAATACAATGGGTCAATACCATGGTAACACCCCTTGATATTCTAAATTTGGAGTGCAAAAGAGCATATGCGACTTGGCACGTACTTTTCCACGTGCATACGCTACTTCACCTTTAACAAACCCGTGTATGCTTTGTAGCATAAATTATTTATCATTATTCTGGCACTTTTTGAATTCCTTTCTTCTGTTACTTCTGAACTGATCTGTAGATACATCAGATTTACATTTAACAACTCATCAAGTCAGTTTCCATCACGAACAAATTCATTAAGCAGGTTCCATCAAAGTCAACACATTGTATCACATTGCCAACAATCGTCCCCTTAACTCATCTAGTAGGTTTCCATCAAGGACAACTTCATCAAGTAGGTTTTCATCAACTTTATCAAGTAGGTTGCCATCAAGGATGCCAACAATCTCATTTCATCAATTAGGTTTCCATCAAGGACAACACATGCCAAAAATCTCCCCCTTTGGACTTGATGGCAACCATCATGGTGTTTGATCACCACAATAGATAGATACATTGAATATAACCATTATGCAGACACCATGATGCTCTCCCCTTATTCAAACACCATGTTACTCTCCCCCTTTGACATCAAGGGCAAAGGGCAGATGAAAACCAAAACAAGGTTTTTCTCCTCGGGTAGAAAGAAGAGCTCTGTAGATCTGATGTTCACTGAAGTTACCATGCTCCCCCTGAGTTCATGCTGAATCTTCAATCATATAATTCAATGAAGTACATGACTCTATGACCTTTCCTATTACCAAGGACTCATACTTATAGAAAAGATCCAACCAAGTGGATTTACATATATGACTCAAGTACCCAACCAAGTGGGTTTACACATTTTGACTCAACTACCCAACCAAGTGGGTTTACAAATTTGAGCAAGTCCTTACATGACTGAATATTACAATTTTTCATCATAGTTCTCAACATGAATTTTTCATCAAATTACAAATATGATCAAATACCAAAAGGACCTCAAGAAAGAGATCATATTTCAGAATCATCATAATGCCAACAATGCATTACATTCAGCAAGGCTAATGCTCCCCCTGAAACTGTGCATCCAATGCATCCTTTCCATATGACCAAAACTCGTCCTTAGCTTGTGCAACCTGAACACTTTCAACAGCCAATCATCAAGGTATCTTCACCCAATATTAGAGAATGAAACAGAATTATAAGAGCTGAAACATCATCAGAGATATCATACAGCATCAAAGATACCAAACAGCACCGCAGCTGTGCTGAAAGAATGCTGAACCAGAAGAATTTTGTCAGCAAATACCCATACGTGGTTTTCTGTGTATGAACTCGCGTATATACACGACTGTCTTTCAGGAAATCCGCGTATCCAACTTAATCTTTTGAAATTTAAGCAGATCTGATCCTCTGCATGGTAGAGACTATTCTCAACTTCTGTCTAAGATATTCGAATGCTTCCCTGGAATATATGAGAAAAGAAAGATAGGAAAATGTAGTTGTGTTTTCAAGTGTCATCCAACAGTTGTAGCATAAGCACATTAGTAACCAAGCCTTCAGACTCTTTGCAGCATCAACATATTCTTCCCAAGAGGAATTATCAGGCCAGAGCAACTTCTTCAATAGACAATATGTATTAAGCCATCATCCATGTGATCCGATATCACCAAGATCTTCATGATTCATAATCATGATGTAACATGTGTAGGAATTATGTATAAAAGGTCTCAACAGTGACAAAAGTCATTAGCAACAAACTCTGCATGATCTATCCTTATCTCTGAATCATAAGACTTCCAACTCATCCATGAGTGAAACCAAAAGATATTCTTCAGCAAAAAGCAAGTAGGGCTCATTCATAATCTCATCATAAGAAACCATGTATCATGTCATCATCATTTGAGCATAATTATTACAAGAAATAGGGAATAAGCAGATACAATGCCAACAATGCAATCATTAGTAGTTAGACTGATGCTCCCCCTGAACCTGTACTCCTGTTCTTGAGCTGAATCACTGTTTTCTTTAATAGAAAAGCATACGCTTCTTTCTCCAAAGGAACTCGCGTGTATACATGGCTTTTGTTCACTAAACCCGTGTATGGAAAGTGAAACACAGAAAATTTCCACAACTTCATCTCCCCCTAAATTTGTACCACCTGTACCTATTTTCTTCATATCAGATGCACTGTCAGAAATAAACATAACAAGAATTACCAAACCAACCATGGGAATCATCATACATTGCTCCCCCTATGAAGATACATTACTAATCCCTATAATGTATCTCACATCATCCCTGCGGTCATTATGAGAAGTAAGCTTTAGAAGCGGATGACTGCAGTAGGGTCAATATTCGCTACGTTTCTGACCGGTCCTCCTTCCTTTTCCAGCTTAGCTTGAAATTTCTTTTAGTGTGCTGAAAATTCTCCAATTTCTAAGATCTGTTCATCCTGCATTCTTTTTCTACATGTCCATACTTGTTACAAGCATAACATCTTGCGTGACCAGAAAATTAAGCATAGGGATCATAATGTGTTTTTCTATTCTTTCTTCTATTGCAATCAGCTGCTTTATGACCATACTAGCTGCATGAAAAACAATATCCCTTAAAGAAACCAGAGTACCTTTTTGAGTAGAATATTTTTGATTGTGACTGAAACAATCTGCTTCTGCAATTGGCTGCAACATGCCCATAATTGTGACATTTAAAGCACTCAACTTTATTGATCAAAGGAGGGAATGATTTCTTTTGATAGTTCATAATTGTAGGTTGACCTTTTGTTTCTTCCAACACTTCAGGTTTTGCATTGATATCCTTCAAATCTTTAGCACTTCCTTGTGAACTAGATTCTCCTTTAACAATTTCATGAAAGCCAAGACCAAATTTAATAGAGGAAGACCTTTGACTATTAAGAATATTGTCCAGAATCTTAGTACTATCTTGGAACCTCAAGAGTTTATCCTTTTCTTCTAATTTACCTTTCAAAATATTTACCTCAACCTCCAATTTTTGGCATTGCTTCTTCATACTTTCTTCGACCCTTCTTTTTTCTTCTACTTGATCATTCAGTTTTAAAATCTCTTCTTTCAACCCATTTTCTTGTTCTTCAAAAATTTGTAGAAGTTCTTCATTCTTCTTATTTAATGCTTCGAGATCTGCTTTTAGAGAGATGAGTTCTTCATTCTTCTTATTTGATTTTTCTGGATCTTCTTTGAGAGAGATGATTTCTGCTTCAAGTTTTTCATTCTTCTTATTTGATTTTTCCAGATCTTCTTTGAGGGAGATGATTTCAGCTTCAAGTCCTTTTTCTTCAAATGATTGTAGAAGTTCCTTATTCTTATTATTTGATGCTTTGAGATCTACTTTCAGAGAGATGATTTATGCTTCAAATCCTTTACTTCTATTGGTTACATTATCGTACAGCCTTTTCAGTCTAGAGATCATATCTTTTTAGGTAGATTCTCTTTTATTAAATAATCTTTGTTGATCTTTGATAACTGCTTCTAGATCCATAGCATTACTTTCACTATCTTCACCATTGCTTACACAAAGGAGAAAATCACTAGAACAACAATCACTACTTGTTTCATCTTCTTCATTTTCTGTTGCACATGTTTTCTGAGATATCTCCTTTCCTTGAGTGGCCTTCTTCTTTTGCTTCTTTCCCATTGTGACGGATCTCCTTCAAGCGATCAAGCTCCTTCAAAAGGACCTGCTCTGATACCAATTGTTGGGAAAAATACTGAGAGGCGGGGGTGAATCAGTATTTAGTGCTAACTGATAAAATTTTCACTTTTCCTTTCTCTAAAACCCATATGCTACTTTACTGAAGACAACTCGTGTATACACGTGGATATCCTTAATAAAACTCGCGTATTAACCGAGATCTCATTATGCTGATAATTCTTTTCTTAGTTCATTGCATCATTCATTCATTAGATGTTTAGTAAACATTAAACATGTGCAGTAAGAACAGAATAAATCATCACACATAAGCAACACACATGAACACCAGGATTTAAGGTGGAAACCCAATTCGGGAGAAAACCACCACTGCCGTCGTCTCAGTCTTCAATATTTTATTATAAAGAAAACATCGTACAACCATGTACTGGCACAGACTCATACCATCACGTAGGCACCCACCTGCAGAAGGCCACAACCTTCTCTCATTTACCAGCCTCTCCTGGAAGGGAGCTACAACCCCCTGCTCTCGTTTACCAGCCTCTCCTGGAAGGGAGCTACTAACCCCTGCTCTCGTTTACCAGCCTCTCCTGGAAGGGAGCTACTACCCCCTGCTCTCGTTTACCAGCTACCACTGGAAGGGAGCTACAACCCCCTCACTGAAGGCTTCGACCCTCAGCACCACCATGGACCACGTTTCATCAATTTTCATACTGGATCCAACAACTTCCATACAACACATCTTGTAGGCCACTTTTCATCATATTTTCAGATTGGACCCACTCCACACATTTAAGCTCAACATTCATCAAACTGAAACTTATAACCCCATCAATTCATTCATTGAATCATCAACCAATCAACCAATAACTTGATCTTCAATTAACATAATCAACAACATATTCATCATTCAAACAACCCAGTTCTGTATGAATACATTATTGACAGATAGCAGTAAAACAGCAGAACAGATCAGATATTTCATACCACATACTTCAGTAAAACCCTAGATTCCATACGCTCTTTTACTTCACTGAACCTGCGTATGTACGCGCTTTCATATAGACCAACCCGCGTATACTTCAGTGCATTCTTTAGAAAATTCTTTCTGCCCATACGCACTTTTCTTTAATCAGACCCGCGTATACACGCGCTTTTGCTGAAGCGAACCTGCGTATACATCTGTAACTTTTCAAGACTGTGAAGCTCTTCAGATCAGATAAACAACTCAGATTTCATCCCTTACTTCAGAGAGTATTTCGCCTCATCTCAGATCTAAACAATCCATAATCAGATCTAGAAAATACATATACATTTTAGATCTAGAGATCCCTCTTCATCATTTTCTTCATAGGTGCATCATAGATTCAGATCTATCAATCAAGAACAGAGTTCATCCATGCAGATATTCCTTAGAGAGATTTATTCATTCACAACCCTTACTAATGCACACTCTTGCATCATGATCTTCTTCTCCTTATATAGATCTAGCCTTTGTCAATACTATGAGTCAAAACCACTCAACTAATAATGGTATTCCTGGACAGGATCAAATAGATATTCCAGTGCTCAATACAATGGGTCAATACCATGGTAACACCCCTTGGTATTCTAAATTTGGAGCGCAAAATAGCATATGCGACTTGGCATGTACTTTTCCGCGTGCATACACTACTTCACCTTTAACAAACCCGCATATGCTTTGTAGCATAACTTATTTATCATTATTCAGGCACTTTCCGAATTCCTTTCTCCTGCTACTTATGAAATTATCTGTAGATACATCATATTTACATTTAACAACTCATCAAGTCAGTTTCCATCACGAACAACTTCATTAAGCAAGTTCCATCAAAGTCAACCCATTGTATCACATTGCCAACAATCTTCCCCTTAACTCATCTAGTAGGTTTCCATCAAGGACAACTTCATCAAGTAGGTTGTCATCAAATTTATCAAGTAGGTTGCCATCAAGGAAAACACATGCCAACATTAATGCATTAGCACTACACCTAGAAGGTGAAGCACATGAATGGTGGTTTCACAGTCTATCTACATTGGGGCATTCAAATGTGACTGCATATGCAGAATTTACCCAAAGGTTGGTAGAAATATTTGACTGAAGAGATCTAGAGGCACCCTTTATTGAGCTTTCCAAGATCAATCAGTCAGGAAATTTGGAGACCTATATCTCTCAATTTCTAAAAATTTATGTCATAATGCGATATTTATGTAAAACTAGGAGTGTATGTGTTCATTGATGAGCTAGCAGAGCCTCTGCATGTGTTGGTCAAGTCCACTAGACCAACTACGCTCCAAGATGCCATTAAGAGGGCTAGGGACTTACAGGATGCTTTCCCAAGGGCAAGAAATCCATTTCAGCAAAAGGAAACTTTTCAGTCAAAGGGGAAAGATGTGAAGGTTCCTCCATTAAAGGAGAACCAGAGAAAAGGAGCTCATAGTGATGATGTCCGAAGAGATTTGAGAAGGAGGAAGATTTTCTTCACTTTCCAAGAACCATGGGCACTAGGACATCGATGTGTTATAGGGAAGGCACACTATATTGACGTATTCTATGATAGTGAAGAGGAGGTTCCAGAAGGATACATCAGCATTTTGGAACTAGGAGAGGATCCAACACCACCAGGAGGTGGAAATGGGGCATTTTCTCCAATTGGAGGGGCCCTTTCATCGTTACAAGGGGTACCCAAGTATCTGACCTTGAGAGTCTGAGGCACAGTTCAAGGGCAACGGGTGTCAATATTGATAGATAGTGGGGCTACCCACAATTTTATTGATGCTCAGCTAGTGCAAAAGTGAACCATACCATTAGATGATTTTGAAGGATTCTCAAAGGTTACAAGAGCTAGAATTATGTAATGTATGAAGTATGTTCCAGCATTGTCTGTAACCTTGGGGAAATACACTTTGACTGATCACTTCTTTGTGGTCAATATTCCTGACACCAATGTCATAGTGGGTGTACAATGGTTGATTACACTAGGAAAGGTTACCAAAGATTGGGATACCTTGCAGATGGAATGGACATATAAGAAGAGTGGTAAGCATCAAATGATCAGGGGAATTCACACCTATCCACCTCAGGAAGTATTTGCAAATAAGATGGAGATTGATTTACGCAGAGGAGCCAAGGACAAATCAGTACACTCATATGTGAAATATACTCTAGGCCATGATTTTACATTATTTGGAGGCATTCCACTAGGAAGGCCCCCAGACCGAGAGTTGGCTAAAGAGTTCTCACAACTAGTGGCACTAGTCACAGATCTGGCTAAGAGGGAAGCCTTTGATGCGACAAACACTGTGCATAGGGCCTCTGATTGGCTCAATGAGGGGATTAATATTTACCCGGTATTGATATTACTATATCTCACCAAGAATTTTTCATTGTAATATGATGCTTCAAGGGTAGGTGATGGTACATATATGGTGCAAGGAGGCTATTCCATAGCCTTTGAGAGTTAGAAGGTACTTCCACATAGGAAGGTGTCTTCCATATATGATAAGGGATTACTGGAAATTATGCATGCATTGACCAAACTCAGGCAATATTGGATGGGAAACAACTTCCAAGTGAAGATTTACTATCACAATCTTCAATCTTTTCTTGAGCAAAAGCAGCTGCTATAGAGGCAACAAAAGTGGATTCGCAGAATTCTGGCATATGATTCTGACATTGAATATGTCAAAGAGAGAAACAATAAGGTAACATATGTCTTATCACAGAAACTAAAAACACTATCATTGATGAGTGTGGATTCAGATTGGGAGTCCCAACTGTTGGTGGAGTATTCCAAGGACCACTTTACATGTGAGGTACTTGATGGGAAGGCGACCTATGAGAGGTATAGAGTGATGGGGGGGGGGGGGGGGGGTAATTTATTTCTAGGATCAGATATTCTTGACAAGAGATTCTAAGCTCAAGGAGAAAATACTACATGCAACACATGATTCACCCCTTTCTGGCCACCAATGTTTCATTAAGACATATCAGGACATTGGGGAGATATTATCACAGGATGGTCTGAAGGAGAATGTGCTCCAACATATCAAGAAGTGTGTAGTTTTCAAGAAGAATGAAGAAGAAAACAACCATCCTGCAAGGTTGTTACACTCACTTCATTTTCTGAGAGGGAGGTGGCAGAGCTCTTTTATGGACTTCATCACCAATTTTCCAATATTACATGGTAAGGATTGTGTCTTTATGATCATTGGTAAACTAAAAAAGTCTTTACATTTATCTGCCATTTATTCTCAGTGCACTGTTTCACAAGGGTCTAAGCCTCCCCTTGGACTTCATGGTTTTCATAAGACCATAGTCAATGATGAAGATAGCCACCTCCTGGATGGATTTGGGAAGGATTTGTTCCGATTGGGGGGTACGAAGTTGAGACTGAGTTCTAGTTATTCCCTCTGGACATACAGAAAAATAGAGTGTGAAAACAAGTGGCTAGGAAGTTACTTGCAGAACTATGTTCAGGGGAAGCAAGGAGCAAGGCTGCGTTGGTCCTATTTGGAGGGATGTTGCCACCATCTGACTTTTCACATGGAAATCATTATGTCTCTATTTTTAGTTCCATATGGTGATGATGCTCTAGAAATTGTTGATAGCATGATTTGAGAAAGAAAGGCTCCTAGAGTCCAAGGTTGGATCCAATAGAGTCAGGAAATATTCTGGTCCCTTAAGGACAACATTACTACAACCCAAGATTAGAAGAAGTTGTATACAAATCGTGGGTGGGTAGAGAGATATTTTGGGATGGAAACTACATTAAAGGAGAATGAGGCTATGATGCTCTTCTATGGACCATATTGGGTGATACATCTTATTGGGGGAGTATCATATGGGTTGGAGCTCCCCATGGAGAGTAAGGGCCCCAACATTTTTTATGTCTCATGTCCCAAGAGGGCCATCGGACAACATTTACTTTCCATCATGTATCTCCCATCTCTTTATGTTTTGAGACATTTTATATTGTCACCAAAGGCTACCTTGGACACTTGGGAGGGGCAGCTAAGGAACAACATGATTAGAGAATATTTGATTCGGTGGCGGAATATACCAGATGAGGAGGCTACATGGGAAGGAGAGAATATTTTGTGGCATCCATCCTTGTAGTTGCTTGAGGATAGAAAAAATTTGGGAGGGGAGGACTGTAATATTCCTCATTAGCATTCAACTAGTTGGAATATTAAATTATTTTTTTGTTAATAAAATAGATGAATAAGAGGGTAGAGGGACCCATAAAACTCTTAACTAGGAATAAAACCACTTCTAATGTGAATGTGTATTTGTCCATCTAGTTGAATGAAACACTCCTTGGTATGAATGGGGGTCATTTCATGTGGATGGGGTCAAGATTGACCAAATCAACATCATAATCATGGAGGTAATGGAGAGATATTGGAGGAAAATGCAATCATAATGGGAGGGAGTCTCCATGGGAGTAGCATCTTTAATGAGTGGGACTGAGGGGAAGGAGGCTCACAAAGAATATCAGGAAGGGGATGGAAACCATAGAGGGAATTCTGAATATTTTTTGTGTGTGGTCTTTAATGACTTTCTGCATGCTTCAACTTTTTAGCGGAGTCGATCGTGCTGTTTAGCACAAGGGTGTTTTCGGGCAGAAATACCACCCTAATCCTGAGGGGAATTTAAGTGCCCACTCAAGAGAGGTTCCTTTGAGCTTAATTCCATCATCCAACATCAAGAAAATCATCATCCACCTCCAGCAGCACAATCTCCTTTAGAAATTCCACAATTTAGGAGGGCAATTTCAGTGGAGGGTTTGTAACCCAAGTTCTTGAGCTTATTTTCCTGTGAGGGGAGCAACCCTTTATCTGAAAATTCAGTGGGGAGGAGTATTAGCTATTTTCATGTCATATCAGCCACATCCTAGTAGTTTCATAACTACAGATCGTAATTCATCCCTAGGGCTGAATTTTTCATCTTGTGTATTTACGGAAACCCTTTCTGGGTTATCTAGGAATTGTGCTAGAAATCCAAGATCTATGATCCCAACATTTTCTGAGCATTATATCATAAGATCCATGCATTCCTAGTTTCCAGCAGCAGTTATTTCCAGCATGATTGTGTAGTCATGGCCTCCCAGCAGTTTATGTAGCAACAATTTTTCATGTATTGATGTATAAGGTCATTTGAGGCTTGTTTTGCCTAGCTTGAGTGTCTTTTTCTCAAGATCTTGTACTCTCTTCTCTGCTATCATATATAATAAAATGACATAATGATCTACTCATGTTTTCGTGTATTGATATTTACTGCATTTTCCAGTTTTTTTTGCATATTCCTATTTTTCCTATTTTGGAACATTACATCTTCCCATTATTTTGAATCAAAATTTGACAATTTTATCCCTGATGAGTCATTTTTGTTGATTTTGTCATCTAGCCCGTGGTATGGAGACATTCTGATTTATATCTAGACCCAAAATTTCTAGTCGAAAACCTCTCGCTCCAAGCAGTGACTTATCCAATACCAAGCCAAATATTATGTTATCATCAACGACACTCTTTATCAACACAATATCGATATGATTTTATGTAGGTGTCTCAAAAATAAGGAGGCTGAGAAATTCCTTAATGAATGTAATTCAAGAATGTGTGTCTTTCATTTATTTGGCTACCGTATCGTGCAAAATATCTTACCCATTGGTTACTTATGGTGTACCATATTTCAATTCTCTCCATGTGGAAGTTTTATGCATGCCAAATGTGTCATCATAAGGCCCATGGTCTGCCTGCTCCATTGCATCCCATTATTGGTGTTTGACCATTTACGAAATGGGGTATCGATTTTATGACATGTCACCCTCACTTTACCGAGGGGAATGTCTATATCATTGTCGTGGTAGATTATTTTACCAAATGGGTTGAGGTGATTTCAACATATAACAATACTGGTGAAATGACTTCTTATTTCTTTTTCAATCACATCATTACATGGCTTTGTGTTCCACAGGCTATAGTTAAAGATCACGGAAAGAATTTCCAGAATCATATGATGACCGAACTAACTACCAAGTTGGGATTTTTCCATGAAAGTTCCACCCTCTAATATCCTCAAGCTAATGGATTGCTTGAAGCTATCAATAAAGTTCTTAAAATTATGCTTCAACGTATTATAGGGGTCCACCGATTGGACTAGCATTTGATTATCTATGCTTCCTTTTGGGCATACTGAACCTCTCCGAGGACTGCTACCGGATTCACACACATTCAGTTGGATTATGGTCTAGAGGTGATCCTCCCATCTCTCGTAATAGCCATCAAAATTATTCATGCCACTTCTCTAGGAGAGGAATTTATTTTACAATTGACTTGTTTGGATGAGACTCAATTCGATGATGCTATAGCTAATGAAGCTCATAAAATATATTTCAAGGTGAAATATAAGAAAAGTTTCAAGCCTCATATCTTCTCAAAAGGAGATATTTTTCTTTTGTATGACCAACAGGCTGACAATTTAGGTTTAGGAAAGTTCCAACCAATGTATTTAGTCTCGTATATTGTCAAGCATGCGCTTGAAAAAGGAGCCTATGAGTTAGCTGACTTCGATGCAATCCCTTTGGCACAACCTAGGAATGGGATGTACCTCAAAAAATATTATGCTTGATCTCATTCATATTTCATTGTGTACATAATGTTTATAGGTTTTTTTAGCACAAGGAGTCACTCCTTGACTACAAAAGGAGTAAACCTTACACATCATAGTTCATTTCAAATTTAAAGGTTCTAAGTGGTAGGATGGCTTCTCAAAGATTTTGAAATGATTTTTAATTCTTTAATAATTTCATGCATTTGGTCAGCTGTGGCAAGTATAAATTGGATGGGTAAATCGGTAGTATAGGGAGCAGAGTGTAACAAATTAAAGGAGATGGATAGTTGGTACTTACTCTAGGAAATATTCCTATCCTAAATCAGTCACACAACTATAATGATGGGTCTTTACACAAAATCTGTTTTATGTAAAGTGAATTTTTTTTAGAAAGTAGAGTACATGCATAAATTATTTCACAAATCCTTTATCAAATCTTCACTAACATGTTATAAAACACACATATGACTTTCAGGAAGCTGGAAGGAAGATAATTTACTATTAAATCCTTTAACAGTTTCTTACTCACAACTTACTATTTGAAGCAACTCATAAATTAGAATAAATTAACAAAGGGAGAAACACACCATACATTAGATAGTTATTGACTCACAAAATCCTCCAGCATGAAGTAAAAAAAAGGATTTTCTTTATTATATTAAGTATTTAGGTAGACCAACATCCAACATGGAAATGGTATTTACAAATGGTATATATAGAAAGAGAGGCACCAAATCCATCTCTTCTAAAAAGAAGGAAACACTACTCCTAACATTACATAGGTATCAAAGGACATTAAAACCATATCCCACCAAAATATAACTGAAAGGATAGACATAGATGAAATAAGAGAAGATCATTTGGGCTGAACTATTGACTATGCTGATATGTTGCCCCTTTTTTTGTTGATTTGTCTCCTCATGTATTTAGTTCTTAAATAACCATATATCTTCATTCAATATGACCTACAACAACCTCATAACCACTTGTAACCCTCAACTATTATATCCATTTGGTTATGAGTCCTTATCTTTCTTGAACTAGCTCAGAAATTTTGTTGATAGGTGTTAAAAATAAGTTAAAACAGGCACTACTGGAAATTCCGGTAAAAACATGTAACTGTGAAACAACTGTATCGCTACTGGAATTTTCGGTAACACTCTTTTTATTTTTCAAAAATATATAGAAAACACTAAAAACCCTATGCAAACTTATACTCTTTGATATTTGAGTTGTTGTTCAAAATTACAGTTCATAAGCAAAAAGGTGTTTTATTAGGAAACCTTTTTAGCTTTCTTCCATGTGGGTTGCAGCTTCAGCAAGCTTGTCCAAGTCTGATTTGTTGCCAATAGCTGATCTTTATCTTGTGATTTGATCCAGGTGGATATCGGTGGCCACCCACCTATTCCATTTGGACCAGCACCATCAATTCTTGCAACTTTTCACATTCAACACAACTTACTTTTTTTAGCAGGCTTTCAGGTCCTCTACTCCAGAAGCCGTTTTGGGGCCTTAATGATCCAGGTGGATATTGGTGGCCACCCACATATTCCATTTGAACTCCCACCATCAGTTCTTTTAGTTTTTAAGTTGCAACAAAACTTACTATTTTTAGCAGTTTTTCAGGTCCTGAACTTCCGGAGCCATTTTAAGGCCCTAAACGACGTTTTTTGGGAAAACTGGGACCCAATTTTCTCACATTGAAAGTTGTACTCCTCGGACAGATATTTCTAACGAGCTATTGAGTGCGTCAAACAGAGATCAGATGCCAAAGTTACGTCCCCGGGAAGTTGAACCACCAATTTACCCAAACGAGGCCCATAGTTTTGGCGCTTCATCTCCTAGGGTTAGGTTTTTGGACGTTTAGAGTTATCCATTGTTTCCCCATAATAAATAGGCCCTCGAGCTTCATTGTAAAATATTTCAGAGGTCTGTAGCCACCACATCTCTTCTTAGAGATTCGCTACCAACACCCTAGCTATTTTATTTCCATTATGTTCATAAGAATATTTATGTTATATGATATTAATGAAATGAAGCATTATTTCCACTGCATCTCTATGTTCATGGTTATTTATGTATTCTGTTGTGTTCCTGCATAAATCTGGATTAGTGGTATCAGAGCGGTCTACTCGTTCATTGTTTTTCTTTGCATGTCCCCAACGCGGTCAGGGTATAAGGAGTTAGGGCTCGATCTGGTTGAACCCTTGCAAGACTAGCCTCGTAAACCTCAACGACCTCCCATGGCAGAAGAAAATAAATACGAGGGAGCAGGAGATCCTATCAAAATATTTCTCGAGGAGGCCCTCGAGAAACAAAGGAATGCGATGATGGATAACTTTTCTCAGATCCTTCAATGACTGCCCACCTATGGTGCATCTACATCTAATAGCCACTCTGGAGGCACCACTCCCTTCAAGGTACAGGTAAACTTTGATATTCCTGTATTTGAAGGCCAAATAGATGTAGACGCTGTAGATAGATGGTTGAATTTTCTGGAAGGGTATTTCTCGGTCCATGATTTCTCTAACCAGGAAAATATTATTTTTGCACTCCTCAGAGCCACCCCCATGTCAAAGACTAGTGGGAAACCTAACGTGGGCAAGAGGACGAAGGGGAACCCTCTCTGTTCTTAGCCAAACCCACTTGGAATTCATTTTGAGATGGCATCAAGGAACAATATTACCCTATGGGGAGCTATGAGGACAAATACATCCAATGGACCACGTTGCGGCAACAAAGGGATCAAGATGTGCACGAACTGACGAACCTGTTCCATACTTTGTTGAGCTCAGCGCAGTGTTCCTAAATTGAGTTCATTAATTGTCAACCAGGGCTAGTAAACTGCTAAAGTGTGGTGCACTATATGTGCCTAGGTATTTGTTTCTTACTACATTGTGTTTAGTGTTTTTATGATGTTTTTGGTTTTATGGTTTTTATGTTGAAAAAGAGCAAAGAATTTTACACTAAAACAGAGTGAAGCTATTCTAAACTAGGTGTGCACTAAAGGACATAAAATGCAAAGCTTGATAAGGACTCATAGAAAAGAAACAAATCACAACATGAACTCAGTAACCCATATCATGAACTCATCCAATTCATTCATTTAGAGATATGTTTGAATAGCTTGAGAAAAGGATAATTTTTTAGTGCAATTGAGGTTTTCCTAAGTCAACAATCAACTTACAATGTTACAACATCTCATCCATGGTTAAAGGTTTATTGGAACATAATTGGAAAAGAACATTTGTAGCACAATAAGATTTCTACTCTAAAATAACTTCTAATTCTATTCTGCAACTCAATTTAGCACTACTAGGCCTCATTCAAAAGTTATAGATTTCTTTTTAGAATAGTCTTTGAGAGAAGGCTTGTCTGTGAAATTGTAAAAAAAAAGTTGCAAAATACTCAAGGCCTTAAACTGATATTACTAGCTTCTGTCCAGATGATGATGTATTAATATGAAGTTAGAACAAAAGAATTTTTGTAAATAATGAAGACCATGGTATCTAAATTTAACAACTAATACAATTTAAAATGCAATGGATAACAACTAAACTAGAATGCTAATACAGTGAACTAAGACTAAACTAGAGTGCTATTATCTAACTTGAAATGAATTGGAGCTGAACTAAAATGATACTAATACAGTGAACAAAGTTAAACTAGAGTACCATTATCAAGCTTGGAATATTGTGATAGAATTAAACTAGAATGACATCTACCTTTGGAGTATTGACTGAGCTAAAATGCAACTAATTCTATGAAATACTACAGCCCTGTCTTGTTCAAGATGAGTGATATTTTGGAATAGCTTGTACAAACAAGTCTGGCTGTATCATTCAGTGCAAATGGGCATAAAAACATAACAATACGCAGGTAAACCAAAACACTACAGCTAAGTCTTATCCAGATTTAGTGATATTTTGGAAGAGATTAATGAGAATAGGACTAGCTATAACAACTAATTACAATTGAACACAAAAAAAAACGTAAAGTTCTAAATTGCTACAATTATGCCTCATTCTTGATTAGTGATCTTTTGGAATACTTCATGAGAACAAAGCTAAACTGTAGTATCCAATGTAAGCAAAGTTCAGAAAACTATTTAAATTAAGAATGAAACAAAGCTACGGCTACTTATCTAAACCAAATGCATAACGCTTCACAGGTAGTAGGGGCCCTCTACCACCGGATCAACACATGGATCTACTCAAGATTGACTCAGCTCGTGCAATGAAATGATGTCTCTTTCATTAAAGGAGAAATTCTTCAAAACAGAGTATTCACAGCCTTCCAAAATCTAGCAACAGAAAACAAAAATCTAACCAACAGTTTCTCGATCTCCCGAGTCATACTTATAATGAAATTACATAACTACTTCTTGAGAAAAATAGGGATAAGTGTCTTTCCCATTCCTAATCAAATTAAAAATCTTATTAAAAGTCTTGTGCTTTACTGCGGACATCTGTAGAGTCCGTGTTTTGATAGGAAATTGTCTCTCTTCTTCATGCATAACCGCTTTGATACTTTAACTCAGACTTCGTGGGGTGCAAAAAATGATGAGGGAATGATGTGGAATACTACCATATGTTTTTTTCCCTGAGATGACACCTGGAACCTGCGTAGACATGAAGACAGCTGCAGAATCAGCAACTAGCTATAGACTGTCTGCATTTTGTAGCTAGGTGTAGTCAAAAAGTACTACAACAACGAAATCATGAAAACATAGCAAGTTAGACATTATATACAATCTCAAAGCAATTTTAACTAATCTTATTGATCATTTAAGCCTGAAATTAATAATGGACAAAGGAAATGAAGTGGAATGTGGTGGAAGAGAAAAAACATCTTTGAAGCTCAACATACCCCCAATGCTAGGTTCTTTCATGTCCTCATGCAACTATTCCATGAATTCTGAGACCTCTACAAGGACATCCAACCCTCTTCTTCTGATTTTTCTGGTAGTTAATGGCCTTCTGGGCTTTCTTATGACTAACTTGAATCTCAAATTTGTGAGTGCCCTGGTTAACCTTTTATTTTTCTTTTTCAATTTTTCACTGGCCTTGTACAAATTTTGCATTTGTAGAGACAGAGTTGAGTTCATATTAGTTTTCAGCTTAATCTGCTCCCTTAGAATTTCATTCTCATTCTTGATATGCCTATTGAGTACTTCTAACTCATATTTATCTCTTCTTAGGATATCAATTGCAGATTTTTGTGGACTAGGAGTTCTGTCTCTACTTTCTGAAGCTCTCTTCTCTAGTGTCTCAACATAATTGTAAATTTATTATTGTGTTGGGTCTATTTTAGAAGCTTCTTCATCAAAATCCTCCTCATACTGATGCTCAGGTGTTTCTTCATCCTCAATGTTTATTATTCTAGTTTGTCTAACCTCTGTTTTCTTTAGTATCCCTCTAAGTCTGTGGCTCCATCTTGGTTGAGATGACCCTTCTCCTTTTTCTCTGGCAGATTTCCTTATTATCTTCTCTTTCTTAAGCTACTTCTTAATTTGGGCCAATTTCTTAGAAATAATTTCTTCACTATACTCTTGTATTGTTTTACCAGTTTCAGTTTCAGTTTTGGAGGTTTTCCATCTTCTGATTCTTTTTGTAGATTTGTCTTCAGGTGGAGGTTCCTTGGGTTCTTCAAAGTGATTTCTCACTAAGAACTCATCCCAATTATCTCCCATTTTTCTCAAATGATGTTCAATCAAGATTTTGACTAAACCATGGTGGTATAAGGTTGTTTCCAGAAATTGAACTCTCTTTTGAACACTTGAGGCCATTTTCTTTAAACTATGAAGTAAGAAAAAGGGCAAGTTGATTTCTTCTTCTAAGAAATGCATCATTAACCGAATATGGAAAACATAGAAGGTACCAAATCTACTTTCACAAGTGATAATTTTTTTCAAAATGAGTAACATGTTCCTCCACTTATTCTTTAATGCCAAGCTAGGAATACCCTTTTTAAAAATGGAAACATCCATACCTGGTGACTTAAGTATTTGCTTCCATGTTTCGTTATGAAATTCTCTATTTTTCAACCACCTTTCTCCTTGTCTAGGTAGTTCTACTGCCTTTGCAATGAAAGCCTATGTAATAGTGAATTTAATGTCTCCTATTTCGACCTCGGCTCCATTGAAGGACCTTGCAAATGTTTTAGTCACCTCTTTGTGAAAACCACTAAATTTCTCCAAAAATTGCAACCACCCAGCTTGTTGTAACATTTCTCTGATTTGTGGATATCCCTCCAAGTACTTAGTTCCAACCGGTTCAGTTCTCACTATGAGACCCATAGTTTTTTCTTTCCAATCTTCAAATTACTGCTCCTCTGCTCACAGTGAAAATGACTGTTAAAGAGATGTTTTTTTTGCCCCACAGATGCTTCCTTTGTTTTACAAACCAAAATGGTTAAGAGTTGGCTACGGGAAAGGATGATATGGAGTGGTTACGGAATGAATATAATGAGGTGAGGGTGATGTAAATGAATTAATGAGTTGGGAAATATCTTGGAAGAAAAGACCACGAAGATATTTCGTAGGAAATTCAAAATCATCATTAAATGCTTTGGCCTAGTGACGTGACTAATCCAATCACCTTAGTACTTTAACCGTTAAGTTTTTAAATGATGATCAGATATGGGATTTGGAATGGTGGAATAGAAGGAATTTTATCCAAATCTTTTATGAGAGGTTTGTTAGGCATGATCAACACAATTAATTAAAACAAATTTTTGAATTATACATAACTTAACTATACTAAAATTTTTCATGATTTGTCATTATAATAATTTCATAACTTTAACCTTTGCCTTTCCTCTGATTTTTTGTGATCTTCATCTGCTTTGTTCTCCCTTGAAAATCATTAATTTTTGAGTCTTCATAACTCCCTTGATTTTTCTTGTTGTCATGGATATGCAGGATCATTTTGTTGCAGATCAAATAATTACTGGACAATACCTTCAGGATCTCTGGCTGCAGAATGTCTGTATGGCTGCAGAATGTCTAATTAGCTACAGAATGTCTGAATGATTGTAGAATGTACCTGTAGAAGACTTGAAACATGAAATGGAATGGTTTGGAGCATGAATATAATGTTGTATGGAATGATTGAAAATGGATAATGAAATATGGTGTAATGGAATATGAATGAAGTGAATAATGGAGTAAAATGGATCACAACTTATGAAGTGGAGTGGAGTATGAAAAGTAGCCTGCAATTCATGATGTGTATTATTCAATTGTAAAAAAACATCAAACTTAAAAATCTAGGATGGAAATGAGGTGGACCATGGAGTGAAATGAATGAAGTGTGGATGAATGAATGTAATGGAGTATGGATGAATGGAGTGAGATGGATCATAAGTGAAATGGATCTACACTTATGATTTTGTAATAACTGCTTGCAGAAAGAACAGATTTGAAAAGCTAGAGTGTCAGAAAGATTCTGATTTTCACTTTGCCTTTTCTGTATAAACATGCCAATCAGTGATTGGTTTTCATGTTTATACTTTATTTTATTTTATTTTTTATTTTTTCAATCATCTGACTTCAGAAAATTTAATTAAGTTGATGAAGAAGAAAAATTCTTCTTCATTAACTTCACATCATTGTTTTCCTGGAATCTCTTGACAAATTCTTCTCTTGAGAGTGGTTTGTGATACAGCTTCAATCTATGACCATTCACAAGAAAAGTGATCTCCACTTCATCTATTGTCCTTATTTTTATTGCTCCATTGTCAAAAATTCTTATAATTTCATATGGCCCAATCCAATGTGTTTGGAATTTACCTTGGAAATCCTTGAACTTTGAATCAAACAAAAGAGCCCAGTCACCTTCTTTGAATTTCTTTTCCTTGATGTACTTATCATGCCATATAGTCCTTTGATGTTGGACTATACTGGTTTTCTGAACTGCATCTTGTCTGATCTCATCCAATTCATTAATCTGCTCCAATCTGTGCTTTTGTGCCTCTGATAGATCAAGTCCTAGCCGAATTGCCATTTTGAAAGTTTGAATCTGGAACACTATGGGAAACAAAACTTGCTTTCCATAAACAAGTTCATAAGGAGTATGGCCTATTGTGCTCCTCCATGTAGTTCTATAGGCCCACAAGGCTTCAAGAAGCCTATCTACCCAATCTCTTCTATGTAAATGGATAGTCTTCGTTAGGATCCCTTCAATGACCTTATTAGTAGATTCCACTTGACCATTTGCTTGTGGATGATAGGGAGTAGATTTTCTGTGTTTGATTTTGTACCTCTCCATCATTTTTTCCACCAGCCTTGATGTAAATTGAGCTCCTTGATCTGTAACAATTTCCCTTGGGACACCAAAAAAAGTAAAAATATCCTCAAAAATAAAATTAACTACAGATGCTTCAGTAGCAGAAAGTAATGGCTTGGCCTCTACCCATTTGGTAACATAATCAGTGCAAACTAATATATATTTCTTTTGTCTTGATGGAGGACTAATAGGTCCTACAAAATCTAAAGCCCATTTTTCAAAAGGTTCAATATGTACCTGAGGCTGCAATAGCATCTCACCTGAAGGAGAAGGTTTCCCTACCCTTTGGCAACTGTCACACCTTTTGACATACTCTTTAGCATCTTTAAAAAGGGATGGCCAATAATATCCTAAATGAAGGATCTTGTAGGCTGTCCTTTTATCAGCAAAGTGTCCGCCACAAGGTTCATCATGACATGCCTTGAGAATCTCAGGCATCTCATCTTCCCGAACACATAACCTAATGATAAAATCTGGACCTGTCTTGTATAACTCATTAGCAACCCATGAATATTTTGCACTGTCATAAATGATCTTTCTTTTGTCTCTTGCATTCATTATTGAAGGAAATTTCCCTGAAACTAAATAATTAGCAATGTCAACAAACCAAGGAGTTTGAGTAGAAATTGCAAAAAGATATTCATCAGGAAATTGATCTTCAACTGGGGTATTGTCTTGGATGTTTTGGATTCTAGATAGGAAATCAGCTACTGTGTTTTGTTTTCCAGGCCTATCTAGAATGGTAATGTTGAATTCTTGTAAAAGCAATAACCATCTTATGACTCTGCCATTAGTAATTGATTTGTTCATTAAATATATAATTGCAGAGTGATCTGTGTGAACAAAAGTTTCATAGCCTGTTATATAGTGTCTGAATTTGTTTATGGCATGAACAACAGCTAAAAACTCTTTTTCAGTTACAGTATAGTTTAACTCTGAAGGGGTCAAATTTTTACTGGTATAGTAGATGGCATAAGGAATCAGGTCTTTTTGTCCCAATATTGCTCCTAGAGCTGTATCTGAGGCATCTGTTGAAATATGAAAAGGTAACTTCCAGTTAGGTCCCCTTAAAATAGGTGCTTCAGAGATTTTTGTTTTCAGGGTCTCAAAGGCTAACTGGCAATCAGAATTCCACTTGAATTCACAGTCTTTGGTAAGTAATTTGAAAAGTGGAGATGCTATCCTGGTGAAGTTTTCTATAAACCTTCGATAATATCCTGTAAATCCAAGAAAACTCCTAACATATTTTTGACAACTTGGAATAGATAAGTTAGAGATGAATTCAACTTTTGACTCATCAAATCTAATCACATCCCCTGAAATGTGATGTCCTAAAACAATTCCTTCAGTAAACATCATAAAACATTTTTCATGACTTAGTGAAGGATTTGCTTCTTTATATCTTTTTAAGACTTTTTCCTAGATTGCTAAAGCTTCTTCAAATGTGTTTCCATAAACTGTGAAATCATCCATATATATCTCTACACAATCATGTATTAGATCTGAAAAGATTCCTAATACTGCCCTTTGAAATGTTGCAGGTGCATTGCATAATCCAAATGAAAATACTCGGTAAGCATAGGTACCCCAAGGACAGGTAAATGTGGTTTTGTCTTGATCTTCCACTGCTACTTGGATTTGATTATAACCACTAAATCCATCTAAAAATGAGAAGTACTTTTTGCCAGCTAATGTGTCTAACACCTGATCTATGAAGGGTAAGGGAAAATGATCTTTAAGAGTAGCTTTGTTTAATTCCTGGTAGTCAATACATACCCTTCATTTACCATTTTTCTTTGGCACAATTACCAAGGAGAAACCCACTGACCATCTGAAATAGGATAGATAAAGTTGACATTTAATAATTTCTGCAATTCTTCTTTAACAATCTCCCTAAGATTTGGATTCATCCTTCTCTGAGGTTGTATTATTGGTTTACAATTTTCCTCTATGTAGATGTGATGAGTGCAAGTCTTGGGGCTTATCCCTTTCATATCAGTGTACTCCCATGCATATGCAGAAGAATGTCTCTGTAATATCTTGACTAGCTCTTCTTGTTGAGATCTCTCTAGGTTCTTTTTTATGTTTAAAGTTTTTCCTGGAAATATCTCAATTGTAGAGTTGCCAAATTTATCCATGGAATAGAGAGACATCTGCCTTGATGACAAAAACTCAATGTTGGATTCTTCTTGAAATTGTTCATGTTTATATTCCGAAGAGGATTCAAAGTTTTCCAAAGTATTCATAATTTGGCTATCTTCACTAATTTCTGAAATTGTGAAGAGAGGTTGTAAGTCTTCTTCATCCTCTATCCATTGAGTATCATCCAATTCTGTAATTTTTCTTGCTGGAGGATACAAGGTAAATTTCTTAGTTGAACTACCATCAAAGATATACATATCACCGGATCTACAACTAATGAAAGCATCAGCTGTAGCTAACCAAGGTCTTCCTAATATAATAGGGTGTCCTCCTAGATTATTCTTAGGAGTTAGGATCATAAAATCCACAGGATACTCCCAAGAATCTAGGGACACTGGAATGTCTTCTATTACCCCATCAGGTTTAATCACAGATCTGTCTTCTAATTTTAATATTGTGGGTGTAAAAAGAAGATTAGGAAGTTTCAGTTTATCCATGATTTGTCTACTCATGATATTGATTGCTGCTCCTAAATCAATGAGTGTGTTTTGGATCTCAATTCCATTGATGTGAATTTTGACAACTGGATTTCCTAGGTCTAGATACTTTGGAACAACAATCTTATCCATCATGATATCTGCTCTTTTTCCTGCTAGTTGAATTTTCTTTATCTCTCTTATTCTTTTTCTTGTTTTCTTCATGCTCAACTCCTTTATTGTTTTTGCTAAGATTGGAATTTCCTTGATGGCTTGCAATAATGGGATCTTAATACAAACATTTCTCAGCTCATCTAGGAAATCATAATTAGGCACCATAATTTGTTTTTCTACACCTCTATCAATTTGTAATCTTTCTGGGAAGGGAGGTGTAGAAGTGGATGTTGATGGATGCTCTAATATAGGAGTTGAAATTATTGGTTCTTTTTGTTTTGTTTTTTCAATATTTGAGTCTTGGAAAGTTGTGTTCTCTTCAAGACTTTTATTTACCCGTAGAGAATCTTCCTCAGAATTGTCTTGCTCTTGTATGATTACAGAAGGTTTCCTCTTTTCAATTATTCTTCCAGACCTAAGTTGAACATCACTAAGGTCTAGAGGAGTAATCAAATAGGTTGGAAAATGTTGTCCTTCTATCATATAGGTGTTCTGAGGATTTTTATTGTTGGGGTTTGGTATGGGTTGGGCAAGCAACTGATTTGTTTTCTGAGGAAATGGTAATGAAAGTGGTTGATTTTTATGTTGTGCATTTTGAGGATTTTGTTGAGAATTTTGTTGAAAATTTTGTTGAGGAGGGAAATGTGGATATGGTGGATAGGATGGTGGATACTGATAGTACTGGGAATATCTTCCATAAGGATTTTGTACTCCTTGTGCCCAAGCTTGTGATTTATTTTTAAATTGGGGCCAAGGTTGCTGCCAAGGATTCCAATTTGGTGGGGGTTGATTATACATTTGATCATGAAATCCTTGTGTTTGAGGTCCTTGCCAAGGCCTTCTAGAGACAAAATTGAGAGATTCTGTGGAACTTGTAGGTGTATCTTCTTGAAAGATAGCTTTAAGACCAGGAAGTGAAGGACAACTCTTTGTCTCATGTTTTTCTGAACAAATGACACAAGTCTCTAAAAATTTGGTATCCAAAGGGCACTCTCTCAAGGCATGTTTCTTTCTACATTTGGGATAAAAGATTGCTAAGGCATCAGATTCAGCTTTTTACTTGTTTTGTAACTTACGGGTGTCTATTTGTTCACTAAGACTCCCTAAGATGTCAGATTTGAACTCATCAAGCATATGTCCTATTTCTGCCCTACTTACTATCCCAAAAGTAGACTTACTTGCCCTTGCAAGAGCAGGGTCTCTTGGTCCTTTTACAGTTTTAGATTTCCCTCTTGAAAGGTTGATACATAATTAAGCTATTTCAGGCAATGTAAGCTGAGATATATCCCCTTTTCCCATCATGTTAAGGATATCTAACCATTCATCCATAATTTTCTTCAACAAGAGAGCTTTCAAAGTGTCTTGGTCTAGGTTTTCCATTTTTGCTCTTTTGATGTTGTAATGAAATCTCTCCAACAAATCTTCCAAGTTTTCATCTTATTTTTGTAGCATCTTAAGCACTTCCTCCTTATGATTGACTAGCATACAATAATCCAAATACCTCTCTATAAATGCTTGTTTCATGTCTTCCCATGTCCTAATAGAATTGTTGATCAAACTCATAAACCACTTCAATGCTGCTCCTTTCAATGTTGAAGGAAATAGTTTAAGTTTTTGAGCATCTTGTAAGTAGTCATAAGTTCTACATAGGACTTAAAATTCAAATAGGAAGGTTTCAGGATCTTCAGTTTTAAGTCCATAAAAGTTTGGAAGGACAAAGGGTGAAATGTTTTTCATAGTTGCATTAGTTTCTTCATCTACTATAGGAAACCCAAAAGAGCTTCCCATCTCTCTTCTACCTCTTCCTCTACCTCTTTATCCTTCTACACCTCTACCTCCTTATCCTCTACCTCTACCTCTACCCTCTCCATATAGTGTGTGTTCTCCATTAAAAACTCCTCCTCCCCCTTCTTCTGCCATAGTTGATTCTTATGTAGAAGTTGAAAAGTTTATGTCCCTAGCAGTGGTTCCTAAATCTCCTTCTAAGACAGGTTCAATGGGTAAAGTAGAAGGTCTTTCTAATGGAATATCTGATCTTAAGTTCTCTAGAAATCTAGGATCAGTAAAGGATGGAATGTGGGTTTGAGTTGGAGGTGTATTGATTCTAGGTCTTGGTGAAACAAGTGGTGTTCTAGGAATCAAGCTTCTGCTTCTTATGAATCTACCCCTTGATTCTCTTTCTCTACGCATATCATTGTTTTTGGGTGATAAGAAAAAATGCTACCTAGTTACACTTCCCCGACAACGGCGCCAAAATGTTGTGCTCAGCGTAGTGTTCCTAAATTGAGTTCATTAATTGTCAACCAGGGCTAGTAAATTGCTGAAGTGTGGTGCACTATATGTGCCTAGGTATTTTTTTCTCACTATGTTGTGTTTAGTGTTTTTATGATTTTTTTGGTTTTATGGTTTTTATGTTGAAAAAGAGCAAAGAATTTTACACTTAAACAGAGTGAAACTATTCTAAACTAGGTTGTGCACTAAAGGACAAAAAATGAAAAGCTTGATAAGGACTCATAGCAAAGAAACAAATCACAACATGAACTCAGTAACCCATATCATGAACTCATCCAATTCATTCATTTAGAGATATGTTGGAATAGCTTGAGAAAAGGATAAGTTTTTAGTGCAATTGAGGTTTTCCTAAGTCAACAATCAACTTACAATGTTACAACATCTCATCCATGGTTAAAGGTTTATTGGAACATAATTGGAAAAGAACATTTGTAGCACAATAAGATTTCTACTCTAAAATAACTTCTAACTCTATTCTGCAACTCAATTTAGCACTACTAGGCCTCATTCAAAAGTTATAGATTTCTTTTTAGAATAGTATTTGAGAGAAGGCTTGTCTGTGAAATTGTAAAAAAAAGTTGCAAAATACTTAAGGCCTTAAACTGATATTACTAGCTTTTGTCCAGATGATGGTGTATTAATATGAAGTTAGAACAAAAGAAGTTTTGTAAATAATGAAGACCGTGGTATCTAAATTTAACAACAAATACAATTTAAAATGCAATGGATAACAACTAAACTAGAATGCTAATACAGTGAACTAAGACTAAACTAGAGTGTTATTATCTAACTTGAAATGAATTGGAGCTGAACTAAAATGATACTAATACAGTGATCAAAGTTAAACTAGAGTACCATTATCAAGCTTGGAATATTGTGACAGAATTAAACTAGAATGACATCTACCTCTGGAGTATTGACTGAGCTAAAATGCAACTAATTCTATGAAATACTACAGCCTTGTCTTGTTCAAGATGAGTGATATTTTGGAATAGCTTGTACAAACAAGTCTGGCTGTATCATTCAGTGAAAATGGGCATAAAAACATAACAATACGCAGGTAAACCAAAACACTACAGCTAAGTCTTATCCATATTTAGTGATATTTTGGAAGAGATTAATGAGAATAGGACTAGCTGTAACAACTAATTACAATTGAACACAAAAAAAAACGTAATGTTCTAAATTGCTACAATTATGCCTCATTCCTGATTAGTGATCTTTTGGAATACTTCATGAGAACAAAGCTAAACTGTAGTATCCAATGTAAGCAAAGTTCAGAAAACTATTTAAATTAAGAATGAAACAAAGCTACGGCTACTTACCTAAACCAAATGCATAACGCTTCATGGGCAGTAGGGGCCCTCTACCACCAGATCAACATGTAGATATACTCAAGATTGACTCAGCTCGTGCAATGAAATGATGTCTCTTTCATTAAAGGAGAAATTATTCAAAACATAGTATTCACAGCCTTCCAAAATCTAGCAATAGAAAACAAAAATATAACCAACAGTTTCTCAGTCTCCCGAGTCATACTTATAATGAAATTACATAACTAATTCTTGAGAAAAATAGGGATAAGTTTCTTTCTCATTCCTAATCAAATTAGAACTCTTATTAACAGTCTTGTGCTTTACTGTGGACATCTGTAGAGTCCGTGTTTTGATAGGAAACTGCCTCTCTTCTTCGTGCATAACCACTTTAATACTTTAACTCAGACTTCGTGGGGAGTAAAAAATGATGAGGGAATGATGTGGAATACGACCATATGTGTTTTTCCCTGAGATGACACCTGGAACCTGTGTAGAAATGAAGACAGCTGTAGAATCGGCAACTAGCTACAGAATGTCTGCATTCTGTAGCTAGGTGTAGTCAAAAAGTACTACATCAACGAAATCATGAAAACATATCAAGTTAGACATTATATACAATCTCAAAGAAATTTTAACTAATCTTATTGATCATTTAAGCCTGAAATTAATAATGGACAAAGGAAATGAAGTGGAATGTGGTGGAAGAGAAAAAACATCTTTGAAGCTCAACATACTTTATGCACAAAGTTAGCTATTAAATATTTAGAGAGACATTTGGTGCTCAAGTACCATGACTGTCTACACAAACAAATTCAGGAGGAAATGGAGTTCCTCAACATTACATCGCTTGGCATGGCATATTGCTATGCTGCCAATATCAAGCAGAAATTTAAGCAGAAGAAGCGAGACTTTGGATTTGCGAATCTGGAAGGTTCCCTCGAACCGAAGAACAAGGGGGAAGGCCAAAGCAGTGGCACTTAGAACAACACCACAAATCCAAAGAAGGACACAAGCAAGTGATGTGAATTTCATAACAGCCCCACTCACAGCACAAAGGAGTGTCGGGCAAAACAATCATTGGTGGCCGAACTAAAGGCATCCGAATCAGATGTATTTTATGATCCTGAGTCAGAACCAAAAAAAGGCAATGACAAATGGAAGCAGGTCATTGATGTGGATCTATGTGCCATTTTTTCCACTACAAAAATCTAGAGGGAGGATCCACAGGATCTAGAGGAGGGGGAGTGCCTCTTCCATTCACAGATGTGGGTGAAGGGTTCTCCACTGCAATTTCTCGTCAATATTGAAAGCCAAAAGAACCTCATTTCAGCAGAGGTCATGAAGCGGCTCAGCCTACCAACCATAGCACACCCACAGCCATATACCATCAGGTGGCTCCACCCAGGGAGAAATCTCTGCATCCGCCAGCAACGATTCCTTTCGTATAGTATCAAGCCATTTACGGATGAGGTATTGTGTGATGTTGCTCCTCTTGATGTAACTGATGTATTATTGGGCCAACCATACTTGTGGAGCCGACATGCTGTGTATGAGTCTAGGCCTCATGCTGTTGTTATTACTTTGGGAAATAACTTGTACAAGATACTTGAGGGAGTACTACCTTATAGGTTTTAACCCTAAACAAAAATTAT
Organism: Pinus albicaulis; assembly: GCA_034641835.2. Taxonomy (NCBI): domain Eukaryota; kingdom Viridiplantae; phylum Streptophyta; class Pinopsida; order Pinales; family Pinaceae; genus Pinus; species Pinus albicaulis. Next base: position 967,134,783 of record CM076580.1, on the reverse strand, counting down.
CTACACACGAATATTCTAATAGAAAATAAACAATAGCGAGAGCATAAAACATAAAACAAATAAACACAGATATTTTCCCATGGATCCCAAATCGGGACGACCAACTTGATATTTCATTATGTTCCTTTTAGTGTTACAACACATATATATACATGCTGAAGAATACATAAACCCTAATCCATTAACCCTAGATTAGAACATAACTGTAGTTCCCTTGAACAGATCTACAAAAATACCAGGGGCCGAAAACCATCATACCCCAAAACCATGTGCAAAATCATGCACAAAACCATGGGCGCAGACCACCCACCGGAAATTAAGGACCAAAAAATTTTCATCGGGGCCCTACCCCGGACCCCGACAGGGGGGGCCTCACCCCCCCTCTTACCCCCCCACATGTGATTAGTCGTGGAAATAATATAACACATACCCAACATTCTCCCACTTGTTGTTTTCTTTCCGCAGGGGGCCACAGGAGAGCTTAGTCACTAGCCCAATTCTTCAACACCCATTGTTCCTCTACACCAAGAGAACTTCCGAGTGCTCACAGAATTCGTCCATGCATCTGCAACATTCTTCAAAGTGTCCAACTTTACCAGAAACACCCTTTTAGCCTCAACCATATCTCTAACAAAGTGATATTGGACATCAATGTGCTTTGTCTTTGAATGATAAGTAGGGTTCTTAGCCAAGAAAATTTCACTTTGGCTATCACAGTCTATCCTTATAGCTTGTTGTACCAACCCCATACTTGAACACAATCTCTGCAACCAAACTACCTCCTTGCTTGCATGAGTGTCTACCATGTATTCTGCCTCTGTAGTTGAAAGAGCCACTACAGACTGTCTTTTGCTCATCCAACTGACTGCACCTCCAAATAGGCTAAACACATACCCAATTGTAGATATTCTTTGGTCCAGATCTCCAGCCCAATCTGCATCAACAAAACCATGAATGTCCAACATTCTTTCCATTCCTAGTCTTCCCTAGTAGCATAAGCCAAAATCACTAGTGCCACGTAAATATCTGAAAACCCGCTTCACTGCTATCCAATGCTCCTTCCCTGGGTTTGACATAAACCTGCTCAATACTCCCACTGCATCTGCAATGTCTAGTTTAGTACATACCATTGCATACGTCAGAATACCCACTACACTTGCATATGGAACACGGGACATATCCTCCTCTTCTTTGTGTGTCTTGGGACACTGTTCAGCGGATAGCTTTACACCTACAAGAATAGGAACATTTACCTATTTACTATCCTGCATATTGAACCTATGCAATATAGTCTCGACATACTTCCTCTGGTTTAACCAAAGCTTCCTCTTTGCCCAATCTCTCTTAATTTCCATGCCCAAAGTATAGTTTGCAGCACCAAGATCCTTCATGTTGAATTTGTAGAATAATTGGGTCTTCAAATCTTGGATAATTTCTTTGTAATTTCCAATGAATAACATATCATCCACATACAAGACCAAATAAATAACATGGTCACCAATTAATTTAAAATAAACACAGTGATCCTCCTTGCTTCTGGTGAAGCCAAGTCCCCGTATATAGGTATCAAATTTTTGATACCACATCCTTGGTGACTGTTTTAATCCATACAGAGACTTCTTCAACCTGCATACCAGTTCTTTCTTAACCTTCACCATAAATCCTTCAGGTTTCTTCATGTAGATCTCCTCTTCTAGATCCCCATGAATAAATGTTGTCTTCACATCCATCTATTCTATCTCAAAATCAAATGCAGCAGCAACAGATAAAAGTAATCTAAAAGAAGTAACTTTGGCAACAGGAGAAAGAATATCACCAAAATAAATTCCCGACACCTGGGAATAACCTTTTGCTACCAACCGAGATTTGTATTTCTCCACCTTGCCTTCTACATTCATATTCTTCTTAAACACCCATTTTCTCCTGATGGGCTTCCTTCTAGCCGGAAACTCCACCAGATCCCATGCCTCATTTTTGTGCAAGGATTCCATTTCATCAACCATGTCCTCCTTCCAAAGTTTTCCATCCTCTGAATCTACTACCTCCTGACAGTTCTGGGATCATCATCAGTTATAGTTAAGGCAAAACCTAAACATAAATTAGATGGACTATACCTTTCTGGTTGCCTTCTTTCCCGAACTAATCTTCTCATAGCTGGAGTTTGTGGCTCTTCCTCTTCTTAATATTCTTCTGCTGTAGAGTCTAATTCATACTCCTTTAGCTCAAACTCTATCTTCTCAGGTTCCTTTGGTATGATTTCATGTTTAACAACATCTTTCACCTCTCTAAACACCACATCTCGGCTATACACAACCTTCCTTGTTTCCGGGTTCCAAAGCTTGTAACCTTTTAAACCATCCTTATACCTAATAAAGATGCACCTTTCAAATTTATTATCCAAATTGGTCCTTTTCTACTTTGGAAAATGTACATATGCATCACATCCAAATACCCTTAGATGTGAAAGAGAGGGTTTATTACTAGTCCATACCTCATGTGGAGTCTTATCCTCCAACACTGATGAAGGTGATCTGTTAACCAGATAGCATGCAGTATCCACTGCCTCTACCCAAAATTCTTGTCCTATCCCGGTACCACTGAGCATGCTTCTTGCCTTTTCCATCATTGTTCTGTTCATTCTTTCTACAACTCCGTTTTGTTGAGGTGTGTATGGAGTATTATTTTTCCATGCTATACCAAAATTCTTACAGAACTCTTCATATTCCTTCTTATAGAACTCCCCACCATTATCTGTCCTCAACACCTTTATCTTCTTCTTTGTCTGGTTTTCCACCAGAGCCCTAAATTATTTAAATCTATCAAAGACATCATATTTCTTCCTCAAGAAATATATCCATTTATTCCTTGAGAAGTCATCTATGAATGAAACATAGTACACAGACTTTCCCAGTGATGGAACTGACACAGGTCCAAACACATCATTGTGCACAAGTTCTAATATCTTGTTTGCCCTCTTAGCACTAGAAGGAAAACTCACCTGATTATGCTTCCCATATACACAATGTTCACAGAATTTGAAATCCAGAGAGAAATTAGACATACCTTCTACCATACCATTTCTATGCAGTATCTGAAGGCCCTTCTCTCCAATATATCCAAGCCTTTGATGCCATACCATGGTCTTTTCTCCAGAGATAGCTAGGCTTTCCGCTCTTCTTTCAAGAACCATAGAATTATTACACTCATCAATAACAGTGCTACATTGTAGCTTGTACAGAGTTCCAGTCCAAACTCCCCGCATTAATACCAGTGCTCCCCGAACCATCTTGTAGGCATCTTTCTCGAACACTATTTTTACACCTGCATCATCCATCTTGCTTACAAAAATCAGATTTCTGGCCAATGCAAGAATATGCAGAAAACCAGGAAGTGTTCTAATCCTTCCACCTTGCAGCTTCAGCTTGAACTTTCGACATCTGATGATTCTAGCCTTCCTATCATCCCCTAGGAAGACATCACCACCATCATATTTCTCATACTCGCAGAACCACTCCCTATGGGCAGTGAAGTAAAAGGATGCACCTGAGTCAATCAACCATGACTCATGATCTACATGTGTATTTGATGAAGAAGCCAAATACACATACCCACCTTCATCCGAGGTGTTTTTTTCCTCTGTAGAAGGAGCATCATCTGATCCCTTTCCTTTCTTAGGAGCTTTAGATCTGCACTCCTTTTTGTAGTTCCCTTCCTTTCCGCATTTCCAGCATACCTTTACAAACTTTCCAGGAGATTTAGATCTCCCTCTAGATTTAGATCTCCCACTCTAAACCTTATTCTTGTTTCTGTTTTGGGACCTTCCTCATATAGATAAGGCATCTCCATTCTGGCCCTCCATATTTCTCCATCTCATTTCCTCTGATAGCAAGGCTGAGACAATGTCATCAAAATTCAAGGTAGTTGTATTGCTACCTATTGCAATAACCAGACTGTCCCACGAGTCTGGTAGAGAACAAAACAAACTGATGCACTTATCTTCATATGAGATTTTAATATAAATAGATAACAACTAACTTACCACAGTATTGAAGGCGTTCAGATGCTCTATCATCGAGTCTCCATCCTTCATCCTCAGGTTATATAGCTTTTTCCGCAGGAACAATGTATTCACCAGAGACCTAGATTGGTACAAATTCCCAAGTTTTTCCCACAAATTCTTTTTCATAGATTCCCCAGATACATTCAACAATATTGAATCTGAGACACGCAACCATATTGTGCTCTTATCCTTCTGATCTAGTTGCTTCCAGTCTTCATCTGACATTGCCATTGGTTTAGTACCTGGATCTACCACGATTCACTGATATTTATCCACCAGCAGATCCTCCATCTTGAGCTTCCACAACTCAAAACTTTGACCATTAAATTTCTCGATCTCTATCTTTCTACTGCTCGCCATCTTCTTTCACCGCAAGAATCGATCCTGCAGATCTCCCACTGAACAAGGTCTACCTCAGGCCCAAGTAAAAAACCCTCAGCAGCAAAGGCGTCCCCTTGAAGCCAAAATAACTCTAATACCAAATGTAGGTTTTAACCCTGAATAGAAATTATCTACACATGAATATTATAATAGAAAATAAACAATAGCGAGAGCATAAAACATAAAACAGATAAACACAAAGATTTTCCACTCGATCCCAAATCGGGATGACCAGCTTGATATTTCATTATATTCCTTTTAGTGTTACAACACATATATATACATTTCGAAGCATACATAAACCCTAATCCATTAACCTTGTATTAGAACATAACCATAGTTCCCTTGACAAGATCTACAAAAATACCAGGGGCCAAAAACCATCATACCCCAAAACCATGCACAAAACCATGCACAAAACCATGGGCGCGAACTGCCCACCGGAAATTAAGGACCAAAAAATTTTCATCGGGGCACTGCCCCGGACCCCGACAAGGGGGGCTGTCACCTCCCCTCTTACCCCCCCGCACGTGATTAGTCGTGGAAAGAATATAGCACATACCCAACATGCCTCCTATCATGTCTTTTACTACTACAAAACAACGCAGTAAGATTGTTTCCCAAACTAGGAAATTCATTTTCCTTGCAACTCGCTCATAGGGAAAGAAGAATATTGTGGCCACAACCTCGAAACAGGGCTCCCTTGCATGGCTGCAATAGATGGACAAATTCATGGAGGAATATGAGGACATTTTCTCCTCACTCACAGAGGTTCCTCTACACTGTCAGGACAAGCACTCCATTACTCTGACTCCCAACACACCGCCACCTCAAGTTGCCATACATCCTGCAACTACAAATACAGAATCAAAACATGTACTGTCTAAGGCTGATAGAGAAACCAAATTTACTAAATGCATCCAGCATGTCCACCCGCAGGTCCATGACATCTTCAACAAATCTAATACCCAGTTCAATAGAATTTGCCTCATCTCATGGAGGATCGCAATGAAATGGGGACCGTTACTTCCTAAGGAGGGAGGAATGATCCAGGTGGATATCGGTGGTCACCCACGTATTCCATTTGGACTAGCACCATCAATTCTTGCAACTTTTCACATTAAGCACAACTTAGTATTTTTAGCAAGTTTTTGGGTCCTCCACTCCCGGAGCTGTTTTGGGGCCTTAATGATCCAGGTGGATATTGTTGGCCACCCACCTATTCCATTTGAACCCCCACCATCAGTTCTTTCAGTTTTCACGTTGCAACAAAACTTACTATTTTTAGTCGTTTTTCGGGTCCTAAACTTCCAAAGCCGTTTTGAGGCCCTAAACGACATTTTTTTGGGAAAATCAGTAGCAACATGGGACTATGGACTAATATTTCTCATGCCAAAAGTTGTACTCCTTAGACAGATCTTTCTAACAAGCTATTTACCGTGTCAAATGGAGATCGGATGCCAAAGTTACATCCCTAGGAAGTTGAACCACCAATTTACCCAAATGAGGCCCATAGTTTTGGTGCTTCATCTCCTAGGGTTAGTTTTTTGGATGTTTATAGTTCTCCATTATTTCTCCATAATAAATAGGCCCTTGAGCCTCATTGTAACACAGTTCAGAGATCTGTAGCCACCACATCTCTTCTCAAAGATTCACTACCAGCACCCTAGATATTTTATTTCCATTATGTTTGTAAGCATATTTTTGTTATATGATATTAATGAAATGAAGCATTATTTCCATTACATCTCTATGTTAATGCTTATTTATGTATTCTGTTGCATTCCTGCATAAATCTGAATCATGGTTCTTGTAGCTAATTCTTTGACAATGGAATTTTCCTTCTTTGAACCCTTTTGGATCTTTATTCTTTTTTAGGGTTTTGTTTTCTTCTGTGAAGGGGTTTTATTTTTATATTTCTTTTTGGACTCATATGTCTTTAACCCTTCAGATTTTCCTTCTATATCAATGACCTTTGTCAACAATCTTGGATTGTGTAGAGCCTTAAAATTAAGCCTGAACTTGTTGTTGTCTCTAGTCTATATTTTTCTGGTACCAACAACACGTTTGGTCTCCTCTTTCTTTCTCTTGCTAATGATCTCATACCCTACATCTTTGAGGAGTCCTTCATCAGACATTGTGGGCTGATATTATTTTTGCACCTTTTTTTGAATGTCTTCTTCCAGAATTTCTAGTAGCACCTGTGCTTTATATTTCTCTCCAGTTGCAGACTTTCCTCTTCAAGCTCTGGTATAGACATTAGGAAAAGAAGGAATGGGGGGCACAATTTTCGTAGATGGGTTTATTGATTGATGAGGTCTCTCCCTTCTCCAACTTCATCACAACCTTAACTAAAGAAGTTTTTGCTTTTATGCTATTGGCTTTATGGATATTCTCCTTCTTAGCCTTCCTTCTAGTTCTTTTTGTAGGCTGAGGGTGTTGTTTTGAAGCTGGAGGTGTAGGTGCAGGTTGGCCTACCCTATAAACAAGAAATGGTCCCATGTTTGATTTCTTTTCCTTAACTCTTCTTAAACTAACACTTTGATGAGAGCTTGATGATACACACTATATTCTAAAGCAGTTATGTGTGTTTGAATATTGGCTAAAATATTTGTCAGAATCTTCAACAAAAAGTATGGCAAGCTGAGGGTCTTCATACCTACAACATGAAACAGAAATCTCATATGATAAAAAAACACCACAGTATACCTCCTTTCAGATGTGAGGTAAATCTTGACGATTTTAACAGCTTATGCCCATTCATTTTTGAGAAAACTGCTGGGAATTACTTTGGCCCAGTTACGATCTCTATTTCCATCTTTGAGGAAACTATTGAGGTCTCCTCTAGTGATGACTTGGCCCTTAAACCACCTATCTCCTTCCCATGGAAGATTGAATGCCTCAATAATTGAATTTTTTGATACCTGCAATATAAGACCATGGATGGTGGCTTCATGTCCATTGAAATAATTTGCAAACCCTTGAGCTACTCCTAAGTGAGAGCTTCCCAGTATTGAGCACAGATAATACCACCATTATTGAAAAAAAAACCTTATCACATTCAAATTTTCATCTACTAGGTCAGCTCCATGTGGTTCAATTCATTTTAGCTTTCCTCCACTTTTAGTCATATTCAGTAAATAATAACTTTTTTTGCTCAAATATGATACCTGGCAAAGGTAGGAGAGCTCTTGTTGTGTCTTCCTATCATATCCCATCTAAAATATAATACTCCTTCCTCAAACTACACTCTATAAAACTCATTCTTCAACAACTAAGCTTAGAACTGATAGTCCTCCTTCTTTCTCAGTGATTTAAAAAAACAACGTTGGTTCACCCTCCCATGCAATAGATTTTCATAATGGTAAGTAACCTTCACCATAGTATGCACCATGTTATAGTGATCATGGTCTTCAGTTGGTTGCGTAGCTTGATATAGCATGATGCAGGTGACTGGAGATAACCATATCTGTGACTAGCAGTCACCTCCACTGCATGTTGATTATTCGCCTAAATTTCTGGCAACATCTATGTGTGATAATCCAAACAGTCATTGCATTAAACCTGTAGATCCATGATCTTTTCCATTTGAAAATCATGTACTTTGAAATGAAACCATACCAACTTGACTGACAGACAAGAAACGATCAATGACTGGCTGTGTTATTGCGGATTGACACCAAGACACTACACATGTACCATGACTTAAACATAACATGACTGACCACATATCAATCCTATATCGTGATTTAAACCTTAATAAAAATATTTTAAACACATTTTAAACAAGAACACATGGCTTGACCCAAAGCTAATGTGATTTTTATTTTTTTTAGTTTTTAAATAGGGAAAGTTACCAGAATTTCTGGTAGCACCGGATTAAAAGAAAAAGAGATAGAAACATAAATAAAATAGACTATTCGAAAAGGGCTAAAACAAGCACTACCAGAAATTTCAGTAGCGACCAATTGTTTTTTGAAATTTTTGAAATCTAATCCTAAAAATGAAAAATTCAAAATGGACTCATGACTTAGAAAAGAACTGTGCTAACATGTGTGTCGAGTGTGTTTATAATGTGTCTCTTTAGATTTTCCTATAGTTTATGTTGATCCTTTTATGTTTGGCTTGCATATGTTGGAATCCCTTGACCCATACATCGGTTATGATGATGGTTCTAGTCGTAGTAAATGGAATTTATCCTCTACAACATGGGATATATTTACTCCAAATGGTGATTCAATGATTCTGCAAAATATTTTCATCGGTTTCTCTACCAAAAATATCATTGTGTATAACATAGTGGTCGATCTACTGTCTGATGTTATCACATATGGTATCCACCATTTAGTCATGAGACTTGACTCACAACTCATGGTAATACAATTATATAGTGTCTATTAATTCAGAAGTACCACGACCTTATGCATGTTTATAAGGCTTCGCCTTCTAGAGGGTATTTCAATTTCATCTTATATGAACATATTTCTAGAAATCTAAACACATTGGAGGATGCGCTAGCTAATCATGTTTTAGATATACATTTTCAACAAATGTAAATAATTTTCAATAGACATCACATCAATTGAAAACAATAATAGAAACATGGATAGATTAAAGGTAGATAAATATATATAAAAGTTTTGGTTTTACAAAATTTGTGTCTGAGACATAGTTGGCCCCAACGACCTGCATCAAAAAACTATATGGAGATAAAATATGAGCCTCAACATACTAATAATACAAATGATAAGGTGCCATTGCATGATCCATATTTCACTAACTAATCGATATGGCTAGGCACTCTGATAGTATATCGTTGAAGTCACATAGGGATCTGATCGACCATGGTCTCATCAATCCCGAGTGTTAGCCCTTCCAGGTGGTGCTCCACCTCTGGAAGGGTCTCTGCTACATCAATACCGTGCAGTGTATCCTGTCGTACTATGATTTCTTGTTTTAGTAATTCAGACTCATTTGGATCCTCTGTGCGATGAAGATATGAAACTCCTATAGGTCGAATAGGTCCAATATATGTATGAAAAAAATCAATATTTTAGTCTTGGAAACATCAAAAAACACAAAAAAAAATTGTAAAAGTTTCTTTAAAAACTTTTAAAAGAGCTAAAATATATTACCCATAGGACCCCATTATTCCCCCTAAGGAAGTATGAGCTCAGGTTCATCACAAAAATCCCCTCCTGCATAAGGATAATCCTCAATCATGATCAATTGTCTATGCAACCATATGAAGACGGATGGTGTGAAACTGATCAGTGATGGACCTGCATGTAGTGCCATAAATTATATCCACCTCCTCATCCATGTAATCCTCATATCAATATGCTAGAATGTGATATTTTGACATTCTAACAATGGAATATTCTCTAGGGAAAAAGAAATAAAAATTGAACCGTATTCAAAATTTTTTAGCTATCCTTCCTTTGCTTTGGTCAGTTATTCCTTCTTGTTCACCAATAAACCCTGGCTCTAGTTAAATATTTTCATCTCTAGACATTCTAGACCATACTGCATCTATGATATGCTAGCTATGTGAAGTGTCGACCTACCATCCAATCTAGAAAAAATAAAAAGGATTGTTTTCAGAGGAAGACGAGTGACATATTTCATTCTAATCTTCCCATCCCTGTTCAACTGTGCTTGAGCTCTACAATGAGTGGAAATTTTATCCTTTACTAACTCTCCTCCACTTCTCCCTCCTAAGAGAAATATGGGAGCACCCCTCATAGACAAACCTTTCAGAAAGTATATATCCTCTACTTTGATCTCAAGTAGATGATCCCCTAACCTCAATGTCTGCACCTGTACATCCCATGAATGAACTAGGAACTTGAGTAACTCCATCAATTTCCTCATGTTGGGTAACGAGAAGAATTTCAACAAACCACAGTTATTTAGTGCCTCAATGGTGGCAGGATTGTTTGATGCATTCAATTCATGTTCTTCATGTTCCCTTTCTCTCCATACAAAGGCTATGTTTTGCTGATGAGTACCTGAAACATGAATAAGACACTCATTAGGATATTCCTCATGTAAAAACCTAGAAATATTATGAGAAAAACTAGAAATGTTAGCTGAGGAATTGCACCCAATGCTACTCTAGAATGGATGACAAAGTTTTGCACCCATTATTGCAGTAAAAATATTTCTAGGTGCAACACATTTTTTGACAGACTAGGCATGTGTTGGTCCTAGGGTGATTTTTTCAAACTTAGGACTCTAAAAATCAACAAAACTTGCATGAAATCACAAAAAGGAAACACAAATTTAAAGACAAGGGTCTTATCTCCTTCCCGAAACTGACAAAACTAAAAATGATCCACTAGATTTACCACAATAAGCTATAGAATATCAAGGGAAAAAAGGCCTAAGAGCTCTCACTGTTGAAGGTAGCTATCAAATGGTAAAAATGACTAGTCATTTTCTTTACTTATGGTCATTTTCTCATTATTTTATTATATTTAATGTTTTTACCTAGTAATTTTTCATTTTTTACCATGAAACAGGTATGTTTAATCCTTCTTCTGATGTTTTGAGGAGGTGAACAGTTTTTTTAATGAATTGTGTCATGCTTTCACATACCATTCTAATGAAGTACACTTTTATTAGTTTTTAGCACTCCACACACACACACTCAAAAAATGAACCCCTTGGAGTCCTCTTGCAACTCTTTCCAGACTCCAAAAACATGAAAATATTGTCGAGCACTTGTCTCTTCGAACTCGTAAAAGTGAATGAAAATACGTCTACTCAGTATATGTTTAGTCCTTTTTCGGACTGAGATAGACTATTTACAAAAAAGGAACACCTTAGTTAAACATGGCTAAGAGGTTCTCTTGAGTATTGTTGTCTTCATTTTTGGACTCAAGAGACTACCCTACGAAAAGGAACATTTGGAGTTTTCTTTTTCGCCTCTTTTTCGAACTCTCTAAACACGAAAAATATATTGAGTTTTAATTTCATTGGACTCATTAAAACATTAAACAATGATGGAATTTTCAAAAATGACAAGGTCAAACCACTCCTTCTCAGGGTTTGTTAAATATACTCAGAGGGATTCATCTGAAGAATGAACTTACAGATCAAGCATATGTTATCCTCCTCAAACTTGTTAAAAAATAAAGAGGTACTCACCAGTATGGTTGGGGAAATTGGGAAAATAGGGAACTCCATTTTCCTAATGGAAACGAGTCACTCTTGAACATGACACTCTTCCACTTAATATCCATTACTATTATATTAGGTAGTCTATTTTTATTTTTGCTATCATACCATTTGAAAAGCCTCAATTTTTGGTTTTGGATCAATGCTACCAACTCCATTCAATGTAGACGTTGTGTTCAAGAGATTTCATTAAGTAAATATATGCTCCAATACACTTAAGACTTCATTCCATGGCTGTTATTCCTCATCTAGTTTTGCATCATCATCATTCTATCTCGAAATCATGATACCTATTTTGTTTTGTTTATGGGAGATACGTCAAGGTCCTCCTAGGGAGGGTCGCTTCATGTCAACATCCACTCATTATCCAGGGATTTGACTTAGAAACACCCCTCGATACCTTGGTGTGTGCATACATCAATGGAAATATTCATCTCTCTCGGTGCAAGTTTACATAAATGGCCTTAGACTAAAATATTCTATGTGGTATTTCAACATCAACTCATTTACTCACACCATGCAGATTGTATTGTAGTACCTTGAGAGCCATTAACATCATTGATGGTTTTCATCGTATATGTTAAATAATTACATTATTGGTCGGTAATTAGATGATGTTTTCCATGTTCAATTCGTTTTCGTTGATTCACATGGTTAGACTCATACATTGGGAAATCATTTGAATGAGATAGAAGACCCTACACCTAGTTTCATCCATTCGAGCTACGATTTCCAGATAAATACATGGTCACAATATATGATGGCTATGTTCGTACAATAAAATCATCTAGTAATGGGTTCACCATTTTTCATCACTGGAGGCATCTTTTGATCATTGTACATGTAATCGTAGCTTATGCGCTGATTATGGGAATGCCTCCTTCAGAAAAGATATCATGATATAAATGTACTGTAATGGAATATGATCTCGTCAATCATTCTTGATCCTGAAATATCACAAGGTAAACCACATCAGTCATCGTTCACCTTCTCTGACTTTGCACTTTAGGGGGAAATTTGTTATAGGCCATTTTTTCACATCTGATTAGTGGTCATATAAAATAAATCAATCAAAATCCTTTTACCCCTTGAAATCATCATAGGACAAAGCCCTATGCATCACACTCCCATATCCTAGAGTTTTTGCCTTAAAACACCTTGTTTCAATAATTTTAAGGACCAACTCTTGTTAGCCTCCTGTTACACAGTATTTTGTCACCGTCCCTGCAATCCCCATCCCGAACATTGGAGGACCATTTCAGTGACTTCTGTGTATTGTGATACCTTGCAAAAATTTCCATTCCATCCCTTAGCATGTGAAGAAAATTCCCTCTATTGATCATTCTTGGAGCACACTCTAAAAAACATATGATTTTGGTTTGGAACTGGTAGGAAGTTATGCCCTAATGCCCATAGAGAAATTAACACTGGGCCTTGCTCCCATTGGTGTTCTATCTCAGTGGACTACCCACACCGAGTTTTTTTTGGAAATTTTTTAAAAATAGAAACGAAGTTTCCATGTTCAACCACTTCGTGAGCAGAGTCATAATGGTTTTCTTGACTGAATAATGTTGAAGTCCTTCCTTTGGCTTCTTGTTTCCCATAATTGAGAAACTCCCCAAAGGATAAGGCCTCCCTTACACCTTATGAGGGATCCCAAACCACCTCCTCCTCTCCTATAAATACATACTTCTCACATAGTTGCATCTATCTGAACAATCCTTACTATAGCTGGTGTAAATAATAAGGCAGAGAGGAACCCATTGTCGAGAGAGAGTTTAGGCCCATTTCCTCACCAAGTCTGATTCTCGATGAATGGTTGAGACACACCTGACTGAACCCGTCGAAGGAGGCCGCAAATTCAAGGCTTTAAGGTTGTAAACTTATTTTCTCTATTATAAATGCAAGACTGGTTTTTTGGTTCCAATTTTGTGTTCGATAATATGAAAAAAATTTAATTCTCCTTGACCAATCAGATAGCTGTGAATGCAAATATGCTTTCGTATGATGTCACCATTCACTTGATTCTTGTGCAAGTACATGGACATTACCATTGAAAGACCGTGACGTATGAGGAAAAGGATTAGCAGATCACTCTAGTAAATGACAACAAAAGTGTTGGGCTAAGGTAGGTCATATATCCTAACTCATTTTCATTTGTAAGCTAGGAGTCTGAAAGTCTAGCTTTATCCCTTGTTGCTAGACCCACTCTAGGGCTAGAGGGATAACCTCTATCCACAGAGGGGATTTACCTACACGAAAATTTGTTGACCACACTAGGGATCAGTGTGTTTGTCATCTCTCATTGTTCATCTAGTGTTTGGCTTGTCGAGTCGTCTTTGGTTGTTTTATAGTTTTTCTGCTTTTTTTTTCCTGTTTGACTGTTTTCAGCGATCCTGTTCAGTCTCAAAGTATCAAGTCTGACCTCTGCTCAGTGGTTTTTTATTTTTTCCATGGTTTTCTAGCCTGGCGCTGCTATTTCTTGAATACTTGCGTCGATTTTTGCATGTTTATTTTTTCACAGGTGCACTAACCTCTATTTAGCTCAGATTATAGATAAACAGATGCACTGAATCCTATAGGTTAACATTTATCCTTTCTCTTCAGTTTTGTCAATTTGTCTTACCTCTGGGTTGGATTTTAATCTTTCAATTGGTCTACTGGAATTGTTTTCACTCTCTTGTCTCGTCCTACTCAGTTGTTTGTCCATCATCTGATCAGTGGAGTTTGTCAGCCTAGGGTTTCTAGGTGCCTTTTTCCACTTCTTTGGCTTCCTCCTCACTGAACCTACTGAGTTGGGTTTGAGTCAGATTGGTATTTATCTTTTCAATTTGTTGAATAATTTTTTTAGCTTATATTTCAGTTCTTTGTGTGATTGGGTTTTTTAATGATCACCTTTGATTTCATTTAGCTCTCCATCTGTCACCTTGAGCATAGATTACATTGCTCATTGGATCGGCTTGAAAGCCCTCGTTTTGCCAGAAGGAGTACATCTTTGTTTTGAGTGTGTTTGATGTTCGTGTTGGACTGATCTCTTTGCTTTAGATCATTACATTTGAATTTCTCAAAATTAGTGTCTATTTTTATTTTTAGTGTAATAGTGCAGTTTGCTTCTCATTCATCTAAAAAGACAAAATTTGCATTCTTTCTCTTACTTTGAAAATAAAAAAGTTATTTTGCATTAGTAGCTTTTAGTGAACAAGGAAATATTTTTTCATTTTCTTCTTTGGTTTTCTTAGATATAGTAGTGAAATTATTCTTATGTTCAATTGATTGTGTAATTTTTCCAAATTTTAGCTTCAAGCTAAAAGGAACATTATAGTTAGTATTATCCTTTTGGTAGATGAATAAAATGGGTAGGGAGGCCCATTAACCTCTTTAGAAGGGAAAATAACATTCCTCATGTGAAAAGGGGAAGAATAAGTAGCTTGATTGAGAACCTACAGGTGTGAACATGATTGGATCATGTTGATTTAGTCATATTTTACCAAGTCCACATGCACTGTCTAGATACATTGTATCTCCATGATGGACTACACAGTTTTAATGGAGGACAACTTGCATGAGCTAGGTGGCACATATGGATGGGACCCATTGTGGAGAGGAGAACTTGCTATATATGGAGAGGAGGATAGCCATTTTATTCATTTTTTTATTATTATTTTCTTTGGTCTGTTAAGAATTTGCTTCCTCTTGCTGTTTAGAAGGGTTGCAGTGATGTTTAGCACAAGGGTGTTCCTGGTCAGGAATCCCTACCTCATCCTCAGGGAAGGAGAGGTTATTTGGGCTACATTTCCTCATTTTGACATTTTTTCTAGGCTACCTCCTTCAGCTACAATGAAGTTTTTGTTTAGAGCTGGGTTGTGTTGTAGGATGCAGCAAAGGAGGATCTCTTTAAGTCATTTCTGGCTTGTTTTTCAGTGGAGAGTTTGTCTATCCATTGGAGGATCAGCAATAAGGAATCCCGGGAATATTTTCACATCTTGGAACTTGGCCAAAGCATCTCTTCACTTCTACAGCACAATCCCTTGCAGGAAATACGTCATTCTTCAGAGAGCTGTTGTAGCAGGGTTTAATACCTTGATTTTTGGCTAGTTTCCTAGAGAAAGGGCCAACTCTTCTCCCGGAAAGCTAGGAAAATGGATTCTCATCCCTATTGTACTTTATTCATCTATATTCATGTAATGTTGTAGGGGATTGCATTATTTTTCAGCTGAATATTCAGATCTACTGCTTTTGTACTTAAGCTTCCAAGAAACCCTTGTCGGGCTATCTTTAGATTGTATAAAAGAGGCTAGATCTCTATTTTTCTCTATGATTCGGCTAAATAAACTCTAGATATATTGTTTGCAACATATTTCTACAAAAAACCTCTTGTAATTACAGTGTTCTTGCTTCATATTTTTCTGTATGGGCTAATTCATGGGTTTTTAGTGTTTTTAAGCCATATAAGAACCAAGAGGTCTATTTAACTTAGCTATAACGATTTGTTTTAGCTCCCATTCTATATGTGAGATGTATATTGCATGAAATAAGGGATACAAGTCCCATTTCTCATATTTATTTCATTATTTTCTTGAAATAGCATTTTTATGGTCTAGATCACTGCTTTTCCCCACTTGGAGATGACATATGGAGACATGGTTTTGCTGATATGCTCCTAATCTGATGGAGATGTATTCAATATAAATTTAATAAGTAAATTGACACAGCTTGCATTATTGTGTTTAAGTATTGCTGGATATCCAACTTTAGAATATCTTAAGATATTCTTATTGTTGTAGAATTTCCGTATTTTGGGATATTAAAGTGGTATCAAAGAATAATCTTGGCTTGGCCTATGCATCCAAGACATTATAAAATTAGGAGGAGAAGATTCTCATAGAAGAGAGAAGTTGTGCAGAAGAAAAAAAAGCATGACTCCATTATTTGGAGGAATGAAGGAAGATAAGGTCTCCCTGCTTCTTTTCCAAGATATGAAGAATATCAAAGAAGATCTCAAGGAGATGAAAGGGGAGGAGTGTAGAAGATTTCTGAGAGGTTTTGAAGCAAGCCCTAGCTATTCAATTGATGTGTGTGAGCATTCAGCCATGCATGCATATCGAGAGTGCAGTCTATTTCCCACATTTACTGCAAGAGAGATGGAGGAAGAAGATGCACCAAGGGAGGAGACCTTGAGTGACTATCTTCAGGAGTATGAATCTCAATCATGGAGATTCAAAGAGAACTTAGACTTCCAAGGGTTTTTCAAACTCAAGGAGGCAAGATCTAGCAGCCACAAAAGAAGCAAGAGAGGTAGAATCTTCCTATCTCACTTTTATGGATTAGCAGAGTGCACAGCCAAAGCTTGGGTAGAAGAACCAGATTCCTATTTTCACCTACGCCAAGTTTCAGAGAAGGAGGCCATCAGAGTAGCAACACTGCACCTCAAAGGTATGGCCCATTATTGGTGATTTAATGATTCTATTTCATTTTTTCATGCAAATGTAAAAACTTATGTTGATTTCACTAAATAATTGGTGAGAAGATTTGATAGAAAACATTGTGAACCATCATTTGTTAAAAGCAAAAGCTCAAACACTTTGCATGAGTTGAAGAGACCTATTAAACCAAATCCATTCAATATTTTTAAAGGGGATAAAAACATGCATGATAGTTTTCCAAGGGAAATATCCCCACTTATTGAAGATCCCTCTTCTATTTGTGAATACATGGAGTCTTCTCCTTCAATAGATGACCAATATCAAAGGTCTCTCATTAAGGATGAGGAATTCTCATACATGGAAGAAGAGGAGAAGGATCAACATAAAGGGATGATGAGCATTCACCCTTATCTATTTCAGGTTGTTTCTGTACCTAAGGAGGAGATTGCACTATGCAGTGAATAGAGGGACAACTCAGTCCACTCATATATGAAGTCCACTTTAGATTTCGATGTCTCACTACATGAAGGCGTTCCACCTGGGAGGCCACCAGATCTAGAGTTGATGAGAGAAATCTTGTCTTTGGATTCACCACTCTTGTATTTTAGAGAGGTGAAGATTTTGGAGGAAGGGTTTGGCATGGGAGATTTCAAAGTAGTAGGCAGCAGCATGAGGATAGCTTCACATGCCAAATCATCAGTGCTATCCCTTGGAAGGATTGATCCATATTGGAGGTCTCAACTCTTGGTAGAGTACTCCAAGGATATTGGTGCTTGCATGGTTCTTGATGACCTTGATGGAGATGATAGATATATGGTGGATGATATGGTCATCTATTCTTATGGCGGCATCTTCTTGACTAGAGCTTCTAAGCTCAAGGAGAAGCTGCTACATGCAGTACATGAGGACTTCTTTTCCCTGCATTTTGATGCATATCTTTCCTTGGAAGAGGAGTTCACTTGGGAGGGCATCTAGCATGACATATTTCAGCATATGGATAGATACATAGTTTGGATGGTGATAGAGAGGAGGTCACAACCACTTCCCTACTCTTTGGAGGTGAGGGATAATTTCCGGTTAAGCCATTTCAGCTCAAAGTCTCAAGTACATGATGGAGGATGTACAATTTCACTTTATGTTATGTAATTCTTTTCTTCACATGAGTAGCATGTTGTACAAAGAAGTATTGTCCCTTCTTGCATATTATATGATGATGTACTTAGAGCCACTTGTGGCATTGAGATTGGCTATTTATTTGGTGGTTTGTGGGGGAAGCCACATGATTCTTGGTGTGCACCATTGGCACCAAATTGTATATTCATGATTCCATCTTATGAGATGACTGTGCCAGCAAACAAGTGGCTGGGAAAACACTTGTTTTTATTTTTTTTGAGGTAGGAATGGGATGCACTGCACGGGTTCCATGTGAGGAACTATGATCCACTCTCCGGTTGTCATATGACAACTTGTTTTTATTGGTTTTTGCTTTCATGTATTATTAATAATTTTATGTTCATGTGAAGCTTTGTTTGGAGAGTGGGATATGAATTGGAGATGCCCATTGGGAGTATGATTCTCCCTATTTTATATGTTGTATGTTTCAGGAGAAACAATGGGAACACCATTATTGCCACATTACACCTCTTTCCTTGATGTAGGAGGAGATATTAGGAGAACTTGTGTTCTTGGAGAAGGCACTTCATGGTTGACTTATCTTGTGGGGTAGCTTAGGCCATTTTTGAAGGACATGAAATTTCAGCCCAATATCAGCAACCCCCCCATACTTACCATAAATGGAGAGATTAACTACTTGGATGGGAAAATATAAACTCTCCATTTAGCCCCAACACATTGTATAAACCCGAGGTTGCAGGTTTCTTTGATGAGCTACCTAGGATGGATCATTTCATTTGGATGATAGCATGGGTGCGAGGGTCACTCATTGGGAATGAGATTTCCCATGTGTATCATCACTCCTACCCTAAGGAGGCCATGGGATAGCAAGAAGGTTTCCACTTACACCTTCCACCTTTTCATGATCAGAGCCATTTGGTCATGCATCTTTGGGAGGAAACTTTGGAGGGTAGATTTGTTGCATATTATCTTGAGCAGTGGTGGGGACTATTGATGAGGAGGCCACAAGAGGAGAAGAGGAGGAATTTTTTTCTCTCTATACAATTTCTTGAGGACAAGAAACATTTTGGAAGGGAGGACTATAATGTTTCCAAATTTTAACCTCAAGCTAAAAGGAACATTATAGTTAGCATTATCCTTTTGGTACATGAATAAAATGGGTAGGGAGGCCCATTAACCTCTTTAGAAGGGAAAATAACATTCCTCATCTAAAAATGGGAAGAATAAGAAGCTGGATTGAGCACCTACAGGTGTGAACAAGACTGGATCATGTTGATTCAGTCATATTTTACCAAAACCACATGCGTTGTCTAGATACATTGTATCTCCATAATGGACTCCGCAGTTTTAACGGAGGACAACTTGCATCAGCTGGGTGGCACATATAGATGGGACCCACTGTGGAGAGGAGCACTTGCTATATATGGAGAGGAGGACAACCATTGTATTCATGCTTGTATTATTATTTTCTTTGGTGTGTTAAGGCTTTACTTCCTCTTGTTGTTTAGCAGGGTTGCAATGTTGTTTAGCACAAGGGTGTTCCTGGTCGAGAATCCCTACCTCATCCTCAGGGAAGGAGAGGTTCTTTGGGCTGGATTTCCTCATTCAGGAATTTTGGCCAAGATACCTTCTTTAGCTATAGCGCAGTTTCTGTTTAGAGCTGGGTTGTGTTGCAGGGTGCAGCAAAGGAGGATCTCTTTGAGTCATTTCTGGCTTTTTTTTCAGTGGAGAGTTTGTCTATCCATTGGAGGATCAGAAAGAAGGACTCCTGGGAATATTTTTACATCTTGGCACTTGACCAAAGCATATCTACACTTCTACAGCACATTCCCTTGCAAGAACTATGTCATTCTTTAGAGAGCTGTTGCAACAAGGTTTAATACTTTGATTTTTGGCTAGTTTCCTAGATAAAGGGCCAACCCTTCTCCTGGAAAGATAGGAGAAGGGATTATCATCCCTATTGTACTTTATTCAGATATATTCATGTAATGTTGCAGGGGATTGCATTATTTTGCAGCTGAATATTCATATCTACTCCTTTTGTACTTAAGCTTCCAAGAAACCCTTGCCGAGTTATCTTTACATTGTATAAAAGAGGCTAGATCTCTATTTTTCTCTATGCTTTGGCTAAATAAACTCCAGATATATTTTCTAAAACATATTTCTATAGAAAGCCTCTTGTAATTATGTTTTTCTTTTTTCATAGCTTTCTGTATGGGCTAAGTCATGGGTTTTCAGTGTTTTTAAGCCATATGAGAACTAGGAGGTATGTTTAACTTATCTAGAATGATTTGTTTCAACTCCCATTCTATATGTGAGATGTATATTGCATTAAATAAGGGATTAAAGTCCCATTTCTCATAGTTATAGCATTATTTTCTGGAAATAGCATTTTTATGGTCCAAATCACTGCTTTTCCTCACTTGGAGATGACATATGGAGACATAGTTTTGCTTATATGCTCCTAATATTATGGATATGTGTTTAATACACATTTTATAAGTAAATTGACACATCTTGCATTAATTTTTTAAGTATTTTTGGATCTCCAACTTTATAATATCTTAAGATATTCTTATTGTTGTAGAATTTCCCTATTTTGCGATATTACAGATTACTTCTTTTTTATGAACTACTATCCCTCTATTAGCTAGCATTCATTGAATGGGAATGGTTTTTTATTGCATGTAGTTGTCCATTGAGAATTCGAGATCACATTCAGTAAGGCCTTGAAAATTCAACATTAATTCAAGATCAAATTTAAAATGAATTCAATCAACCTAACGAAGCATTGAAACCTAACGCATATATTTAGAGGTCTAGTCTAGTGACGTGTTCCAGCATCATTAAACCTAGTAGCTATCATTCGCCATCTGGAATTAGACAACCTTAGCATGGACTTGTGCTCCCCGTACCATCAAGTATATAAAGGGAGACCCTCATAGTTTGCAATTCTTTATCCATAAGAAGCCCATTCTGCCTCCCTGTAGCCGTGATACAATGAACACAACATTTGGGGAGATTACCTGTACGTACATTAATTCCTTGGTAATTTCTCTTTTATTTGATCACGAAGGTATATATTGTAGTTCATGGAAACTTGTTACACCCTCTTGCTTAGATTTCCTAAGTAGTCATTTTGGTCTTTTTGTGGCTCCCTAAAATTAAAAAGATCATCGAGAAATTGTCCTTTCTTGCTTGCTGAACCTGAAAGTGACTACAGTCACCTTTTTCCTATTTCTTGACTCAAATATGAAATGACAGGGTTTTGTTTCAATGTCATAAAATTAATTGCCTACAATCACATGCCCGTTAAATATATTTTCTTGGCTTGTTCTTAACTAATTCCTTAGTATTTGATCTTGAAGCCTCAAATTGGTCATCTCGGTTCTCTCCTATTTTGAGACAAATTCATGGTGGTGGAACCACCAGTTTCATCATCCTCTTCATTACCTCCTAGTGGCGATCTTTCTCCTGAAGTTTCTTCGGGAGCATCTCAGCCTACTAGGTCTATCGATTTCTGGCATTCTATTCTTCCGAGTATATTACCTCTCGCTACCCGCTCTCCTCTTGAAAAGCCATTTGATATCAATTGGAAACCTCAGGATGCTTGGTTTAGTTTTGGGAATGATGAAGGGTTTCCTCCTCTTACTTCATAACCATATTTACTTGCCACTTCTCATCACCTTTTCTACGATAAAATGGCTTCATCCGGCATGTATTCTTCGAGTACCGTCACTAGTGAAGAGCTTTATGCTTCTACAGGAGATCATTAGCTCCCTAGAGATAGTTTTCCTTATGTCTCAAGTCAACCTTCCTCACAACCAGTATCTCTCCCACACGGTCATCATACGTTAGGTCAGATCATTTATGCCATTTCATCATTGTATCAGAACCCAATATGGTCGGATACATCAACCCCCTCAGGAAGCTCATCTGTCTCGGTATCAGGGGCATCACCCTTGATTTCCATGACGTCAATGATTGTTACGTCTGTTCCTATCCAGGCCACCATCTATGTGGCTTCATCCACACCGGATGTTAGTACAACTTAATCATTGTCATCATCCTCTATTGTTCATAGGTCCATTTTTATCAATCCCAAGATACCTGTTCAGCTCATCGTGAGTGGATCACAACCTCACGTTATAGGAAACCAACCTACTAGTAGTGCGCCCATCACTTCTACTTCGATCCCTGGAGTTTTGAAATTTGATCAGTACCTATTGGCCATTCAGCAACAGAATTCTGCCCCTTAGGGTTCTCAACAGTCGGAAGCTTCTGTTAATCCTCCACATCATTATGATGAGTGTATAAATCCCACCTATTTGCCTCTGATTGACCCCAATTTCACGTACCAACTGGGACAAACCCATGGTCCGGAAGGAAAACCCTTACAGGGAAAACCCTGTTGTCCACAGGGACAACCTTATGGTCTGCAAGGACAACCCTTATGGGGACAACCTTTTGTCCAACAAGGACAACCCTATGGTCCTGTTGGTACACCTTATGTTCAACAAGGAGCATATTATGTTCTCGGCGAGAAAATCTATCCATAACAGGGACAACATTTTGTGCAAGAGTACCAGCCTTACGTTTAGCAAGGCTAAACTTTTGTACAATAGGGACAACCCTATGGTCCTATGCGAGGTCAACCTGGTCTTCAGGGGAAACTTGGCCCATCCCAACCATTGGGCCAACCTTTTCCACAAGGGCAACTCGGTGGCTCTCAGCATCTAGGCTAACCTGCTCCACAGGGAGCCTGCACCCCAGGAGCAACTCGTTCAGCCTCAAGGTCCACTTACATTACTCCAGGTCAATCTCAGGTGGTATATAGTGCGCCCCAAGGCATTTCTTACATTCCTCAAGGTCAATCCCAGATGGTATATAGTTCCCCTCAAGGCACTCCATACATTCCTCAAGGTCAAACTCAAGTGTTATATAATGCACCTCAAGGCACTGCTTAAGTTTCACAACAAAATCCATATGTTGCTTAGATAGGAACTTAGTGGTTTTCTCAGAATAAATATCCTAGTCCTCAACCCATGTATGTGCAAAACTATCAAGCTTATAACCCCTATAGATAGAATCCTCTGGGACATAACATATGGGGGGGGGAATCTTTCACTGATGGAACTTAATGTGTGCCTTGACAATGACCAATGCCTTTCAATCCACAAATACATTTCCTTGCTACATTGGAACTTCCCGATGTGTCAAAGTTGACAAACATTCCTATCCTTCATAATCCATATTGGCCTCCAATTTCGACTAAAAGCCCTGGCGATTGTCCCAAATTTAGCGCAAGTCGGGAGAATACCTCCAAGTGCACATTATGACGTACCATATTTGGTGATCCAATAACTCTTGGGTGGATGATTCCATTCGACTCTGTATTTTCCAAAGGACTCTCACTGGTGCCGCTACCAAGTGGTACATTGAACTCTCCCGAGGGGTCTTCCAAGATTTCAACTCTCTAGCTATGGCATTTCTCACGCACTTTCAGCTACCAGTTCGGTATGAAACTTAGACACACCTCCTCACATCATTGAAAAAATATCGAGCTACTCATATCACTGATCATATTCATTAATGGAGGTGACATCTTTGTTTGATCAAGTTTGAGATTCCTGATCAACTTCTAACTAATTGGTTCACTACCTCCTTCGTTGCTCTGATTGCTAAGGACATTGCTATGGGTGCATGTTTTACTCAGTAACAAGCCATCACTCATTCTGAATACCTTGATCTCGTGTAATCTCAGTCTGGCACGTTGTACAAAATATTTATTTATGCCCCTTGACTTCGAATTTCCAAAGCACCGACGACGCCATCCATTGATGACATCATAGGTTCTATGTATCAGACTACTCAGAAGTATTCTCCAAAACCTGTGAAGAAAAAATGTACTCCTTCCAATGACACTGCTTCTCAGCCACCTCCACATTATGGTAAAACTGTGGAAGTGAGCACCATCCAATCCTATCTGGAAGATAAAACTTCCAACAGGAATAAGAAAGGTAAAGGTAAGGCCAAAGCCGATACCCCAAAACAGGATTCTCAAAAACCTCGTGCTAATGATGGTTCACAATGCAAGCCTAAGTATCCTTGTTTGATTTGTGATGAAGAGCATTACACCTAGGACTATCCATGACAAGCCGAGGTGAGGTGACTGCTCAAAGGCACCCAAGGCACTCCGATTGTTCTTAAAGAACCATTCCCATCACATCAAACTTAACTGGTGCAACAACCTCAGTCCTCCGCCCCATTTGGCTCTCAGGTTTTCATGATGAACGGTCCTGCATCTGTATCCATTTCTACCCTATCGAAAGATTATACTGAACCGTGTCAACTAGAAGGGACGGAAATTTTTGATGGTCCTCCTCCCCCACCTACTTCTGACCGTCTTCAGATTGAAAGGCCCAGTCCTCAGGCCATTTTACGGCCACTGTCCAAAGGTGTACTCTAAAAGTATTCCTACAATCCTAACGCCTATTCCACTCAGCATTAAAGTATTGTTGAGGATTTGGCTTAGGCACCATCTGTTATGTCCACATTGGAAGTAATTCAGAGTTGTTTGTCACAATGGAAGGCTTTCTTATCTGCCATCGGAGGCGTTGATCCCACCGATTCTAGCCTTATCACTTTCAATTTGGAAAATTTCATCCCAGATCTCCCTCACGCTCTTGCACTGATCATTCAAGTTGGTATTAATGGAATGAATATCTACCGAGAAGTCATGGATGAGGGTGCACCTACGTGTGTCATGTCTTCTACTTGCTATAAATCCATCGGTTCTCCAGCCCTTAATTCATCTCCAAATGCTTTAGAAGCTTTTGATGGAAGAGAATCTCACCCTCTTGGTGTTCTCGCTAGTTTACCCATTATGTTAGAAGGGAAAATGATCAATTTCAAGGTTAAATTTTTTGACGCTAAGCTCAATTACAATCTTCTCCTCGATCGTAGTTGGACTCATGACATTATGTGCATTCCATCCACTCCCTTTCATGTCCTTCGATTTACGCATGAAGGAAATATCATCACTGTCAATCAGTTGACCTTTTTCACTTCTTCGTCTTCTGAGAGAAACGTCCCATATGTAGATTGTATTCCTACACCTTATGAGAGCATAGGGCCAGGTATTTTCAAAGATCCTGCCCTCATGGGTATTTTTTTCTCTTCCTCCACCCAACACTGCTCAGGTCAACATGATATCTAGGTCTTCTAATCTGTGGGTCATCCCTTAACCGAAGTAGATTGATTCGTTTGGTGACTCGATGATGCTAAGCCCAATAGAAATTGATTATTGTGAACTAATTTTGGCTTCGGCTCCTCCGCCCTCTGATCATGCTCCTTTGAGTATGTCTCTTAACACGTATTCTCAATCCCTTTGGCTCGACACTTAGAATTCACTTGATCCCTTAAATGAGATATTTCCCACTGATGAGGCCATCGTGGAAACTATGTCTCTTGAGGATACTCCTTGGGAAAATATTCATCATCGTTCCTCTTTCATGCCTGGCCTTAGGGCCATGTCTACTTCTATTGAGAAGTTTGCTTCCCAAGTTCCTTCTCATCCGCTTCAAATTCCCATCCTGACACACAAAGTATTTGCGGAAGGTAACTTGGGGAAAATTACACAAACGATGTCTATAGACATCTCCGTCAAACTGGGGGTTTTTTAGAACATCCACATTTGGGTGACCTATTCTTTTGATGAGATCGAGGTATACACTAGCCTCTTCCATGAGTTTCACGATGTTTTCACTTGGTCTTACAAAGAAATTTCTGAAATTGATCTGAGTATAGTTGTGCATGAGATTCCTACTTATCCTGGTGCGAAGCCTATTCACCAGTGTCTTCGTCTTGTGCACCCTACAAAGGTGATCACCATTAAGGGAGAATTTGAAAAACTTCTTATATATTGATTCATTTATCTGATTCCCTTAACAAAATGGGTTTCTAATATTGTTCTCATGGATAAGAAGTAGGGTACTATTCGTGTTTGTGTCGATTACCCTGATTTCAACCGTGCTTATCCTAAGGAAAATTATCCCACTCCTTTTATTGACCAGATCATTGATGAATGTGCTGGGAGTGAGATATTTTAAGTCTTCTGGGTACAAACAGATCAATATCCTTCCATCCGATCAACACAAGACCGCCTTTATCTATCCTTGAGGTACCTTCGAGTATAAGAAGCTCCCTTTTGGTCTTAAAAATGTTGGCACTACATTTCAGAGAGAAATTTCATATGCTTTCCATGATATCAAGAGAATTGTTAAACCTTACCTGGATGACCTTCCGGCTCATCCAGCTAAGTGTCAAGACCTCCCAGATCATCTTTGTCAAATATTTCTTCACTGTAGACGGTATAACATTTGGCTAAATCTGCATAAATGCATCTTCTGCATTGATTCTAGTATTCACTTATGGTAAATCGTTTTTAAAGATGAGATTTGTCTCCATCCCCTCAAAGTTGAAGCTATTTTCAGTATCCCCTCCCCTTCTTCTTTACATCAGCTACAAATTCTACAAGGGAAAGCTAATTTCCTGAGCCATTTTATACTGAAATATGTTGAAGTGGCCAAAGGATTTACGTGATTACTTGAGCAAGGCATCTCGTTCCTCTGGGATTAGATAGCCCAGAAATCCTTCGATGCACTAAAGAAATTACTTATCAATTCTCCTCTGTTATGTCCTCCCAATTATCATCACGATTACACCCTCTATTTGGTTGCCACATTTAGCACTATTGCCATGGTTCTGGTGCAAGATGACAACAATGGTGATGAACACGTCATTTAATATTTGAGTAGTAATCTTCTCGATGCTGAGACATGTTACACACATGTTGAGAAGTTAGTGTCGGCTGATGTTCAAGTTGTTCAACGTTTTCATTATTACATTTTATTGCGCACAATAACTATGATTTCTGATTGCAACCACATGACCTACATATTGACTCGTCAATTGCTGGGGGGAAATACTCGAAGTGGATTGTTATCCTCCAAGAGTTTGATTTTGAGTTTACTACCTCCAAATCAAAGAAATCATTGGTTTTCATCGATTTTATTTGCTCTCTCTCTTCTGATTATGCTCCATCTGGTTCCGAGGAACGCATTCCAAATGAAACGCTTTTTCTCATTATCACCCACGAACCTTTGTATAGTGATATCATCGTATATATTCAAACTTCCATATTCCGATCTGAGTTGATGAAGGATGCTCATCGACACATCCACCATCATTTGCAACCTTATCACATAAATAGAGATACTCTGACTATTGCATAAGAGCTGATTCTGTTCTCCGTTGGTGTTTGACTCTCGAAGAGGCTGAAAAGGTCCTCAGTGATTTCCACTATGGCACCTGTGGCGGTCACATGTCTGGATATGATACTACATAGAATATTCTTCGTGCTGGATAATTTTTTCCTACTATCCTTAAATATTGCATTGTTTCTATCCACAAGTGTCACGATTACCAGATTTACTAGCGCAAGATGCGCGCACCACACACACACTGTAATATCCCAAAATAGGGAAAATCTACAACAATAAGAATATCTTAAGATATTATGAAGTGGAGATCTAGCATTATGTAAACACAATATTGAAAGATCAGTGTTAAATCAACTCATAGAGTGAGAGAAGAGCTCATAGCCATCTTATTAAGTTATAGCAGAAAAAATTATAAAAGATCTTGAGGAAAAAGCTACTCAAGATAGGCAATAATCAGCCTCAGGAAACAACTACATAAAACATGACAAAACACTGCTACACAAGAGTGCCCAAGCTATGACTGCGTAGTTTAATAAATAACAACTGTTGATAACATATTTCAATACATAGATATAAAAGTGTATGGCTCATACAACATTGGGAGTGAAGATCTAAGCTCCCAAAGACTACCTCAAGTCAATTCTGGAAGGGTTGGCTGATATATGAAAAATCTGCAAAATGTCGGAGTTGCAGGGTAGAAGTTGAAACTAAAGAACTGGAAATGGATGGAGAAGGCTAAATATACTGCATCAGATAAAATACCTCCTCCAATGGATCTTCCAAGTGAAAGGCTGATCCTAACACTAAATATCTCACCCTCCAACAAACACTGCACTCCCTCACTGCAAATACCAACTGAAAATAACACAGTCACTAAGGGATACTGCACTGTAGGTGCAAGAAAAAGAGTTTTCCAAGGGCTAAGATCTACAATATGCTCCAAGGGCTTCCAAATTGATCTCTCAAAGTAAAGAGAGCCTCCTCCTCTGAAAAAAAGTGATGGAAGTAGTGTTGTGAACCCTCACTGCAACACCTTGCAACACCCTGCAACACAACATTATTCTGTGTAGAAATAATGTTGTAGCTAAAGGAGGATGCTTGGCCTTAAGCCTGGATGTGAGGAAAATCAGTACAACTCCTTCAAGAGGCCTCTCAAGAAAGGAGAAGGATTCCTAAATAGGAAATCCTTGTGCTAAGTAGCACTGCAACTCTGCTAAATAGCAGGAGAATGCACAAAGTCTAAACAGACAAAGAAATCAATAATATGAATCATGAATAATAATGGATTCCTTACCCTCCTTTCAAACAAGTGAAAGCTCTCTCTCCATGGGTCCCACTCATTAGGGTTTCCTCCACCAAGTAACCCTCTTCCCATTCATACTGTGTTTTCCATCAAAGTGTTCTCCACCTCCTATGCAAGCGCTGTTGACTTGGTCAAAATTGACCTTGTCTCCATGCAAATGTCCCCTTTCACACATAAGGGTGTGAAATCCAGCACTTATGACTATCCCCTTTCATATTTGGGGGATTTTATTCATGTTTTTAATGTGAATGGGCTTCCTTACCCATTTTTTTAGCTGATAGGGGATAAAAAAAAAACTTTAATATTCCATTTAGTTGTGGGCTAAAATGGGAATATTACAGTCCTCCCCTCCCAAATGTTGCTTGTCCTCAAGAAAGTACAAGGATAGAAATGGAAAGTCTCCACCCAAGGCATGGATTCTGAAATGTATTGAGGGACATATTCCCCATGTTTATCCTCCATCCCCCAAGAAATCTTCCATACAAAATGAGTTACCTCCCAACATGGCAACTCCTGAAAATCCTCTTCCACCTTTGGCTCCTGCAATGTAGGTGGGCTAAAATTCTGATCTTGGTAGATAAAATAGTCTACCCCACGTTGTCCTCCTCTCCACTTCGAATAAGTTCAGAGTATCTGTTGATCTTGGGCTGCAATGATATTTCCCTGAAGTGGCAAGATGAAGATTAGACCTCCAAGGATCTCTTCTCCAACGTTATGAAACATGTTGACCCAAATCATCTCATATGTGATGACTTGGAAGTCACCATAATATGGCATCCAATCAATCATATGGCTCACCTCAACTGGAAACAAGTGTTTTGTTGTAGTGGGCACATACTCTCTCATGCTCCCATTAGAACATGCAATGCAAACAATGTGGGTGATCTCTCCCCCAGGGGACACATCCAACCAATGTGCCATTTCCCCAATCATGCTCCCAACAATTATAAAGACAAAAACAACATAATGAACCATAATGAGAACCATGATTGTTTTCATATGTAGCAAGGGAGAAGGACAATGGTCCCTCAAATGTAACCAATGTAGTTTGGCCCTCAACTGCAAAAGAGTGTGAAAAAAAGTGTGGTTTCTCAACCACTTTCTTGTTGTCCCACTCTCCTCATATTTTTGGAGAAAGTGAATGATGTATGGTGCAAAGTGAGCAAGTTCTCCAAAATACATCTCCTCCCCAAGTCCTCCTAGGGAGTGGTCACCAATACTGCTCATGGCCTCAAGTAGACCATGAGGTCTAGAAAAAAGAATGCTCCTCCTTGGAGCATCATCCTGCACATGTATGATTAAGGGATGCATATATACATTATACAAATCATTATGCAAAAAAACATTACCCTTACCATATGTCTTTCTCACACAAATGGAGTGGATCATAGATGAGTCTCCTCTCATCCTCAAAGAGAAAAGAGGTGGATGTGCTAACTCTTCCAAAGAGTTATGTGTCTCCTTCACCTTCACATGATCCATGCATCTCCTCATATGTTTAGTATTCAATATCACGCAAGAAAAGTGATCCTTGGGATACTCCTCCAACAGCCAGGAGCTCCAACATGGACCTATCCTCCATAGTGACAGCGCTGATGATATCTCATGAAGAATATATGTCATATGGTTATCTTCTTATTTGACATCTCTCATGCCAAATATGCAAGTTGGAAGGTTTCTATCCTTCCCCTACTGCTTCTGCCACAGTGCAGAATCTGAAATGAGAGTGGGTAAAAATAATGTTGAGAGAATGCCTCTCTCCTCCTTAAGTCTACCCAAGACTCTTAGCTCTATAAAATGACCTTCCAAGGTCTCCACTCCTTTGAAATCAATGAATGGTGCCTCCAAATGTAAAGCATCTCTCATCACCTGCTGATCTAGTGATCTCCTTCGTGAAATGTCTCCATGCAATGAGACATCATCATCAAGAGTAGACTGCATACATGAATGGACAGACTTGTCCCTTCTCTCACTGTGCATTCTAGTCTTCCTCTTAGGTGCATCAACCTCATGAAATAGACAGGGGTGTGTGCTCCTCATCACATGATGCTGGTCATCCTCCCTATCTCCTCCTTGTATCTCCATAGGTTCACACACTATCATCAATGGCATATATGAATCATGAGTTGTGCCTTGATCTCCACATGTGAGATCCTATGGAATTCCCTGCAATGATACAAGAATACCCCTATTTGGAGCAAGAGCTCCTACATCCTCTACATGAGGTTCTAGATCAACTCTAGACATGACAGCGTTGTTGCCCTCCTCCTCATCAACATGTATGGACAACCTTTCAAGAAATGGATCCTCTCTTGAAAAAGGGATCTCCATGCCCTTTTGTTTAGGAATATGAGATAGAGGCTTTGCCTCTAACAAATTATGCTGCAAGATGTCAGTATCCTCTAGGGGTTTCTGAAGAGGATCTTAGTTTATGGTTTTCTCCATCACATGAAAGGGTTTTATTTGTTTATGTTTCTTTAACTTCTCCACATGTGTTGCATAAATTTTTCCATCAAACCTTCCCATCAATGCCTTAATAAACCTTGCATAAGAAGAAGTATTTTCATTATTAAAGTAAAATGCTCAAATATCCACCATGCATAGGCCTTACCTCCAAAATGCAGCACTGCTACTCTGATGACTTCATCTTCAGAAATTTGATGTTGCTGCAAAAGTATGTCTAGCTCTTCCACCCAAGCCTTGGTTGAACATGTAGGGGAACCATCAAAGGTAGATAGAAGAAATCTATCCACATTATGCTTCTTTCTCCTCCTCACCTTTATCTTGCAAAACTATGGAAAAGTGATATGATCTCTAAACTTCTGAGTTTGAGATTCATACTCATGCAAGAAACCACTAAGAATTCCCCTCTTAGGCATTCCTTCTTCCTCTCTCTCTCTCATGGAAAAACTGGGCATGTGATTGCATTGTGCATTATAGGGTTTGGCTGCATGCTTACACTCCCCGTAATAAAATCTAGAGTTTTACTTAGTTTCAAACCCTCTTGGAGATTCTGTACACATCTCCTTCCTTACCTTCTTGAAATCTTCATGAATTCTCTGTACAGATCTTGGAAGAAAATTTGTAAGCCTATATTCCTTCCTTTATCCACATAATGGAGTCTTCATCTTATCTTTTATGGATAGCATCATGGCTGAGATCCATAGGCTGAGCCAATATTATGCTCTGATAACACTATAATATCCCAAAATAGGGAAAATCTACAATAATAAGAATATCTTAAGATATTCTAAAGTGGAGATCCAGCAATATGTAAACACAATATTGAAAGAGCAGTGTTCAATCAACACATAGAGTGAGAGAATATCTCATAGCCATATTATTAAGTTACAACAGAAAAATGTACACAAGATCTTGAGGAAAAAGCTACTCAAGATAGGCAATAATCAGCCTCAAGAAACAAGTACATAAAGCATGACAAAACATTGTTGCACAAGAGTGCCCAAGCTATGACTACATAGTTTTATAAAGAAAAATTGTTTATAACATATGTCAATACATATATACAAGTTTATCGCTCATACAACATTGGGAGTGAACATCTAAGCTCCCAGGACTACCTCAAGTCAATCCTGGAAGGATTCACTGATATATGCAAAATCTGCAAAATGTCGGAGTTAAAGGGTAGCAGCTGAAACTGAAGAACTGGAAATGGATGGAGAAGGCGGAAGATGTTGCATCAGATAAAAGACCTCCTCCAATGGATCTTCCAAGTAAAAGGCTGATCCTAACACTGAAGATCTCACCCTCCAACAAACACTGCACTCCCCCACTGCAAATACCAACTGAAAATAATGTAGTCACTGAGGGATACTGCGTTGTAGATGCATGAGAAAGAGTTGGAAAAGTGCCAATATCTACAATATTCTCCAAGGGCTTCCAAAATTATCTCTCAAAGGAAAGAGAGCCTCCTCCTCTGAAAAACAAGTGATGGAATTGGTGTTGTGAACCTTCAATGTAACACCCTACAACACAACATTATTCTGCTGCAGAAATAACGTTGTAGCTGAAGGAGGATGCTTGGCCTCAAGCCTGGATGTGATGAAAATTAGTACAACTCCTTCAAGAGGCATCTCAAGAAAGGACAAGGATTCCTAAACAGGAAATCCCTGTGCTAAGAAGCACTACAACTCTGCTAAACAACAGGAGAATCCATGAAGTATAAAAAAACAAAGAAATAAATAATTTGAATCATGAATAACAATGGCTGCCTTGCCCTCCTTTTAAACAAGTGAAAGCTCTATCTCCATGGGTCCCACTCATTAGGGTTTCCTCCACAAAGTAACCCTCTTCCAATTCATACTGCATTGTCCATCAAAGTGTTCTCCACCTCCTATCCCAATGCCGTTCACTTGGTCAAACTTGACCTTATCTCCATGCAAATGTCCCCTTTCACACATAAGGGCGTGAAATCCAACTCTTATGACTATCCCCTTTCATATTTGAGGGATTTTATTCATGTTTTTTATGTGCATGGGCTTCCTTACCCATTTATTTAGCTACTAGGTGATAAAAAAATAAATTGATATTCCATTTAGCTGTGGGCTAAAATGGAAATATTACACACACCTTCATCTTGTCATTACCGTTGGTCCCTTTGCAAAGTGGGGCATCAATTTTATGACGTGTAACCCTCACTCGGCCAGGGGGCATGCTTATATTATCGTAGTTGCTGAATACTTCACAAAATGGGATGAAGCAATGCCTACAATTACAACTGACGGTAATACAACTGCACAATTTTTGTTCAATAATCTCATTACTAGGTTTGGTGCCCCTCAAACCATTGTTACCGATCACGGTTCTCATTTTCGTCATTACATGATAGCTGAGTAGAATTCGAAGTTGGGTCTGCGTGAAAACATTTCAACGTCGTACTACCCTCAGGCCCATGGCCAGGTTGAAGCTGTGAACAAAGTTCTAGTCACTATGCTTCAACGTACAATTGGGATGCACAAGTCAAACTAGCATCTCATGTTGTTTTCAGCTCTCTGGGCTTACCAAAATTAAATGAAGGATGCGACCAGATTCGCTCCATTTTAGCTTATCTATGTTCTGGAAGCTACCCTTCTGATTGAATTCGAAATCCCTTCTCTCAAGACATTTGTTGAATTTCTGCCTAATACTTTTCCAGAAGAAGAGCATCTTCTATATTTAGAAAGGTTTGACAAAACTCCCTGCTTTGCTGGCCTTATCATAGAAGCACAAAAAAAGTGGGTCAAAGCTTATTTTGACCAGTCAGTTTCCCCTCATTCCTTTGTAGAAGGAGACCACGTCCTTATGTATGACCAAGTTCATGATAAGCTGGGGGTAGGAAAATTCCAACCAATGTGGCATGGGCCCTATATTATTAAACGTATTTTATAGAATGGGGCTTATGAGCTAATCGATTATGAAGATTATCCTTTGGATCAACCCATAAATGGGTTGTATCTCAAAAAATACTATGCATGAGTTTCTCATGCATGTCTCTTTTATACATAGGCGTGTTTTCATTTTTGTACATTTTTGGCTTGGTGTGCTTTGTGAGCATTTTTCCTGTTATTATGTCGTTTCTTATTGTGTAGATGTCTGTCACTCCTAATGTTGGTTTCATGGATGGTGCCTCCCGTAGTACATAGAATCTACCTTCTGCAGCCTGGGTGATTTATAATCCTAATGGTGAGTTGATATATCTTCAAGTTATTTGTCTAGGAAGAACCACAAATAATGTCGTTGAATATAGTGTCGTCATTGAACTTTTAACTAAGGCCATTTCTCTTGACATTCGTGAATTACTTGTTAACCTAGATTCTCAACTTGTTGTTCTCCAGCATAATGGGCATTATTCTATTACAAGTCCTAAAATCTTAAGGTTTTATTTGCATGTTCATTTATTAGAAATGAATTTTGATTAAATCACATATCAGCATATTCCCAGATGAATGAATGTGTTAACTAATACAGTAGCTAATATTGTATTAGATAAAAATTTGTGTAATTTGTAAAATATCATCATCACATAATAAGATTTATATAGGAAAATAGGCATATATATATATATATATATATATATATATCGAGTGTTTGCATTCACGTGCATCATAAGTTCAAAAAAATATGTATGTTTTGGTTACATCCTAAGACATCGTGTCTCTCAAAATTATGTAGAAATAAAAGCCTAGGTGTCTAGTTGGCATGATGCTCATGGTAGCATTTCACTTCCCGCACAAACCATCTCCATAAGTGGTGAACACGGTTCGACACACCCGCAGTGTGCCTCCGGTATGTGCAAGGAACATCATCAAATATCACATATTCTGGGATTCTACTGGTCAGTCCCCCTAGGCTGCGTACAATTTCCTCCTCCTTGCTTCCCTCACCATGAGGGGCCACATCAAAATCACAAGAAATTCACCATGCCATTGGAGACATTCCTGCAGGTCTTTCTGGGCCAACATCTCCAAATTCATTGATTAACATCATAACATATACACTAAGAAAAATCATAATACTCGTCAAAATAAAAAAATTAGTCTTACCCAATGCTTCATCCCAATCCTCTCCTCCTGGGAGTGGGATATCCAGATCACCCATAAAGTATGTGCCAGAATAGGCCCAGTCCTCCACGAAAATGAGTTTTCGATGGTGCCATTCAAAGAATTCTGGTCTCCAGGACATCTGTTTACCACCTCCTGATCTAGGCATCAAAGCCGCCAAATTGACCATACATGGCTCTTGGGCTAGTGGTTTAGGAACTATCACTTCCTAACATTGAAAAATTGGTAATCGTTCCAAGATGACTGGTACCAAGATGGACCCATAGATGAATTGTTTTAGCTTGTCATTCTTGCATTTTGTCAATTGGTGCTTCATATTGATCATTACCACCTCGGCCCAGTTGTAGAAAGTTGGTGCCATATGATCTATGGCAAGAACTAACTGTGTTTTTGTGGCCTCATGCGGAGCTTGAGATCCAGTACCTCGCATGATGGTTTGTGGCACTACTTTTAGTGCCAAATCGAGAATGGTTTGGATATCTAACTTCCCGCTTTTGGATCATTTTCTTGCCCCTCGACACACTCTGTCGATGACCATGCTCATGTTTTCAATGGTGGGTCGGGTACCTATCAGGATTGGTACTACCCCACTCTATGATAATCCAGTAATGAAGTAAAAATTCAAGACCTCAATCTCTAGTTCCTGATCATGAATTATGAATTTTTCTCGATCAATGTACCATACACTGATCAGGAACTGTAATAGCTCCGGTTGAGCTCGGAGACATGCTACCATGAAGAATTTTTTAAGCCCGCGGTCCTTGAGAACATCCATGCATCTTAAATTTCCCAAGGCTTGCTCATCTTCTTCACTATGTTCTATTTCCTTCCATTCGATCACCATTTTTCTTTCATGGACTTGGAAAAACATCAATGTGGCTTTCATTAGTCAAATCATTTTCTATTGAAGTGTTTAAAATGGGCCAATTAGTTGAATTTATAAGAAAAAATTTCAGCCGCGATTGGCGTGACTTTTTTAAAAATATTCGCATCAAGTGGCACGCCCCCATCTGGATTCAAGACGGGTTGGCCCGAGTCCATGCCCGAAACCCGTGTGGGCCGTTGTGCCCTAAAAATTGAACAAAACCCCCCACAAATCTAAAAAATGGATTGAATATAATGAAATTTACATCAAAATGCAGGCAAGGACATGAGCTCTAACCTGGAAAAGACAGATTCACCATTTTTCCCTTGGATTTTCCACTATCAGCTTCACAAAATCACAGTGAAAAAAGAGTAAAAAATTTTCACAAGAGGTAAAAAGTGAAAGGTAATTTATTTTTACTATTTTTGGAATTTTATAAACTTTTCAGAACCCTAATTAGGTTTTTGAGCATATTTTTCGATTAGTTTTCTATTTTATCTCGAAAAATGGGTTTTACATACATTTCTTGTGGAACAATAGGTCCTCAACATGACTGTGATGAAGTGATGAGTTGCATTTTATTAATTTTTTGGACTGGATAAAAACATAAAAAATTCGCCCCTTGCAGTCATCTTTCAACTATTTTCTGACTCTCAAAAATTGAAAAGATTTTCAAGACTCTTGTCATTTTGAACTCGTTAAAGGCTGCGAAATGATATCTACCCATTATATGTTTACCCATTTTTCGGGCTGGGATAGATTATCTACGAAAAAGGAATACCTTAGCCTATCGTGACTAAGAGGTCCTCTAAGATATCATTTTCTACCTTTTCGGATCTGTCAGACTACCTATGGAAAGGTAGTTGATGGATTTTTATTTTCTGCTCCTTTTCAAACTCTCTAAACATGAAAAGATGACAAGTTCTTCCTTTGTCGGACTTGTTAAAACCTAAATGATATTGGAAACTATCACCATGATGTAACCAAGTTCCTCCTTCCTAGGGCTCGTAAAATGTACTAGGATGGATTTGTCTAAAGGAAAAACTTATATGAAAAGAATATTCTATGCCCTTCAAGCTCCTTCCCAAAAATAATTGGGGTACTCATCAGCAATGGTGGGAGAAGATGGAACTAGTTCCCAGTCTTGTTAGCAGTCTATCGCTCTTGAACAGACACTCGTCTGTAGTTCATGTCAGGTTGGGGACATCCATTTCATAATTTTTGCCTCAATGGGTTTGGGTAATGTATTTTTACCTCTCATCTGCTCTTTTCCATGTAATCATGACCTCACATTCCTTGATGTCAAATGTTGCCAAATTCGGGGTCAGGTCACCAATATGTTCAAGAGAAGTTTCCTTCTCCAGTTTTCAACTTCTGATCCTCTGTCTAGTCCTGATTCACTATCTTCTTGTTCCTCTGTCTCATGTCGATGATGTGGAAAACATTATGGCCCTCCTTTGACCAAGTCACTTCCTGTCAACTTCAGCTCATTATCCAGGAAGTTGATCTAGAGAATCCCCTCTAGTACCTTGGAGCTTGCATGCCTCAATGTAAATTTCTTCACATTCGATGACAGGTCCTTATCATTGGCCTTCGATCGACTGATTCCATGGGTGTTTAATGTTAGCTCAATATTCACATTTCGTGGATTGTACTAGTTGTACCTTGAGATCCATTGTCATTATTAGTGGTTTCTCTTGCCCTTGTTAACAAATTTCATCATTGGCTAGTAACCAGGTGAATTTCTTGCATGTTCGACTTATATCACTCATTCGCATGCTTGAATTTGTACTTTTTTGGGTCAAGATGGAGCACAAGACACTGGTTTTGTTTGATAAAATCCAGGCTGTGAGACATTTTGGTTTATCGTGACTATATGCATGACTCTTTTGATTGGATGGCTGTGACCATACCTAAGTCTATTTCTTGATACTTCTTGCTAGATGGTTGCATCCATACCTCGGATCTTATTTTTATATGTACTCAATTATGGACAGTTGTGCCCATGCCACATATTCATGTATCAGAGATATCAGTTGTACTTGTACTTGTAGGTCTTCCAACATCGATGTTTGGTTTGTGCATGTTATCGTAAAGCATTTCACCAAAATCTCTCTCTTGAACCTCATGCTTTAAGGGGCATCTATTACACAATATTTTGTCACTGTCCCTACAATCCCCATCCTGAACATTAGATGACCATTTCAGTGACTTCTGTGTATTTTCATACCTTGCAAAAAGTGTCATTGCATCCATTGGCATGTGAAGAACATTCCCTCTATTGATCATTCTTGGAGCAATCTCTAAAAAGAATATGATTTTGGGTAGGTGTTGGTAGGCAGTTATGGCCTCATTCCCATAGAGAAATTAACACTGGGCCTCACACCCATTGGCACTCTGTCTCAGTGGACTACCCACATCAAGCTATTTTTGGAATTTTTTTTAAAATAAAAGCAAAGTTTCCATGTCCAACAAGTTTGTGAGCAGAGTCATCATGATTTGTTCGACTAAATAACGTTGAAGTACTTCCTTTAGCTTCTTGTTTCCTATAATTGAGAAACTCCCCAAAGGATAAGGCCTCTCTTCCACCCTATCAGGGATCCCAAACCACCTCCTCCTCTCCTATCAATACATCCTTCTCACATAGTTGCAGCTTCTTGAAAAATCCCTAATATAGTTGGTGTGAATAATAAGGCAGATAGGAAACAATTGTCGAGAGATAGTTTAGGCCCATTTCTCACAAAGTTTGATTCCAAAATAATGATTGAGACACGATTGACTGAACCCGTCGAAGGAAGCTACGACATTAAGGCTTTAAGGTTTTAAACTTATTTTCTATATCATTAATGCAAGATTGGTTTTTTGGTTCCAATTTTGTGCTCAATAATATGAAAAATGTTTGATTCTCCTTGACCAATCGGATAGCTTTGAATGAAAGTATGATTTCGTATGCTATCACAATTCACTTGATCCTTACACAAGTACACGAACATTACCACTGAAAGACTGTGACGTATGAGTACAAGGAATAGTGGATCACTGCTGCAAACGACAACAAAAGCGTTGGACCAAGGTAGGTCATCTATCCTAGCTCATTTTAATTTGTAAGCTAGGAGTCTGAAAGTCCAGCTTGTTCCCTTGTTTCTAGACCCACTCTAGGGCTAGATGGAACGCCTCTACCCCCAGAGGGGATTTACTGGCACGACACCTCCTACTAGACAATGTTTAGCTATAGATTGCTCCATGTCGGCCTTTGTTGATCACCTGAAGGTTTCTCTCCTTTGCACTTGCGTTGGTTCTATAAATTCAGGAAAAACATAAAAATTATGGAAACCTATTCTTCCATAAGCCTCCAAAATTTGTTACAACCATTTACCTCAAATAAAACTTTTGGATCCTATCATATCCTACCTTGGCATTTCCATCTGTTATCCTTTGATCTCTTCCTCCCATCAAAGGTGGATCTAAAACCTTACATTGGTAATTGGATAAGAACTCCAACTTAGTCCCCTCACCTAAATATTTGTGGCCATCCACAAGCTAGGGGTTGGCTTTTGGAAATATAATTCTACCCTTATGTTCTTGTTGTAAAGTTTTAACTTTCAATGCATTAAGGTGATTAGAGGCGTACTTTGTGATAAAGAAGGAACAAGTTAGCTTGAAGGAGCTATTTTACAAGATCGATATCTATTTATGGTTGTAACTATTTCCATTTATATTAATGCAAAAATTTATTTTTTTACCTATATGTGATGTTATGATTTCATGTATTTCGATGCCATGTTGATCCATTGAATGAATTATTTAGATGATGCTACATAGATTTTGTAGATAATTGGATTGTATTGTCTGATTGTATAGGTTATAATTTTGGCAACGGGAGATAGGATTTGAGAACTCAATCTAAGAAAGTATTGAAGAATACGACAGATTATAGGTATGTTTTGACCCCTTATACATTTACTTTAAGACAAACAAAATCCACTTTGTTTTTATTTTGTTTTAGACTTAAGCAACTAGTCTAGGGGAAACACTTCTATATGGAGTTGTAGATTTCGTATAACAGTTGTTGATCCTAATGTAATCTTGTGCTTTCCTTCTCTTCCTTCTCCTTCTTGCTCCAAATCCAAAGTATGGCACATTCCTCCAACAGTGCTCTAACAAAAATATAAGTGTCCAAGAGTATGAGAGGAGAGAGAGAATGAGAACTCCAAAAAATGATCTAACCAAAAGATGAACTAAAAAAAGATACCCATTGATCCTTTGAAGCCTTTTTATTAATGAGGTCTCTAATTTCTTCAATTTTCCATTATTTTCCTTCATTTTCCTCCTCACATGCAACTTGCCACCTTTCACCTTCATTTTCTCCTAATTTCCATTATTTTAATAAATAGAATGCCAATTAATGCATCATACCTTTCCAAAGCCTCAGTCATTGCCTTTGTAAATTTCCATAGCCATAATAAACCAAATGAAAACCCACACAAGGATTTTTTACCCAACATTCAGCTTGGAATACGTGTCCTGTGACCATGGTTATATTTTTACTTTATTAACTTTATTACATGGAATTTTTTACCATGGTTGTTATAGAACTCTCCCCCTTGGGGGAACACCATCCTCGATGTTCAATTACACCTACAACCAATAATACTATTTAAATCAAAATATACTTCATGTGGAGCTTTATAACTTAGCTCACTGTAGTATTTACAATGATCAACCTGTTGAGAAGCAACCAACATGGCAACATAACACCATAAAAATAATAATTAAATGAAAATCATACACTTATTGGAGCTTTATATCACAACACATGGTGGTATTTACATCCATATACATATGTACATAACCCAAACATTGCACAAAAACATATCTCGATGACATTCGTGCAACCTGTTATATTCCTAAATTAGCATATAGCTAATTGGAATATTAAATTTTGATTTTTCTCTTAGATAGAGGAATAAGAGGGTATAGATACCCATCAATATCCTTAGTAGGAATAAAGACACTCCTAGTGTGAATGGAGGTCACCTAAGAGCTAGATTGAAGACCCTTAGGTGTGAAAAGGGAATGGAGTATGAAGACTAGGTCAACCTTGACCAAATCAAACAACACTGGTATGGAAAGTGTGGCATTCATGAAAGGACAACGCAGTTTTGGAGGGAAATTGAATGCATGGAAGTAGTGGATTTAATGAGTGGGGCCCAGGGTGAGGAAGCTCACCTAGAATGTAAGGAAGAGGATGGCAGCTATTGTGGTTATGTTTTGATTATTGTTTCTTGAGGTTATATTTAGACTTGTTACCCTCTTCAGTTGTTTAGCTAATATTGCAGTGTTGTTTAGCACAGGAAGTTCCCAATTGGGAATCCTAACTCCTCCCTTGAGAGGCATCTTGGGAGAGTATTGCACTACATTTTCCACTATCTGGCATCAGGTCAAGCTCCATCTCTCTTCTACAACATAGTTTTTGCAGGGTATTGTGTTGTGTTGCAGGGTGCAGCAGTGGAGGATTATATTCAGTGTCTTCAGTGCTAGTTTTGAAGTGGAGGAAGGTTTCCTTCAATTCGAAGGCCAGTAAAGAAGCCCCTTGGTCTTTATTGACATATTTTGCATCAGTCCAAGAATTATTTATCCCCTATTTTGGCTCAAGGGGTCCTGACCCAGGTTATAAGGTTAAGGTTTTCCAACAAACCCCTATATTACTAGCCATTTCGGTAGTGACCTGCTTTCGCAGGCCAAAGTCTCACCCGAAGTAGTATGGGAGGGTGTTGGAACCAAGTTTCTACACCATGGGAGAGAGCAGGTAAGTCAATCCGGTCCACAATTATCAGATCTATACGGCTAGAGGTCATTCGCAGGTGTTCCAATAAATAACCAGAATACAGTTATCATATCTAATTAACAGGCTCGCATCCACATGCGTACTATCATCTATAATCATAGAAAATTATATCCATAGTAGCTTAATAGATCACAGATGCATTTACCATAAACATAGAAAATTAGCAGCTTACCAAAGATCATATAATTCAAGTCTGCATCAACCGTAACAGATCAGGTCCAGATAACATCAAGTATCTGTAATACTTTCGCACATCTATAT
Source organism: Pinus albicaulis (assembly GCA_034641835.2). Taxonomy (NCBI): domain Eukaryota; kingdom Viridiplantae; phylum Streptophyta; class Pinopsida; order Pinales; family Pinaceae; genus Pinus; species Pinus albicaulis. Next base: position 967,092,482 of record CM076580.1, on the reverse strand, counting down.
TATTACCAGAAAATCCTCTTACATTCCCAAATTACCACTTGCGCACATAGCCAGCAGGGTCCACACATAGCAGGACAGAGGATCTCCATGCACATAGCCAACAGGAGTCCTAACCCAAACAACCCAATCACAAATCTAACAGTTCATACTTTGCATAAATCTCTATTCATTCCTACCTATGACTCAAAAAAGGTTCATCTATTTATAGCGATTTATCCTATGCATCCAATGGTCCTCAACTCGTGGTTCGCAGACTCTTGGTCTACCCTTGACCCATTTACAATGCGTTAGGGGCTTTGACCCACCCCAAAACCCCTGCGTTAGACTAAACAATACAAAATTATACAAAAATTGACAAAATTCATAACCTTTTGGAGACCCTGCTCCAATAGTCCCCTAACATAATCTTGTGACTCGTCCTAAGTCACTGTACCGATGGGGCTTCAACCTATTCTTGTAATAATATAATCGCCTTGGCTAATGGAGGCAACATGCTTTCACTTTGGACAGATGCATTCTGTGCAATGTCGACCAATTTTTCTGATAGTTGTCCCTCAGTTGCAGTGGTAAAACTCTCCAAATATTGGTTTAGTTGTTTAATAGACACATCGGCATCCTGTGACAGTTTGAGGGCTTCGTCCGCCCACAACCTTAGTCGGTCACCCATGGTATTCTTCTTTTGGCATAGGTCCTTGATATCTGCCTGGAGAACTTGGCTGGTGCGTAATCATTGCAAGTGCTTGGTAGGTACCAAAGTGGGAAAGGTGGCTTCGATTGTCTTGAACTCCTGTTCTTTTTATCACAGGTCCTGGTTTATACCTCGCAATATTGGGTCGTGCTAGACCTTACTCCATAGTTGCATGGAAGTCTCTAGTAGCTGGGCTCCCTGTGTGATTTTCCCTATGATAAAATTCGTGGCCGTGATGACCAGCGCAGTTCACTGAGCCCAGACCTCTGGGGGTGTTTTAGTCTGTAACTTAGCCTACAGATCTACGATCTACTACTCCACATGTGTATTAACCACCTGAACTTCATCCCGAGAAGCCTTGAGTGCTGCAACCAGTCGTTCTACTTTTTCCTGAGGGGTGGCTAAGGCAAAAATATCTATGAGAACATCCGCACAATGTTGGTGAATTATGTTCTCGAGCTCTGTGTGCTTTGCAGTGGAAATAAAGACATCTGCCTCCTTTGCAATGATGGTTTTCTTAGCTACGTAGAGCTATTGGTGCACCTTTTGGTCTCAATGGTGGATTTCCTGAAAGACAGTGGTGTGGAGACCCTACAAGGCCTCATGGGGTAGTCAAGCTAAGTTGAGCTAGACTTCTGCACTGGTATGGACTTAGGGTCCTAGGTCGGATAGACTAAGGACCAGAGCTGCGCCAGGGAGAGAACAAAGGTGGTTGTCATCTGTAGCTACTGTTGTGTTACTAGCAATGGAGGGTGGCCATACCGGGGTCACACTAATCTACAACATGTCTAATTTTAACTGGAGCACTCACAGCTCAACATGAATTGTGTCGACCACGGCCTGCTATTGTTCTTCTAAGGCAGCCCATATGTCCTTTGCAACTAGAGTGACTGCATCGGCAGTTTGTTTCAGGTATCCATCAGTTAGTGTGATTGTTTTATCACGTTTCACTCATTGAGATATGTGCTTCTTGCGGGGCATTCTAACTGGCTCAGTCATGCACTTCATGTTGCTAGGGGATGTAGGTCCGCCAGTCTCCAAACCTTCTGTACCCAAACTTGTTTGTGGGTCTGTCTAGGTTTCTGCCTCGACATCCTTTTGCTATTGTGCATCCTTTTGAGTGGCTGCACTGGTGTCTTTTTGGGTACTCTTGATGATAGGGGGTTTGACTTGGGATGTGTTAGTGCTTCCAATGCCCTTAGTGCCATTTTTGAAACCAATTTTCCAATTAGGGGGCTAGAGCACAATGACGTTGTTGATTTATTCGTGCAACACCATGTAGGGATGCGAAGTCTAGGATTTTTATTGATGCGCTCTGATCTGAACATTGTGTAGAGTGACCTGGAATGTGACAATGCCCTTGTATCTGTCATACACGGTAGGGGAAAACCACGGTCGGGAATTAATAGTTGTGGCTATGCTACTCTAAGAGATAACCCAGAACACCTAGTTGTCCTTGAGCTGTTGTGGATCCTTGGAATCCCACAAGTCTGCATGGCGAGCCCCTTCGCACATGTCCGGGGTAATATCAAGGAGGACTGAATTTGCAGGAGCTTCCTAGGAAACCACTGCTATAAGAAACAACAAAAAAGATTAACAAAAGGTGCGGCCCTACTCCTGGGACTCACGAAAATTGGTTAGGAACTCATCGCACAAATAATGCGCCCAGTTAAAACATACCCCTTTCACACATTGGCTGGATAATCGAATGACATAGGCTAGAAAAGAGGTGACCTGACAGTTTCTCATCATTTTACATGCTAACAACATGGTGCCCAACTGTGTACCTTGGTCAGGAATGGTCTTGATGATAAATCCATGAGTATTATTGTCCACATGATACTTTTGGTGCATGAACTCAATAGTCTCCACCTCATATTTGTTACCCACGTGCTGCAGGGGGTTCGGGTCACTCATGGGAAGACCAGTGATCTGATGCATGAGCGAAGCGTCAATGGGGATCCTGTCCTAGATCCATAGACATCTGTCATGAATTAGCATGAGAAATTGTCGTGTGAGTCGGTCTGTTACATTGTAGTGTCCAAATTGTGGCATCCGAAGCAGATTTAGGAGCTCGGACCTCGCCAAAACATGTAACCAACATTGGGGAACAACTTTAACCTCAGATCACCATGAACTGTATCAAGGTAGAATTCAAGTGCAAGCTTAGGGAAGGCCTCAAAATTGGCCAAATCATGGTTTTCGAACTTAACTTCATGAAGGTGACCAAATGGTTCACCTATGATAGGGACCTCCCCCGGGGTTAGTGACATCTGTAAGTAGGTGATAAAGCCATCAATGTTCTTTGGAGTGCGCATTGATGCCCTGTGTGGTCGCATGAAGGGGGGCAGCCAGTTTATCGGCTTGGTAGGCTGGGCCTCCTCATGCGCGGTACTCAGAGATTTCACGTTTCATGGGGAGGTACAGGGATTTCCTGTGGCCCATTTCGTAGGCTTCGAGGGCTTGCCTAAGACCTGAGATTTTTATTTTCCTTTCCGAGTGGTAGGGCTGGGTGTGGAGAGGATTTCTTCAACTTCGGATTCGACCTCCACCACCTCCTAAGTGTCTTGGTCTACTGAGGTTACTGGCTCCGAGAGTTCGGCAGGGTTGGCGGCCATCATTCTAGCACAAAATATGAACTCAGGGATGCTATTGTCAGAGGGGGCAGGCTGCTTAGACATGAATGAGATGCTAGCGACACATAATTTATTGCAACACAACTTCTTCCAGGACAACCAGGATAAGTACAAGCTATTTGAGCAATACAGAACCTATGTCTGATCTATGTCACCTATTTTATAGCCTTGAGTACCACCCAATGGTAGGGTAGAATTCACCTCGCACTTACCATCAAGTAAATGGTAAAAAATCTTCCAAAATAACTGCATTAAATTCTGGTCGTCCGATCCATCCAACAGTAATTTTTTGTTTTTACCGATTTAACTATTTCAACGGCTAGTTTTCGCACCTGGGGTGCACTCAGCATACCCCTGCGATCCCAGCGTACCCCTCCGCTCCGAGAAATCCTCCCGTGTTTCCACTGCACCAACTTTATTCTAATGGGATTCCTTTCAACTAAAATTCTGTGTTGCCATAGGCCAGCCTTCCAGACCTCTTGCATTGTCGTCGTACCTGTGTAGTGACCCTCTGCTACATCTTCATAATTTACATACTTTAGGCCATCGTTGCACAATAATTCATGAGGTGTGATGTTGATGAAGTCTACTGCTCAATGCGCCAACTCCTTTCTCTATCATACCGAATATTTGGCAGGTACGATGCCCATGGTTTGGAACAGAGAGATCTCGGTAAACTGTGCATCCACAACCCTATTGCGAACAACTGCATATCGGACAATCCTTCCTTGCTCGTCTCAACTCGGGACACGTGATCCCAATATGAACTCAACTTTCCTAGCTCAACGATGAATTCAACATCATATTCTTGAAGCAGTTTCAACCTGCAGACTTCCTCCCCCAACACAGTCACATTCTGTAGGCATTCTAAAACCCAATGATCTGCAATCATTTTATAGTGGCATCCTAACAGAGGGCACTGATACTTATGTATTTCGTAGGTTAGGACCAAACCTTCCCTCGCCGTGGTGGCATAATTTCATTTCGCACCCGAGATCATCCGATTAGTATATGTGATTGTGTGATCACTGTCCCTCGTGCCAAGCTGCGTACTACCTACTTCACGGGCAATTCCTGACGTAACCGTATGAACTATCATCGCCGAAGTGGGGGAAGTGAAAATAGGTGAAAGGACCATCCTGTTTCTGAGTTGTTCAAAGCTCTTTTGGTGCATTCCATCCCAACTAAATGAAATATCATGTTTAAGCATTGTTCGCACAAGTTTAGTGATCAGTGTGTATCTCCGACTCGATTTTCTATAGTAGCCCATATGTCCCAATATCTTGCGCAGCAGATTCATAGTCGTGGACCTTACATGTGGGACTGGTGCGATGAGTGTATTATCAATATCCACCCTCACCCTTTATGTGTGATAAGGCTGTTGTTCTTCCCGCCGCGCATCGGAGTTGAAGGTGACGTGTGTACTGCCAAATTTCCCCATGACCTGCTTAGGTTCTGAACACTTATCAGGATACTCCATGTTTAGTTCTGTCATCTTGCCTATTTTCCCCTCATCGGATTAGTTCTCACTCATAACCTGCTTAGGTGGTACTGCCGTATTAACATTACGCGATTTTAGTGGTTTCGTACTAGCCACCTCATGTATTGGAGATCCCACAACTGTGCATTCCTCCCTTGCTGCTACGATCAAGACCTTGTGTGGATCTGCATTGCAATATTTTATGGTGGCCTTGTGGAGCTTGAAATTATCTTGAATCTATGCTTCCCATGTGGGGCCTCCTCTTACTGCGTCAAGACTAGATTCACCAAGCACCACAGTGTCGAGAGCCTGCAGAGCTCCCTCAAGCACCTCCAATCCTCCCGTTAACCCGAATGTCCCCAAGAATTCATCTCTTAGGGTTTCCCACTGGCGGGTGTGTTTTCGTAGCTTTGCATCAAGATACCAGGCAACAAGAATTGGTCCCAAGGCATGAAAAAACAAGTGAACCCATTCTTCTGTGGTATGATTGCACCATTGCTCCATCCAAGCGGACAAGTGTTCACGTGGGTTTCCTGGGCCCTAGAATCTCTTGACACGCACATCGGTTGGAGGTTCAAATAGTAGTACCATCATATCCCAAAATTCCTCCCATTCCTGGAATGCCCGCTTATGTGTTTCCCACCAATTTGCAGGCGTTGTGCGCATTATCTGGTTAAGATCCCATAGTCTCTGTTCTTTGGGAACCTTAGCTTCGAAGGTTCACAAAAATTCCTTTATACTACTAGAGCTATCAAAGTAGGGTAATTCTCTTATCTCAAAAGATATATATGTTAGAAAATTATATATAACAGAGCAATGCAACACATAAAATATGCGGAAAAACATAAGCACACAAAACACATAAAACTGGAGAGACACAGATATACATGGTTCACCTAGTTTGGGCTACGTCCACCTCGAATAGCCAGTCCTTTCTTTCTATTATCGAGCAAAATGAATACACACAACCTATAGCAAATTAGCTATAATATCCTTTGCTCTCTCTCACAATCTCCCTATCTGTTTCTGGATCTGAGAATACACCTTTGATACATAGCCACAATACAATACCCTCATAAAAGTGAGGGGTTGCCTTCTAGGGAAAAAGACCCTAAAATAAACATAAATTCTACCGTCAGTTCATCCACCTAATGAATGGCCCAGATTGACTAGAAATTACTATACTTTAACAAGACAATTTTACATTTTTTTTTAGCTTAGGGGGGCCTCGAAATCCCCTGGACCCCCCAGGTAGCATTTAATTACTAGCGGTGCTGCCGCCCCATTTAGGTACAAGGGTCCAATGCTATGATATAAAATAAAAAATATAATCAGGCTCCACACCCAACAATGTATCGGAAACCCCTAGTATTTCGTAGGCAGCACAGCGTGGAGACTTCTTGCAACTATTTTTTCCAATCTAGTAATTCTTCATCGGCGTTAGAGATGCATTGGTTCTGCTTCTCCCAGCAACGCATATTGTCAACCGTGGGGTTGATCAAGGCTTCTTCCTCCATAATTAGCTTATAGATGTGATCCATCCTGTCTTCCTTGCATGCTGGCTTGGTGTACCTTTCTCTTTCTGCAGGGTCGAGTGGTACAATCACCCTAGTTCCGTCTCTTTCAAACACCATGCTTCGTTTCTTCAAGTTGATAATTCCACCCATATCAATGGCCCAATCCAACCCCTAGAGGGCTCGGTAGGGGTCTGCATCCTCTACAATCTAAATGACTTCAAATTCAACTCGTACCTTAGCCCCAGCGATCTCTACGACCATTTTTTACAATCTCCCCAATGGTATGATATTTTGTTGACTAGTCATGCACAGCTAGATAGTAGACCATTCCAATTTAGGTTCTCCCATTCATTGCCAAGTCTTCTTAGGTAGTACATTCGCATCAGATCCTAGGTCTAGAATTACCTGGTCCATCTCATAATCACCAATCTGCGTCGTTAATCGCATTTCGCGTCCAGTGCGCCTCTTCTGTTCGTAAAGTTTGCGCACATCATTAATTTTCATGGTTGGGGCTGATTTTTTTGCGCAACCATCGAGTAGGGCTTCGAGGTTTTCTGTCGCTTGCTGGTTGCGCAACAGCTTCATGCACACCTGCAAGAATGGTTTGACCTCATCTTCGATTCCACTATTTGGAGACAATGTCTTGTTTTGAGCCTAGTCTTTCCAGGCTGCGGTATAGGTCTCCTTCTCCTTCTAGGGGCCCACACCTTCTGGTTCAGTAGCTACTTTACGGATTAGAGTCTCCATTTCTACTTTTTCCACAGACCCTTCGGTGGCCATACTGCTGCGTGTTATTACATTAATACTTGAATCCTCTTCACGAGGTTTGGCCTTCACTCGTTGTACATTCTATGTAGGAGTATGCTACTTTTCCTATACCTTAGCCATCAGAATCGGGAAATCCTCAATCACATGGTCTAATTATCTACAATATCTGCAGGATTTCTGAGTTGGGTTCGTGCATTCCCTCGCAAAGTGACATATTTCCCTGCAATTATAGTATATTAACTGGCCTCTACCCCTGCCTGTGCTTCCTCCTCATCCCCCTCTCCTGTACCTAGCTGGGGACCCTCTTATTCCTGTGGGGGGTCTAGGTGATCAGGGGTCCAACTGTACCCTATATAGGTTTCCCCGGTCGATCATCAGATCATATGTTCGGAAATTTTGTTCGTCATGTCCTACATACCTACAAAACCTACACCACTATTGTTTTACTTCAGGGATATATGCAGCAAGGCGGGGGAAGTGGTTGGTAATGTGCAGTATAGCAATGTGGCAGTAATCACACCGTAGCGTCAGCCCACTCGATCCCATAGATTCCATAGGGTGCAGCGGGCTAGGTCCCCTGGCCTAGATGTAGTCTTCCAGTAGTAGACAATTATCTTTGGTGTGGCCATTCACCATCCATCATATGAACCATCTTTTAGGGCTGGCCTCCGTCCTTCGCTCCTTCCGTAGATTATGGATATCCATGTGCATTGCTTCTAGCTGGCCTTGTATCTATTGTACTCCTAACTTGGTATCATCTCTTGGCACAACTTCCAGCTTCATGGCAACCTCCAAGGCCTTCTCTTGTGTTTCAATAGCTTGGTGACCCATAGGTACATGCAGGTGGGGCAGCAACATAGAAATGAACCTCTCCGTGTGCTACCTATCATCATACTAGAGTCCTCCTTCTCCGATCACTTTCTTTAATCATTGATCAACTTCCCATATAGACTCAGATGGTCCTTGCTTGAAATCCTTCAAGTCATTTACTATTTGAGAGTAGGACTTAGGTTTCTTGAACTGCTCTTTCAATGCATTGTTAATTTCCTCAATAGTTGGATTAACATGTTGGTCAATGTATCCCATGTACCAGTCCAGGGCTCTCCCTTCAAAAGCAAGGGATAATTGTGCCCATTTCACCGCATTGTTTACTATGTTCTGCGTAGTCCATACCGATCCTATGACAAACTAGAACCAATCCATATCCTCATCGCCCACGCCTTTGAAGGTAGGTAGCTTCATGTGCACAGTTATATCGTTTTCTGGTGGGGGTGGAGGTGATTTTTTACCCATATGGGGATTCGACAGTGGCATCGACGGAGGGCTATGCGTAGCAAAATTTCTTACTGGACTATAGATAGATTGATCCACCTCTTGGTTAGTTCTGTAGTACTTACCACTGTGCATTGTGCCCTCACTTTGGTCAGAGCTGAGTCACTTCGTATGGCTACATGAAATGAATTTTTACATAACAAGATCTTAATCAATAATGAAAAAGTCTTCAAAAACTTACCTCGGAACCCCTTGAATAACCTCTATTCTTCTTCTGAGTAAGAAACAAATTAATCAACTGCAAATTCAGTCACAAATCCTCCTATCACATTGTCCAACCAGTGATCTACTGTGTGAGTAATGGTGTTTTCGGTCTCTTCCAGGTGTCAGATCTGTTTTGGGGTCCACTGGGTGACCCACTCATCTTTCCAACACTTCTAAAATTAGACTAGCCTTGTGAGCCACTCCTGGAGCTCGATTACAATTGTTACAAAGAAGATCTCGTAGATCTCCGTGAAAATGTACTTATTCTTCCACTCTTTGGTGGGCAGCTTCTTACTACAGTCTTATTTTACTAGAAATTCTTGAACTTGTTTTTCAAACCATTCGTCGATTTATTTTCTTTCAGGTTTCCAATACGACCATGGAATTACCTGATCTCTCTCAAAATGCTCCCGATCCATGAAACGGAACCATTTTTTGGCTCGAGGGGTCCTGACCCAGGTTCGAAGGTTAAGGTTTGCCAACAAACCCCTATACTGCTGGCCCTTTCGGTAGTGACCTAGTTGCGTAGGCCAAAGTCTCACCTAAAGCAATATGGGAGGCTGCTGGAACCAGGTTTCTGCATCCTGGGAGAGAGTAGGTAAGTCAAGATGGTCCACAATTATCAGATCTATACACCCTGAGGTCGTTCGTAGGAGTTCCAATAAATAACTAGAATACAATTATCAAACCTAATTAACACGCTCGCATCCACGTGCGTAATATCAGCTATAATCACAGAAAATTATATCTACAGAAGATTAACAGATCACAGATGCATTTACCATAAACATAGAGAGTTTGCATCTTACCAACAGAACATATAACTCAAGTCCGTATTAGATGATAGTTGATTTGAATTCTAACTTGTGTCTGCGTCACGACAGCTCAACATCGTACTACCCTCAAGCCAATGGCCAGGTTGAAGTCGTGAACAAAGTTCTAGTCACTATGCTTCAACGTACAATTGGGATGCACAAGTTGAACTGGCATCTCATGTTATTTTCAGCTCTCTGGGCTTACCGAACCTCAGTGAAGGATGTGACCAGATTCACTCCATTCCAGCTTGTCTATGTTCTGGAAGCTACCCTTTTGATTGAATATGAAATCCCTTATCTCAAGATATTTGTTGAATTGCTGCCTAATACTTCACCAGAAGAAGAGTGTCTTCTATATTTATATAGGTTTGATGAAACTCGTTGCTTTTCTGGCCTTGTCATAGAAGCACAGAAAAAGCAGGTCAAAGATTATTTTGACCAGTCAGTTTCCCCTCGTTCCTTTGTATAAGGAGACCTCGTCCTCCTGTACAGCCAAGCTCATGATAAGCTTGGGGTAGGAAAATTCCAACCAATGTGGCATGGGCCCTATATTGTTAAATGTGTCTTATAGAATGGGGCTTATGAGCTAATTGATTATGAAGATTATCCTTTGGATTAGCCCAGAAATGGGTTGTAACTCAAAAAAATACTATGCATGAGTTTCTTGTTCATGTTTCTTTTATACATAGGTGTTTTTTCATTTTTGTACATTTTTGACTTGGTGTCATTACTTATTGTGTCATTTATTATTGTGTAGATGTTTGTCACTCCTTATGTTGGTTTCACGGATAGTGCCTCCCGCAGTACCTAGAATCTATCTTCTGTAGCCTGGGTGATTTATAATCCTACTGGTGAGTTGATAGATCTTCAAGGTATTTGTCTAGGATGAACCACAAACAATGTCATTGAATATAGTGTCGTCATTGAAATTTTAACGGAGGCCATTTCTCTCGACATTCATGCATTACTTGTTAACCTAGACTCTCAACTTGTTATTCTTCAAATTAATGAGCATTATTTTGTTAGAAATCCTCAAATCTTAAGATTTTATTTGTGTGTTGGTTTATTAGAAATGAATTTTGATTACATCACATATCATCATATTCCCAGAGGAATGAATGTGTTAACTGATACATTAGCTAATATTGTATTAGATAAAAATTTGTGTAATTTGTAAAACATCATCATCACATAATAAGATTTATACAGGACAATAGTCATATATATATATATATATATTGAGTTTTTGCATTCACGTGCATCATAAGTTCAAAAAAATATGTATGTTTTGGTTACATCTTGAGACATCATGTCTCTTAAAAAAATGCATAAATAAAAGCCTAGGTGTCTAGTCGGCATGATGCTCATGTTAATATGTCACTGCCTGCACAAGCTACCTCCATAAGTGGTGAACACAGTTCGACACCCTCGCAGTGTGCCTCTGATATTCCCAAGAAACATCATCAAATCTCACATAGTCTAGGATTCTACTCGTGAGCCCCCCTAGGTTGCGTACTATTTCTTCTTCCTTACTTCCCTCACCATGAGGGGCCATATCAAAATCACGAGGAATCCACTATGCTATTGGAGACATTCCTGTAGGTATTTCTAGGCCAACATCTCCAAATTCATTGATTAACATCAGAACATATATAATCAAAAAAGTCATAATACTCATCAAAATAAAAAAAATGAGTCTTACCCAATGCTTCATCCCAATCCTCTCCTACTAGGAGTGGGATATCCGCATCACCTATAAAGTATGTGCCAGAATATACCCAATCCTCCATGACAATGAGTTATCGATGGAACCATTTAAAGAATTCCAATCTCCAAAATATATGTTGACTGCCTCTTGATCTAGGCATCAAAGCCACCCAATGGACCATACATGGCTCTTGGGCTGGTGGTGTAGGAACTATCACTTCCTAACGTTGAAAAATTGGCAACTGTTCCAAGATGACTGGTACCAAGATGGACCCATAGACGAATTGTTTTAGCTTGTCATTCTTGCATTTTGTCAATTGGTGTTTCATATTGATCATTACCACCTCTACCCAGTTGTAGAGAGTTGGTTCCATACAATCTATGACAAGAAGTAACTTTGTTTTTGTGGCCTCATGTGGAGCTTGAGATCTAGTAGCTCGTGTTATGGTGTGCAGCACTAATTTTAGTGCCAAATTAGGAATGGTTTGGATATTTGAATTCCTACTTTTGGATCCTTTCCTTGCCCCTTGACACACTATGTTGATAACCATTCTCATGTTCTCAATGGTGGGCTAGGTACCTGTCAAGATTGGTACTACCCCCCTCTATGATAATCCAATAATGAAGTAAACATTCAAGACCTCAATCTCTAGTTCCTGGTCATGAATTATGAATCCTTCCCGATCAATGTACCATAGACTGATCAGGTACTGTAATGGCTCTGATTGAGCTTGGAGACATGGTGCCATGAAGAATTTTTTAAACACGTGGTCCTTCAGAACATCCATGCATTTTACATTCCCCAAGGCTTGCTCATCTTCTTCACTATGTTCTCTTTCCTTCCATTCGATCACCATTTTTCTTTCACACACTTGGAAAAACATAAATGTGGATTTCATTAGTCAAATAATTTTCTATTGAAGTGTTTAAAATGGGCCAATTAGTTGAATTTATAAGAAAAATTCACAGATGCGGTTGGGACAGCTGTTCTAAAAATAGTTGCACCAAGTGGCACGCCCACATTTGGATTCAAGGCGGGTTGGTGTGAGTTCATGCCTGGAACCCACGCAGACCGTCGTGCCCTGAAAATTGAACAAAACCCCCCCACAAATCTAGAAAATGGATTTCCGCTAATGAAATTTACATCAAAATTTAGGTAAGGACATGAGCTCTCACCTGGAAAAGACGGATTCGCGATTGGTCCCCTGGATTTTTCGCTATCAGCTTCACAAAATCACAGTGAAAAAAGCGTAAAAAATGCTCACAAGAGGTAAAAAGTGAAAAGTAATTTATTTTTATTATTTTTGGCATTTTATAAACTTTTCAGAACCCTAATTAGGTTTTTGAGCATATTTTTTGATTATTTTTCTATTTTATCTAGAAAAATAGGTTTTACGTGCATTTCTTATGCAACAATAGGTCCTCAACATGGCTGTGATGAAGGGATGAGTTGCATTTTATTAATTTTTTGGACTCCGTAAAAACACGAAAAAATTCACCCCTTGCAGTCATCTTTCAGCTCTTTTCTGACTCTCAAAAATTGAAAAGATTTTCGAGACTCTTGTCATTTTGAAATCGTTAAAGGCTGCAAAACAATATCTACCCAGCATAAATTTAACCATTTTTTGAGCTGGGATAGATTATTTACGAAAAAGGAATACCTTAGCCTATCGTGACTAAGAGGTTCTCTCAGATATCATTTTCTACCTTTTCGGATTTGTGAGACTACCTACAGAAAGGGACTTGATGGAGTTTTCTTTTTTTCTTCTTTTCAAACCCTCTAAACATGAAAAGATGTTGATTTCTTCCTTTGTCAGACTCATTAAAACCTAAATGATATTGGAAACCATCACCATGACGTAACTAATTTCCTCCTTCCTAGGGCTCGAAAAATGTACTAGGATGGATTTGTCCAAAGGAGAAAATTATATGACAAGCATATGTTATTCCCTTCAAGCTCGTTTCCAAAAATAATTGGGGTAATCACTAGCAATGGTGGGGGGAAATAAAGCTAGTTCTCAATCTTGTCAGCAATATGTCTCTCTTAAACATGACACTCATTCGTAGTTCGTGTCGGGTTTGGGACATCCCATTTCTTCATTTTTGCCTCCATGGGTTTGGGTAATTTGTTTTGGCCTCTCATCTCCTCTTTGCCATTTCATCATGACCTCAGATTGATTGATGTCAAATGCTACCAAATTCTGGGGTCGTGTCGTCAATATGTTCAAGAGAAGTTTCCTTCTATAGTTTTCAATCTCTGATCCTCTGTCTGGTCCTGATTCACTATCATCTTGTTCCTCTGTCTTGTGTCGATGATGTGGGAAACATTATGGCCATCCATTGACCAGGTCACTTCCTGTCAACTTCAGATCATTATCCAAGAAGCTGATCTAGAGAATCCCTTTCAGTACCTTGGAGCTTGCATGCCTCAATGGCAAGTTCTTCACATTCGATGATAGGTCCTCATCATTGGCATGCTTGATAGCGAACAATCCAGGGGACCAATCGCGATTGGTCCCTCGGATTGGTCCTCATCATTGGTACGAGATGTTTTGGTTTATCATGACTATATGCATAACTCTTTTGATTGGATGGCTGGGATCATACCTAAGTCTATTTCTTGATCCTTATTGCTGGATGGCTGCGTCCATACCTCAAATCTTATTTTTATATGTACTCTATTATGGATGGTTGCGCCCATGCCACATATTCATGTATCAGAGATATCGGTTGTAAGGTATTTCGACATCAGTTTTTGGTTTGAGCACGTTCTCGTAAAGCATTTCATGCCTCCCTCTCTCTCGGACCTCATGCTTTAGGGGGAATCCATTACAAAGTATTTTATCACCGTCCCTGCAATCCCCATCCTGAACATTGGACGACCATTTCAGTGACTTCTGTGTATTTTCATACCTTACAAAAAGTGTCATTGCATCCCTTGGAGCAGACTCTCAAAAGGAGCAGACTCTCAAAAGAATATGATCTTGGGTCGGCATTGGTAGGTAGTTATGGCCTTACGCCCATAGATAAATTAACATTGGGCCTCACACCCATTGGTGCTATGTCTCATTGGATTGCCCACGTTAAGCTGTTTTTGGATTTTTTTTAAAAATAGAAATGAAGTTTCCATGTCCAACCACTTCGTGAGCAGATTCATCATGATTTGTTCGACTGAATAACGTTGAAGTCCTTCCTTTGGATTCTTGTTTCCTATAATTGAGCAACTCCCCAAAGGATAAGGCCTCCCTTCCACCTTATCAAGGATCCCAAGCTACCTCCTCCTCTCCTATAAATACATCCTTCTCATATAGTTGCAGTTAGCTGAGCAATATTTAATATTGTTGGTGTGAATAATGAGGCATATAGGAACCAATTGTCAAGAGATAGTTTAGGCCCATTTCCTCACCAAGTCTGATTCCCGAAAAATGCTTGAGACGTGATTGACTGAACCCGTCGAAGGAGGATGCAACGTCAAGGCTTTAAGGTTTTAAACTTATTTTCTATATCATTAATGCAAGACTGGTTTTTCGTTCCAATTTTGTGTTCGATAATATGAAAAATGTCTGATTCTCCTTGACCAATCGGATAGTTTTGAATGAAAATATGTTTTTTTATTCTATCACGGTTCACTTGATCCTTGTGTAGGTACACAGACATTACCACTAAAATACAATGACGTATGAGGACAAGGATCGGTGGATCACTGCTGAAAACGACAACAAAACTGTTGGACCAAGGTAGGTCATCTATCCTAACTCATTTTCATTTGTAAGCTAGGAGTTTTAAATTCCAGTTTGTTCCCTCGTTGCTAGACCCACTCTAGGGCTCGAGGGATCGCCTCTATCTAGAGAGGGGATTTACCCACACGACACCTCCTACTAGACAATGTTTAGCTATAGATTGCTCCATGGTGGCTTGTGTTGATCACCTGAAGGTTTCCCCCATTAGCACCTACATTGGTTCTTGAAATTTAGGAAAAATATAGAAATTATGGAAACTTATTCTTCCAAAAGCCTCCAAAATTTGTTACAACCATTTACCTCAAATAAAACATTTGGACCCTATCATATCCTACCTTGGCGTTTCCATATGTTATCCTTTGATCTCTTCCTCCCATCAAAGGTGGATCTAAAACCTTAGATTGGTAATTGGGTAACAACTCCAACTTAGTCCCCTCACCTATATATTTGTGGCCATCCACAAGCTAGGGGTTGGCTTTTGGAAATAGAATTCTCCCCTTATGTTGTTGTTGTAAATTTGTAAATTTTGATGCATTAGGGTGATTAGAGGTGTACTTTGTGATAAAGAAGGAATAAGTCAGCCTAAAGGAGCTCTTCTACAAGATCAATATCTATTTATGGTTGTAACTCTTTCCATTTATATTAATGCAAAGATTTATTTTTTTACCTATATGTGATGTTATGATTTCATGTATTTTGATGCCATGTTCATCCATTGAATGAAGTATTTATATGATACTACATAGATTTTGTAGATCATTGGATTGTGTTGTTTGATTATATAGGTTCTAATTTTGGCAACGAGAGATAGGATTTGAGAATTCAAGTGAAGAAAGGATTGAAGAATATGACACATTTTAGGTATGTTTTGACCCCTTATCAATTTATTTTAAGACAAACAAAATCCACTTTGTTTTTATTTTTTTCTAGACTTAGGCACCTAATCTAGGGAAAACACTTCTATATGGAGTCATAGATTCCATATAATAGTTGTTGATCCTAATGTATTGTTGTTCTTTCCTTATCTTCCTTTTCCTTCTTCCTCCAAATCCCAAGTATGGCACACTACTCCAATAGTGCTCCAAGAAAAATATAAGTGTCCAAGGGTATGAGAGAGAGAGCATGAGAGCTCCAAAAACTAAAATAACCAAAAGATGAAATGAAAACAGATACCCACTAATCATTAGAAGCCCTTTTATTAATGAGGCCTCTAATTTCTTCAATTTTCCATTATTTTCCTTCATTTTCCTCCTCACATGCAACTTGCCACCTTTCACCTTCATTTTCTCCTAATTTCCATTATTTTCATAAATAGAATGCCAATTAAAGCATTATATCTTTCCAAAGCCTTAGTCATTGCCTTTGCAAATTTCCATAGCCATAATAAACCAAATGAAAACCCACATAAGGACTTTTTACCCAACATTTAGCTTGGAATACGTGTCCTATGACCATGGTTATATTTTTACTTTGTTAACTTTATTACATGGAATTTTCTACGAGGTTTGTTACAGAACTCTCCCACTTGGGGGAACACCATCCTCGATGTTCAATTACACCTACAACCAATAATAATATTGAAAGAAAAATATACTTCCCGTGGAGCTTTATAACATAGCTCGTTGCAGTATTTACAATGATCAACCTGTTGAGAAGCAACCAACATGACAACATAACACCATAAAAATCATAATTAAATGAAAATAATACACTTATTGAAGCTTTATAGCACAACACATGGTGGTATTTACATCCATATACATATGTACATAAACCAAACATCGCACAAAAACATATCTCGAGGACATTCGCTCAATGTGTAATATTCCTAAATTAGCACACAGCCAATTGGAATATTAAATTTTGATTTTTCTCTTAGATAGAGGAATAAGAGGGTATGGATACCCATAAATATCTTTAGTAGGAATAAATACACTCCTAGTGTGAATGGAGGTCACCTAAAAGCTAGATTGAAGACCCTTAGGTGTGAAAAGGGAATGGAGTATGAAGATTGGGTCAACCTTGAACAAATCAAACAGTGATGGTATGGAAGGAGTGGCATTCATGAAAGGGCAATGCAGTTTTGGAGGGAGATTGAATGCATGGAAGAAGTGGCTTTAATGAGTGGGGCCCAAGCTAAGGAAGCTCACCAAGAATATAAGGAAGAGGATGGCATCTATCGTTGTTATGTTTTGATTATTGTTTCTTGAGGGTCTATTTAGACTTGTTGCCCTCTTCAGTTGTTTAGCTAAGATTGTAGTGTTGTTTAGCACAGGGTGTTCCCAATTGGGAAGCCAACCTCTTCCCTTGAGAGGCCTCTTGGGAGAGTATTGTACTACATTGTCCACTATCCGGCATTAGGTCAAGCTCCATCTCTCTTCTACAGCACAGTTTGTGCAGGGTATTGTGTTGTGTTGCAGGGTGCAGCAGTGGAGGATTATATTGGGTGTCTTCAGAGCTAGTTTTGAAGTGGAGGAAGGTTTCCTTCCATTGGAAGGCCAGTAAAGAAGCCCCTTGGGATTTATTGACATATTTGGCATCATTCCAAGAAGTATTTATACCCTATGTTGGCTCGAGGGGTCTTGACCCAGGTTCGAAGTTTAAGGTTTGCCAACGAACCCCTATACTACTGGCCCTTTCGACAGTGACCTACTTTCACAGGCCAAAGTCTCACCCAAAAAAGTATGCAAGGGTCTTGGAACCAAGTTTCCGCACCCTGGGAGAGAGCAGGTAAGTCAATCCGGTCCGCAATTATCAGATTTATATGGCCAAAGGTTGTTTACAGGAGTTCCAATAAATAATTAGAATACAATTATCATATTTAATTCAGAGGCTCGCATCCACGTGCGTACTATCAACTATAATCACATAACATTATATTCGCAACAGATTAACAGATCATAGATGCATTTAGCATAAACATAGACAGTTCGCAGCTTACCAACATATCATATAACTCAATTCCACATCAACCATAACATATTAGATCCAAATAACATCAAATATCTGCAATACTTTCGTACTTCTATATTATTACGCAAAAATCCTCTTACATTCCCAAATTACTACTTGCGCACATGGCCAGCAGGGTCTGTACATAGCAGGACAGAGGATCTCTGCACACACAGCCAGTAGGAGTCCTAACCCAAACAACCTTACCATAGATTTAACAGTTTGTACTTTGCATCAATCTCTATTCATTCCTACATATGACTCCAAAAAGGTTCATCTATTTATAGCGATTTAGCCTACGCATCCAATGGTCCAAAACTCATGGTTCGCAGACTCTTGGTCTACTCTTGACCCATTTATATTGTGTTAAGGGCTTTGACCCACCCCAAGACCCCTGCGTTAGACTAAACAATAAAAAATTATACAAAAATGGAAAAAATTCATAGCCTTTGGGAAACCCTGCTCCAACAGTCCCGTAACACAATCTTGTGACTCATCCCGAGTCACTATGCTGGTGGGGCTTCAACCTGTGCTTGCAATACTCTAATGGCCTCGGCTAATGGAGGTATCATGCCTTCACTTTGAACAGCTACATTCTATGCAATGTTGACAAATTTTTCTGATAGTGGTCCCTCAGTCGCGGCGGTAACACTCTCCAAAGATTGGTTCAGTTTCTTAATAGCAACATTAGCATCCTGTGACATTTTGAGGGCTTCGTCCACCCATGGTTTCAATCGGCCACCCATGGTCTTCTTCTTCTATCGTAGGTCCTCGATATCTACCTGGAGCGCTTGGCTGGTGCACAATCGTTGCAAGCGTTGGGCAGGCACCAAAGTGGGCAAGGTGGCTTCGATTGTCTCGAACTCTTATTTTTGTTGCAGGTCCTGGTTTATCCCTCGCAAGATTGGATTATGCTAGACCTTAGTCCATAGCTACATGGTTGTCTCTAGTAGCTAGTCTCCCTGCATGATCTTCCCTGTGATAAAATTCATGGCCATGATGACCAGCGCATTTCGCTGGGCCCGAACCTCCAGGGGTGTCTTGGGCTGTAACTTAGCCTACAAATCTGTGATCTGCTGCTTCATGCATGTCTTAACCACCTAAAATTCATCTCAGGAAGCCTTGAGTGCTACGACTAGTCTTTCTACTTTTTTTTGAGGGGTGGTTGAGGCTGGAATATCTGCTGGGACATCCACACAAAGACGGTGAATTGTGTTCTCGAGCTCTCTATGCTTTGGGGTGACGAGATAGACCTTCGCCTCCTTGCAATGATGGTTTTCTCAACTATGTAGAGCTCTTGGTGAACCTGTTGGTCTCGATGGTGGATTTCCTGAAAGACAGCGGTGTGGAGACCCTACAAGGCCTCATGGGGTATCCAAGCTAAGTTCAGCCAGACTTCTGCACTGGTCTAGACTTGGGGTCCCAGGTGAGATGGAATAAGGAAGAGAGTTGTGCCAGGGAGAGAACAGAGGCAGCTATCATCTATAGCTAGTGTTGCGCTACTAACAACGGAGGGTGGGCGTACTGGGTCACACTAATCTGCAACATGTCTGCTTTTAAATGGAGTGCTCGTAGCTTAGCATGAATTGTGTCGACTGTGGCCCGTTATTGTTCTTCTAAGGTAGCCCATCTGTCCTCTGCAGCAAGAGTGACTGCATCATCGATTTGGTCCAGGTCTCTGTCAGTCAGTGTAATTGTTTCGTCACGTTCTGCTCACTGAGATCTCTTCTTCTTACGGGGCGTTCTGACTGGCTCAGTCGTGCGCTTCGTGCTGTGGGGGGAGGCAGGTCCGCCACTCTCCAAACCTTCTATACCAAAACGGGTTCGTGGGTCCATCTGGGTTTCTGCCTTGATGTCCTTTTGCTGCTACAAATCCTTTTGAGTGGCCACACTAGTGTCTTTTCGGGTACTTTTGACGATAGGGGGTTTGACTTATGATGTGCTAGTGCTTCCAAAACCCTTCGTGCCATTTTTGAAGCCAAATTTCCAATTATGGGGCCAGACCGCAATGACGTTGTCGATTTCTTCGTCCAGCACCATGTAGGGATGCGAAGTCCAAGATTTTTATTTATGCGCTCTAATCTGAATATTTTGTAGAGTGACCTAGAATGTGGCAATGCCTTTGTATCTATTGTACACGGCAGGGGACAACTGTGGTCAGGAATTAATAGCTGTTGATATGCTACTCTGAAAGAGTACCTGGAACACCTAGCTTTTCTTGAGCCATTGCAGATCCATGGAATCCCACAAGTGTGCATAGCGAGCCCCTTCGCACATTTCTGGGGTAATCTCAAGGAGGATAGACTCTGTAGGAGCTTCCCAGGAAACCAATGCTATAAGAAACAACAACAATGAGTAAAAAAAGGTGCGGCCCTGCTCCTGGGACTCACGAACATTGTTTAGGAACTCATCACACAAATATTTTTCCTAGTAAAACATAACCCTTTTGCACATTGGCCAACTAATCGAATGACATAGGCTAGAACAGAGGTGACCTAACATTTCCTCATCATTTTACATGCTAAAAACATGATGTTGAACTGCATACCTTGCTCACTAACGGTCTTGATGATAAATCCCTGAATATTACAGTCCACATGATACTTTTGGTGCATGAACTCAGCAGTCTCCACCTCATATTTTTTACCCACGTGCTCCAAGGGGTTCGGGCCACTCATGGGAAGACCAGTGATCCGATGAACGAGAACAGTGTCAATGGGGATCCTGTCTTGGATCCACACACATCCGTCATGAATTAGCACAATAAATTATCATGTGTGCCGATCTGTTACATTGTAGTGTCCAAAGTGGGGCATCCGATGCAGATTTAGGAGCCTAGACTCAGCCAAACCATGTACCTAGTGTTGGGGAACAAAATTGCAGCCATCTTCGCCATGAACAGTATCAAGGTTAAATTCAGGTGTGAGCTTAGGGAAGGCCTCAAAATTGGCCAAATAATGGTTGTCAAACTTAACTTCATGAAGGTGACCAAATGGTTCACCCATGATAGGGACCTCCCCCGGGGTCAGCGACATCTGCAGGTAGGTGATTAATCCATCAAGGTTCTTTGGCATGTGCGTTGATGCCTTGCATGGTTGCATGAAGGGGGGCAGCTAGTTGATCATCTCGGCAGGCTGGGCCTCCTCCTACGCAGCCCTCGAGGATTTTAGGTTTCGTGGGGAGGTACGGGGCTTTCCTATGGCCCATTTCATAGGCTTCGAGGGCTTTCCTAAGCCATAATATTTTTCTTTTCCTTTCCGGGTGGTAGGGCTAGGTGTGGAGAGGATTTCTTCAACTTCGGATTCGACCTCCACCACTTCCTTAGTGTCTTGTTCTACTGAGAATATTGGCTCAAAGAGTTTGGCAGGGTTCATGGCCATCATTCTACCGCGAAATATGAACTCAAGGATGCTATTGTCAGAGGGGGCAGGCTTCTTAGACATGAAGGAGATGCTAGCAGCACAAAATTTCTTACAGCACAACTTCGTCCAAGACACCAGGCTAAGTACAAGCTATTTGAGCAATACGGAACCTGTGTCTGATCTATCTCACCTATTTTATAGCCTTGAGTTCCGCCCAATGGTAGGGTAGACTTCACACGGGACTTACCAACAAGTAAAAAGTAAAAAATCCTGCAAAATCGCCGCATTAAATGCCGGCCATTTGCTCCATCCAACGGTAATTTGTTTTTTTACCCAATTTGACTATTTCAACGGCTAGTTTTCACACCCGGGGTGTGCTTAGCATACCCATATCATCCTAGTGTACCCCTGCACTCCGAGCAATCCTCCTGCATCTCCGCTACACCAGCTTTATTCTACTGAATTCCTTTCAACTAAAATTCTATGTTTCCATAGCCTAGCCTTCCAGACCTCTTGCACCATCGTTGTACCTGCGTAGTGACCCTTTGCTACATCTTTGTAGTTTACATAATTTAGGCCATCGTTGTGCAATACTTCATGAGGTGTGATGCTGATGAAGTCCACCGCTCGATGCACCAACACCTTTCTTTTTCGTACCAAATATTTGGCAGGCACGATGCCTGTGGTTTGGAACGGAGAGATCTCGGTAAACCGCACATCCACAACCATACTTGTGAACATCTGTGTATCGGGAAATCCTTCCTCACCCACCTCAACTCGGGACACATGATCCCACTCCAAATTCAAATTTCCTAGCTCAACGATGAATTCAACATCGTATTCTTGAACCAGTTGCCACCTGCAGACTTCCACCCCCAATATAGTCACATTCCGTAGGCATTCTAAAACCCAATGATCTGCAATCATTTTATAGTGGCATCCTAACAGAGGTGTTGATACTTTTGTAGTTCATAGGTCAAGGCCAACCCTTCCCTCGCCATGGTAACATAATTTCGTTTCACACCCAAGATCATTCGATTAGTGTATGTGATTGTGTGTTCACTATCCCTAGTGCCAAACTACGTACTACCTACTTCACGGGTGATTCCTCATGTAACCATATGAACTATCATCACCGGAGCAGGGGAAGCAAAAATAGACATAGTAACCATCCTATTTCTGATTTGTTCAAATATCTTTTGGCACACACCATCACAACTGAATGAAATATCATGCTTAAGTAGTGTTCGCACAAGTTCAGTGATCAATGCATATCTCCAACTCGATTTTCTATAGTAGCCCATATGTCCCAAGATCTCTCGCAATAGCTTCATAATTGTGGACCTTACATGTGGGACTGGTGCGATGAGTGTATTACCGATCTCCTCTGTCACCCTCTATGTATGATAAGGCCATTGTTCTTCTAGCCGTGCATCAGAGTTGAAGGTGACATGCATACCGCCCAAATTCCCCGTGACTTGCTTAGGTTCTAAACACTTATCGGGATACTCCATGTTTAGTTTCTTCATCTTGCCCATTGTCCCCTCATCCCAAAAGTTCTCACTCGTAACCTGCTTGGGTGGTACTGCCTTATTAATGTTGCATGGTTTTTGTGGTTTCGTACTAGCTACCTCATGTATTGGAGATCCCACAACTGTGCGTTCCTCCCCTGCTGCTATGATTAAGAACTTGCGCGGATCTAATTGTAATATTTTATGGTGGCCTTGTGGAGCTTGAAATTATCCTAAATCTTTGCTTCCCATGTGGGGCCTCCTCTTACCACGTCAGGACTAGATTCACCAAGCACCATGGTGTCAGGAGCCTCCAGAGCTCCCTTAAGTGCCTCAAATCCTCCCGTTAACCCAAATGTCCCCAAGAATTCATCTCTTAGGTTTTCCCACTAGTGGGTGCACTATCATACCTTCGCATCAAGATACCAGGTAGCGGGAATTGGTCCCAAGGCATGAAAAAACAAGTGAACCCATTCTTCTGTGGTATGATTGCACCATTGCTCCATCCAAGCAGACAAGTGTTCACATGGGTTTCTTAGGCCCTGGAATCTCTTGACGTGCACATTAGTTGGAGGTTCAAACCATAGTACCATCATATCCTAACATTCCTCCCATTCCTAGAACGCCCCCTTATGTGTGTCCCACCAATTCGTATGCGTTGCGTGCATAGACCGGTTAAGAGCCCATAGCCTCTGTTCCCTAGGAACCTCAACTTCAAAGGTTTGCAAAAATTCCTTTATACTACCGGAGCCATCAAAGCAGGGTAATTCTCTTACCTCGAAAGATATATATGGGAAGTCCCTAGTAATTCGCAAGCAGCGCGACATGGAGACTTCCTACAACTTATTTTTCCAATCTTCTAATTCTTCGTCGGTGTCAGAGATGCATTCATTCTGCTTCTCCCAGCAAGGCATATCATCAGCCATGGGTTTGATCTAGTCTTCTTCCTTCGTAGTTAGCTTATAGATGTAATCCATCCCATCTTCCTTGTGTGTTGGCTCAGTGTACCTTTCTCCTTCTGCAAGGTCGAGCGGTACGATCACCCGAGTTCCCTCTCTTTCAAAAACCATGCTTCATTTCTTCAAGTTGATAATTCCACCCATATAAATGGCCCAATCCAACCCCAGGAGTGTTGGGTAAGGGTCTACATCCTCTACAATCTGAATGACTTCAAATTCAGCTCTTACCTTAGCCTCAACGATATTTACGACCATTTTTTACAATCTCCCCAATGGTATGATATTCTGTTGATTAGCCATGCACAGCTGGATAGTAGCCCATTCCAATTTAGGTTCTCCCATTCGTTGCCAAGTCTTCTTAGGTAGTACATTCTCATCAAATCCTAGGTCTATAACTACCTGGTCCATCTCATAATCACCAATCTGTGTAGTTAATCGCATTTCACATCTAGTGAGCCTCTTCTGTTTGTAAAGTTTGTGCACATCTTTAATCTTCGTCGCTAGGGCTGCTTTTTCTACGCAACTGTCAAGTAGGGCTTGGTGGTTGTATACCGCTTGTTGGTTGTTCAATAGCTTCATGCACGCCTGCAAGAATGGTTTGACCTCATCTTTGATTCCAATGTTTGGAGCCGATGTCTCATTTTGAGCCCAGACTTGCTAGGCTGCGATAGAGGTCTCCTTCTCCTTCTGGGGGCCGACACCTTCTGGTTCAAGAGCTGCTGTACAGATCAGAGACACTGTATCTACTCTTTCCACAAACCCTTCGGTGGCCATACCACTGCATGTTATTACATTAATTCTCAGATCCTCTTCATGAGGTTCTACCTTCACTCATTGTACATTCTATGTAGGATTTTGTTGCTTTTCCTATACCTTAGCCATCAAAATCGGGTAATCCTCGATCACATGGTCCAACTGTCTACAATATCTGGAAGATTTCCGAGTTGGGTTCATGCAGTCCCTCATAAAGTGACATATTTCCCCACAATTTTAGTAGATTAACTGGCCTCTACCCCTACCTACACTTCCTCCTTGTCCCCCTCCCCTTCCCCTGGCTGGGAACTCTCTTATTCTGATGGGGGATCTAGGTGATTAAGGGTCCGACTATACCCTATATAGTTTTCCCTGGTCAATCATCAGATCATACATTCAAAAATTTTGTTCATCATGTCCTACAGACCTACAAAACCTACACCACTATTGTTTTACTTCAGGGATATATGTGGCAAGGTGGGGAGAGTGGTTGGTATCGTGCAGTCCAGCAACGTGGCAGTCATCGCACCATAGCATCAGCCCACTCTATCCCGCAGCTTCCATAGGGCGCAGAGGGATAGGTCCCCTAGCCTGGATGTAGTCTGCCAGCAGCGGACAATTATATTTGGTGTGTCCATTCACCCTGCATCGTATGCACCATCTTTCGGGGCTAGCCTCCGTCCTTCAGTCTTTGCATATATTATGAATCTCCATGTGCATTGCTTCTAGATGGCCTTGTATCTGTTGTACTCCTAACTGGGTATCATCTCTTGGCACATCTTCCAGCTTCATGGCAACCTCCAGGGCCTTCTCTTGTGTTTCAATAGCTTGGTTACCCATAGGTATGCGCAGGTGGGGCAGTAACATAGCAATGAACCACTCCAAGTGTTATCTGTAATCATATTAGAATCCTCCTTCTATGATTGCTTTCTTTAATCATTGATCAACTTCCCATACAGACTCAGATGGTCTTTGAAATCCTTCAAGTCATTTACTATCTGAGAGTAGGACTTAGGTTTCTTGAACTGCTCTTTCAATGCATTCTTAATGTCCTCAATAGTTTCATTCGCATGTTGGTCAATGTATCCCATGTACCATTCCAGGGCTCTCCCTTCAAAAGCAAGGGATAATTGTGCCCGTTTCACCACATTTTTTACTACGTTCTGCGTAGTCCATACCGATCCTACAACAAACTAGAAATGATCCATGTCTTCATCGTCCATGCCTTTGAAGGTAGGTAGCTTCATGTGCGCAACCATATCGTCTTTTGGTGGGGGTGGAGGTGAGTTTTTACCCCTATGGGGATTCAACAATGGCGTCGATGGAGGGCCATGCATAGCAAAATTTCTTATTGGACTATAGACAGATCAATCCCCCTCTTGGTTAGTTCTGTAGTAATTACCACTATGCTTTGTGCCCTTGCTCTGGTCAGATCTCATTCACTATGTATGGCTACACAAAATATTTTTTCGCACAACAAGATCTTAATCAATAATGGAAAAGTCTTCAAAAACTTAGCTCAGAACCCCTTGAATAACCTCTGGTCCACTTCTGAGTAAGATACGAATTGATCAACTACAAATTCAGTCACAAATCCTCCTATCACACTATCCACCCAATGATCTATTGTGCGAGTAATGGTGTCGTCGATCTCTTCCAGCTGTCGAATCTGTTCTGGGGTCCACCGGGTGACTCGCTAGCCTTTCCAACACTTTTGAAATTCCACTAGCCTTATGAGCGACTCCTGGAGCTCAATCACAATTGTTACAAAGAATATCTCATAGATCTCTGTGAAAATGTACTTATTCTTCCACTCTTCGGTGGTCAACTTCTTACTGCAGTTTTATTTTACTGCGAATTCCTGAACTTGTTTTTCAAACCATTCATCGATTTGTTTTCTTTCAGGTTTACAATACAACCTTTTCATTACCCGATCTCTCTCAAAATGCTCTCGGTCCCGGAAATGGAACCATTTTTTGGATCAAGGGGTCTTGATGTAGGTTTGAAGGTTAAGGTTTTCCTAAAAACCCCTATACTACTAGCCCTTTCACTAGTGACCTGCTTGCGTAGGCCAAATTCTCACCAGAAGCAGTATGGGAGGGTGCTGGAACCAAGTTTCCGCACCCTAGGAGAGAGTAGGTAAGTCAAGTCAGTCCGCAATTATTAGATCTATATGCCCATAGGTCGTTTGTTGGAATTCCAATAAATAACTAGAATACAATTATCAGATCTAATTAACAGGCTCGCATCCACATGCGTACTGTCATCTATAATCATAGAACATTTTATTCACAGCAGATTAACATATCACAGATGCATTTACCATAAACATAGACAGTTCTTATCTTACCAACAAATCATATAACTCAAGTCCGCATCAACCATAACAGATCAGGTCCAGATAAAAACAAATATACGCAATAATTTCGCACATCTATATTATTACCCAAAAATCCTCTTACATTCCCAAATTACGACCTGCGCACATAGCGAGTAGGTTCTACACACAGTAGGATAGAGGATCTCCGCCAACAAAGCCAGCAGGAGTAATAACCCAAACAACGCTACCACAGATCTAACAGTTTTTACTTCACATCAATCTCTATTCATTCC
This sequence comes from Pinus albicaulis, assembly GCA_034641835.2. Taxonomy (NCBI): domain Eukaryota; kingdom Viridiplantae; phylum Streptophyta; class Pinopsida; order Pinales; family Pinaceae; genus Pinus; species Pinus albicaulis. Next base: position 967,065,445 of record CM076580.1, on the reverse strand, counting down.
TACGTATGACTCAAAAAAGGTTCATCTGTTTATAGCGATTTAGCCTACGCATCCAATGGTCCACAAACAGTGGTTTGCAGAATATTGGTCTACCCTTGACCCATCTACAATGTGTTAGGGGCTTTGACCCGCCCCAAAACCCCTGAATTAGACTAAAAAATACAAAATTATACAAAAATGGACAAAATTCATAACCTTTGGGAGTGCCTGCTCCAACACCCTACAACGCAGTTTCAATCCAAATCTGTGTTATTTTAGCGAGGAGTTGCAGGGGTGGTTGCAGTGGATGTTTTGGGAGGTGATTTCTTCAGTGGAGGAGCCATTATTTCATCTAGAGGATCTATTTTAGAAGAGTTGTAGGTTTCTACATCAACTTCAGCCATATCTTCTGATTCCTAATTGTTGCAGCATACCTTCAACCCTAGGGTTGCAGCTTACACTGGCACATTTTGTGCATTTTCCGGAAACTCTCTTGGGTTGTCTTGGAAAGATGATCAAGTGCCTTGATCTATATGTGTAGTATCTATTGTGGCCTATATCATTATTTTTGTATCATTTTATGATCTCCAATTGTATTTATGCTTAGTATGACTACGCTGTAGTAGCTCTCCGACATTTTTTATTGTAGAAACAGCTCATATTTGGTAGTGACTGTTCATGGGAGGCTTGTTTCCTCATTTCATATGATTTATGGCTCAATATTTTGTACTGATTTTCTATTCTTATACATAATGTTATGGCTCCATATTGGTCTCCAATATTGATGTGTTGAATTACCTTATTATTTCCTTATTTATGCACTATATTCCTGCTTTTCCGATTTGGGAATATTACAGTGGTATCAGAGCATAATATTGGTTGAGCCTGTGGATCTTAGCCATTATGTTATTAGGAGAATAAGAATGAGAAAGATATCAAAATGATGGAAAGAATGAGTTTTATCTCATCTCTTTTCAAATATAAGAGGGACCTCACCAAGGAGGTCAAGCAAAGAAGAATGGAGAGAAACAATGAGACCTCATTAGGGTTTGAAGATGAGGAAGGACTATGCACTTCCTATTAGCAGAAGAGAAAACTGGTATTGCATAGAGCTCCAAGTAAATACACTATGCCCCTTTATTTTGAAGAAGAAGACAAAAGGAATGGAGATGGAGGGCACTTAGATCATGAGATTCTAAGCGACTTTCTTCCAGAATACAAATCTCAAACAAAGGCTTTCAAGGAGAATCTAACTCTCCCACAGTTCATTCAGCTCAAAGAAGAAAGAAGACCTTGCAGCAATAGATTTCTCTTGTCTACATTTTATGGGTCATCCACATCCATAGCAAGAGCTTGGGGAATTAAGTTGGATGTATTCTTCCTACTAAATCCAGTAGTAGAAAGAGAAGTTGTTGAGATTGCAGCGTTGCACCTTGAGGGTGAAGCAAAAATTTGGTGGTTTAGCCATTTGAGTCATGCACAAGTGACTACATATGCATATTTACTCGGATGCTGATCAAGAATTTTGATAGAAGAAAACCAGAGGAAGAGCAACTCCCACCACCACTTGCTACAGGATAACTTACATCAGGGGAAGGAACACTTGCATCTTTGCAAAGTGGTCTTGATCTCTTGACATATATAGTCCCATGCACTATTATGGAGATGCATGAGGAGGAGAAGACTTATCCCAGCACTAGTGAAGCCATAGAGGAGCAACCATCATCATTAGTAGTTGGGGAAGTCATCATACCAAAGGAAGGAACCCTTGTAGTAGTACAAGATGTTCCCAAGATTTACCAAGGTATGCACATATTTCCATTTCCTGTTATTACAGCACATCATATAGAGGATTATGGAAACATGCTATCAAGGAAAATGCATGACCTAGGGTCAAAGCACATTGCTGATTTGGAGCATCAAACTATCACTACGCTGAGGAACCTTGATATGTTCAAGGAGGAGTGTTACACAGTAATTTTTCACCGTCACTGCAATCCCTGTCCCACACATTGGAGGGCCTATTCCATGACCTATGAGCAGTGACATGACCTGAAACCACTTTCATGGCATCCCCCTTTACAAGGAAAAGCATTCCTCTGAAGACAGTTTCCTATAAAAAAACCCTAAAAATAGACCTTTTGGCATTGGCGCGACCAGCCAATTCAGCCTTCGCACCAATGGGAGAAATCCACGAAAGAGGGCCCAAAAACTTGCACTCTGTCCCAGTGTATTACTCGTTCCAAGCTTAATAAAGATATTTTTTTAAAAAAAAATGGTGGAAGTTTGATTCCAGCCAACTCCTGAAGGAGTCTCTAAAATGAGTTGGGAGGTTTGGCTCCGGATCTCCATGTAGGGGAAGTGGTTTTCCACCTATCATGGAAGCTTCCTTGAGGATAGGGCCAATCCCACCATTGTAGGGATCCAAAATCCTCTTCCACCATCTATATAAACTTGCCATTTTCCCTTTGCAAGCTAGCCTGAATAGAGCTGAATCAATAGTAAGGAGATTATCGTCAGACAACTGAAGAGAGAGAGACTTGTCCCATTCTCGACAAGCTTTACCGAGACGTACTCCTCTATCGACCCGCTGAAGGAAGATCCAGCATCAGAGCTCAGGTTGTATCTTTCTTTATTCTGATTAATAATAAATGACTTCAATTATGGTTCCACTTAGATATTTATGTTTAATGTTATGAGTTGTATCTTCTCTGACTGATACATAATTTCATGTACTAGGTTTTACGCTTGTGTGTTTGTTGTTTCTTCTTGTATGTGCAGGTGTTCGATCACACCAAGCAGGAGAATTGTGATCTGTCAAAGCAAGGGATGGAAGTGCCATCTTCTCCACAAACGACAGCAGCGTAGGACGTAAGGTAGGCCTCTTCTCGCATCTTGGTCTTTTTCAATTAGGAACTTGCGTCTTAGCGTGACTCAGTTGTTGCTAGACCCGATCTGGGCTAGTAGGGATCGCCTCTGTCCGCAGAGGGGATTTACCTCTCTAACAAACTGGTGAATCCATTGGGGAGACATTGATTGGATTTTTTCTTGTCTTTTCAGTCAATTTTGGTCTTTGCCTAGTTGATCAGCTCTTTTGGTTCGCTCTTTTCTAGTGTTAAACTTTTGTTTAGCTTCACCATCCCTAATCTGCTCCCTGATTGCTCTTTTTCATTTTTTGCATTAGTAAACTCGACGAGCGCAGTTTTTTCCCTGACAGTTGCACCAGTTGGCACATGTTTCGAGTTTATCCCCCGCGCCAATCATGTTTTGGTGCTAGTTGTAGCCTAACAGTCGCACCAATCTTGTGAGGTGCTATAGTTTGCTTCTTTTTGAGCTTTCTGAGCTTGGTCTTTGGTTTTGGTGTCATTTTTTGACTGCCTAAGTGTTCTAGAGCCTTGTTTAACTATGTGTGACCTTCATCCTCTAGTTTTTTTCCCTTTTTCTATTGGTTTTACATTCTAGCCCTAGGGCATCTAGGTGTTATAGTGTGTCGAGCCTCCCATGGGAGTTTTTGGTCCTTGTTTGGTCAGTCCATTTTTTCATTTCTTCTCTGCATTCGTTGGGTGGTTATCCATTGTTTTGTTGCGTTATTTGAGTGATTGGCTTCTTCTTCATTCGAATTTCACTTTATCTCATTTTGGACCTAGATTACATGGTTCATTTGAGTCTTTGGGATTCCTCTTTGATTTGAGGGACTTCTTTGTCAATTTTAGGTCTGATTGTATGTTTGGCATGGAGTGAAACTTGCTTGTCTTTGCTCTTTTTCTATTACTTCTCAAATTGTTCTTTTCATTATTTTTCATATTTTTTAGTGCACTTTGCTCTTAAACATTGAAAATACAAAAAAAAATCTCTTTTGCTTTTTATTAGTTAATGTAAATTAAATATTTTCTGTGTTATTAGTGATTTGTAAATTTGAAAGAAAAGCTTTTAGTTTCCATTAGCTTGCATTAGAGACACTAGTGGTTGTTTTGTGATCATTTTGTTATTGTGTGAAATCTCTCAACCTTCCCGTAGTTAGCTATTCATCGAACGAAATGATACATTGTGGCATGCAGTGTGCATTTAGAGGATTTTGAGACATAACATTCGGTAGTGCCTGGAAATTGAAACATAATTGAAGATCAACATTAAAATTTATTCAATTTACCTTAAGGCAAGATTGAAACATTAATGAAATATTTAGAGGTCTAGGCTAGTGATGTGTTTTGGCGTCATTAAACCTAGTAGCCGTCGTTCACCTCTTGGCTTTAGACAGCACTAGTATGGACTTGTGCTCCCCGTACTATTGTGTATATAAAGGGAGACCCCACCAGGTTGCTATCCTTTATCTGTAGGAAGCCGAGTCTGCCACCTTATACCCGTGATACACTAGACACAACATTCGGGGAGATTTCTTGCATGTACGTCAAGTCCTTGGTTGATTTCTCTTTCATTTTGAAGCCAAGGTGTATATTGCAGTTCACGGATATCTGGTACACCCTTTGCCTAGATTGACAGATTAGTCATTATGATCTTTTCTGACTCTTTAAATTTGAAAGGATCATCAAGCACTTGTCCTTTCACACTTGTTTCAAAAATTGAAAGAGATAGAGTCACCTTTCATCCATTTCTCGACTCTTAAAACATGAAATGGTGAAGTTTCTAAGTTTCAATGTGATAAAATAAATCACCTGTGATCACACGCCCTTTTAGAGTTTTCTTGTCAGTTGTTTGATTGTGTGCCTTGGTTTTCTAGCCCATGTGTTTTTTTTTTATCTCTTCCTCTTGTCATTACTGTCACAATGGAAGAACCCTCAGTTTCGTCTACTGGTAGTCCTTACACAGACGATTCATCAGAGGTCTCTCAATGCTCTGCTGAACCTCAGCAGCCCATTGTCTCCAAGTTTCCAGACAGGGGACCAGTTCTATCTGAGCTTCCCTTTGGAGGGCCAGTTGAGTTCAATTGGCCCTTATCCAACGCTTGGTTTGGATTTGGAGTATGGGAATATTTCTCTCCTCTTACATCAGGTTTGCCTTTTCTAGCTATTGTTATTCCTCCTAGTCCTCGCTGTCTTCTAGAAGATCTAGCGGCAAGCTCAAATATGGGCTCAACTAGTCCTTCTCCTAGTGAGGAAATCCCCACGTCTGGTGAAGATTACCAATTGTTCCTAGAAGACAACCTCGAGTTATCTATCATGTCTTCATCGAGTCCTTCACTTCCAGCAGGGTATAGATCCTTAAGTCAGATTGTGACCGCTGTCACCTCTATGGGAGTATCAAATCCTTCTATGAGGCTAATTATTCCTTCATTGGGGATGTCTCTAAGGACACCCCTCACGTCATCTTCTCAGGTCACATCAGTACCTGTCAGGCCCACTATCTGTGTGGCCGCATCTACACCCGCTGTTACTACTCAGTCCGTAAGGACTACATCACTTCCCGAAGACGTCTATATAGCATCTGCTATTCCAGAGAACATTTCTCTTGAGGAGTATCGGTTTTACCTACAACAATCGAAGTCCAAGGTTGGTCAATCCTCCCAAGATCCTAACTGTCCTTATTTTTCACATTATGCACAGGATGGTACACCCGTCTCCATTTTTCCATATCAATAAGATGAGCAGGGAAACCCTCTACATTTTCCTACTCTATAGGCTTATCAGTATGTTCAAGGTTTTCTGTCTAACTAGGCTGGGCAACCTTCCAACCCGCAAGGAAAACCCTTTCAGGGCCAACCTTCGAGACAACCTGGTTATCTTTATGACCCATAAGGACAACCCTTATAGGGCCAACCTTCGGGCCAGCAGGAGTTGTTGTACGGTCCGCAAGGACAGTCCTACAATCCTCTAGGTCAACCTATATAGCCTCACACTGTGGTCCAACCAGGGAAACCTCTAGGACCCACAGGTCAACCGGGGTACCAACTGGGGCCATTGTACGGTCCTGGGGGGCAAATCCAACCCTCTCAACATATGGTGCGACCTCTGCAACCTCAGTTTCCTATTGGTCTGAACGTTTCACAACCAGGGCCCTCTTATGGTCCTGTTGCAGGTCAAACTAGTTATCATACACATCCTGGACCTATTCCACCACCAAGCCAACCGACTCATCTAGGGCAGCCTAGTGTCCCTCATTATCTAGGTCAACCTGTTCAACCAGTACAACCTATTCAGCCGGGTCACCCTGTTCAACCAGGGCCAACCGTTCAGCCGGGTCACCCTTTTCAACCAGGACAGCTTGTTCAGCCAGGCCAACTTGTCCAACCAGGCCAGCCTGCACATCCTATCAACCCTACTCAATAGCCGATTTACTCTATGCCATAGCAGAATGCACCTGTGTGCCCCACTTATCAGGCTCAACAGGGCCCCACTTATCAACAGCCTACTCAACCCCATGGCAGCTATTATCTTCAAGGTCAATATCGACTGATTTAAAACCCGCCCCAAGGGTCTAATTATTATCTTCAACAACCAGGCTATACCTATACTCAGTAGTCAAATCCGTATACTCCTCAAATGGGGCCGACATATAATCAGGGTCCATACCCCGGTTATCAACCCCCATACACTGGTTATCAGCAACCGTATCAGACTAGTTATATGGCCTATACCCCCTATGGTCAGAATCCTCCAGGACAGAACCAATGGGGGAAAGGATATGATCAACCAGGGTGGAGTATGGGTACAGGTCCTTATCGAGGGCATGGTATGCCTTTCCATCCGTAGTTTCCGTTCTTGGCCACCTTGGAATTATCGGACGTTTCTAAATTAACCAATGATCTGATTCTTCACAATCCTTATTAGCCTTCGGTTCCGACCAACGTACCCGGTGACTGTCCTAAGTTTGAAGGTAAAGCTGGAGAAGACCCCCAAGCTCATGTAATGACCTACCATCTGTGGTGTTCATCCAACTCTTGGGTGGATGATTAAATTCTTCTACGTCTCTTCCAATGCACTCTTACCGGTGTTGCCGCTAAGTGGTATATAGAATTACCCTGTGGCATATTTCAAGACTTCAATACGTTAGCTATGGATTTTCTAACTCATTTCCAATTACGGGTTCAGTATGAAGCCGGGACACATCTCCTGACTTCTTTGAAGCAGGATAAAGCCACCCACATATCTGATCATATTCATGAGTGGTGACGTCATCGTAGATTGATCAAGTTTGATATACCTAATCAACTACTAACTCATTGTTTCACCACCTCCTTCGTTAACAAGATCGCTCAAGATATTGCTATGGGGGCATGCGTGACCAAAGAACAAGCCATCGCGTAGGCCCATTACCTTGATATAGTGTACTCTCAGTCCGGCATGCTTTATGATATTTTGACTAATGCTCCGTGGCCAGGAACTTTTAAAGCACCACCTACCCCAACGGTGGACGGTGTTATTGGTTTCGTTTCAAAAAATTCTCGAAAATATTCTAATGGGAAGTAGAAGTCTAATTCTTCCCATAATTCTGCTCTTCCCGCCTCTTCGGATTCTGGTAAGACTGCAGAGGTCAACGTCGTTCAGGCTAATCCGACGGAAAATGCCTCAAAAGGAAAAAAGAAGGGCAAAGGAAAATCCAAACCCGATGCCCCAAAACCAGAGTCTTCTAAACCTCATATTGATGATGGTTCCCAACATAAACCAAAGTACCCTTACCTTATCTGTGAGGGAGACCATTATACCAAATATTTTCCTCGACGATCTAAAGTTAGTCAACTTCTGAAAGGCTCCAAAGGGACTTTGGCAGTTCTCAAAGAACCGTTCCCGTCTCAGCAGACCCAGATGGTTGAGCAGCCTTCACCATCTATACCATTTGGGTCCTAGGTCTTTATGATGAATGGTGCTACACCTGTCTCAATTGCGACGCACTCAAAGGATTATGTTGGATCACACCAAGTAGCTGGAAAGGAAGTCATGGATGGCCCACCTCCCCCACCTGTCTCTGGTCCTTTGGAAATTGAGAAGCCCAACGTTGAACCTGTTGTGAGGCCACCTTCTAAAGGTGTTCTGCAAAAATATTCCTACAACCCAAACGCCCATGCCACTCAACACTACAGTCTTGTTGAGGATATGGCACAGGCCGCCTTCTACAATTTCTGCATTGGAAGTGCCTCAAAGTTTCCCATCGCGATGGAAAGCTCTGTTTTCTGCAATCGGTGGAATTGATCCTGCCGATTCTAATCTTCTCACCTTCGACCTAGAAATTTTTTTCCCCTGACTTCCACATCAAATCGCTCTTGTTATCCAAGTCAGTATCAACAGCCTCAACATCCATAGGGCCATTTTGGATGAAGGTTCTTCCACCTATGTTATGTCATCCGCTTGCTGGAAGGCCATTGGCTCTCCGGCTCTTACATCATCTCCCAATGCCCTAGAGGCATTCGATGGTTGGGAATCAAAACCCCTGGGTGTTCTCAAGATTTTTTAGATCATGTTACAGGGGAAGACAATCAACGTAGAAGTAGAAGTGGTTGACGCCAAGCTTAACTACAATCTTCTTCTTGGCCGCAGTTGGACCCACGCCATGTTATGCATTCCATCCACCCTCTTTCAGCTTCTCAAGTTCCCTCATGAGGGAAAAATCATCACTATGGATCAGTTGTATTTCTTCACCTCATCCTCTGAGAACAATGTTCCTTACATGGATCAGATCCCCAATCCCCCTGACAATGTAGGACCTGGTCTCTTCAAGGACCCTGTCCTCATGTGTATTTTTCCAACGCCACCACCACACACCATTCAAGTTAATATGGTCTCTAGGTCTGACGACCCTTGGATCATCCCTTCGCCTGAATAAGTGACCTCTTTCAGAGAATCAATGATATTAACTCCAGTTGAGATTAATTATTGCGAAATCGTCACTGCATATGATCCTCCTCTTGAACATGCTCCTTCGAGAATGGCTCTGGATATATATTCTCAATCCCCTTGGCTCGACGATGCAAATTTTCTTGACCCTTTAAGAGAAGTTTTCCCTTTCGATGAATCTATTGTTGAAATAATGTCTCTTGAAGATCTATCGTGGAGCGATGGACATCATCGTTCCTCATTCATGCCTGGCTTGGGGGCAATGTCTAATTTTCTAGAGCGCTTTGCGTCTTAGGTTCCCACTCCGCCTCTTCAAACACCGATATTGACTCATGAAGTCCTTTTGGAGGGAAACCTGAGTAATATCACTCAAAACATGCCAATCAACATCTCCGTCAAACCAGGGGTAGTCGAGAATATTCATGTGGGAGTGATTTGTTCTCCTGAAGAGATACAAGTTTATACGAACCTTTTTCACAAATTCAGAGATGTTTTCGCTTGGTCCTATGAAGAGATGCCTAGGATTGATCCTAGCATAGTTGTGCATGAGATTCCTACCTATATAGGTGTGAAACCAATGCATCAACGCCTACGCCCAGTGCATCCCCAAAAAGCCGCAGCTATAAAGGTAGAATTTGAAAAGCTTCATAACGCGGGCTTTATCTATCATATTCCCCTCACATAATGGGTTTCAAATATTGTCCCTGAAATAAGAAGCAGGGCACTATACAGGTCTATGTTGATTACCGAGACATCAATCAGGCCTATCTTAAGGACAATTACCCCACTCCCTTTATAGATCAGATCATTGACGAATGCGCGGGAAGTGAGATTTATTCCCTTATGGATGATTTATTTGGGTACAATCAAATCAATATTTTTCCTGCTGATCAACATAAGAATGCCTTTATCTATCCGTGGGGTACCTTCACTTGCAAAAGCTCCCTTTTAGTTTTAAAAACGTTGGGGCCACCTTCTAGCGTGCTATGTCCTATGCTTTCCACGACATACGTCATATTTTTCAGCCATATCTAGACAATTTTCCAACCCATTCAGCTCTGCGTGAGGACCACCCTGAACACCTCCGCCAGATTTTCCTCCGTTGCAAACGCTACAATATTAGGCTTAATCCTCATAAGTGCGTCTTCTGCGTGAATTCTGGCCATCTTTTGGGGTTCATCGTCTCGAAAGATGAGATTCACCTTGACCCCCTCAAGGTCGAGGCTATCCTTAACCTCCCATCCCCTTCCTTGTTACATCAACTGTAGAGTCTACAGGGGAAAGAAAACTTCTTACGACGCTTCATTCCGAATTATGCAGAAGTGGCCAAGGGCTTTACGCGACTTTTGAAATAGGACGTTCCCTTCCATTAGGACGAGATTTCCCAGCAATATTTTGATAAGATTAAAATTATTTTCGTTAATGCTCCGCTGATACGTCCTCCCAACTATCATCGCCCCTTTATTTGGCCGCTACGTTTAGCACGATAGCTATGGTTTTAGTACAAGATGATGACGATGGAAATGAATACGTAGTTTATTTTCTATCTCAGAATCTTCTCGACATGGAAACACGCTATGCTCATGTCGAGAAGTTGGCACTCGCTGCGGTTCAGGCTGTTTAGCAATTCTGCCATTACATCCTGTTGCGTATCGTAACAGTGGTTTCTGACTACAACCCCATGACATATATCTTGTCTCGAAAATTGCTGGGGGGCAAGTAATCCAAGTGGATTGCAATCCTTCAGGAGTTATATTTAGAGTTCACCAATGCTAAGTCGACGAAATCATTGGTTTTTTTTGATCTTATCTTCTCTCTCACGATAGAATCTGTTCCATCCCAATCCAAGGATCATATCTCAGATGAAACACTCTTTCTCATCAGCACTCATGACCCATGGTATAGTGACATTATCGTGTATCTTCAAACATCTACGTTCCGGTCAGAATTGACAAAGGATGCTCGATGTCGGATGCGGCATCAATCTCAACCATACCACATTGTAGGAGATACCTTGTACCGTGCTAGAGTTGATTCCGTGCTCCGCCGTTGCTTGACCCTGGAAGAGGTTGAGAGAGTCTTGAATGACTCTCACAGTGGCGCCTGTGGTGGTCACATGTCTGGATATGCCACTGCCCAGAAGATTCTGTGTGCGGGTTACTTCTGGCCGTCTATATTTAAAGATTGTATTGTTGGAGTCTGAAAATGTCATGCGTGCCAAGTATTTCAGCGCAAGATGCGCGCACCACCCCTACCCTTGCATCCTATCATTACCATAGGCCCTTTTTCTAAATGGGGTGTAGATTTTATGACATGTAACCCTCACTCGGCCGGGGGGCATGCTTATATAATTGTTGTCGTAGACTACTTCACTAAGTGGGCCGAAGTGATGCCTACATTAGCTGCCCACAGTAAGACAGCTGCCCAATTCCTTTTCAACCATGTCATTACATGTTTCAGAGTCCCTCAAGCCATTGTCACCAATCATGGCATTAAATTTTGGGACTACATGATGGCTGAGCTGATGTCAAAGTTGGGCTTACGCCATGATAGCTCAATGCCATACTACCCCCAGGAAAATGGCTAGGTTGAGGCTGTGAACAAGGTTTTGGTCACAATGCTTCAATGAACAATTGGTATCCACAAATCCAATTGGCATCTCCAATTTTTCTCAGCTCTCTGGGCTTATCGAACGTCTATAAAGAGCGCAACCAGATTCACACCTTTCCAATTGGTGTATGGTTTGGAAGCGACTCTCCTGGTTGAATGTGAAATTCCTTCCCTGAAGTTGGCTATGGAACTATTTCCTGACACTTCTCTGGAGGAAGAATGTCTCTTGTATTTGGAATGGCTGGATGAAACCCGCTGCTTAGCTACCTTGGTTATTGAGGCAGATAAAAAGTGGGTCAAAGCCCACTTCGATCAATTGGTTTCTCCATGTTCTTTCATTGAAGGGGACCTCATCCTCCTATATGACCAAGCACACGATAAACTTGGAGCAGGAAAATTCCAGCCCATGTGGCATGGGCCCTATATAGTTAAACGAGTATTAAAAAATGGGGCCTATGAGCTTATCGACTATGAAGGAGTTCCTCTAGCGCAGCCTAGGAATGGGTTGTACCTCAAAAAGTACTGTACTTGAGTTATTCTTGTGTGGTGTGTGTGTACATAAGTGAGTGTTTTCATTTTTATGCTTGTGTGGTGTGGTGTGCCTTGTAAGAATATTTTTTTTGATTGGGTCTTCCTGATTGCACAGATGTCTATTACTCCTTTTGTCAGTTTCGCAGATGGTGCCTCTTGTAGTACCAGGAATCTGTCTTTGGCAGCCTGGGTAATCTATGATCTTGCTGGTAAGTTGGTTAATTTGCAAGGTGGTTGTCTAGGGCCTACCACAAATAATGTCGCGGAGTATAGTGCCATTTTGGAATTATTAAACGAGGTTGTTAACCTCGGTATTCGTGCATTAATTGTGTATCTAGACTCGCAGCTTGTAGTACTACAACTTAATGGTCATTATTTAGTTAGAAACCCATCCATTTTACGTCTGTATCTACATATTCATTTACTGGAAAGAAATTTTTATTACATTACATATCAACATATACCCAGACACATGAATGCGTTAACAGATGCAGTAGCTAATTTGGTTTTAGATAGACATTTGTGCAACTTGTAAAAACATCATCACATGTAGAAAGATCCATCTAGAAATAGATATATGTATATATATGATGAAATTTTGTAGTTTTTGTACATCACATAAAATCAAAAATATACATGTATGTTTTAATAATAGTCGGAGACGACATGTCTCTCAAAGAATATGCATATAAAATCCCTAGACGGCTAATCAATGTGGTTCTCTTGGTAGCATGTCACCGCGTGCACCAATTGCCTCAGTAATCGGTGGAGGCAATTAGGCACCCCCACAGTGTGTCTATAGTAATCCATCGGGACGTCTGCTAGCCGTGCATAATCCAAGATTCCCCAGGCGATACCCTCCAAGTTCTGGACTAGCTCGCTCCCTTCGCCACCCTCAAATTGAGGGTCATGTGTGAGAGGGGTCCTCCGTGCAATGGGCGACATGCCCGCGGGCCTCTCTGGGCCAACATCTGCATGCACATAGAACTATTTTTAGAATAGGCATGTATCACAAAAAAAATCATAAATACATAAAAAATAAAAAACAGTCATACCTAGCTCCTCGTCCCAGTCGTCCCCCTCCAGGAGTGGAAGATCTGGGTCTCCCGTGAAGTCGATACCAGCATAGGGCCAATCCTCAACTACAATCAGTTGACACCGTAGCCATACAAAAAACTCGGGCCTCCAAGACATCTGCTGGCCCCCTCCTGATCTGGGCATGAGTGCTGCCCATCGAGCCATCCTCGGCTCCCTCAATGACGGCTCGGTGACTATTGCCCCTTGGCCCTGGAAAATTGGTAATAGTTCCAGAATGAAAGACACCAGAATGGAACCGTACCCAAACTATTTCAGCTTGGCCTTCTTGCACTTTTTCAAGTGTCATTTGATTTTTGTTGTTACGGCAATGGCCCAATCAAAAAGTGTAGGGTTCATGCATTCGGAGGCTAGTAGGAGATGTTCTTTGGTTGCCTCATGTGGTGCCTATGACCTCGCAGCCTGCGTAATGGTGTGAAGCACTACTCAGAGTGCTAGATCACAGACTGTGTGGATGTATAATTTCCCACTGCCCGATCCTGTCTGTGCCCCTAGGCACACTCTCACCATTACCATCTCCATTTTTTCTCCAGAAGGTCTACTGCCTATCATGATTGGAACTGGACCTCTGCGCAACAATCCGGTTATAAAATAAACATCAGAAACCTCAAGTTCTATTACCTGGTCTCGGAGCTTGAATAGTTCTTCATTCTTGTCCCATATGCTAATCAAATATTGCAATAGCTCAGGTTGAGCTCTCAAACATGGTGTGAGGAAGAACTTCTTGAGACCATAGTTCTGGAGGGAAATCATGCAAGCTTAATTTTGCATGGCTATTTCATCCTCTTAACCATGCTCCCTCTCCTTCCACTTAATCACCATTGTGGCTGGGTATCTGCACCAACATGGTCAAAAACACCTTATTAGATCTCTGCAAAACTTAAAAATTCATTTGAGTGGCTCACATTTTGATAAACTAAGGTGGAAATTTGAGTTGCGCCATTGGCACGAATGTTTTGCTAACAGTCACACCAACTGGCACGACCCCTTTACAAAAAGGAGCCAACTGGTGCGGGTCCGTGCCTGATACCCGCGCCAATTGGACGAGCCCTAGTTTTTCAAAGGGTTCCCCGAGAGATCAAACACACAATGGAAATCTACAAAAAATGAATCAAAACAAAGCTAAGGGGAGCGCCTCTTAGCTGGAACGAATGAGAACCAAAATGATGTACTGGACTGGTCACAATCGCCGCCGCAAGTGTGCACAGCTAAAGCTCACTGTTGCTCTCCAAATGAGGTAAAAAGTAAAAGTGAATATGTTTTACTATTTTTGGCATATTTATAACTTTTCAAAGTCAAATTAGGTTTTGAAAGTTGTTTTTCCCAATGTTTTGCTATATTTTATTGAAAAATATATTTTACGCTTGATTTTATGTGCAGCAACAGGTTTTTAGGCAACTTGGATGGTGATACGAGTTGTATTTTATACTTTTTCAAACTCGGTAAAAACACGAAAAAGTCATTTCTGGAGTCATCTTTCAGCTCTTTTCTAACTCTCTAAACATGAAAAGATTACTGAGTTGTTTGTCGTTTTGGTCTCATTAAAGTGGCTACGAAACGACATCTACCCAGTATATGTTTTCCCCTTTTTCAGGCTAGGATAGATTATTTATGAAAAAGGAATACCCTAGCCTATCGCGACTAGGAGGTTTTCTCAGAAACAGTTTTCTACCTTTTCGGATCTGAGGAACTATTTACGAAAAGGGACTGTTGGAGTTTAATTTTCCGTTGTCTTTTCAAACTCTCTAAACATGAAAAGACATCGAGTTCTTCCTTTGTCAGACTCGTTAAACCCTGATGACATTGGATTCATTCGTAATGACGATATTCAAGTTCCTCCTTCCTAGGGCTCATTAAATGTAGTAGGATGGATTCGTCCGAAGGAAAAACTTATATTACAAGCATATGCTATCCCCTTCAAGCTTGTTTTAAAAAATAATTGGGGTACTCGCCAGAAATGGTGGGGAAAAATGGAACCAGTATCATCGTCGTGTTGATAGTATGTCGCTCTTGAACATGGCACTTGTCTGTATTCGTGTTGGGTTGGGGACATATCTCATTCTCTCTTTGCCTCCGTGGGTTTGGATAATCCTTTTTGACCTCTCATATTCTGTTTTCCTCGTCGTCATGACCTTTGATATTTTGATGTCAAATATTGCCAAATCCACTATCGTGCTGCCAATATGTTCAAGGTAAGCTGACGTCTGCAAGTTTCAACCTTCCTCTGATTCTCACCTGATCCTGATTCACAACATTATGTTCCTCTATCTCGCATCGATGATGTGGGAAACACTATGGCCCACCTTCAATCAAGGTCACTTCCTGTTGACTTCAGCTCATTATCTAGGAAGCTGATCTAGAGACTCCCTTCAGGTACCTTAGAGCCTGCATGCCTCAATGGCAGGTTCTTCGCATTTGACGCAAGGATTTCATCATTGGCCTTTGATCGAATGATTCTACGGGTGTTCAACATCAGCTCACTATTCAAATTCTGTGGATTGTACCTATAGTACCTTAAGGGCCATCGTCATTATTGGTGGTTTCTCTCGCTTTTGTTAACGGATTTCATCATTAGCTGGTAATCAGACGATGTTCTTTCATGTTCGACTTCAGCTCATTTATTCACATGCTAGTATTTGTACTTTGTTCAGGTCGAGATGGAGTGCAAGACCCTAGGTTTTGTCTGATGGAATCTAGGCTATGGATTTTATGGATTATCATGATTGGTTACATGACTCATTGATTGGATGGCTGTGACCATACCTGAGTCTGCTTATTGATCCTTTCTAGATGGCTGCATCCATACCTTGGATCCTGATTATTGTATACTCTATTATGGATGGCTGCGCCCATACCACATATCATGTATTTGGGATGTTAGTTTTATTTTTCTTCACAGGTTTTCCGATGGTAGTGTTTTCAATTGGGCACGTTCTCATAAATCATTTCACCTCTCTCTCTCTCTCTCGGGCCTCATGCTTTAGGGGGCATCTGTTACATAGTAATTTGTCACCATCCCCGCAATCCCCGTCCCACACATTGGAGGGCCTATTCCATGACCTGTGAGAAATGACATGACCTGAAACCACTTTCATGGCATCCCCCTTTACAAGGACAATCATTCCTCTAAAGACAGTTTCTTGTAAAAAACCCTAAAAATAGACTTTTTGGCCTTGGCACGACTAGCCAATTTAGTCCTCATGCCAATGGGAGAAATCCACCAAAGAGGGCGATCCAACTAGTGCTCTATCCCAGTGTATTACTCGTGCCAAGCTCAATAAGGATTGTTTTTAAAAAATAAATGGCAGAAGTTTGATTCCAACCAACTCCTGAACGAGTCACTAAAATGAGTTGTGAGGTTTGGCTCTGGATCTCCATGTAGGGGAAGTGGTTTTCCACCTATCATGGAAGCTTCCTTGAGGATAGGGCCAATCCCACCATTTTAGGGATCCCAACTCCCCTTCCACCATCTAGATAAGCTTGCCATTTTCCCTTTGCAAGCTAGCCTGAATAGAGATGAATCAATAGTAACGAGATTATCGTCAGACAGCTAAAGAGAGAGAGACTTGTCCCATTCCCGATGAGCTTTACTAAGATGTACTCCTCTGTCAACCCACCGAAAGGAAGATCCAACATCAGAGCTCAGGTTGTATCTTTCTTTGTTATGATTAATAATAAATGACTTCGATTATTGTTCCACTCAGATATTTATGTTTTATGTTATGAGTTGTATCTTCTTTGACTGATACATAATTTCATGTACTAGGTTTTATGCTTGTGTGTTTGTTGTTTCTTCTTGTATGTGCAGGTGTTCGATCATGCCGAGTGGGAGAATCATGATCTGCCAAAGCAAGGGACGGAAGTGCCATCTTCTCCACAAACAATAGCAGTGTAGGACTTAAGGTAGGCCTCTTGTCGCATATTGGTATTTTGCAATTAGGAACTTGCGTCTTAGCATGAATCAGTTGTTGCTAGACCCGATCTGGGCTAGTAGGGATCGCCTCTGTCCGCAGAGGGGATTTACCTCTCCAACAAGGAGATATACAGTCATCCTGGTTATTTATTGTTGAGCTGCACAAAACTCTTAGGGTTGGAGTGCAGATTTTTGGAGGATATGATGAGCATTATCCTAAAAAATCCAATGAAGAACTATATGTTCAACATTTAGCATGAGCATGAGACAAAAAATGCACCATCATAGAGATCAACAGTGATGTCATGGAGCAGCAGTGATGGGTTGGGTGCCGAGCCATTATTGGATAATTCCAATGAACTTTCCACATGTATAGAAGAAGATAGGCAAATGGTTGATGAGAGACATTTTATCTCCCATTATTATGATGGATCCTTCTTGCTGAGCACTTCAAAGCTCAATGAGAATATTTTTCTTTTAGTTTACTTGGATCCTTATGGGCTCAACATGGTCATTGATGAGTGGTCTTCATATGGAGATCTCCAGGAGGTTGCACTTCAACATCCCATGAAGTGTAGATATATTGAGTTGATTTGGGAGGAGGGTATTATCCATTGGAGGGATACCAATTTGGAGCATGATGATATACACTCACCAATTGTTGGATGGGTGGTGTTGAAGAGCAAGAGGTTGGAAAGCCACTTGCAGATCTATGACACAAGGCAACAGGAGGCAAGGCTGTGTTGGCTATTCTTGAAAGAGTTTGGTCAGCATGTGACATATCCTACTCCAAAGTGTATGTTATGGTGGGAACTTGGCATTGCACTTGCATCATATGGAAATAAGTATTTTGGGTGTACTATGATGATATGACATTCTTCATGTCAAAAATCATCTTTTCACCTTTTGATTTTTATGATGGAGGTGTGAGGAGGCACCAAGAGATATTGTTGCATTGGGTAATCTTGGGTGAGTATGGGCTGAATTTCTCCCATACCTTGCAAGATGTTTCAAGAGAAATAGATGGCACAATCAAAGTGCAAAGAGGCTACCCTTCAGCATTGAAGGATCAGGAGGTACTTCCACATAGGGAGGAGTCTCCCACACATAGAAGCATGATGATGGATGACTTTGGCATATGGCATGTCAAAGAATGGAGTCATAGAGTGACAAGAGACTTATCACCAAGGCCAACAACACTATCATTTGGAAGTAGGTATCTATTGATGGAGTGTTCCGAGGGGAGTATCCATCCCTTCATTTTGCAGACCTTTATGAGGAGGTTCTCATGGGAGGGTTCATCCATGGACCTCACTTTCAACCTACTCACAATTCATGGTAAGAAATGTATTTGTGTACTTATTGATAATTTCATAAAGTATTTTCATTCTCTCACCATCTATGTACAGTGCATTGATCCACAAGAGGGCAAGATTATCTTTGGGTTTCATGGTCATTCTAGGGCCAACATTTGTGATGGAGATACACGTTATTTGCATGACTTTGGGAAAATGTGGTGTTATTATTCTTATGCTCAGCTGATTTATAATGCCACTTACTACCTCCTAGTAGATGGGAAAACATCCACAGCTAGGAACTTGTTGGGAGACAACTTTCCACATGATGTTATAAAAGAAAAGTTGGTAAAATTGTGTTGTATCCACTAGAAAAAGCATTGGTACCATCCAAAATTGCACATAACCTACAATGTTTTTCTGATTTTGATACCACATGATGATGATGTACCATTCACTTTGTATGGGATGGTTTTGGCTCATGAAATTAGAGAAGGGGTCTTTGGAGATCTAGTTGTTATTTTGTATCTTGAGGGCAACATTATTGCAGCCCAATATCAGCAGCAGCTCTACTCTTTCCATAAGTGGAGAGAGAGATAGCATGGGATATGCCATTTGGTTTATCTTGTTCATATATGCAACACACCTACATTGCAAGAACCAAAAGTGGAGGAGATTTTCCATGAGTTACCATTTTAAAGGGTGACTCACTTTGTGTGGATGATAGCTTGGGACTTGGAGCTTCATATGGGAAGGAAGGTTCCCAATAATTTTATGATTCCATGCCTCAAGAAGGTCTCTAGACCACATATTGTTGCCTCCATGGGTTTTCTAATTTTTCATGATGATAGCTATTTGGGATTGTCACCAAAAGCTAACTTGAATACTTGGGATGAGCAACTTGGAGATTTATTGATGAGACAACATGTTGTTCATTGGAGGAGCTTATCACATGAGGATGCTATAGGAGGAAGAGGAGAGGATCTTCAATTCTATCCTTTTAGTTGCTTGAGTAGAAGTAACATTTGGGATGGGAGGACTGTAATATTGTAATATTCAAAAATTAGCTTGCAGCTAATTGGAATATTGAAAATTTTTTTTATCACCTAAGATTTGAATAAATGGGTAAGGAGGCCCATGCATATTAAAAAATATGAATAAAATCCCTCATATTATGAAAAGGGATCATCATAGGAGCTGTATTTCACACCCTCATGTGTGAAAAGGGACTTTTGCATGTGGACAAGGCCAAGTTTGACCAAGACAACATCACTGGGGTAGGAGGTGGAGATCACTTTAAGAGGCAGCACAGTGTGAATGGGAGGAAGATTCCTTGGTGGAGGAAACCCTAATGAGTGGGACACATGGTGAGAGGGCTTCCACTTGTTTTAAAGGAGGGCAAGGCAGCCATTATTATTCAGGCTATGGATTATTGATTTTATGGTCTCTATGACTATTTTGCATTCTCTTGCTGTTTAGCAGAGTTGTAGTGCTGCTTAGCACAAGGCATTTCAGTTTAGGAATTCCTTCTCCTTTCAAGAGAGGCCTCTTGAGGGAGCTTTTTATTCATTTCTCCACATTTAGGCTTCAGGCCAAGCATCCTCCTTCAGCTACAACACAGTTTCTATTTAGAGCTGGGTTGTGTTGCAAGGTATTGCAGTGGAGGTTACTCAACACCACTTCGTGAGCTTATTTTTCAAAGGAGGAAGTTTTATTCCTTTGGGAGATCTGATAGGAAGCCCTTGGAGAATATAACAGGTTTTGGCACTCATCCAATCCATTTTATTGCACCTACAACACAACATCCCTCAGTGATTGCGATATTTTCAGTGAGTATTTGCAGTGAGGGTTTTCAGTGATTGTGGAGGGTGAGATCTTCAGTGTTATGATCAACCTTTCACTTGGAAGATCCATTGGAGGAGGTTTGTTCAGCTTGTGCATCATCTTCAACCATCTCCATCCAGTTCTTGAGTTGCAGCTGCTACTCAGTCTTAGGATTCCAACTCTGGCATTTTTGCAGTTTTTCATATTTCAGCCAATCCTTCCAGGACTGACTAGAAATTGTGTTTGGGAGCTTAGATCTTCTCTCCTAATGTTATATGAACCATATATATGCATATTTATGTTATTTCACATTTCCATGTAGCAGCACACCATCTATGACTGTGCAATACATGTTCATGAGCATTCTGCAATGTAGCATCACTCCATCTTTGGTATATGTATTCATGGAAGGCTTGTTTGCCTTGATTATTTGAGTTCTGCACACTTCTATTGTACGCATTTGTTGTTGATATGTATAATAAAATGGCTCCATGGTATTCTTACATTTTATGAGTTGATGTATCACTGTCCTTTCATTATTGTGTTCATGTATTGTTGTATCTCCAATTTTGGGATATTATAAGATATTCCCAGTCTTGTTGATTTTCCCTATTTTGGGAGATTACAAATATTCATAAATTAGCAAACAACTAATTGGAATATTAAATTTTTATTTTTCTCTTAGATAGCAGAATAAGAGGGTATGGAGACCCATAAATATCCTTAGTAGGAATAAATACACTCCTAGTGTGAATGGAGGTCGCCTAAAAGCTGGATTGAAGACCCTTAGGTGTGAAAAGGGGATAGAGTATGAAGACTGGGTCAACCTTGACCAAATCAAACAACGTTGGTATGGAAGTAGTGGCATTCAAGAAAGGACAACACAATTTGAAGGGAGATTGAATTCATGGAAGTAATGGATTTAATGAGTGGGGCCTAGGGTGAGGAAGCTCGCCAAGAATATAAGGAAGAGGATGGCAACCATTGTGGTTATGTTTTGATTATTATTTCTTGATGGTCTGTTTAGAATTGTTTCCCTCTTCAGCTGTTTAGCTAAGATTGCAGTGCTATTTAGCACAGGGTTTTTTTGGTTGAGAATCCCACCTCTTCCCTTGAGAGGACTCTTGGGAGAGTATTTCAGTACATTTTCCACTATTTGGCATCAGGTGAAGCTCCATCTCTCTTCTACAATGCAGTTTTTACAGGGTATTGTGTTGTGTTTCAGGGTGCAGCAGTGGAGGATTATATTGGGTGTCTTAAGAGCTATTTTTGGAGTGGAGGAAGGTTTCCTTCCATTGGAAGGCCGGTAAAAAAGCCCCATGGGATTTATTGACATATTTGCATTAGGAAAAGAAGTATTTTTCCGCTAAAGCACAGTTTAATTCCATATCTCTGTTATTTTAGGGAGGAGTTGGAGTGGTGGTTGTCGTGGATGTTTTCGGAGGTGATTTATTCATTGGAGGAGCTATTCTTTCATCCAGAGGATCCACTTGCAATACAAACTAGTCAATCACATGATCAGCATATTTAACATACTTTTTAAGAAATGACACATGGGAAAAATCATGGAATTTCACTATCAGAGGTAGTGCAAATTGATAGGCTATCGATCCAATCCTTTCAAGAATCTTGAAAGGTCCAAAAATTGATGTAACAACTTGGCACATGATCCAATCCTTGAGGATCTCCTCTTGGGCTTCATGCACAAGTACACATGTTCCCCAAACTGAATCTCCTTAAACACCATGTTCCAATCCGTATAAATTTTCTGTCTATCCAGTGTTTCCTTTAAATTATTCTTAATTACCTGAATTTCTTGTTCCATCTCTACCAACATGTTCGGTCGTATCAATACCTTGTTAACTAGATAACTCCAAATAATAGGAGTATTACAACTCCACCCATACAATGCTTCAAATAGAATCATCCTTAGTGACTCCAGGTAACCATTATTATAAATGAACTCAACCAACGGAAGGTACTCCTCCCACTTTCACTGTTGATGCATCATTTAAATCCTTAACATGCCTTCCAGAATCATGTTAACCCTCTCTATATTTCCATTTGTCTGTGGATAATAATATGTGTTGAAATCCAACTCTATACCTAAACCTGTAAATAACTCTTTCGAAAATATTGAAGTGAACTTAACATCCATGTCTAAAAAAATAATCTTTGGAACACCATGCAACCTCATCACATACCTAATGAAGGCCTATACTATATCATTGGTTGAACAAGTAGAATTCGTTGGAATGAAGTGCACTACATTTGTCAACCTTTCAATCACAACCATAATCAAATCATGTTGTCTATATGTCCTCGGAAAAACTGTGATGAAATCCATGGAAATAACCTCCCATTTCCACTTTATAAATGAGATCAGTTTTATAAACCCACCTAGATGCTTACACTCAGCCTTTATTGCAAGCTATGCCACTTCTTTCTTCATATTTAGCCAGAAGTAGAACTACTTTACTGTTGTCAATGTATCCTAATATCCTTCGTGAGTTGAATATAGATTGGCATGAAATTATGTCAAGGTAATATTCTTGAGCTCACTGATATCTCATACATAGATTATGTCCCTAAATATGACCAATATGCCATTTTAAGATGATAGTCCACATCCTATGCACCTGTACCTACACCTGTAAATGTATCAGTACCTATACCACTACACGTACTTGTACCTATACTTGTGTCTGCACCACTACATGTACATATATTTTGTTGGAACCTGTACCTGAGCTCTGTGTACCTATTATCCTACTAACCTTCTTGTAAGATCCAATCCTGTATATATTTCCCTTAATAAATCATATCTTTTATATGTTCTATATGTATCTTCCTGCTAAGATAATCTACAACCCTGTTCTCTTTTCCTTTAATATACCTGATCTCAAGGTTGAACTCACTGATCGTGGCCAACCATCTAGCTTTTGTGGCATTCAAATTTGGTTGGTCAAATAGATACCTTAATCCATTGTGATCTCTCATCAGTAAAAATTTCCTACCAAGAAGATAGTGCCACCACATCTTCAATGCATGAATAATTGCTACCAACTCAAGATCGTGTGTCATATAATTCTTCCAGTGCTAATTAAATTTCCATGACTCATAGCACACTACCTCTCTTTAATACAAAATAAACTCACCAAGTCCTATTTTGCAAGCATCTGTGCATACCACGAATTCTTTGTCTAGATCTACAATCCTTAGCACTGGATCATGTCTCAACAATTATTTCAACTGCTCGAAAATTGTTGCATATTCCTCTGTCCATTCAAACTTTTTACCTTTCCTTTGCATTAATGTGATGGGATATGCAATCTGTGATAAGTTATTGATGAACCTCGTATAATAAATTTTTAACTCCATAAAGGACCTTACCTCATCCACATTCCCAGGAGCTTCTCACTCCATGACAACCCTTTCCTTGTCTAGATCCACTGCTATTCCCTCCTTCGAAACCACATGTTCCAAGTAATGTATCTTTTTCTGGAAGAAAATGCATTTTGTAAGATTGGCATATGACTAATGTTCTCTTAGAAATATCAATATAGCTTCTAAGTGTTTGGTATGCTCGTATTTATTTTTATAATATATCAATATATCATCAATGAATACGCTAACAAACTTGTCTAGGTAAGGTTGAAACACACTATTTATCAAGCACATAAAAGTAGTTGGAACATTACTCAAACAACATGGAACTAAAAAAAAAATGTAATGCCCATACCTAATCCTAAAATCTATCTTGTATATGTCCTCTTCCTTGATGTGTACTTGATGATATCCCAATCTCATATCAATCTTCAAGAACATTGCTTCTCCCTTTAACTAATTTAACAAATCATAAATCCTTGACAATGGACACATGTTCTTGACATTCACCTTGTTCAACTTCATGTAATCAATGCATAACTTTAGAGTACCATCCTTCTTCTTCACAAAATATATCGATGCCCCCCATGGTGATAGACATGGCCTAATGTATCCCTTGTCAAGCATTTCCTTCAACCACAGCTTCAACTCAACTAAATTTGGAGGGTTAATCATGTATGATGTCTTTGATGCTAGTGTTTCCCATGGTACCAACTCAATAGAGAAATCCACTTCTCTGCGAGGTATAAAATCTGAAATATCTTTTGGAAACACATCCTAAAACTATTATAAAACTGGGTACCTTCTCAATACCTCTACATCCTCAACTTCCTTATCTATGTCACTAGAAATATGTACTGCAAATAACATACATCATTTTCTACAACTACGCTTCGCTTACATATTTTTCACTATTCTAACTGATGTTGCTTTCTTCTTACCCTAAAAGACTCTATGTTCTCCATTATCATCCAAACACTCAATGGCTTTGTCATAAAAATTCACCTTGGTCCTATGAAGATATAGCCAGTCCATACCCAAAATCATAATATATGATCCCAATAGCAATACATTCAAATGTGTTGATGTAGGCATACCATTCAAATCCAATGCACAAGCTCTTACCCAATGATGAACTATGTTCTTGGTACCTATAAAAAACTACACTAACCAATATTATGCATGCACTTCCTTATTCAAACCACACTTATCCACCAAGTCAGGGTTAACATAACTATAATTAGATCCATGGTCAGTCAAAATAGAAACAAATTGATCACAAAACTTACTTTTTATCTCAACGATAGATGCCTAATGACCTCCCTTCTAATTATCCAATAATGCATAAATATGAGGTACACTCTGTCCAACTTCCCCGACTTTTTGTGCCTCGTGAGAAATGTAAATATGTGGTGTACCACCTTTATGTTGTGGAAAATATCTCTGGCGATGATCTTTGCCACAAGTCAAGCACCATATGGGCTTTCTATCATCACCCTTGTTTTGATCAGACTGAAATTCCTTTCCTCTTTCAGATTCATTGAACTTGTTGTGTGGCATTAAATTCTCTCTGTTACTTTTTTTATGAGGCCTACCTCATTTCTTGTATCATTTCCATTTATTCTTATTATTACCTTTTGAGTCTAGCTTTGTCTGAGATATACAATTTAATTGTTCATAAAAATTATTTACCTTCCAGATGGCCTCCTCCAATGACCTAAGCTCATCAATATCAATCATGTCCATAAATGCTATCAGCAACCCACAGATGAATCTCTAAACCTTGGCCTTCTCCTCCTTGAGGTAAGGCACATATGTAATATTCCTAAAATTAGCATGCAGCTAATGGGAATATTAAATTTTGTTTCTTGCACTTAGTAAGTGAATAAATGGGGGAAAGAGACCCATACTTATCTGGTATTAGCATAAAAGCCCTCTTGGTGTGAAAAGGGAATATCTTAGTAGATGGATTTTGCACTTTCCATGTATGAATAGGAAAAGAATCATGTTGATTCAGTCAAGTTGACTAAGTCAACAGCGCAGTATGGAGGAGCAGTCTTGATGGAGCTACAATGCAGTTTTGGAGCGAAAGTGATCACATGGTGTTGGAAACCCTAATAGGTGGGACCCAAGGTGAGGAGGCTCAGAAACCCTATAAGGAGGAGGATAACAGACATTTGAATTTATCTTATGGATTATTGATTTTTTCTGTTTAGACTATTTGGCATCCTCTTGCTATTTAGCAGAGTTTTAGTGTTGTTTAGCACAAGGCATTCATGCTTAGGGATTACTTCTCCTTCCTTGAGAGGACTCTCGAAGGAGCATTGTTCAGCAATTTTCCACATCTAGGCTTGAGGCCAAGCATCCTCCTTCAACTACATCGTTA
Source organism: Pinus albicaulis (assembly GCA_034641835.2). Classification (NCBI taxonomy): domain Eukaryota; kingdom Viridiplantae; phylum Streptophyta; class Pinopsida; order Pinales; family Pinaceae; genus Pinus; species Pinus albicaulis. Next base: position 967,039,639 of record CM076580.1, on the reverse strand, counting down.
TTCATATAGCAAGGAACATTTTTTTGCAAGGTGTTGCAGTGGGAGACTTACAACACCAGCTTCTGGGCTTATCTTTCAGAGGAGGGAGCTCCCCTTTATTTGCAAGATCTATACAGGATATTTCTGAGCATTTTGGAAATCTTGGCATGTGGCCAAAGTAGCTTCCATCACTTACAGCACAGTTCTCTGAAGGAACTTCATCATTTTTCCCAGAGTTGCAGTAGCAGGGTTTGAACCCTTGCTTGTCAGATTGTTCCTTGGAGGAAGGGCCAACCCTTCTCCCAGAAAGCTCTGTATTTCATTCTTCTTCTATCATTTTTATATTTCATCTATGTTTATACAGTGTTGCAGTATAACTACATTTTTTAGATCAATATCTGCAAATCTACACTTTTATACATTATACTCTCATGAACCCCTTGCCGGGTTAATCTTATTTTGTATAAAAAGGAAGGAATCTCCATTTTCTTAGCCATTGGATTATTGTAGTCTCTAGATATATTATTTATCATTATTTTTTGCATAAAACCCCATTAAAATAACGTTGTACTTGCTTCAGTCTTTTCTGCATGAGTTAAGCTATGGGGTTTGGGCTTATTTGAGTCATACTGACTTGGGGAGATCTATTTAACTTGGCTAGAAGCATTTGCTTTTGCTCCAATTCTGTATGTGAGATAAATATTTCATATTCTAAGGGATCCAAGTCCCATTTCTCATAGATATAGTTTTACTTATTGAATACAACTATTTTATGCCCTATATTGCTGCATTTCCCCACTTTGGAAGGAGTGTATAGGCCATATTCTTGCTGTTGTTCTTTCATTTGCTGATGAGATGTTCTCTTACATCTCATTAGCTTATATAAAATGCTATGATCATGATTTTCTGAAGCTCCAACATTAGAATATCTTAATATATTCTATATGTTGTAGAAATTTCCCATTTTGGGATATTATGGTGGTATCAGAGCTACCGTCTTGGCTCAGCATGTGGATTTCAGATCAAATCTAGAAGATAATAAGAAGAGGATATCAGACTGATGGAGAGGATGAGATTACTCTCATCAATTTTCATATCTAAGAAGAGCCTCTCCAAGGAGGTTCACTAGATGAAAGAAGAAAGATGCAAGTAAACTCCCAAAGGGTTTCAAGAAGGAGAAATCTGCAGTGAGACCTCTAGAAGGTTTCAAGAGGAAGAAGAAGATCCATGCACTTCATATTATCATAGAGGAAGTGAAGAGAAAGAAGACCACTCAGAACACGAGATCCTGAGTGGATATTTGACATAGTACAAGTGCCAACCTAGAGCTTTCAAAGAGAATCTAGATCTTCCTCAGTTTATCCAACTGAAAGAAGAAAGGAGGCCATACAACAATAGGATGGTGAATGGAAATAGGTTTCTACTGTCCACTTTTGATGGATCACCCATATGTACAGCAAGGGTTTGGGTGATGAAGTTAGAAGCATTTTTCTTACTACATCCAATAGTGGAAAAAGAGGTTATGGAGATCTCAGCACTGCACTTGGAGGATAAGGCAAGATCTTGGTGGTTCAGCCATGTGATTCATGCAAGAGTATCTAATTTTGCAGATTTCACTCAAAGGGTGATTAGAATATTTGACAGTGCGATATCAGAGAAGAAGGAGACCTCATCCCCACTTGAGGAGACCTTTATCAGCGTTGTCACATTCATGAGAGGGAAGCCATCCAAATCCACAGTTGGAGTAGCCAACACATTGAAGAAAGGGACTCTTGTAGCCATACAAGATGTTCCCAAGACTCACCAAGGTATGCATGAATTTCCATTTCCTATAATTTTAGAAAATCTTATGGGAAACTTTGGAAATTTTTCCTCACATGGTCAAGGATCAAAACATATTGCTAAGGGGGAGCAACAAGCTTGCACTGTGCTGTGTGCCCTTGGTTTAAACAAAAGAGGAATGAACATTCATTCCATTGTACCCCTATTGAGTTTCATGCAGAATGAGGGGTTAGGGTGTAATATTTTGGAGAGCATAAGGAATGTTGTGCCACTTTATGGTGATGTTTTACCTTCAGCACACTTGGATCCTATTGGATTCAAGAGGATCATTGATGAGGGGTATTTTCTAAAATATCTCCAAGGGGTTACATCTCAACTTCCCATGAGGTGTGAGGAGAAAGATCTATTTAGGGAGATTGATATTCTTCATTGGGAAGATACCGAGGGGGAGAATGATTGGAGTCATCCACATTTGGATGAATGGAGATGGATGGAGAGCAAGAGGTTGGTGAACCACTTGCAGATTTATGACACAAGGCAGCAAGAAGAAAAGTTGCATTGGCTATTCTTCAGAGAGTTTGAACATCTTAGATCATACCCTTTGTCAAGAGGTATGCGGTGGATGGAGGCATGGCATGGAACCCATTTGATAAAACAGCAGAAGACTTGTTTGTATGGGGCATCATACAAGACAACCATCATGATCTTACTTTATGGCTTGTATGAGGGAGATATGAGGGAGCAACAAGAGTTGTTGTTGTTGTGGTTACACTTGGGAGAGTATGGGAAGAAATTTTCCCATACTTATCATGATATTTCTAGAGGGAAGGAAGGCACATTCAAAGTGTAAGGAGGCTACCCTTCAACATTGGAGAATTATGAGAGGCTTCCATAAAAGAAGAAGATCTTCTCACATAGCAGCATGGTAGTGGATGGCTTGGGCATATGGAATTTCAAAGGGAGGAGTCATGGAGTGACAAGAGCCTTATTACTAAGGCCTACAACACTGTCGCTTGGGAGTATGTTCTTATTGATGGGGTGTTCCAAGAAGAGTATGTATCCCTTATTTTTGCAGATTTTTATGAGGAGATTCTCATGGGAGGACACATTCATGGACCTCACTTTCAGCCTACTCACTATGTATGGTAAGAAATGCATCTCTGTACTTGTTGATTACTCTATTTAGTATTTGTATCTTCTCACCATATATGAACAGTGCATTGCTCCACAAGAGAGCAAGAGTATTTTTTGGTTTCATGGTCACTTTAGGGCCAATCTTTATAAAGCTAGTAGCTCATCTATACATGATTTTGGGCAAGTGTATTGTTATGTTGATTATGTACAACTGATATTCATTGTTGCTTACTACCCCATGGTGGAGGAGAAAACATGCATAGCTTGTAACTTATTGAAGAACCACTTGCCACATGATATTTTCAAACAGCGGGGGAGACTGCACAGTATCCACTTGCAAAACCATTTGTACCATCCAAACTTGCACACAACCTTCAACAATTTTATGATTTGGATGCCATATGGTGATGACGTGCCATTCATCTTGTATGGAATGGTTTGGGTTGGCATGACTCATGACATTGGAGAGAGGATCCTTGGAGACTCAATCCTCTTCTTGCCACTTGAGAGCAACCATGTTGCAGCCCAAGATCAGAATGCCCTCTACACTTATCATAAGTGGAGAGGTGGGAAGTGTGGGATAGGCCATCTTGCCTATCATTTTTATCTATTCAGCCAACCTACACTTCATGAGCCCAAGGTGGAGGAGATTCTTCATGAGTTGCCATGTTGGAGGGTGACTCATTTTATATGGATGATAGCTTGGGGGTGGAGGTTTCACCTGGGGATGAGAGTTTCCCATGCATTTCAAACTCCATGCCTTGAGAGGACCTCGAGACAGCACATAGTTGTCTCCTTGAGTATCTTACTTTTGCAGGATGATAGCCATTTGGGTTATATACCAAATGCTAACTTGTATGCTTGGGAGAGACATTATGGAGTTTGATTGTTGAGACAACATCTTATTCTTTGGGAGATCTCATCATATAAGGATCCTACAGGAAGAGGGAAGGATACTTTCCAGTTCTATCCCTGTAGTTTCTTGAGGACAAGCAAAATTTGGGAGTGGAGGACTGTAATATTCCTAAAATTAGCATGCAGCTAATGGGAATATTAAATTTTGTTTCTTGCACTTAGTAGGTGAATAACTGGGGGAAAGAGACCCATACTTATCTTTTATTAACATAAAATCCCTCTTGGTGTGAAAAGGGGATATCTTAGAAGCTGGATTTTTCACTTTCCATGTATGAACAGGAAGAGAATCATGTTTATTCAGTCAAGTTGACTACGTCAACAGTGCAGTATGGAGGAGAATTCTTGATGGAGCTACAACGCAGTTTTGGAGGGAAAGTGATCACATGGTGTTGGAAACCCTAATAGGTGGCACCAAAGGTGAGGAGGCTAACAAACCTTATAAGGAGGAATATAGCAGACATTTGAGTTTAGATTATGGATTATTGATTTTTTCTATTTAGACTATTTGGCATCCTCTTGTTGTTTAGCAGAGTTGCAGTGTTGTTTAGCACAAGGCATTCCTACTTAGGGATTCCTTCTCCTTCCTTGAGAGGACTCTTGGAGGAGCATTGTTCAGCAATTTTCCACATCTAGGCTTGAGGTCAAGCATCCTCCTTCAACTACGACATTATTCCTATAGCAGGGAATGTTGTGTTGTAGGGTGTTGCAGTAGGAGACTTACAACACCAGCTTCTGGGCTTATCTTTCAGAGGAGGGAGATCCCCTTTCTTTGCAAGATCTGTACAAGAGATTTCTGAGCATTTTGGACATCTTGGCATGTGGCCAAAGTAGCTTCCATCACTTACAATGTAGTTCTCTAAAGGAACTACGTCATTTTTCCCAGAGTTGCAGTAGCAGGGTTTGAACCCTTGCTTGTGAGCTTGTTCCTTGGAGGAAGGGTGAACCCTTCACCTGGAAAGCTCTGTATTTCATTCTTCTTCTATCATTTGTATATTTCAACTATATTTATATAGTTTTGTAGTATAACTACATTTTTCAGATCCAAATTTGTAGATCTGTACTTTTATACATTGTACTCTCATGAATCCCTTGTCGGGTTAATTTTATTTTGTATAAAAATGAAGGAATCTCCATTTTCTCAGCCATTGTATCATTGTAGTCTCCATGAAGCAGGGGCATTAGACACTAGCCAGCAATGTAGGAGGTTTTGTCCACATGTTGTGGCTAGGAGGGTTTGAAAACATTTGAATTGTAACAGCTAGGTGTCAATACCTCAGCTGCCTATTTCATTTAGATTAGTTAGAATTTGTAGAAGTCGAATAGTTCGTTTCGATCCATCTGCCATGTTTCAATTAGTTGAATTATTGTAATTAGGCTTTTGAATTTCTAAATGGTCCTCACAGAGGAACTGAAAAGACACATTGTAATGTATATAAACTGTATCATTTGGATGGAAACTATCACTCCAGATCTATTATTTATCATTATTTTCTACATAAACCCACATTAAAATAATGTTTTACTTTCTTCAGTATTTTCTGCATGAGTTAAGCTATGGGGTTTGGGCTTATTTGAGTCATACTGACTTGGGGAGATCTGTTTAACTTGGCTAGAAGCATTTGTTTTTTCTCCAATTCTGGATGTGAGCTACATATTGTATATTCTAAGGGATCCAATTCCCATTTCTCACAGATATAGCGTTACTTTCTGAAGATAGCTATTTTATGCCCTATATTGCTGCATTTTGCCACTTTGGAAGGAGTGTATAGGCCATATTCTTGCTGTTGTGCTTTCATTTGCTAATGAGATGTTCTCTTACATCTCATGAGCTGATATACAATGCTATGATCATGATTTGCTGAAGCTCCAAAATTAGAATATCTTAAGATATTATATTTCTTGTAGAAATTTCCCATTTTTGGATATTACAACATACCTCAACAACTCCATAAATATGCTAGTGTACTCCTCATCGATCATAGACCCTATATTTAGCGAATAACACTATTTTTCCATATCATCATAGTATCTCTCCCAATAGATACTTATTCCTTAATATTATCTCGAACTCAATCCAAGTAAACTCCTCTTCACGAATATCTATGATTCTCTTTATATATTCCCACAAAATATGTCCTTTACGTTTAAGATAGAATGTAGCTATTATGGCGTTCATGCTCTCTGAGTAATTATGTAACCTGAAGAGCTTATTCATTCAAAGAAACCATGCTTCTTCATCTTGTGATTCCTTCATCTCTCCATTAAATATAGGTGGCTTTACTTTCTTAAACTCGTCTGAAAGATATTCCCTATCATTCCTCCTATAAGGATGATAAAGATGATGACCGTGTTACCTTTCAGAACCAGAACTAGAATAGTACCCATGTCTATCACCTCTTATATCTGATGTATCCAAGAACCTGTCATCCCTGATCATTTCATCTCTATGTGACTTGTTCCCACCATCAAATCTACTGCCATATGCCCTGTTTGTCCTGTCCACTGCCAATGATCTGTAGTGGTCCCTGTCTCTGAAAATATGACAACCTCTGAAGTATGACTGCATTGAATTCAACTTGTTTCTCCTATTCAATAGTGAGTCTCTCTTGTCATTCAATTATTTGGTCATTATCTACATTGTAACTCCTTATTTCCACCTTTAAACTTCTCAAAGTATTTTCTATGTATGGGGAGTATTCCTCAACATGTTGCTCATCTAATACATAGGGAGAATATCGTGAACTATAGTCTACCACTTTGCTAGCCATATTTCTTCTTTTCTTCCTGCAAGGTATATCATGACACCTAAACCAAATCACAATCAAACCAACGTATCTTAATCTAGTTCAGGGGAGTATATCTCAATTGCAAGATCAACTAGATTAGAAAAATGCATATATATAAACATAATCATATTCATAATAGTACATAGACATCATCTCAATCTTTATTCCATTTCCATTCATGATTCCACAATCACACACCAAGTAGACAAAATGTATGCATAAAAACACATACACTGGAAATCACCATTAACATGCACTCATGATGACCATACAAAAAAAGAACACCATCAACTTTCACATACTAACACCACTACAACTATGACCACGCGATGCATACGCAACAAGAACATATACCATGAGTGTAAGAAGCACATATTAAATCGACATGTAGGAATGAACAACACAACGTCCATCTAGTCCAAGGGTTGAACCATGCTTTGATACCACTCTCTAACACCCTCCTCCCACATTTAGCCAACCGAGGTAAACATGTGACAAGAGGCCACTATGATGTGATTAAAACTCCCAGATCACCTTAAGGAAGTGGAACTAATAGAGCATAACTAATTTGACCATCCACACATCCTGTAGAACCTTCAAGAGCTAACCCACCCTTCCAGGTGACCAACGCCTGCGTGAACTCATCACTTAAATGAATTTGAGCCTGTTGGAGCGAGGTCCCCTAAGACCAACCATTTTGCTATAATTTACAATAGTTTAGTCTTGTGCAGGAGTTTTGGGGTGCATCAAAATGCCTCATGAATTGTAATGGGTCAAAGGGTAGATCAAGGGGTTGCAAACCATGTTTTGCAAACCATAGAATAACGTAGGCTAAATCGTATAAAAAAATCAATAGATTGAGTCTAATAATTTTGTTTTGTAATAATTTTGAACGTGGATGATAGAGTTGGATATTTTGTTATAGTTTTGTGCAGATCCGTCTGGTTAGAAGGCTCCTCCTAGAAATGTGCACAAAGACCTTAATCCTGCTGTGTGCGGACCCCATTGGCTGTGTGCGTTGACTGTTGAAGTGTTTTGTATGAAGGGTCTGAACTAATTATGTAATAAAGGAGTATTTTTGTGGATATATGAATTATATATGCATCTGTTGGCTATGTTATGAATGTTTCTGCATCTTGCTTCTGATTCATGTACTACCTGCAATTAGATCTCTTGCATAACTGTGATTAGGTTTATATGATTGCTTATTGGATAGATTTCATGGTATAAAGCTCTGTTATGATGTGTTATGTGTTATTACTTGATTTATGATTGATTTGTTAACTTGCGCAAGATATATTTCATATTATACCTAAATATTTCTGAAGAGGGTTTACTAGTTAGGGTTATTATTGTGAAGGCCTGTTTACGGTTGTTCAGGATCTTAAGGCACCCACATCCTTCCAAATCTCTCTCAGGGTGTGGAAACCTGGTTCTAGCACCCCCCCATACTACTTCAGGTGAGACTTTGACTTGCGCAAGTAGGTCACTGCCAAAAGGGCTAGTAGTAAGAGGTTTATGTTGGTTAACTTCAATTCCAAACCTGGGTCAGGACCCCTCAAGAGAAAAAATGGTTCCGTTGCTGAGACATGGATAATATTTAGAGAGGTTGAGTGATACCGTGAGGTCATTGGCAGCCATTAAAGCTTGAACTTCAAGATTGGTTTGAAAAACATATTCAGGAATTTTCCCTAAAAGAAAACAAAAGTAAGAAGCTATCTATTGAAGAGTGGAAGAATAAGTATATTTTTAAAGAGGTACACGAGATATTCTTTGTAACCTTTTCACATGAACTACAGGAGTGGTTGGAAAGGTTAGAGGGATTCCAAATCTTTTGGAAGGATGATCAGAATACGCAGTGGACCCCTAAATAAATCCAACAATTGGAAAATTATGATAATTCTATTACTTGGACTGTAGATCATTAGGTTGACAGCGTCTTGGGTGGGTTTGTAACAGAATTTGCAGATGATCAATTTGTGTCCTATTCTGAAGTTGAAAGGATATTTTTCAAAGGTTTGAAGGTTAATTTATTATAGAATTTTCCTCTACTAATTAAGATGCTATTATGTGAAAAGGGTATTTTATGTAGCCACACCGAGTGAATGACCCCTGATCAGAGCGAAAGCATGACGTGCAGCCATAAATACTATCGGGTCAATAAAAAATAGGATAGATCTATGTATATTCTTCTAAGAAATTCCCCTGATCCAAATGAAAGCAAGGCAATGCACACGGATATTATCCTTCCTCATACGCCACCATAAAACTCGTGCAAGGGTAAGAATCCTCCTACCCCACCACCACCGCCACCTCTGGAGGATATGGCCTCGCAAATGAAGTTACCCGCCTTCAAGGGTGTGGGGGATAAGTATTGGATTGATTTTGGTACATGGAGAATGTGGTGTGGACTGCAAATAATGTCACTATCGATGTTGTTAAGAAAGTGCAGATAGCAATGACCTTTGAAGTTTAAGGTTTGGATTGATTCATGGGATACATTACTCAAGATGCGAATCCCACAGTGTAGGAAATCAAGGATGCACTAATGCAGTAGTTTTGAAATCCTAAATCTTATTCTCAATGGGTAATAGAACTATAATATACTAAGCAAGGGCCTATAGAATCAGTTTGGGAAGCTGACCAACGACTAAAGAAAGTCGTCAGCGACGAAGGATTTTCTTACGATGATAGGCAACATAAAGAATGGTTCATTTTAATTTTTTTTCCAGATCTTCGTAGGCCCATGGGCCAGTAGAACATTGACTCACAAGAAGAATTCCTGGAAATTTATATGAAGTTAGAAGCTTCGCCAAGGTATGATGCTGAATTTGGAGTGCTACAGATTCATAGCCAATTATGGGAGATGCGATGCACTTAGAAATTCAGAATTTATGAAGAAAAAAAGGTAAATAAGATAGCACGGATGTATGGTGAATACGTTGTAGGGTATCTAGACACATCAAAGAGCAGTACCCTCTGTTGTTGGATTATATGCAAGTTGGGGGACCGAATCCATTGCACCCAAGGGATGTTGTTGGGCCTAGTACCCCCACACTATGGTGTGTTTATTGTCTGGTGGCTAGGCGAAATGATACAAACCACTGCTCACAGTTAGGTGCCTATGTCCCAGAATTGAAGCAACAATGTTGTAGATTATGCTCTTTTGTGGGACACGATGATCAAAATTGTCGATCGTGCGATTTGATGATCAATAGAGGGAACCTTTACAGACTGCAGGTCGAGCCTTCTTTGCCACCATCTCCCTCCGGACAAAGAGGATCCCCAACTAGAGGATGGAGGGGGGAGGTCGATGCATAGGTCAATGGAGAGGGCAGCTAATTTTCTACAACTGTGGAGACGTCGAACATTATGCATGAGACTTCCCGAACCCTGCGTGGAAATATTGTAGGTATTGTAGGAAATTTGATCATGTAATTGAATATTTTCTTGTGTTAATAGATAAAATGTAGGAAAATTAGCAAAATCCAATGCAAAACATACAATGGGTTAAGGTTGAACCATGTGACGATGGTCCAAGTGTAAATGTAATTACACACAGTGGTAGTTTTTCTGGAGGAAATGACGAGAAGGTTGTGGAGAAACCGTTAATCAGAAAGGCCTCTGACAAAAAGGAAAGCGTCAACATGCAGAAATAGAAAGAGACTTTCATCGAAGCTAGAAATGATTTTCCTAATGTTGAAGCATCCACCTTGAGAACCCTCATGGAACCAGAAGCTGACGATGAAGTTAAGCCATTATTACAAGCCTGCATTAAGCTACTGCACAATAAGAAGGCATTAGATAATCTCCAGGCCCTAATAGACAGCTGCGCAGAAAAAGACGTGCCGCGGAAAAAAACCAAGCTTGTAAACAAGGTTTACAAATAGAAGAAGAGATCTGGTAAGAAGATGTGCATGACTTTGCAGATTGGAGGCTATGAGATGGACAAAGTCATCTTAGATCTAGGGTCCGATGGAAATTTCTTACCTAAATAAACTTGGCAGAAGATGGGAGAGCCAAATTTGGAATATTCCACCATTTAGTTGTGCATGGCTAATCAGTAAAATATCATCCCACATGGCAGGCTTCCGTAATTTGAGGTAGACATTGCTGGAGTAAAGGTATGTGCTGAGTTTGAGGTTATAAAAATTTTGGAAGATGTATATCCCACCCTAGGCTATTAGGATTGTATTGCGCCATTGATATGGGAGATATCATCAATCTGAAGTGCAGAAGTATGATTTTTGAGAATAATGGTACACAGGTGATAGTCCCACTAGATCCAGCAGAAGGAGAATGATACACAAGACCAATGCGTGAAGGGGATGAGGTTGACCATATCTATAAATTGACTGAATGAGACAAAGGCTAGATCAAACCTATAACTGATGGTATGTTGAACTAGGAGAAGGATAAATCCTGTTTTTCCGATTCTGATGGTGAAATGGAGAACTCATAGAACCGGTTGCAGGATGTCTTTGCATTGCACTGCCTCAAGATAACAAAGGAATTTTGGTGCATATCCTCTGGGGTAAGAGAACTACCCTACTTTGATGGTTCTGATAGTGTCAAATAATTTTTGGAAGCATTGGAAAAAGTTTTCCCAGAGGAATGAAGGGTCTGGGTGCTTGATTTGGCTATGTGTGCAACTCTAGTGCGGTGGTGGGAAACGCACAAGGGAACTTTTCAGGACCGGGAGGAATGTAGAAAAATGATGATGTTGCACTTTGAACCTCCATCCAATCTGCCAATTGAATTATTCTATGGCCAGGGCGATCTGTGAAAGCACTTGGCCATGTCGATGGAGGTATGGGATGAAAAGACATGGAATGAATGGGTTCACAGGTTTGTCTACTCATTGGGACTAGTCCCTACAACCTGGTATCTAGAATTTGAGTTAGATCAAGGCACTCAAGACTGGTATACAGTTATCAAATATTTCTTGGCAACCCTTGGCTCTGTGGGTGGCTCAGAAAAATTTGATGAGGCTCTGCAGGACATAGATGCTCTAGTCTTTGATTAATCCCGGCCCCACAGGGAGTGCGTTGCACTAGCCTGGGATGTACAGATGCAAGACATAGTCAAATATCTAAATCTATTGATTAAGGATAATGAGGATGACCCAAGGAATGTTAATATCCCTTAATCAAAAGGAGAGCGAGAAGTTGCAAGACCAACATTAAGAACAGTGGACATGACTAAACCTTTGAAATTGAAGGAATTCAACATTGGGATGGACGAGCTGCCCAAGTTAGCCAATATTGGGGACTGATGGGATGATGATAAAGTAGGAAATATTTCATAGATGCTGACAAAGTATCAGGATATGTTTCCTACAAAGTTCTCAGAGCTGCAGGGCATTGTGGGGGACCAGGGTGTCATGAAAATCACATTAAAACTTGAGGTACACCCTGTCAAGAAGTGCCCTTATCGATTTAACCCAAAATATAAGAAGAAGGTAAAGGAGGAGTTAGAAAATATGGTGGTTGTGGGTATAATCGAACCAGCCAAGCAGTCAGATTGGGTAAGCCCAATGGTGGTTCAAGAGAAAAATACCAAGGGAGAAATCAAGATTTGTGTCAATTTGTGCAAGTTTAATGATGCATGTGTGCATGACCCCTTCCCCACTCTGGTTTTTGATGAAATGCTGGATAATGTGGGAGGGAAAGAATCTTACTCGATCACATATGGGTTCTCAGGCTATCATCAAATCCGCATTGTGCCAGAAGACCGCAACAAGACCACCTTTTCCACTGAATGGGGTTATTTCCAATATATTGTCATACCATTCAGGTTGAAAAATGCACTTGCAATATTCTTGCATGTGTTCATGGCTGTATTCAAGGAATTCATGCATAGATTCTTGGAAGTATACTTTGATGACTGGACATTATTTGGATTGCTGAAGAAACATGTGTCGAATCTGCGCATGATATTTGATACCTGTCAGAAGCACCAGATTTCTCTCAACCTGAAGAAATGCATATTCTACGTACTTTTTGGGATTTCGCTAAGGCATATAGTATGTCAGCAAGGCTTAATGGTAGACCTAGCCAAGATCATGGTTATCATCAAATTGGAAATTCTAACCACTGAGAAATAGCTATGCTCCATTCTAGGACATACTGGTTATTACAGGAATTTTATCAAGGGGTATGATCTTATCACTGCACCGATGGAGAATTTTCTAAAGAAGGATGTAGAATTTTTTTTGGATGACAAATGTCAGCAGATTTTTGAGCTACTAAAGGATAAAATTTTCACTGCACCCATTTTGATATTCCCAAATTGGTCTAAGTTTTTCCATGTGCATGTGGATGCATTTGGTATAGCACTTGGAGTTGTTTTAGTGCAGCCAGGAGAAGGCGACATTGATCACCCAGTAGCTTTTTCTAGTAAGAAGCTTTCAAGTGCAGAGAAACTACTCAACTACAGAAAGGGAAGGATTTTCCATGGTATATGCACTGAAAAAATATAGACACTACTTGTTGTGAGGGCATTTCAAAATGTCCGCTGATCATTTTCCTTTGAAATACCTAGTCAATAAGCATGTGTTGAGGGGGAAGATCTACTGGTGGTTGTTGATTTTCCAAGAGTATGATTTTGAGATCATTGTGAAGATGAGAAAACTTAATTTTGTGCTTGATCATCCATCATTGATTGAGAATGGGGAAGAACCAACCAGTCTGGAGGAAGTGTTACTGAATGCACAGCTCTTTGCCATAAAGGTGGTTGATTAGCACTTTGCTGATATTATTCATTTTCTAACTATGGGAACAATGCCTATGGAATATTTAGTACAGCAAAACAAGGAGTTGGTTGTGCACGCAGCTGATTTCACCTTGATTTTATGCCAGTTGTATAAATTAGGAGAAGATGAAGTATTAAGGAGATACGTGTTGGAACATGAAAGACAGGCTATCTTGGCTGAAGCTCACGAAGGAGTGGAAGGTGGATACTACACTAGGAAAGCCACTGCACAAAATGTGTTTCATGTTGGGTTATGGTGGCCCACACTGAAAAGTGTTGCACATGCATACTGTCACGCTTGTGATGCATGTCATTGGATTGGGAAGCCTTTGCATAGAGACGAAATGCCCCTACAACCGTAGATGGACTTGTAGGCATTTGAAAAATGGTCTATATATTTTGTGGGACCAATCAAGCCTCCTCAAAAGAAGACTGGAGCATGGTATATCATTACTACAATTGATTACATGACAAGAGGGGTGGAGGCGAAGGTGGCTAAGAACTATACTGCAGACACTATTGTGCACTTCATCTTTGAGCACATTTTGACCAGGTTTGGGTGCCTGAATATTTTGATAAGGGATAGAGGTAAGAATTTTGTCAAAAAAACAATTGAAGCTTTGACCAAGGAGTTCCAGATCCATCGCATTAAGTGTACCCCTTATCACCCATAAGCAAATGGAGAAGTAGAATCGTTCAACAAGATTTTCAAGAACACACTCACAAAGATATTCAATACCAACTAGGATGATTGGGACGTGCACATCCCTTCTATGCTATGGACTTATTGGACAACATGAAAAAATTTGACAGGAAAGAAACCATTCAGGATGGTCTATGGGAAGGAAGCCATCATGCCAACGGAGTATATTTTCCCAAGTCTACGCATTGCGGCCTTCACTAATATGGATGAGCTTAACATTATGGAGGAATGGTTGGTGCAACTCATTTCCTTAAAATAAGATCGATTCATTTCTAACTTCCACCAACAGGTAAAAAAGTCACGCAAAAAGGGTTGTCATGACAGGAACATCAGGAAGAAGTTTTTCAAGGAGGAAGATTTTGTGTTACTCTATGATAATCAGTTTTCATGCCACACAGGGAATTTTAGAAAGCATTGGTTGGGGTCATATGTTGTAAAGGAGATCACTGATGGTGGTGTGGTGTGCTTGGCCACGCTGCGTGGAGAAAAACTTCCTGGATACTTGAATGGGAGCCGCCTGAAGGTGTATAGAGAAAAATTGGCACCTACCAAATGACGATATGGCTAGAGCATCAGAATCAAAGAGTATGCGCACAACAGAGAGGAAGGGAGCAAATAGGTATGAAAAAAGTGGAGGAGTGATGCACAGATCTGGAAACTTATCATTGGGACAGTGCAGCTGGGTAAAAAACTGAAATTACCATTGAATGGAGAGGAATTTTTGTAATTAATAAGGTGATATTCGAGGATTTGTTACTACTCCCTTGAAGGTAAAAGGAAATTAAAGGTAATTCGACCATTTTTACCATGGATGGCTTATAAAAAGGAGGGCACATGTCTCAATTGGCCCCCTTGTTGTTTGAATATTTGGCACCCTGTGATCATCTATAATATCTGTCGTACTTCTATCTGTGGGGTTTTTTATGTCTGGTCACGAATCCCCTTCCGACATTAGTAACCCCGATTTCATATTTCATGCGATAATTACAGCCACCAACACAAGAGAGGAACGTTCGATGCCCCTCATGATGCCTATGGATTAAGGTTAAGATGAGGTCATAGAAGTTTTCTAGGATGTGGCAGAAGTTAAGTCCACTCTGACAAAAGATAAATTTAAGGGAAAAATGTTGAAGTGCGCTACTTATAAACCACACACCTCTCAGCAGAATGTTCCATCTCCCAAGCAAGCTTCCAAGGAGTGCTCCCCCATTGGCCATCTATCCAAGTGATCGATGACTGCTAGGTAAGAAGCAATGCTCATAAAACCAATCTCTTAGCGGCCACCCTATGTTAAGTCACGAAAGCCTTTGATTCACAAGCTACAGAACATTAATACGGTGCAAGAATACCTACATATTCTATTGTGCCCTCAAGATGTCCCTCTGGTCGACGAAATGTACAGAAATCTCCCTCAAGTAAAGTTTGATGATTACAATCTCGCTAATGAAGCAACTTTCCTATAACTTTGCCCATAAAATTACTTGGAACCCATGATGTATGATGATGCCCTGGTCACGCGAGATGCATAACACGGAAGTCCTCAATCTGCTAAGGATCCCCTATTTGAGGTGGTACCCCGTCACAGGAATTTGTGGGCACCAATTTTTGGCCTTTGTCCATGATGGCTTGCTATGGATTCAAGGGATAATCCCTATAGATGTCATGTTGATCCATCAGATCACCTACCTGCCCATGAAGGGGCCCCATCTAATGATAGGATTTGGGAAAATCACTAAATTGAAGGTAGTAGCAAAGGTGAAGGACAAGTACAAGGTGGAAAAGGATAAGTAGGGCTTTCTAGTCCAAACCATCGACGGTCGAGTGGTGCGCATTGACACCCTTGTCCTTGAATGAAAGCTTATGCAGAAGTGTTAGCCGAAGATATTCCCCGTGTACGTCATTTCCATGGCAGGGCATTGCGAAAAAGGGATGTTGTACAATTGGTCACAATTTTTGTGTGAGCAACTTTTGGAGAAAGTGCACAAGTTGCATGAACTCGGAAAGAAGTTCTGCTACTCATGGCTTTTATTAATAATTGTGTTGGTGGCATGGGAGACCCCAGCTGATGTAGTCCTTCCTGAAATTGAGTGAGGGGGGGGGGGGGGGGGGGTGGGGGCTACACAAATTTATGGGACTCGTCAAATTCCGAGTGAGTCGAAGAAAACATAACTTTCTGGGTTGTTTTTGAAGGTGAGTTGGCGCAAGCTATTATTTCTAGACCATGACTCTCACTGACCATATATGAGAAGTATAAAAGCATGGCCGAGTTTCAGGTGACTATGCACAACATCATGATCAAGGTGCAAGAGCCCCAATTGGTACCCCTTACCCTACATGGTCATGGAGGCAAAGGTTGACCATGTCGTTGCAACACAGCCGAAGTCATGGAAGATTGGGCTTGGCTCCACAATCCCCATTAGATCGTCCACATCCAAGAAAGAAACAGCTCCAAAAGACACAGTACCCACAGATACAACCAAGCTGTGCACAGAGGTAGGCGAAAAAGATAAGGAATCTGAAGTAGAAAAATACGTAGAAAAAGACCAGGAATTAGGAGGTGACCATGAGTAGGTGGACCTTGGTGGGTTGGATGGGCTTGATGGAGATGGTGCAGAATCACTGTGTGGTACCAAGCGCGGAGGAGAAACATATAAGGGGCCACGCAAGAAGAGGCAAGGGTCCAAGGCGGGCAGAGAAGAGGAGGTTACTCTAACTGAAGAGGACCTCGACAAAATTGTCGATGTAGTTGTGTCGACGTCTAAGGACTAGTGGAGCACCATTGAGACCCAAAAAAAGGTTGCAGTGTAGACCTTGAGGTCAAGCTTACAGTTTCTGCAGCTAAACGACGATGCATTACAAGTGAGCATGGATCAAGAAAGGGTGGTTCAAGCAAACCTGTCATCTATAGTGACCATTGTAATGACAAGAAGCATAATATTCCCCCTCCCAGGTGCAGCGGTATATCTCGATCTAGCATAATTGTGCACGCAATTCCAAGCCTTCTCCAAGGTTTGCCTCGACCTTTCCAAGTTGCCAAGTGGGCAGCTCCATGCCCTACATATCTTAATTTCCATAAAGCTTGAGAGCAAGGAGGTGCGCACGCAGTAGCAGGTCAGCGATGCTGAGAAAATCGCAACAACAAAAACAACAGAGTCTACTCAGGCTCAGATAGCGCAGAAAGCAGCCATAGATCAGCATGTGGATATGGAAAGTTTCATTGACAGGCTATGCGGTGAAATTCTATATGTCGCTATCCTAGCCACTGCAGCACTGCAAGCTAAATTTGAGAGCCTGGTCGCAACTCTCAAATTTAGTCTGTGAAGGTAGATTTTGAGTAGAAGATCCTTGCACTGTAGGCGAAGATGCAACCTGAGACCCCCTAGAGGTGCATGCGCAGCAGGCTGTGCAAGTACAAACAAGATTCGCCAGCATCTCTGTAGACATTGAAAAGGGATCAAAACTCCTTGAAAAAGCCATGGGACTATGTACCTTTGTGCAGGTAGATCCCTTAGTCAAGAAAATCACTCAGGAGTAGGAGTTCGACGACTTGCAGGAGGCATTGCCTACACTTGTTCCTGCTCAAAGAATGGCACAACTTCATACCAGCCAGGTGTTGCGAGACGAGGTGGAGGCACTCCGCAGATGAAATAAAATCGTTATTGATCACATGAAGCCCTAGGAGGATGAGGCCATGAAGCTCTCCCATGACCTAGATTTGGAAATTCAGAACTTAAGCTAAATGTTGCAGAGTGTTACTTAAGCTAAATGGCCACTGAAGGGCCGACGTCCGAGAAGATGGCGGAGACTGTGTAGAATGCAGCAGATAAAAGTGCAAGTGTCTTGGCACCATTTGCAACTGCCATCTAAGAGTTTTAGAACAAGATGAAGAATCCGATACCAGTGTGACTTGGGATGAGTCACAAGATTGTCTTAGGGGCCTGTTGGAGCGGGGTCCCCTAAGGCCAACCGTTTTGTTATATTTTGTAATAGTTTAGTCTTGTGCAGGGGTTTTGGGGTGGGCCAAAACCCCTTATGAATTGTAATGGGTGAAATCGTAGATCAAGGGGACACAAACCACAGTTTGTAGACCATAGAATAGTGTAGGCTAAATCATATAAATAAATGAATAGATAGAGTCTAAGAAGTCAGTTTTGGAATAAGTCTTAACATGGATGATAAATCTGGATATTTTGTGATAGTTTTGTGTGGATTTGTCTCGGTAGAAGGCTCCTGCTGGATATGTGCACAAAGACCTTACTCCTACTGTGTGCAGACTTCGCTAGCTGTGTGCATGGGTTGTTGAAGTATTTTTTTTGAAGGGTCTAAATTGATTAAGTAATAAGGGAGTATTGTTGCAAATATCTGAGTTCTATATGCATCTGTTGGTTATGTTATGAATGTTTCTGCATCTTGTTTCTGATTCCTATACTGCTTGCATTTATATCTCTTGCACAGCTGTGATTGGGTTTATAGGACTGTTTATTGGATATATCTGATGGTATAAAGCTCTATTATGATTTGTTAATAGTTATTACTTTATTTATGATTTATTTGTTAACTTGCGTAATATATTTGTAATATTAGACCCGAATCTGTAGGAACAGGGTTTGCTAGTTAGGGTTGTTGTTGCAAAGGTCTGTTTATGGTTGTTTGATATGTTAAGGCACCCACATCATTCCAAATCTCTCTTAGGGTGTGGGAACCTAGTTCCATCAACCCCCCACATACTACTTCGGGTGAGACTTTGACTTGCGCAAGCAGGTCACTGCCAAAAGGGCTAGTAGTAAGAGGGTTTTGTTGGTTAACCTCAATTCTGAACCTGGTTCAGGACACCTCAAGCTAAGAGAGCCCTATTCACTCCTTTGCCAAGGCCTCCAAGGGACTGACAACCCCAATCACTCACATGATCCTCCATGAGTGCGACTATATCCTTTTTCTCCCATTGTTATGCCAATGACTGTGATATTTCAGGCTAATTTTTAGGGCTAGGGCCCAATCACTGCCCAAAACTAGATGAAACTTAAATAAATGTGAAGTAACAATGAAATAATGATAAAAATGAAAATATTTTAACTAGGACTTGCCTAAACCCCTCCTATGGCATGATAGCCATTTCGTAAGACATGTCATAAATATGCATTCTACAAGTTAAAATAAGAGATCTGAGTATAGGGGTCTAATACTTATCTGAGAATATATAAGAAGCATTGATGCCTTGTCACATTAGTTGCATTATCATCTATTAGGTCATATATTCATTTTTCATTCATTTACAAATCAAAACATGATGAAAGCCATACATCATCATTGTCATAAAACATACTTTTAACCAACATATAAATAATATAAATAACATGGATATCAAAACCATAAATACCACATATGAACTAATACATTTACACATGAAATACCAGGTAGAATAATCTCTTAATAATGAATGCAAATGCCAACAAGGTTTGGTACTTCCACGTTCCACCTGACCATATATTGGTTGAACCAAATATCTCTTCATCCAATCAATCATGTGCCATATTCCAAGCATGAATATGGAATCTCATGAAACAAACCCAACAAAATCAAACCAGGGCTTCCAGAGGCTAAAACACCTCAACCCTTAACCAGTGATTCCACCTCATGGTGGGACAACACTATCCATCACCAGATTGGTCTCTACCTAAGTTGTCTAGGGCTCCCAAGTGTTTGTTCCAACCAAGGCTATAGGAACTGATAAATCAACCCACAACCAAAGTAACATGAGAGAAAACTAGAAAAAAAAGGGAAATAATACCACAACACCATGTCTACCCAGGAAATAGAAAGGCTAGGAAAAACCTTTGTCAATCCAGGAAATCCTCTATGTCAATGACATATCATAACCAAGAAACCAAATGCATGTGCAATGAATTCCAAAACTAAGGAAATCATACATGCAACTCCGTACCTGCAAGAAAAAAACATTGTAGCTGCTCATCGAGATGACCTCTTACACTTTCCTTCTCTTCCTTTGCCTTCTTGCTCAAAATCCCAAGTATGGCACACTCCTCTAAGAGTGCTCCAAGAAAAGTAAAAGTGTCCAAGAGTATGAGAGAGAGAGAATGAGAGCTCCAAAAACTGAACTAACCAAAATGTGAATTGGCAAAAGGTACCAATTGATCCTGATATGTGTTTTATTAATGAGGCCTCTAATTTCTTCAATTTTCCATTATTTCCTTTCACTTTCGTCCTCACATGCAAAATGTTGCCTTTCACCATCCTTTTATCCTAATTTCCATTATTTTCATAAATAAATGCTAATTAATGCATCATGCCTTTCTAAAGCCTTAACCATTTCTTTTTCCAATTTCCATAGACATAATAAACAAAATCAACACCCACACTAGGATTTTTTGCCCAACATTTAGCTTGGAATACATATCTCGTGACCATGGTTATTATTTTTCCTTTATTATCTTTATTACATGGAATTTTTTACTAGGGATGTTATACATGGTGTGATGGGATTCATTCTTGGTTGAGATTTGGATTTCCAAAATATTTTGGATCAGAGTGAGGCGACCTCAGGAAAATCCCAACGGTTGGGGTTGGAGATTGTTTTCTTTGGGAATCCCTTGATAGGTGGATGGAGACAGGAAAATTCCTCTAGGTATGGTGAAGAAATTATGAGGAATCCAAGCTTGTGCTAGTTTCGTGATTTTTGGACTAGTTTAGGTGAAACCACTATGGTTGAAGGTTGAGGTGGTTCAACCTCTAGATGCCCTAGTTGGTTTGTTTTGGTTTATCCCATGTGATCGCAAATTCATGCTTAGAATATGGCTTGATGGTGATTGGTTGAAAGAAATATTTGGTTCATTCCAAATATTGCTTGATGGCTTGATGGTGATTGGTTGAAAGTAAAAGTTTTGATTTTATGTATGATTTTATGATTAGTTTTCCATGGTTCTATTATGGTTAAATTTTGGTTACATGCATGATATATTTCCTATTTTATGTTGTGGTACTGTTATGGATCCATTCCATTGTTTAATCAGTTCATGGTTACGTGATATCTATGTACATGCTAATGTATGTTATTGCAGGTAGTAAAAGAGGGCATCAAGCATTCTTGGTGATTCTCTCATGAAACTATGCATTTATGGCCTATAGGTACCTTTACCACAAAGTGTTTATCTAAATGAATTTCATTCGTTTCATAAGTTTTAGTGATTGGGTCAAGAACTATGAGTAATGACTCTTGCTGGTGATTAAGGTGATTCAGAATAATTCTGGGAAGTTCTGGGTAGTTGGCCTAGAACTGATCCTAAAATTCCAGATTAGAGTTTCTAACCACACCCTCTACATTGGGAAATTTTTTCCACAACCACATAGAGGAAGGCATGTGCATGCGTTTGGAGCCTTCTAGCTGCATGCACAACTTGGCCTGCATGCGATTGGGGTGTGAGGTTAGGTAAAAAGAAGTTCCAACTTAGGGTTAGATCACTAGTGGATGTTGTCTGACATCTAGGTGATCAAGTGTACTTGAGAGGTATCAGTAAGTTTCTAGTTAGTATAACCCACCTCCATAATTGGAGAATAGATGATGGGCCATGTCATAGTAACTCTTAGATCATGTTTACCCTAGAGACCTTGTAAAAGCGAGTAAATGTGGGGTGGGTGGGTTACATATTTCAAGTATATAAATATAATTTTTGTTGCTGGTAGATGACATTGTTTATGTGTTTATTTATATATTTCCACAAATTCGGCTGCCAACATTATATCTAGTCTAGAGGTTGTTAGATATAGAAAATTTCCTATCATAGATTTGTAAAGCTTCTAGGAAACAATAGGTGATTCATCATCTTTACACAATTTGCATCCAATTTCCATGGGGGTTGATACAAGTTTACAATATTCCATTTGAAACTTCTTCAACATATACTTTAGGTACTTATATTCATAAATGAATATACCTCCTGAATTTTGTAGGATTTGCAACCCTAGATAAAAGGTGAGTTCTCCAATCATTGACATCTCAAACTCACACTTCATCTCTTTCACAAACCATATTACTAGGTGATATTTGTTGCTTCCAAACATAATATCATCCACATACACAAAGCAAATTAGAAGTTCATCTTCATTAGTCTCTATGTACAGGTTACTATCAGTTGCTCCTATCTTGAAACCCTACTCTTGTAGATACTTTTCCATCCTAGAGTACCATGCATGTGATGCTTGTTTAAGTCCATATAGTGCCTTATTTAAGTTTCACGCATCATTAGGATTTTGTGACAGTAAGAAGTCCTCAGGTTCTTTTATATACACTTCATCCTCCAGTTCTCTGTTTAGAAATAAGACTTCACATCCATTTGGTACACTTTTAAATCTATATAACACACACATGTAATAAACATCTTGATTTCCTCTAATCGCGCCAATTGTGGAAACATTTCTTCATAGTCAATAACTTCTATATATAAGTAACCATTGCATACCAATCTTAATTTATTTCTTACAATATATCCCTATTCATTATCTTATTTTTGAATACGCATTTTGTACCTATAACATTCTTTCCTATTGGTCATGGTGTCAATTTCCAAGTCTTATTCTTTTCAATATGATATAGATTGTCGCCCATAACATCTATCCAATGTTATTTTTTGTTTTCTTCATCAGAACTTCTTTGTTAAATCTTTGACAACATGGAAATTTGAGGCTAATATATTTTATCTCCACGTTGCATCCTTATTTGAACTCCTTCACTTTTATATCCTATAATTTAACTCTTAGGGTGATTCTTTTGTACATGTCTTGAGGGACCCTTTGAATGAGTCTTTGTATTTTCTTATTCTTGATCCTATACTTAATTTTCCTCATTTTCATGGTGATGATTTGGAGGATTGATAAAACTTGTGTTCTTGTTCTTGTCAAGCAACTCCTCATCAAACTTTACATCTATGCAATCCAAAATATTATGTAATCACTTACTATAACACTTGTATCCTTTAATTTTTTATGAGTTTCCCAAAAATATTTTTTCATCTAAACTTGAACCAAACATTCCTAAATTTTCATCATTGTTTTTGATGTAGCACTTTCTTTCAAACACTTTAAAATTTATGATATACGTTGGTTTGCAGTGCCAAAATTCATATGGTGTCTTGTCGAAATTTGTTCTGAGATGAACGTTATCCGGAATATGAAAAGTTGTGTGTACTACTTCTTACAAATAGGTTTTAGGAGTTTTTCTTTCTTGCATCATGGATCTATCCATTTGTTGAACAAGCATGGTTTGTCTCTTTTCAACTCCATTTTGTTCTGGTGCATCTATAATAGTCTACTACCTTTTATGCCAAGTTCATCACAAAATTATACAAACTCATCTAAAGTAAATTTGCCTCCTTTGTCTGACCTTATATACTTTATCTTGCACCCTATTTTATTTTCTGCTAATCCCTTGAATATTTTTAACTTTTCAAATGCTTCTAACTTATTTATAAATAATTCCACCCATGCTAATCTAGAATAATCATAAATTACCATCATAAAATATTTTTCTCCTCCTAGTGATTTTGTTCTCAAAGGACCACAAAAATCCATATGTACTAACTATGGAAGCTTACTACTTGACAACTTATCCTTGACTTTGAATGAAGTTCAAGCCTGTTTTCCCATTTGACATGACTTGGAAATAGGCTTCTGAGGTTTCTTTATATTTGGTAGATCTCTAACTTCTCTCTTTTTACTAATCCCAATGATGTGATAAAAACTGAGATGCCCAAATATTCTATGTCATATCCAAGTCTCATTTTTTTTTGTTAATGTAGCACTCCTCATTATCTTCCTTTAATATATATACATTATTCTTTGTTCAAAATCCTTTAGACAATACCTTCCCTGTTGTTCTTGATATGATCTCACAATATTAATATCTAAAGATAACATCAAAACCTCTATCACACATTTGACTAATACTCAACCAATTATGTTTATGTCCTTCAACAAATAATACATCCTAATCCTTTCCTTTGTCATTACTCAAGGTAATTGTACCCTTTCCTCTTATTCTTCTTTCTGCATCATTTCCAAACGTGGAATTTCCTCTTTGATTTTCATCTAAGGAATCAAACTTACTTTATCCCATGTCATATGTCTAAAAAAATAACTATCCACATAACAATGATTATTTTGATTTTGAGCATACAGAACTAGACCACACTTATCAACCTTCTTTTCTTCTTTCTTCTTTCTACATTGCTTATGTTCTTTTGTTCTACAATTTTTATGGGGTTCTGAATTAATATTATTGAGCTAAAATTCATATTATTTATTCCCAAAATTATTACGATAAAAAAATTTAGTGATATTAAAGAGAAAAATAAATGGATTCTTGTCCATATTCATGTTTGTTTTGATTTTTGTAGATCGGTTGTTCCCTTCACTTCTTCTAGGGTTCCTCAATTCATTTCTTTTGACATAAGCTCTGCAATTTATATCTTTGTGTCCAAAATTTTTGAAACAGTAACAATATACATAGAAAATTTTTCTATACTTAGTAATGGATGATACTTAAGGATTTAACCTTGTTGGAATTTGATAATCTTGTCTCCTGAAGAAGTACATCCTCTGATAGCTTGTAGTTTCATTGTCCTCTACTTTTGACTGTTGCAATTTGCTGGAAGTGGTTATTTGTTGTTTCTCTTTAGGTGTAATGTTTCTTTGACTTATATTAGATGTGTTGCTCGAATTATTGTTCTCAACTGATGTGGATTGTGATTGCCTCCCTTGACAACTTTTACAAAATTAAATGCCTTTTTGTCTTATATCTTATTATCACTATATTCTCCTTCATATATTAACACAAATTTCATAAGTGGAAACCTATGAGATTTTAATATCACATCCAATTTTTCAGATCCCTTTATATGTTGAAGGTTCATATTCAATTCAATCTATGCCTTCTCTAGCTTCTTCTTCAAGGTTACTATTTCTTCTTCGAGTCTTTCATGCTCCCTCCTTTTCTAAATTATTTGTTTAACCATAATGTCCTCCACCTCCTTTTATTCTTCTAATTCAACGTTACAATTCACAAGCTCCTATGAATTTGAATCTTCTTTAACAAATTTTAACAAAATATCTTTATGTTTCTTATTCTTCTCTTTCACTATATCTATCTCCTATAGGGCACTAATCACCTCCCCCTCAAGGTCAGTCTCACCTTATTATTATTCTTGATATTTATTAAGTTCTTTTTCAATGTTTTATAGAGCCATCAGGATAAAATCAATAGATCCATATTCACCAAAGAATTCACTAGAATCTTCACTTGTTCTAGTATCTTCTTGCACACCAAGACTCTTTTTTTAAATATTTTCTCTTTTTACATTTTATTAAACTTATTTTTTTCTTTCCCTCTAGACTAATTTTCTTCTTTCTTGTAAGGAAATTTGGAGGAATAATTCCCCTCTCTTCCTCATTAAAAAAATTTAAATGGGAGTTTTCCTTTGTAATTACCTACACCTTTAATCAATATTCTAACAAATTTCATGTCTTCTTCATCAAGCTCTAAGCATGAAAATCACTTGTCTTCTCTGGACTTATCTACTTTAAAAGTTGCATCTCTGGTAGCTAACTTTCCTTTTGAAATTATCATCTCATATGTCGTCAAAGAACAAAGTAATTGATCCATGTTTATATTCTCAAAGTTGGTTGTCTCTTCTATATATGAAACCTTAGGATTAAATTTTGAAGGTAATGACCTCAGTATTTTTTGGACTATTAAACTAATTTTTATTGTTTTTCCTAGACCCATCATAACATTAACAAATTCATCTACTCCTATAAATAACTTAGTAACATCTCCATCTTTATTTATTTTTAATATCTCAAACTGCATTATATATACTTGTAATTTTTCCATCTTAACTTTGGTATCTCGTTCATGAATATTTTGTAGTTTATCCCTGATTTCTTAAGTTGTTTACAATTCATTTCATTAATAAATTTTTGTTCACTTAATCCACTAAGAAGTGCATTCATAACTTTTTCATCGGCCAGAAATTCCAGTTTCTCATTTTTTTCACAGCTCATTTCCTTTGATTATTCATACCCCATCAACACAATAGAGAAAACTTCTACACCAAGAGACATTAAATATGTCTTCATTCTCACTTTTGAGAAGGAATAATTTGTGTTAGTAAACAAAGTGTCTTTATTTGTTGAGCATCCTTCCTGGGTATCCATTCTAACGATTTAAGGCCTACTTCAAGCTGTTAAACTGATGTTGAAGGAAATTTCTGTAGTACCAATTGGTAAATGTTTCACAATTACTGAGAAGGCAGGGTGGGGGTGAATTAGTAATTGTATCTTTCTTCAATTATTTAGTTGAAATTAATCTCCCTTTTCAAATAAATTCTTAAGTAGTTATAGCTTACGTACATATTCAGTTATTAATTTTTCCTTTTGCAGTTACGAGAGAGAGACATTTTCATATGTACATATTCAACATTCAATAAGCAACACACGAAGAAACCATATATAAGTGGAAACCCATAAACGGAGAAAACCATGCATTTTCGGTTGAGAGAGATGTGAAGTCAAGATCCTACTCCCCTAATACATCAATTTTTCTATAGGCTCCAACCTACAGGAGGCTTCTACCTCAAGGAAGCTCCAATTCCCACAAATTTTCTACATACTACAATCTGGAGGAGGCTCCTACCTCAACAAGCTAAAACATGGTATTTATCAAGATATGACTTTAAAGGAGACAATGATTCCCTAATCATATTACAAAGGAGATTTGTCGCTTACCTCATGCTTGTCTGTATTCTGAAATTTTTTTTTTCCTCTTTTCAGTTCTTTAACCTCTCTACTTCTCTTCTTCAATTTTTTTTATTTTCTGATACTCTTTCCCTTCTCTCCTTACCAGGTTTTTCACAAATTCTTTCACCCTAAATACTCAAGTCACAAAAAATTATACCTTTCCTTCAAAATGGCATTTTATACATGAATAGTTAATGGTTGTTTGTATTCCATGTAGGAATTTGAATTGGAGAATTGTCACTTGGTATTCTAAAGTTGTTCCCAATCTATCTCTTCATTTCCAAATATAAATTTCATTTCAAGACTTTTGTAATATTGGGAAAATTTGAACTAATATAAGTTAGGAATAATAATTGAAACATATGGCTTTGAGATGTAAAATCAACATATAACATTTAATCGATATATCAAGTTTTTTAGCTCTAAATATTTTTCTTCAACTCTCATGTGCCATTATGTTTTCATTTGTTTGAAGAATAAACATCAAACCAATCATCAATATAATCATAATTTTTTAATCATCAAAGCTTTTCACATCACGTCACTTAACAAACCTTTTCTTGCACATTGCATCGATCAACCTTTGCCCATCAAGCAATCAACATAATCAACTTTAGCAAGAAAACCACATCATCGACATCAAGCCATGACCATGACCATTTGACATAAATGCCAACGTTGCCAATATCTTGGACATCAGATTTATTAGTATCAATGAAGATGATGTTTATAGAATGGAGTCATGAGGAGTCAATTTTTAGCGCCTAGAGCCAAAAGGGGTGATGAAAATAAAATCTAGGTATTCAGTAATCTAGATGATGAGTAGGGTGTCATTGTTAACAACTACCTAAACACCAAACTCACCACAATAGTGATTTAATACTGTGGTTCCAACATAAGGTCACAAGGCATTATCAATTTAAGAACCTTGAGCTGAAGGAACTAGAGTGAGAATGCAAATGTATGTGTATCTTGTAAGCTCAAAAAATGGGTTATGTGATTAACCCTGAAACCAAATCCATGCAATGGCAAGTTAAACCATGACATCTAGTGATAATTGTCCCATTGCTAATTTGACAATCACCTTCATAAAACTTATAGTTTTCCTGGAAATGATGACCGACACCATAATAAGGAAAGAAAATTATGAGCCATTACAAGAATATAGAAGAGAGTTAATTCCAATTACTACTTTAGAAAGGCATAGTTGAATCACTAGTAAAGATACTAAAAACATGTTACATATAAATAGGATAAGGAAGAGTTTATTATATTAAAATTATGATATAAGAATAAATGCTTATAAAGTAAAAAATTATGATATATAATAAATTAAACACTTTTAAATTATATCCAATTATGATAACCTTTCACTCAAGACATGAAACACCGAGAAAAAAAATTACTTATTTAGCTATCAACTTAAACCTCTATGTGAATAAATTCTATAGATATAGATAAGAATATTATATCGACATATATGTGAGTTTTTAAAATCATGAGAGAAGAGAAAGAGTTTTGAGTTCACTTTAATAATCCAAGTATGGTATCATTTTAAACGATGGTTTTTTCTGCTTAGCCCTTGATGTTTCCTTACAATAAATTTATTATGTCATTGATTGGGATGTTTTTGTTTTTTATATTTTAAATATGTTTCTTGACTTTCCATTAACATGTAAAATCATGGTTCATGTAAATGATTATGGTGCTTTATTGTCATATGAGATAATTGTATGACTTGAATGAGTTAGTGTTAAAAAAAACTTACAAATTACTGTGAAAAATAATGGAAATTTTGATAAAATTATGATAAAATTTAGTTGATTTTTTTCGAATCCTGTTTATATCTATTAAATTTTAAGATTTTTTGTGCCCCAAAATTCTTGAGAATGGTAAATTCATTTCTACCTGAAAAGAAAAACTTTCAAACACTTTAACATAAAAAAAATTTAAATTTTTTTACAAGATTCCAACATGAAAACTGTCGTCTAAATTAAGGTAAACAATGCAATTAAATGCCTTATTTATTTTATTATTCAATAATTTGAAAAATAAATTTACGAAAAGATAAATATCCATCAATATAAAGTAAGTAGAAAGGAGACTTATATGTAAATATAATATGATGATAAGAAAATTTATTTGTTGAGTAAAAGACAGCTTATGAGCCCTTCCGCTTGCACCACGAGATAGAGGTGGGTTGGCATTCATTAATCATCTTTCATATTATTAAATTAGAAAAGTTGGGATTATATAAAGGAGGGAAGAGGAAGAAATTATAAAAAATGGGATTATAGAGAGGGAAGAGGAAGAATAGTTATTTCTTGGTTAAAAATAAACTAGAAATTTTGAAAATCAACCAATGTTTGAAAAGGGAAGAAATTAAAGGAATTTTGCAAAATCAATCCATGTTTAAAAATTTACTCGAAGGAATTAAAGGAATTGTATGTATTCATCCTCCATAAAACTCATGGGCATCGTGGGCTAGGCTTTCGGACATTTCGATAAATTTTTTTGGATATAATTTTTTATTTTTATTATATATATATATATATATATATATATTGTATGAGAAGTGAGGGTAGAGAGTACTTATTAGAAATAATATATTATATTTTAACTGTAATAAGTTTATATTTATATTTAATACTATGTCATTTCATTCACTCTTTAATTTCACAAATAAAAATAAAAATTGTTATTGCATTAGAGTAGAGTAAAAAAGGATTAAATTCTTCGCATAATGTACAATGTATATATTAATATCATTTTATATTCAGTACTATGTGAATAATTGTACCGAAGCTCCGTCAATACATGTAAAAGATATACATGATGGTGCATTAAATTTGTTAAGGTTGGGTTGTATTGAATTTTGTATCCTTCGCATTGGAATCCACTAATCAGTTTCCCACTTACTCTTCCGGTGGGATATCAAAATGCTTTGTTGATATTTCAAATCCTTTACTCTGGCATCTACTGGTTAGGACTCCCACAGGTGTCCATTCCTCTATTGTTGATCTTAGAAGGCCTAATCGGACAACCTGTATGTCTTGGGGGTTGGTTAGGGTAACCATGCCCCTACCCTCTCGGTGGCTCACTCATTCCATCATTATTCTTTCGCGTTTTTTCCTCTCTGCAACTCAGTCGATATTTGTCATTCATGGAGGTTGTAGGCCATCTTTGTCACTCAAGGTATGGTTAATATTATCGCCATTGTGTTTAATTCAAGGTCTATTTGTTATATGCATAGTGAAAATATCGGGGTTTAACTCTTTGTTTCCGACCTTGAATTTTTATGTTGGCTACAAGTTCAGTCTCATGGAATACAAGGCATTCTGCCCTCAGGAATCCCGCGGGGTTATCCTATTCAAGAACCCCCACAGGTAATTCCTCATTTTCTCCTACCTTGGTTAGAAAAATGATAATTTTATATTTTCTTGACATCTACTACATTCAACAATAGCTCAAGGGTTGCATATTGCTTTTCGATGTGGCATGGAATGAGGAGTTCCAACACCTTTGAATTCTAGCATGCGGTCCATCCCACCAAGCCAGCTTCAAATCTCCGACAGAGGTTTTCTAATCCCCTCGCAGGTAAGTCAACCCCTTAACCTACCTCACCATATTCGCTACTATTATGAACATGCTCTTGCGCTGAGTGTCCACCCACAAGACAATTCAAGGTAAAAACTGATCATGACAGTCTTAAATATTTTTTTGAACAAAGACTATCTTGAGACGAGTAGAAAAAATGGGTTAAAAAGATGTTGGGTTATGACTTTGAAATCATCTACAAAAAAGAGAAGCTAAATGTTGTTGCAGATGCACTCTCCAGAAAGGATGAGGATGTGGAAGCATTGATTTGTGCCACTTCTATTATCCAACCAGATTACATAATCGAAGCAAGGGAGGAATGGAAGAATGATGAAGAAGTATGGACAATCATTCAAAAGTTGCAGCAAGATCCCAGTACATCTGATACATTTAGTTGGAAAAATCATTCCTTATGGTACAAAGATCACTTATATCTTTGTAATAATTCCCAACTAAAACAAAATATTCTTTTGGAATTTAACACCTCTCCCTTACGAGGACACTCGGGATTTTTAAAAAATTACCACAGGGTGAGGAAAGAATTTTTTTGGGATGGCCTTAAATATGATATTCAAAAGTTTGTGGTGGAATGTTTGGTTTTCTAGCAAAATAGAGTTGAGAAAATGAAGACCTTGATTTTGCTACAACCTTTATCCATTCCAAGTCAACGTTGGGAGGAGGTTTCAATGGATTTTATCAAAAGTTTACCTTAGTCTGAAGGAAAGAGTGTCATCATGGTGGTAGCTGATAGAATTACCAATTATGCACACCTTTGTGCATTATCTCATCCATTTAAAGTGAATACAATTGCTATTGCATTTATGGAAACAATTCAAAAGCTACATGGAAACCCAAAGATTATTGTAAGCAATAGAGATGCCATTTTCACTGGATAGTTTTGGACAGAATTATTTTCTTGTTTGGGTACTCAACTAGCTCATAGCTTGTTATCATCCCCAATTCGATGGGAAAACTGAGATAGTGAACAAATGTTTGGAAGGATACCTTTGTTGCTTTGTATCTGATAAACAAGCACAATGGGTCAATTGGTTACCTCTGGCTGAATGGTGGTATAACACTTTCTTCCACAATGCAGAAAAAATGACCCCATTTATGGCACTTTATGGATATGATATTTCGTACATCACATCATATTTAAGAGAAAATTCTAAGGTTCAAGCAGTGGAATATTACATAAAGTGCCAACAACAAGTTCTCCAACTCTTAAAGGGACTAACCTAACTTTTGCACAAAATCGAGTGAAACAATAGGCAGATCAACATCGTAGAGATAGATTTTTTGATGTAAGAAGTTGGTATGCCCCTGAAGCAAGCTAAGAAGGATAATAAATTATCACCAAAGTAATATGGTCCTTACAAGGTGTTGCAAAATATTAGTACTATGACATACAAATTGGAGCTTCCTACATCTGCTCGAGTGCATCCAGTTTTCCATGTTTCATGCTTAAAGAAGGTTATAGGTGACAAAATTCTGGTTCAAACAATATTTCCAGAACTTGATGAGGAAGGAAAAACCATATTGGAACCTGGAGCAGTCATGAAAACAAGAACTCGATGGCTACAAAATTGATGAATTTCATAGTATCTCATCAAGTGGAAGAACTTACCCACTAAGGATTCCACATGGGAGGATGAAAATTTTATACAGAAGCATCTAGAACTACTCAAGTGTTGATGACACCACTTTTTTGAAGGAGAGGGGCATGTTAGGGCCCTATTTTACTAGTGTAGTATTTTATTGTTGTTAGTGTAGCCATATTATAGCTATTGTTCTACCCCTGTAGTCCCTATATTGTTATTATTATGCCCCATAATAGCCCACTATTGTTATTGTTGTGCCCTTACATTATTATTGTTAGGTCGGCTAGGATTATATTGTGACCCCATGGACTCCTATATATAGAAATGAGGTTTTTTCATTTGAATCATCTAAGAATTGTTCATTTATGTAATGTAAAGGAGGTTTCCCCCTCGAAGGGGTTGATTTCTAGGTCATTGATCTCTTTTTTATTCTATTTTTTGAGTTGGTTTCATAACAGGAAGGTATATGGGTCTGTCCCCGACACTGATTTATTAATATGGTTTACTTTTGGAATTCCAGTTCTCCATTATTGTTATTCATATTCAGGCTAGGTTTTGGTTATTGAATTACAGCATGAGGGTTTTCAAGCCTTGACGTTATGTGTATTATATTGACTAAATGTAAACACAGGAGGTATACTCCTCCATTGAACATTTACTGTGCTATCTCAGTATTTCGAGGATCTGTGTAATTTCGACTTCATGTCGGTTACACCAATGTTATAAATTATATGGCTTCCAGCTGCGTTTCATTTTTATTTGAAATATGCATGGTATGGTAACTATTGTTTTCACAACTCCCTATGCATAATTCACAAATATGCATTGATATGACTCGTTTTCTTTGTAACAGTTGAGTATATATTCTGTTTATGTCCATAAGATTAATAGTTCCAGGTCCAGAATGTATTTGTGGTATAAATTTGAATTGAACCTTAATATTGATGCATTTAGGTTCAGCGTTTGTTGTTTGATGGGAAACGAACTCCGACAATTGGTTAAAATCAATTAAACCACATTTAAACAGATGGATGTCATTGTTTTTACTTCTTTACAAGAAATGAGTTCATTTTCAATTACTTGTATGATAATGATTGTAACGCTCCTATTTTGTAATATTTCTTTAAGGTTTTCAATTATTTATTTCCTTATTTCTGTAATGATAGTAGGCATAGTTTGATCGTTAAGTGATTTGGGAAGTGTATCTGCTATATTAACCTTTATATTGAGACACGAGGATAGGGACCGTGGCCTAGTTCCATCTGGGCTAACATCAAAAACTCAGTCTCCTATTCCACTCTTCCTACCTCGATACTTTTTTTTTTGCTATTGTTCTTTGTCGAGGTCAAAGAACTCAACTGATACTAGGATGTCACTGTTCTGTTTGAGAATGTTAAATTCCTCTATGGCATAAGAAAACAATTTCCTATCAGATCTACATAGGTGCCATATATAACAATATTTATACAAAATACAACAATAAAATCTCAGTGTACATATATACCCATATTTGATGAAAATAAGTAAATCTCGGCTAGGTATTTTCAAAAGTAAAACCAACACATTTATCTTTGCATAGCCTATGGGTAATTGCATACAAAATCATATTTAAAATAGACTAAATTAAACATAATTACTCCTATACTCTAGGAAATAACATAACAAAGTTTTTCTTTTGCTCTTTCACATGTATGTAACTAGGTATTCAACTAAATACATAGCCACTCAATGCATTAAACCCTTTTTTGTAATTCTTAAAAAAAATACGTTAATATATTTATCTCAGAATGTACTCAACCGATGCTGCCACCCAATTGTAATAGAGGATATAACGTCCTCCACTCCCCCTGTGCTCCTCATAGGATTGTTAAGGTAGTAGTTTTTCAACAGAGTTAGACCTCCTGACATCTTATCCAGTGTACACCTCTCTAAGTTATAGAGTTCCACTGGTCATAACCAGCTTTGGAACACCTTATTCTTACAACATTTTTTTGTTCACTTTTCTATTTTTTCATAGAACCCCTTATCCTCACTAAGACCTTTCATTTATCCCCAGAGGAGAAGGTAATTGTCACTTTCCAACTACCCCTCTAAACACTCTAGAACCTTGGAATTTATTTACCATTCATTTGTAGTAATTCTGGACATATAAATATTTATTCATAAAAATGTAAACACACATTAATTAAACAATTTTAATCACATTTGTTGGTCTATCTCTTAACAATGACACGTAAATTTGTGAAATATAAAAGTAAATTAAATCAAAGTCCGTGGATGCTACATCTTCACCCCCTAAGGAAAATATTGTCCTCATTGTTTAATTCTCAACATAAAATAACTTTGGGTATGCCTTCCTCATAAACTCCTCATCTTCCCAGGTATCCTCTTCTCGGCCAAACTACTTCCACTGCATTTTAACTAGGAATATGACTTGCTTTTGCACCGTTATTTATCTTCACTCAAGAATATGCTCGGGATTGTCCAGAAATTTGTCGTCCAGTTCGACCTGAGACAACCAAAATTCAACCCATTAGTTGCATATATATCTCATTATTTAAGGCATATTAACAATCACAATTTACCTTAACATTTTTCCAATGAATTATATGCTTGGGATCATGTACATATCATTTCAGTAGTGACACATGAATCACATTGTGCACCCTGATGTGACTGGGTAAAGCAAGTCGATAAGCTACTGGCCCTATCCTTTCCAAAACTTGGAAAGGCCAGTAAAACTGGGGAACTAATTTAGCACAAGTAGTACACCTCAAGGTACTT
The DNA here is from genome assembly GCA_034641835.2 of Pinus albicaulis. Taxonomy (NCBI): domain Eukaryota; kingdom Viridiplantae; phylum Streptophyta; class Pinopsida; order Pinales; family Pinaceae; genus Pinus; species Pinus albicaulis. Next base: position 967,004,798 of record CM076580.1, on the reverse strand, counting down.
TTCCTTGGTTTAATCTTCGTAAACATTATCTTCCACTTTGAACTCTTGATAAGTTCTCTCTCGGCTAGCATACACTTTTTTCCTGCCCTGGGAAGATTTTAAATTCTTTCAAATTCTCTTTACTTCTCATTCCATGTCCTCCAACTTATCAGGCCCAAGCATTAAATTGGTTTCAGAACTACTCTGATTTATGGGTGTCCTGCATTTCCTTCTGTATAATGCTTCAAAGGGACTCATTTTTAGAGACTCTTGGTACCTGTTGTTGTACACAAACTCAACTAAATGAATGTAATCCTCCCACTTTGTGGGTTGATGCATCACAAAAATTATTAACATGTATTCTATTACTTGATTCACCGACTCGGTCTGCCCCATATGTTTGTGGATGATTGGCAGTACTGAACTGGATTTGTGTGCCTAGACCAGTGAAGAGTGCCTTCTAGAAGGCCGAGGTAAACTTCACATCTCAGTCTAAGATAAATGTTTTTGGAATACCATGAAATCTAAACACTTCCGTCCAAAAAATGTCCACAATTTGCACAATTTTTAGTTGGAATGGATTGGTATAAAGTGTGATGCCTTACTCAGCCTATCCACCACTAACATTATTGAGTCTTTATGTTTCCTCATTCCTGGTAGTCTTGTAATAAATTCAAGTAAAAGGACTCACCATTTCCACTCCGGTAAAGGTATGGGCTGTAACAAACCAGGAGGGTGTTGGTGTTCCACCTTAACTTTTTGACACTATAAACACTTAGTTAAGTATTTAGCGATGTATTTACACATCACATGCCATAAATAATCCTTCCTTATCATAGTCAACATATTCTAGTAGCCAGGGTGGGCTGCATAAGGACTTCGATGGTATTCTTCTAGAATCATCTCTCTCAATGCCACTTGATTTGGAATATAAATATTTCCTCAAAAGGTCAATTAATTCTCATTATTCACCCCATAATCAATTTTTTTCTCCTGGATGTTTGCTTGTTGTGCTTTCTTCCATAGAAACTAATATTCTAGATCTCTTTGTGTTTCATCTTTAACTTTCTCATGAAACTTGAATTCCACATGGTTATAGTAAAGCTCATAAATACAATGTAACCTTCTACTTAAGGCATCAACAACCCAATTTTCTTTACCTTTTACATGCTAAATTTTGAATTTGAATTCACTCAGGAATGCATTCCTCCTCGCCCCGCGAGAATTCAAATCAAACTGCTTAAAGTATCTAGTCAAACTGTCGTGATCATTTCTTAACAAAAAAAATTTCCTTAATAGGTAGTGCTTCCATACCTTAATTGGATGAACCACAACTATCAATTCTAAATCAAAATTGGGGCACCGTTGTTCATATTCTTTTAGCTTCCTTGATTCATATGCAATCAATTTTCAATATTGAGTCACTACTACACCCACTCCTCCTTGAAATGTGTCGGTACATACCTCAAATTATTTATTTGGGTCAACTACCTTCAATATAGGGGCAGTAGTTAAAAATTTCTTCAACCATTCAAAGTTGATTTGGAAGTCACTAGTCCACTTGAAGGATCGCCCTTTCCATTGTAAAGAAGTGATAGGAAATATGATTCGGGAGAAGCCTTCTATAAAACATAGGTAGTATCCAGCCAACACCATGAAGGAACGTACATCTGCTACATTGATAGGTACATGCCAGACCATGATAGCCTTCATTTTTTCAGGGTCGACCAATATCCCTTCTGTTGAAATCACATGGCCTAGGCACTGGATTCGTTCTTTATAGAAGTCACAGTTGCTGAATTTGGCATAAAGTTGGTTGCCCCTCAACATTTTCAGCACAGTTCGTAAATTTTCCTTTTGTTCTTCCACAGTATTAGAGTAGATTAGTATATCATCGATTAAAAAAAAAAAAAAAAACTTATCCAGAAATGAATAAAAATGCCATGCATTATGTTATCACAAATAAAATTTCAATTTTTGATTAATAGGGTCATTATACATAGGTTTCATTTATCTCATAAAATTTTTTGACAAATTTTATGAAAACTCATGAATGGGTCATTATCCTTAGTTTGGAGAGTCCATTTGTCATGTCATCATGGTCAAATCTATCAAAATCCACCAAAGCTCTACATGCATTAGTTTAAAATTAGGCAATGCCCACCTGTCTATTTTTTCCTGAGTCTGCAACGAATATAACTTCAAACAGGTTGTTTTCGCTACAAACTCACCTAACCAGTCCATACCAAATCTATTATATTTATTACAGAAAACGATGTGGAATCATGTTTTTCTGCACCAAAAAAGGGAAGGATGAGGTGGCAATTTTTTAGAGGTTTAAGGTAAATATGAGGTCACATGATCGGTTAGTAGAGTCATCCAAACATGCTTAGTCATAAGTGACATTCATCATTACACTCAAATCATCCCATTTGTCATTATACCTCCCATATTTGAATTTCACTTTTTAAATTCACCTCCAAAGATGCTCTTTGTCATCCTTCTTTCGACCTTTTTATACATTTGTTGATTATCATCCTTGAGAAGTCCAGCTTCATTGCAAGCTGATTGTTGTTCAATTTCTCTCCTTTCATGTGTCATAACAACAAAGAGGCTAGCACAGTATTAAGGGAGATGGCCATATAGAAAAAAACAAATAAAGGAGCTTCCTGTGCAAGATATGAACCCATGGATCTCAAGTTACTCAATGAGGACCCTGGCTTTGCAGAAGCTTTCAACAGTGTTGGATGCATGAGATTCTGCCAAAAAATACAAGGTTTTCATGCCCAGGTCTCAAAATATTTTGCAGTGAATTTCGTAGGTACAACTTCGAAGGTGGGGGTGCTGCATTTTATAGTGTCACCTGAGACAATTGCTTAAGCCACAGAGACAACAAGGATGGGTGAAGAGTGGTTCAAAGCCACTAATTTTAAGATACGGAACTGTGATGAATTTATAAAACATGAACATATTAGAGCAGACATGACATATGGAATCCCAACGAGTTAACTGAAAGAGAACTACTCCAAATTGCTGCTTGTAATCCAAAAATACTTCACATGTGAGGAGAGGTTCCATATGCTCTATTAGTACCATTTTAGGCTCTTGCTACACTTCACTGGTACGTAATCTCTAGATCTTCCATTTTTCTTGTTTAGGAGCCTAGGCAAGATGTCAGGCAAGGTTCGGGCTAGGCTAGAAAGTAGAGAGACTTCAATTTTCCATCATGGGTTGATCAAAATTCTGTTGTTGGACGAGTTGAAAAAAATAAACAGAGACTGGGCCACATTTCTTTTTCTTAGTGGTTATGAGGTAGATACATTAACACCCAAGAAATCTTGAAATTCAAAAGCCACTCCTTCAAGCAAGAGTGAAAAACCTGTATCTAAAACATAGGGTATGAATGAGTAGGAAATGGAGCCCATTATAGATCCCATGGATGTTGAAGTAGAGCCTGCACAAGAGATAGAAGCTCCACAACCTACACCTGCAATTAGGAAACCAAATACTAGCAAGAAGAGTCATGGAAGGATAACCGGAAGCTAAAAAATTGGGAAAGGAAACCTTGAAGATATTCTTCAATCCATAGAAATTGAGGAGACTCCAGTGGTCATATGTGTAGATACTAAATGGAATAAGAAGAAAAAGAATGGTATAACTACTAAAAATCTTTATTTCTCAGGGGAAGATGCAGGGTTTATGTTTCAACCATGAAAACCAGTCACCAGGCTGCAACCTGCCAAAGGTATCATGGCAAGTAAAAGGAAGAGGTTATTGAAAAATACAAGCATCCTATCACAGTGGATATCATTGATTTGTTTCCAGCAAAATAAGAGATCGTTATGGAGAGGAAGGATAAAGAGAAAATGGTTGAGAAAACTGAAGTGTAGGTGTTAAAAGAACAGTTAAGAGAAGCTAGAGAGGAGGTTGTTGAAACCAAACTGGAATTGCAGGAAGCCAAGATAGACAAGAAGATGATGGAAGAATTCAAAGAGAAGATAAATGAGCAAATCAATCAATATGATGAGTCATTGACCAATGCCAAGAAACTGTTGAAAAGGGAACTTCATCTACGAAGGGTAATGAAGCACACAAGAAAGAGGATTATATGATTTCAAATTGAAAGAAAGAAACTCAAAATTCAAGTCAAACAACTAGAAGAGTAGATGGAGATGATGCAGTCAAATTTAAAGAAGCGATGTCTTAAAATCACAGTCATAAATGAACCTGAATAGATTCAAGCTCCTACTGCCAAAGGTGAAGCTTCTAAAGCTTGAAGAATGGACAAAATACCTTTTTGACATTTTTTCATTATTCATAATCAACATTTGTAAGCCATAGCCACAATTTTGAATAATAATGGAAAATTTTTGAGTTTACTACCAATTAGGCAAGTTCGTAGTGAATCTTAGGTTTGAAGCCCAAATTTCACTACGAACTCAATGTAGGTGTATTTTTGTTATAAATCACAGATATAGTCATAATGAAGGTAGGTAAAAAATTTTATTTAGCTCTTTTGACATAAAAAACAGTTCCAAATCAACAAAGAGAGCTAACAGGTGACAGAGATAGGTAAAATCAATTTTCTATAGACTTTCACTACGAACTTGCATTAACTACCCTATTTCTGCAGTGAGCAAGTTTTGTAGCATTTTTTAGTTTTTATGGTCTATTGGAGGTAAGCCAGCCATGTGGAAAGCTTAAAGGGTATTAGAGGAGTATTTTGGTGGAGGCGTGGTCTTTGACAGGGTTTTTCAATTCACCATGTTAGAAAATTATATATTATGGAGCAATGCAACAAATAAAATATGCGGGAAAATACAAGCACACAAAATACATAAAACCATAGAGACACAGATATACGTGGTTCACCCAGTTTGGGCTACGTCCACCCCGAACAGCCAGTCCTTCATTTCTATTATCCAAAAAAAATTGAAGAGACAAAACCTACAACAAATCCGTTGTAATATCCTTTGTTCTCTCTCACAGTCTCCCTCTCTGTTTCTCACTCCGAGAATACACACGCATAATACACAGCCGCAATACAATACCCTCATATATACAAGGGGGTTGCCTTCTAGGGCAAAAAACCCTAATCTAAACATAACTTCTACCGTCAGATCATTTGCCTAAAGAACGGCCCAGATTGACTAGAAATTACTATACTTTTACAATGCAATTTTACATTTTTTTTTAGCTTCGGGGGCACTACCCCCGAAAACCCCCACCAAGGGGGGGCTCCGAAAAGCGCTGCCGCCCCCCCTGGACCCCCCACAGCAGCGATTAATTACGGGAAGCGTTGCCGCCCCTTTCAAGGTATAGGGGTCCAATGCTGTGATACAAAGTAAACAAGATAATCAGGCTCCACACCCAACACACCAGCTCATCATGAAGACACTCATCATTTATCATGACACCACCTCCTTACAAGTAGGAAGACAAGTCTCCTAACTTGTTGAGGGAAATTATGTTTTTTTCATGGTTAGTGCCACCCAAGCACATGATTTCCCTTGTTGTAAATATGCATTTTTTCAGATGTTTGATGTAATAAATAGGTTATAGAGTCCTAGTAGGTCTCTAAGTCCTAAAGTTAGTAGCTGTCAGTTTTATTTCCATGTAATTTTATTATTGTTAGATTAGGTGTCAACAAAGAGACTCAATGATATAGCCATGTAGGTAGATCCAATGTAAAGATGGTGAAGCATATTAATAGGGAGAATATCAAATAATAGAGGGTTGAATGATGTTTACTACAAAATTAGTATTGTAAAAAAATTTCTTATCCGTAATATATAGTGGTTTTTGGCTCTTTCTTCTCCTGAGATTCATCTAATGTTCTCATGACTACTTGTCTTGTTTATATTGTTATTTTGTCTTCATTACTTTGATGTTTGATTACTTAGAATTCATATACATCATGCTCTAACTTCCTTCAAGCATTATATTATTGTATATATGTGTATGTTTCCTTTTCATAAAAAATTCTATATGCCTCAGCTTCCAAAAGAAGAACCATGTCACTAAGTTTCTTAACACTGACTCCATAAGCCTAATGGTAGTAATTTCTATATATCTTTCACCTACATAAAAACATACTTAAAACACTTTTTTCAGAGTTATCTATCTGTGAGTTTCATTTACATAATATCATCAATATCTTTGAGAGAGCCCTCTTAGGTTGAAAAGGCTATTTTTCAGCTAGAAGTTGGTTTGAAAGAGTTACTCTAGGTTGTCTGGTGGAGCAACCCATCTGTACCAACTTACTGTTAACACATTAGACTCATGAAGGTTGCAAGTGAATTAGTTAATATAAAAGGTGATTTCACAAACTCATAATTCCCATATAAAGTTTAGAAGGTTGTCTTGTATATGTCTTAATCCTTTATTCTTATCTTCTGATGATATCTGTACCTAAAATATATTTTGGAAAATATCATTGTTCCCTTCACTTGATCAAAGAGATCTTCTATCTGTGGTAACAAGTACTTGTTCTTAATTGTCAGTTTGTTAAGCTTCATGTAATATATACAAATGCATATTGTACCATCTATCTTCTTCACAAAGAGTACCGATGCCCCCCAAGGAGACACACTATGATGGATGTATCCTTTTTCTAACAGATCCTGCAACTGCATCTTTAATTCAGTCAACTTTGGTACCCTCATTTTGTATGGGGCCCATTACACGGGTGTTTCCCCTGACATTAATTATATTGTGAAATCCATATCCCTTCTTTGAGGCAATCTTGATATGTTTTTAGGAAATACATCAGTAAATTCCTAAATCACCGTAATGTCCTCCAATACAGGGGTTTTATCTTTAGAGTTGGAAAATCCCACCTAAATAGCATGAATATGACACCCTTTTCTAATACATTTACCCAATTGGGATGTTGTGGTTGGCCAAAACTGAAGCGGTTTCTTAATTTTCTTGGATCTCCTAACATGTTCCATCATCAACCAAATAGCTGATGGTTTTTTTCTTACGGTTCACTAGGGACCAATGCCCTTCCAGCCAATCCATCCCCAGTAATAAGTCATAGGAACCTAAGGGTAGGATATTCAGATCCGTGTTTATATTTTGATTACCTATGTCTAGGGAAAGGTTTTTCACCTAGGCATTTACCCTCTTTTTTTCCCCAATGGATAGCTGTATCAGCTAAGGGCTCTTAAATTTCTAAATTTCTAAATTATAATTTTCAATTACGTTTGGGCTAATATAACTTAAACTTGCACCAGGGTCAACCAAAACATATATAGGCTGGGAAAATAACTTACCTTTGAGTTATATCATGGTTAGCTGATAATCGTCTTGTTGATCTTGTAACATTACGTTGATCCTTGGTATGTTTCTGGCCACATCCCCAATAGTGGATGCCTCCTTGCTACAGACTAACGTTTACCCCGATGGTGACAATTTTTATAGTAATGAGCTTCACCGTAGCCCCAACACTGCAATGGAGGTTTCTAAGTTTGACCATAGTCTAGTATGCTAGATGCTTTAGTGGTTCTTTCTTCTACTTTCCATTTGGATCTTGGCTAACTCCTTCCAAGCTACCTATTTGACACAATTTTTGTAGAGTTTTTGAAACCACTGGGTCGCTTACTCTTAAAACTATGAGTACTCTTTTGACCTTTCCTTGGCAACCAACCTTTGCTGGAATCCCTTTTCTATTTCGACTGTGGATAGCACATTTTTTATTTTATAATCACCTCATCCATGTTTTTTTTATTCACAAACTCGATTATTTCTTTCATGTGTTCTAGTAAAATACTCAGTAATCATTGTACCTTTGCTTTCTCATCCCAAAGATATGGTACGTATCTTAATAAGGAAGATAATTTAGTTACAAACTGGTCCATGGTCATCTGGCCTAGCCTTAGATCATGGTATTCCCTCAATTTTTCATCATAGACGTGTTCGGTTAATAATTATCTTTAAAGTAGTGTTGAAATTCATCCCATGTCACGTTCTGATCTTATATTCCTCGAACGTTCTTAACTTCCTCCCACCATAACGTTGTTTTTTTCTAGAATTTGGTAGATTTCTAACCAGGATATAAGTTTACTATTGTATTCATAGACATGAAAATACTTATTCATGTTAATAAGCCAAGCTTACATCACCTCCTCAGCTTCTCCGTCAAAGGTAGGGGGTTTAATCTTCTTGAAAATTCCTTGTAACTCCACTTTCTGTTTCTTCATATCATGTTGATCAGAAATATTTCCTGATTCTTCCTTGGTATATGCTCTACTTTTGTTACTTTGTTGAGTCTGGCACCCTTAAGGATTATTTTCAGCATGTTTCTAACGCTCACCCTCATTTCGAGTACCCCGTTCAGGACTGGGTTGATCTATGCAATGATTCTATCTGTCGGAGAGACTCTTTAAAATTCTCTGCTGCTCACACATTAATCTCTCTTTATCATCTCCAACTCAATCCATCTCATTTTGCAGTTTTTGGACCCTAGTAGTCGGTTGGTATGATGTTTTTTTTCCTCCAACAACCTACTAATTTGATGACGTTGGTACACACTTAATTGTACCCACATTTCTGGGTTAATTTCCAGATTTGGCAAGGTGTTAGCTCCTCCCGCAGCTCTGGGTATTTGGTTTCCAGATCCCCTCCTCATCACTGTTGATCTTATGTCTACTTTCATATCATTTTCATTGTGCACAATTTCAATACACTCATTATTATTATCATTCAGATGGTTTTCCCATTCAATCCAAGTGTATTAACTTTTCTCTAATACCACTTGTCACACCCATTCACCCTTTAAATTCACAAAAAAAAATCATCATTGCATTATACTGGAGTAAAAATGATTAAATTCTTTACCTAATATACAATGTATATATTAATGTCATTTTATATTCAGTACCATGCAAAGAATTGTATGCAACCTTCATCAATACATGTAAAATATATATAGGATGGTGCATTCAATTTGTTAAGGATGGGTTGTATTGAATTTTGTACGCTTCATATTAAAATCCACTAACCTATTTCCCACTTAACCTTCCAGTGGGATATAAAAATGCTTTGTTGATATCCAGAATCCTCTACTATGGCATCTGCCGGTTAGGACTCCCAAAGGTGTCCATTCATCTGTTTTTGATCTTCAAAGGCATAATCAGATGACCTGTATGTCCTGGGAGTCGATTAGGGTAACCATGCCCCTACCCTCTCAGAGGCTCACTCATTCCATCATTATGATGTCGTGTTTTTGCTTCTCTTCTACTCGATCAATATTTGTCATTCATGGAGGTTGCCCTCCATCTCTAGCCCTCAAGGTATGGTTATTTTTATCGCCATTGTGTTTAAGTCAAGGTCTATTTGTTATATGAATGGGGAAAAATATAAGCATTTAACTCTTCATTTCCATCCTTGAATTTTTATGTTGGCTACAGGTTCAGTCCCATGTAATACAGGGCATTATTCCCTCAGGAACCCCACAGGGTTATCCTCTTCAAGAAACCCCATAGGTAATTCCTCATTTTTGCCTGTCTTGCTTAAAAAAATGATAATTTTATTTTCTCTTTACATCTACTATATTTGGCAATAGCTCAAGGGTTGCATCTTTTTTTTCTCTCTAGCATGGAATGAGGATTTCTAGCACTTTCGAGTTCCAGCATGTAGACCATCTCACCAAGCTGACTTCAAATCTCCCATAGAGGTTTTATAATCTTGTCCCGGGTAAGCTGGCCCCTCAACCTCCCTTACCATCTTTGTTACTATTATGAAAATTCTCTTGCATGGAGTGTATGCCCACTAGAATTGTGTGTCAGGTATATGGGTTCGGCCATGGCACTGATTTATTAATAGGGTTTACATTTGGAAGTCGAGTTCTCCATTATTTTTATTCATATTCGAGTGATCAGAATCTGGTTTAGGGGAAAAAATTAGCTGAAATTCAAACTGCTCAAAATTGCACCAAACCAAAATGCCAACGACCATCGCGTCGCAAGGAATCCAATGCAAATGGTTTCGTTGAAAACTGAGTTCGGATGAGGAAGTTATGGTGTGCTGATCACCATTAAGAACAGACAAATGTTTAAAAAAAATTGCAGAACATGTACAGCTGATGACATGGAAGTCCAGTTAGCATGAAGAGAATATTGTTCAGCTTTGTCTAATGGGATTATGACAAGTGGCACAACTGGATTCACCAATTTGGTTTCTAAAGGTAAAAATCACCCAATGTCCTTCAAATTTGAATGTGGGTTCATGAAATTTCATGTGCTTGAATTATTTTTAATATATTAAGGTGGATTAATATATGATATATATAAATATATATTTAACATAGTATATGTATATTTAAAAATCATATATATATATATATATATATATATATATATATATATATATATATATATATATATATATATATTAATTAATTTTCAAACTTTATTATATTTTAAAATTTCCACACATTATTATTAACCCAAAGTTCATTTTATATGGTAAAGTTCAAATGTTGGTTGGAATTATAACTATGGACTAAACCTTAGGAAAATTCTGATTCAAAAATTTTAATGTTTTGGAGGTGTTTGATAAGGTTTCAGTTGGCGTAATGTTCAATGGATATAAACCATAGTCTTTGCAAATATGGAGTGTGTATTGTCATTGCAATATATGGAGTGTGTATTATTTAATATAATGGTGCAAAAATGTGTGTGGAGGGGCAAGGTAGGGGTTCGACCTCGTGACCTCCCCCATAACACAACCCCAGTTCTTGAATGGAAGATAGATAATCCTATTTGAAGGGTTATGCGGATATAAGGGCAGAGGAACAGAGTGGGCCAACCCTTCTCCTAATGTGACCCTACCATAAGACCTCACACCAACACCGAGTTAAGTGCGGCTTAGTGCGCACTTAGCCATAATTAAATTTCAGTTAGCATTAATTAGTCGTGAAATTAAGTTGGCGGAATTTTGGCAGCCACCTCCAAATCTAGCGCCACTTCCAAATTTGTCGGGGTTAACTGGCATTTTTCCAAAATTAGACGCAAAATCTAGGGGAAACTTTAATGAGGTCTATCTTGGTCAATTTTGACCAATTTTGGCTCAAGAATAGTCATTATTAGCAGATTGAAATGCTATGAATCCATTGGAACAACTTGGAGAGGCAATGGATCAAATTTATAGGTGTTTTTGGTCACTTCAAGAAAATTGAAGCCGAGGGCCACCAGGAGGGAAGGCCATGCCCAGATCAGTTGAAGGCCAAATGGAGTCAATGAATAGTCAATTTTTGATGTATTTGATTCTTTGAACAAACTGGTATAGTTTGTAGATGCGTTGGAGCACATATGAAGGTCTTTTTGTCACTTTGGATATTAAACAAGCCCATGGTCACCAAGGTTGGAGGTCAAGCCTAGAGAATCTGGTAACCAAATTCTCAGATTATATAGTCATTTTTGGGGTATTTGAGTGCTTTGCGGCCAATGGAACAGTCATCGAATTCATTGGAGAAATATTGGTGCTTGTAATCAGACATTTTACTCTTAATCCCAAGAGGGCCTAGCTAGTTAAAGCAGGTCCATGGAGATGTAGCCCAGGAGGGGTGAACTCCATCATCATCCATTGTGTTATGTGATTGTTGTGAGTTGTATTAATACATTTAATTTGTTGTATATGAGTTTTTAATTGTTAAATAACTCATAATTTGATCATGGAAGACACATGAAACTTGATAATAAACCCCTTCATAAATGGTTAACACGAGACGATCCTTAAACACATTTTTAATATTGATGAGGGAGCTTGCATAGCAATAACAAGTTTTCCCATATTCAACTCAATTTGGTATCAGAGAAAAAGTTTAGCTCAGTTTAGCCAAGGATAGCTAATCCTTTTATAGCTATTGGTTGTTGAATTTGTGCAAGGAGAATTTAACAGTTTTCCAAGGTTGTGTGTGAAGGAGAAGATCAAAATTGAGATCTGAAGTCTGAAAACACAACAAGAAGCTTTGTATGAATTGCATGGTGTGATGGAATCTTCATTAAATTATGCTACTAGTCTTTACTTCTTACAAAAACTCTTTGATAAAGAGATGTTGAAAAAGCTCCACATCATGATTGATAGGATGTAAGAGAGGTATGAAGATAAGAGGGAGACTGTTAAAATTCAAGATAAGTTGATTGCCATGAAGGAGGACAAGCAAGAAATTCTTTAAAATATGCATGAGATGGAGAATCAACTCCATATCACAAATAAGAACCTTGAAAAGTTGCATGAGATGGAGACTAAACTCCATGATGCCAAGGAAGCCTTAGCCAAGCATGTGCTTGAAAAAGAGGTATGAAATTCAATCTTATCTTTAATTTCCTCTCAAAATGAATGTTTAGGTTTTTCTAAAATACACACTAGGGGAATAAGGTCCAAATGATTGATAAAGATGGGATATGAAGGTAAAGGATTGGGAAAATATGCACAGGGCATAGTTGAGCCAATTGTTGTTGAGGAAAGGGCTAAGTATTTGGGTCTTACTTATGGAAAACATGATGGAGAAAGATCTAAAGTTGAGGAGGCACATGAAGGTGTTCCAAGAAGGACTTTCATTTCATGTTCATTACCTCAAGCTTGTGAATATTGTATTTATGAGGAATGCAAAATTTTTACACCCACTATTGGTGTTCCCATGTTTTGGCCAGATTGGCAAGACCAAAAGATGAGACAACATCAAACCACTTTCAGAACTCAGGATCTAGCCCTCTTGGGTCCAGAGAGGGATCTCTCTATGATTTGTTAAAGGGTATGTGTATTTGAAGCTCAAAGGTTAAGATATTAGGCTAGTTATAGGGCTCTGGGTTTTTTGTTTCAATGTTTGTTTGGTTGTTGGTTATCAGGAAAGAAAGGTTCAATGTAAGACAAGGATGAGAAAAAAGGATTTAGGAAGAGGTGAAGTATTCCAGGGAGTATTAAAAACCATTGGGAAATGGAGTCAGGAAAGGATTCTCTTGCTAAGCAATATGCAGGCTTTTAGTTGGGCTAGTCATCTAAAACATTGGATCTTAAAGATGATTGTGTGATATGGAAAGGTAAGGGAGGAGGAAACAACACAGATTGGAACACAAAGTTAAAGACCTAAGATCAGAGAGAGACTTTGAACTCTCAATGCTTCGGCCACCAGCTTGAGGGATATTAGAAAGGCTAGCTGGTCGTACAAGGATCCTGGTGGACAGGGCTTAACTCTAATCCCCAGTGTTCCCAAATCTTCTAGCTAAATCCTAACAAGAACATCTAAGAACAGATTCATTTAATTCATACATCAAAGAGTAGGAAATAACATCCTCTACACTGGTTAAATCAACTGAAATCAATTCTTAGATAACACATTTAGTAGAAAACATCAAAGGCAAGGAGAGAAGAAACATAGGGTACCTAACAATGGTAAATCCTATGCCAATATTCTGATGCAAGCCAGTAGAAACGAAATGAAGTGAATTAAAACATAGAGATAGGAAAACTTCACCGTTGCTTTAGATCAGGATCCAGAGAAATGTGCTTGTCATATTAAATAGCAATACCAGTCAAGTACAACATTGCCAATAGTTGAATACTCAGTCTGAAAACATCTTCCTCAACCTATATTACAACTTTACACAGATACTTATCTCAAGAGAAACAGCTTACAATTCTCTGATAATTGATCAACAACCTTTACAATGAGTTTCTTCATGAACTTATAGCTCCAGTGGAGCAGAGAAGGTAGGTGAAAAGCTAAATGCATCATTAAAAACCCATAAGAGGAAGAAGGCCGAAGCCCACTCTATATAAATTATGTGCATTAATCTGTGGCACTCTTTGGTGAAAGAGTGGTCTTCGTTAGGTTTCCATTTACTCCAGGTATGTCTCTGACGTACTCTACTGCAGCATTATGTAGTACTTCTGGTGAATAAACAAAAAGGCAAATAAATGATGCTATGGTCTGCCATACTGTGAATCAAATGCTCTGGTAGCATTGGGACTGTTGTCAGGGAGGAAACCTCACCCGGACAAAATGTAGACTGAAACAACAATGCGTACCGTGTCCTTGCTCAGGAAAACAATTCTGCTGATTTGAAAACCCTGCCACCATCATTTATGTGTATTGGACTTTCTGAGTGATCCACGAGGTCTTAGAACTAATACCTTTGCCCTTTAAACACTGGATTAAGGCTCAAAATCTTCTATTACATGCCTTGAACTCTCTGCTGCTCCCATACTTTCTCTGTCGGTGAAAACTGTGCTTTTGATGGCTCTGGGGGGTTTCACAGAATTCAAACCCTATTATTTTAATGCAAGTCCTATCATGGCTCCTTCCCAGGCCCTTTCTTCATAATTCCAGCTCCTGAAAATGATATTTTCCTGTGTTCTCTGTAAGTGTGACAGGGACTGTGAATTATGGTGGTTTATTGGCCACTTGAAACCCTGCAAAAAACAAAAACCTGCTGAGAAAAACACGTATGGAGGTGGTGGATGCAGCGGAGATGACGAAAGCGGACGCGGATGATGAATGCAGCGAATACTGTGGAGGAAAACCATGAAACATCAGGAAATGCACAGTGAGGCATCGTGACAGACAGTTTAATCGTAAAAACATTAAAATTTGACCTATGAATGAAATATAAATATAGGGACAGGTAAGAAAAACAATGAGACACACGGGATGATGACATGGTGGTACGGGGTCAATGGCGGGCATGCGAATGAATCTGGACCATCCGATCTCAGGAGGAGATCGACAACTGATATGCATATCGCTCTGTGTCTTGTATCGAATGATAATGCGTGATGAGGAGGCGGTTTTCAAACAGTGTCGGGGCCACATGTTGGGCGATGAGTGGAATCGCTCCAAAAATAGAAATACCGCCCACCTTCGAAAGGCGGTACGATACAAACCGGATGGTTTTGAACAGTGTTGGCGTGGTTGCAGGGACCACCGGGCGAGTGCACTATGAGCCATCAAATTAATGGTTAAACGGACGACGGATATGTGATCGGGGCGACGAACGGATAAGACGGTGGACGCTGCGGGGATGCGACGACCGTCCGATCTATACAGATCGACGGTTTACAACTACTCCCTATAACCAAATGCGCTAAGCACTTTATACTTTGGTGCCTGGTCTTGGCACCGGGTCATGTGGAGGGAAAAAGGTGCAAGGGCTTGGCTGAAAGGGGCTAGGATCCAACTATGGAGAAAATAGCTTTTGGGCCATTTTTAGTGCATTTTCAGGCCAACAAAGGGTAACGATAGGGGAATAAGGGGAAATAAAACGACACCAAGGTTGTGTGTATGGTTTAGGGGGGATTTTGGGAAGGTTTAGAAGGATTAGGGGAGGGAATTTGGGGTAAAAGGGGAACTTTGAAAAGGGAAAAAAAGGGATGAAATGGACAATTCTGCAGGGGTACCAAGGGTAAATGAAGGCCTTTAGGAGCACAATTTTTTGCAATCAGAGAGGGTTCATAATGGGAATCAGCTGAGGGGATTTCATCACAGGGAAAAGGAACAGGAGATTTCAAGGATGATGTGTCTTCAGGGAAGATGCATTCATTGAAGGCTCAGAAACAATTTATCCCCTTAATTTGCTTGTCAAAAAATTTATAGGGGGCTAACAGTGGCTCCACATGGGGATGGCTTCTTCTTGAAGGAGTCAAGAATTCAAAAAATGATCTTTGGTGTAGGCTAGATGCCTGCTGTTTGAGCCACCTTTCTTCTTTGATTTTCAGCTGCCACAATTGTGAAGACATCAATTTAGCAAAAAGAATTTCCCAATCATTCTACCTACCCATTCTACAATCCTAGCATTTTTTCTTCTAGGGTGCATTTGAGCTAGCAAACCCTTTACATCTTTTTATTTTTTACAAACAAGAAAATAAACCTATTCTATTTCTACCCTTATTACTCCACGAGACCAGATTAAACTGTTGGTCTCACATGTTTCTCTACCTACTCTAATATATGTTAGGATTACACTGTCCAGTAGATTTCTTCTCTATATTCTACAACAGAAATTTAAAAACAGTCAAACTAGGATTAGACAGTCGAGTTTGGTATGGATCCAAAGCATAAGGACAGTTTCACATGGACAAAACATTGTAGAAAACTGAAAACAAAACTCGAAGGCTTGAAATATGAAGTTTTGTAGCATCCTTCCTTCTTTTGTGACTCAAGTTTTCAGCTTGTTAGAGTCACTTTCTTTTCTTCATTTCAGCTCTGATTTTGGGCTTGTTAGAGCTGATTATTCTTTCTTCTTTGCTGGTCTAGGTTTTGGGCATGTTTGAAACAACTATATTTACTTCTTTGGCTCAGATTTTTATCATGTTAGAGCCAATATTTTCACTTCAGAGGTTCATGTTTTGAGCATGTCTGAACCTCTCCCCCCCCCCCCCCCCATTTTTTTTAAATCATTTTCTCTTTTTCTTGAAAACAAGCACTGCAATGGTATGTACAATGGAAATGGAAACTGGAAATTGGAAATCAGCAAAAGTAGTGTTTGAGCATCCTACCATTGACAGGACCCCCAAATAGCTCTGTACCATCTAACTCCTGTAGAAAAAAGGCACTTGGACCCACAGTGGCCTGGATGATGTAGGGAACTTGCCACAAACTGTCAAACTTGTTGTGCTTTCCTTTTTCCTCTCTCCTTGAGTCCCACTTTAGAACTTTATCTCCAATTTTGAAATCAGAGGCCTTAGTTCTTTTGTTAAATAACTTCTTGATATTTTCCTGAACCTTGATAGCTCTGTTATAGACCTCTTCCCTTGTTTGTTGGAGATGAATTGTCTGGTTTATTCTCCTCACCATGTTGTCTTCTTCTATCTATATCTCTTGAACAATTTTGATCACTGGTATCCCAAGGTTGGTAGGAAACACTGCTTTTGTTCCATAAACAAGCTGGTATGGTGACATGCCAATGGATTTCTTCGTTGTAAGCCTGTCAGCCCATAAAGCATGCACTAACTTGTTATGCCATGACTTTTGGTTCTCTTCTAACAGCTTTTTGATGATGGTCACCATGGCTTGTTTAATGATTTAGCTAATTCATTACCTTGAGGGTAATAGGCAATTGAATGACCAAGTGCTATTTGATACATGTGACAAAAATCAGCCATTTTCTTGGATCCGAAAGCAGCAGCATTATCAGTGATTATTTTCCTTGGGCAGCCAAACCGAGAGAGGATATGACCTTCTAGGAAACTAATGATGACTGAATCTGTGGCGTTCCTAGTAGGTATGGCCTTTATCCACTTAGTGAAATAGTCTGTAGCTGTTAGGATCCATTTGTGTTGTGCAGAAGAAGCAGGGTGAATTTCTCCTATGAAATCTAGGCCCCATTGCATAAAGGGACCTTCAACAATGATGGGTTGTAGAGGTAAGGGGAGGAGTTTTCTTTTGCCCTAAAAAATCTGACATTTGTGGCAGGAAATTATCATCTTATGGATATCATTGAAGAGTGTAGGCCAATAGTAGCCAGCTCTAAGTATTTTGTTTGCAGTGGCTTTCCAGTTCAGGTGACCTCCACACTCTCCTGCATGGAATTCTTGTTTAATCTTTTCAGCTTCAAGCTCAAGCAAACATTTAAGCAATAGGTCATTCGGATTTTTCCAGTATAAACCTTCATTCATTATGCAATAGCTCATGGCTTTTAGCTTTAAGAATCTGGCCTTGGCCTTTGATAGTTCAGGAGGGGCATTGATGTGTGTAAGCACATACAAAATGTCAGAATACCAAGGAGAGCTCTGAAACTTTTCCTCAACAGCGGGATCAGGAAATCCCTGCTGCTCGTCCAAGGCATCTACCATGTTAATGTCTAGGGCTTGTAGATTTGATTCAGAAATTAGTTGAGCTAAGCCCTGACCTTTGATCAGTTTGGTGGGTTTTATCTCAAGGTTGTACTCTAAAATCATAGCAATCCATTTTCCCCTTTTCCCATCTGGGTGTTGGGACAATATGTCTTTAACCACTATATTTAGAACATAGGCTATGGTGTGGGAATGCAGTATGTACACCCTAAAGTCTTTCAAGGCCTTAATCAGAGCATAGGCCTGTTTTTCCATTATGTTGTATTTCAAGGGTGCATCCTTGAGCGCTTTGCTGAAGAAAGAAATGGGTTGTTCCATTCCCTCTGGATTCTTCTGCAGTAGAACTGCAGCTATCGTATGCTTGGAGGAAAATGAAAAAATCATGAAGTCCTTTGAGAAGTCTGGGTTGATTAGGATAGGAGCCTGGGTGAGTGCAAGTTTTACTGATTCAAAAGATTTCTTAGCTTCAATAGTCCACTTAACTCCTACACCTTTCTTCAGCATGTTAGTCATATTTCTAAGGTGTTCAGCTAAGTTGGGAATAAATCTCCTTAGGAAGTTGATTTTCCCAATGAAGGACTATAACTCTTTAATGTTTCTTGGGTGTGTGATTTGTAGTATTCCCTCAACTCTTTGTGGGTCTATCCTAATTCCCTTCTCAGATATAATGTGGCCAATAAGTTTACCTTCCTGTAGTCCAAATACAGTCTTTTTGGGATTTAATGACAAACCAAACCTCCTACATTTTTCAAACACTTTCCTCAGATGTTTTAGGTGTTCTTCTTCGATCTTGGAGTAGACTGTTATGTCATCCAGATAGATGACAATAAAGTGTCCTATTTCATCTTAAAAAGCTATGCCCATTGCTATTTGGAAGGTTTCACCAGCGTTCATCAGTCCAAAGGGCATATTCACATACATAAAGGTACCCCATGGAGTGGTAAAGGCTATCTTGAGTTGATCTTCTGAGATTACTAAGACTTGATTGTAACCTGAGAAACCGTCTAGCAGGGAGATCCTTTTAGAGCCTACTACCCTCTAAAGAATATGTTCCATTTTTGGCAAAGGGTAGTTGTCTTTGAGTGAGGCTCTATTAAGATTCCTGAAATCTATGCACAATCTGATCTCCCCTGTTTTCTTTCTCACAGCCACTAGGTTTGATACCCAATCAAAGAACCTCACAAGCACAATTATACCTGCCTCATACATCTTCTTAATCTCTTTTTCCACTGCAGGCAATTGTTTTGGGCTTATTCTGTGGATTTTTTGTCTAAAGGGCTTCTGATTTTCTTTCAAGGGTATTTTATGTTGTATGACGTTTGTGTCATAGGCCCTCAAATATTCATAACTCCAAGCAAACACATCAATGAATTCCTTGAATAGGTCAATGTATTTATTTTTCATGTTTGTTGGCAGGGACTTAGCCAATTTGATCATCTTGGGTCTATCTTCAGTGCCTATGTTGCATTCCTCGACATCAGAGTCTGTATGCTCTATAGTGGGCTTTTTTGCTACATCATAAAACTCAAAAAGGTCTTCTAAAGGTGCCAGACCTCGAGGTATGTTCTTATCTTTGGTCTGCAACACCTCTACTTCTTCACTATCTTTGTTTTCACATTTTTCATTTGGATTTCTAGTCTGTTCGTTTAAAGTGTTTATTTCTATGTTACAAGGTGTTTCTTCCTCATCCGAGGACTCTTCACTTAGGCAGCTACCGTCAGCTTTAGAGTTTGAATCAGAAAATTCAAACTCATTTCTACCTACTAGGAAATCTTTAATCTATTTATCTCCTTCAAAAACCTGCCAATATTTTTCGTTATCTAGCACTGCAGGTCTAAATTTGGTCTCAATGATGATCTGTTGGTCGCTTGGAGTCTTAGGGTATGAACTAGCTAGGTAAGCTAATCCGTTTGCAATGACATTTTGACTCCTAGGAGCAAACACTAATTCGTATTCGACAAATGTTTTCAATAGATCCATAGTGTCATTCCTATATGCTCTCAGTCTAGGATGTTTTGCTGTGTATTCACCATTCACCTGACTAATGATCAGCTCAAAGTCCCCATGCACAGTTATCCTACGGGCTCCTAATTTTCTCAACATGTTTAAACCTAGGATAAGAGCCTCATACTTTGAAATGTTGTTTGTACATTTGAAGTGAAGGTTACATGCATGGCTCCCTGCATAACCACTCTCTGTGTTATGTATCCACACTCCTGCCCCAGCAGTTCTCTTGGTGCATGACCGATCGAAATTCATCTCCCACAAGGGTTCATCTTTCATTTTATCATCACTTCCTTCCCTAAAGCTGGGTTCGCCATCATGTAGCATTATAGGAGCTGCACTAGGCTGTGGGTCGTTTTGTTTTTCGTCATGTGTGTGGAAATTAGAGGGGTGACTAGTTGGCTGATTGCATTCTGTTTCTACTTCACTTTGAACTTTTGTTACAGTGCACTGTTCAAATTTTTCTACGTCTTCCTCCTTCGAGTCTAGAGTAACCATTATGTTAAAGTCCATGGGCTCTGTTTCCTTGTTGGTATCTCTGTTTTGGGACTTTGACCCTTCTGAGGATTCATCATTACAGAGGATGAAGGAGTCAAGGTCTATATGTACAGAGTATAAAGGTGATTTTTCAGGCTTCTCGGGGCTACTAACCAGAAATTTCATTTGTGCCTCTCTGTACAGTCTCCTAAGTTGGCCAAAGATTGGGATTGTGGCATAGGCCCCATCCATCTGCATTGTTCCTTGTAGCTTGGTTCCCCATGATCTTGAAAATAACAAGCCATACTTGGGTGCCACATCTGCCACAACAACATCCACGACCATACACTTTGCTGGAATCTGGGCAAGGCTCACACATAAATCTTTGATTAGGCCAAGACACTTTACTCTGCTAGAGTCAAATGAATATAGGTATTTGTAGGGATGGGTTATCTCTAGGCCTAATATTTCCATAACTACTTTATGCATCAGGTTGTGTGACGCCCCAGAATCATGCATTTCATTGTGGAGAATCTTATCATGGATATTAAGACTGATATAAAAAGGGGGCACTACCCCTTCCTGAAATTTTCCTTCTATATTTGGACCAAACAGAAGGGCAGGTTGATCATCAATCAGACTTACAGTGTCACTGTTCTCACCTAAATTTAATGCTTTCAAAATTTTGCCTTAATATACATCCTGAGTGGCTAGCTCAGAGAGTGGGATAGAGATTTTAATTTTTGCAATCTCACTCTCCAAATTGAAAGTGGACTGACTCTCTGGAATGTTCAACTCTACTTTGTTAGTCACCACCTTGGTGGCTAAATCAGTGTGCTGATTCTCGTTATGTATAGTGTTAGAAACTATTTTATCAGGTGTACTAATTACTGTGTTAGTACTGCTTGTTGGTTGACCTTGTTTCTCAGTGTTTTGGTTGTCTTTTTCTTTGTCCTTTCCAGAACTCTCGGTTGCTGATTTGTTACTTTCAACAGTCACTTTAGAATTTTTCTCACGCCTTATCTTGATGGTGACCTCAGAAGCTTTTGGTTTGCTAGTTTCTTGGCTCTTTTTGCTTCTAATTTCATATTGTTCTCTGACCTACATCATGGCATTTTCAAATCCTAACATGTAATCCTCAGATTCTATCCATTCCTCATCCCAATAAGAGGGTGGGGATTGATCTTCTTCTGTGTAACAGTTATGGATTGAATCTTCTGTTTCAAACATGTTTATTGTGTCTCCCTCAGACTCTTCTATGATTCCCTCTTCTTCATCGAGAAAGTTCTCTTGGAATGGGTGAATAACTTGCTGATCTGATTCTCTTCGTCTGTTGGGAATGGTGTTGTTTCTTCTTAAGTTCTGGTTCTGGTTATGGTTTTGATTTCTATTTTGGTTACTAACTGTGACAACCATTTTTTCCATCATTTGTTGTAACCTTTCCACATTTTTAGATAAACGGTCATAATTTGGATCATATGTGGAAGCTACATTGTTATCTCTATATGTTACCCTTTTTTCAGCTCTCAATCTTGTTTTTTTCTCAATCAAATTTTCCTCTACACTCAGTGCTCCCTTTTGCATATCTTCCAATGTGTTTTAATCCCTCTCCCTAAGTTGGTAGGCCATGTTAGCATCTAAGCCTTCAGGGTATTTCACTAAAACCATACCTAAGGGAGGTTTCATGTGTGGAGGAAGAGCATTATAAACGTTGTTAAACCTTGTAGAGTAGGCCTAGACACTCTCTCCTACATTTCTTTTCAGGTTCTTGTATTCTGATAGGATTTGGAGAGGGTTAGCCTTAACTTCCCATTTGTTTATGAAGGTCTAATATAAGGTTGGGAGGTCTTTGATACTATTAGGAGGAAGGCCTTTGAACCATTTCTTCACATCACCTCCTAAGCTCTGGGCAAAGATCCTCATTTTGACTGTATCATCATCTATTTCCATGTAGTCAAAAGAATCTTCCATCCTATCTACATGGTGTTGAGATGTGGTAGACTCTTTTGTAGTGAAGTGTGGGATCTTTGATTGATAATCATTGGGTAAGGGTACTAGAGGCTGAGGTAAAACCAGAGGTACATAACAAGTTGCCATGATGATGTTTTGATGAGGTAAAGGGTTGACTTGAGCAGCTGCTATATGGATGACAGGGATATTATGACTAGCAGAAGACTGATGAGCAGATTTAGGGTGACTGAGCCCCAAGTTTTGAATGAAGTGTATATCAGGAGGTGTAGATGGAGGGGTCTGTCTATTCCCAAGGTGCTTACCACTTTGAGGTGGTGAAACAGGAAACTCAAGGTCTTGCTGGTCTAGAACACTAAATGACCTATTTCTTGGTAAACTATTTTGAGTGCCTAGGTCAAAAAGTGGGTCTGATAGAGCTGTAAAGTTTTCTGGTGTAGAGTTAGCTCTATGGATGTGGCTGGAAATAGTTGATTGTTTAGGTGTAGGAGATCCCTTGAGGATGCTCTCAGGGTTGTCAACTATTTCAGGTGGGTTTGGGTTAGGATAAGCTCTTGTATGAATGGTTATTGAAGCCAGAATGTTGTTTTATAACCAAGTAGCTTAACCCTACTTGTTACTTCTACTGTGGTTGATGTTGTTATGGAGGCTGGTCTCCCAGTGGAGTCTTGTGTGAAACCAAGATAATCAACAGGCCTACTGATCACTAGTGGAGTCTTTAAATCGCTCAGGAATTATGGAGTCGCCAGGTGGAGGGTTTAAGATGCTTCTGGAGGGTACACTGTCCACCACATGCTTATGAGATGTCCCTTTTCAAGGATATATTCACAACACAGCAAAATCTAACCAGAGATTGACTAGGAGGGATTTTACCAGATGTGTCACCTCTGAAAGAGTGTGAGATCTAGAGGCTACCTAGCCCTTTCTAGACTCTGTCCAAGAGTATGGGAGAAACACAACAAATGGTATAGAGGTTGATGTGTGAATAGGAGTGTTTTACTACCAACCTAACTAGAGATTGTAGGTTTCTTATGACGTAGTAAGGTGAGTAATACTCAGATTCCCCAGCAGAGTTGCCATTATGTTGGTGACAACGATGGGGGACATACAAATGTTATCAGTTATAGGCTCTCAAATTTTTTCCCCAGTGGAGTCGCCATTATGTTGGTGTTCCCATGTTTTGGCTAGATTGTCAAGACCAAAAGATGAGACAACATCAAACCACTTTCAGACCTAAGGATCTAGCCCTCCTGGGTCTAGAGAGGGATCTCTCTATGATTTGTTAAAAGGTATGTGTCTTTGAAGCTCAAAGGTTAAGATATTAGGCTAGTTATAGGGCTCTGGGTTTGTTTGTTTGAAAGTTTGTTTGGTTGTTGGTTATCAGGAAAGAAAGGTTCAATATAAGACAAGGATAAGCAAAGAGGATTTAGGCAGAGGTGAAGTATTCTAGGGAGCACTCAGAACCATTGGGCAATGGAGTCAGGAAAGGATTTGCTTGCTAATCAATATGTAGGTTTTCAGTTGGGCTATTCATCTAAAACATTGGATCTTAAAGATGATTGTGTGATATGGAATGGTAAGGGAGGAGGAAACAACATATATTAGAACACAAAGTTAAAGACCTGAGATCAGAGAGAGACTTTGAACTCTCAATGCTTCAGCCTCCAGCTTGAGGGATATTAGAAAGGCTAGCTGGTCGTACAAGGATCCTAGTGGATAGGGCTTAACTCTAATCCTCAATGTTCCCAAATATTCCATCTAAATCCTAACAAGAACATCTAAGAATAGATTCATTTAATTCATACATCAGAGAGCAGGAAATAACATCCACTACACTGGTTAAATCAACTAAAATCAATTCTTAGATAACACATTTAGTAGAAAACATCAAAGGCAAGGAGAGAAGAAACATAGGGTACCTAACAAGGGTAAATCCTATGCCAATATTCTGATGCAAGATAGTAGAAACGAAATGAAGTGAATTAAAACACAGAGATAGGAAAACATCACCGCTGCTTTAGATCAGGATCCAGAGAAATGTGCTTGTCATATTAAATAGCAATACCAGTCAAGTACAACATTTCCAATAGCAGAATACTCAGTCTGAAAACATCTTCCTCATCCTATCTTACAACTTTACACAGAGAATTATCTCAAGAGAAACAGATTACAATTCTCTGATAACTGATCAACAACCTTTACAATGAGTTTCTTCATGAATTTATAGCTCCAGTGGAGCAGAGAAGGTAGGTGAAAAGCTAAATGCAGCATTAAAAACCTAGAAGAGGAAGAAGGCCGAAGCCCACTCTGTATAAATTATGTGCATTAATCTGTGGCACTCTTGGGTGAAGGAGTGGTCTTTGTCAGGTTTCCATTTACTCCAGGTTTGTCTCTGACGTACTCTGCTGCAGCATTCTGTAGTACTTCTGGTGAATAAACAAAAAGGAAAATAAATGATGCTAGGGTCTGCCATACTGTGAATCAAAATCTCTGGTAGCATCAGGATTATTGTCAGGGAGGAAACCTCACCCGGACACAATGTAGACTGAAACAACAATGCGTACCATGTCCTTGCTCAGGAAAAACATTCTACTAATTTGAAAACCCTGCCACCATTATTTCCGTGTATTGGACTTTCTGAGTGATCCACGGGGTCTTCGAACTGATACCTTTGCCCTTTAAACACTGGATTAAGGCTCAAAATATTCTATTACATGCCTTGAACTCTCTGATGCTCCCGTACTTTCTTTGTCGGTGAAAACTGCACTTTTAATGGCTCTGGGGGGTTTCACAGAATTCAAACCTTGTTCTATTAATGCAAGTCCTGTCATGGCTCCTTCCCAGGCCCTTTCTTCATAATTCCATCTCCTGCAAATGGTATTTTCCTGTGTTCTCTGTCAGTATGACAGGGACTGTGAATTATGGTGGTTTATTGCCCGCTTGAAACCCTGCAAAACATGAAAACCTGCTGAGAGAAACACGTATGGAGGTGGTGGATGCAGTGGAGACGACGAAAGTGGACGTGGACGATGAATGCAGTGAATACGGTGGAGGAAAGCCATGAAACAACAAGAAATGCACGGGGAGGCATCGTGACAGACAGTTTAATCGTAACAACATTAAACTTTGACCTATGAATGAAATATAAATACAGGGACAAACAAGAAAAACAATGAGACACATGGGATGATGACGTGGTGGTACGGGGTCAACAGCAGGCGTGCGAATGAATCTGGACCGTCCGATCTCAGGAGGAGATCGACGGCTGGGGATGCAGCGGAGGGCGATGGACAGTGGGCCAAGGGTACAGATGTCTCTAGTTAAACTCCGCATAACTTCATGGAGCGACAAATGTTAGATGGGGGATTGAAAATTGGACGGCTGATATGCATATCGCTCCGTGTCTTGTACCGAACGATAATGCATGATGAGCGGGCGGTTTTCAAACAGTGTCGGGGCCACGTGTCGGGCGATGAGTGGAATCGCTCTGAAAATAGAAATACTGCCCACCTCCGAAAGGAAGTGCGATAGAAACTAGATGGTTTTGAACAGTGTTGGCGTGGTTGCAGGGACCACCCGGCGAGTGCACTGTGAGCCGTCGGATTAATGGTTAAATGGACGGCGGATATGCGATCGGGGCGATGAATGGATAAGACGGTGGACGCTGCGGGGATGCGACGACCGTCTGGTCTATACAGATCGATGGTTTACAACTGCTCCCTATAACCAAATGCACTAAGCACTTTATACTTTGGCGCCTGGTCTTGGCAGTGGGTCATGTGGAGGGAAAAAGGTGCAGGGGCTTGGTTGAAAGGGGCTAGGATCCAACTATGGAGAAAATGGTTTTTGGGCCATTTTTAGTGCATTTTCAGGCCAACAAAGGGTAACGATAGGGGAATAAGGGGAAATAAAATGACACCAGGGGTGCGTGTATGGTTTAGGGGGGATTTTGGGAAGGTTTAGAAGGATTAGGGGAGGGAATTTGGGGTAAAAGGGGAACTTTGAAAATGGAAAAAAAGGGATGAAATGGACAATTCTACAGGGGTACCAGGGGAAAATGAAGGCCTTTAGGAGCACAATTTTTTGCAATCAAAGAGGCTTCATAATGGGAATCAACAGAAAGGATTTCATCATAGGGCAAAGGCACATGAGACTTCAAGGATGATGTGTCTTCAGGGGAGATGCATTCATTGAAGGCTCAGAAAAAATTTAGCCCCTTACTTTGCTTGTCAAAAAATTTATAGGGGGCTAACACCCACTTTGCAAGAAGGTGCTCATAAGCATGAAACTAACGCGAATGGTGAACAAGAGGATGTTGAAAGATCGAAATTCATTGAATGCATTGTTGGTTTCCGAAAAGAGCCACTACCTCATCAAATTCACCTCCTCAAGAAGGCAACAAAGGTGAATGTTCAAGGTATAAATCTGATTCTAATTAGGTTGCTTTTGATTATGATAAACATGGAAAATTCTCACATAATATTTGGAGAAATTTTGCGTGTTCCTTTTGTGGTTTGTATAACCATAATGTTTCAAGTTGTTGGAAGAAGATAGCCATGCACAGGAAAATTTTAAAGCAAAGGATGCAGGAAGCAAAAGGTCCATTGGATAATGGAAAATATGTTGAAAATAGGAGGCAATTGTTTTGAACTCATTGCCATAAGCAAGGTCATCTTGTAGACAAGCATTGGAATTTGTATCCAGCAAGTCATCCACGAATTCTGAAGAAGGTGGAGAAAGAGAATGGAAAGAATGGAAAAGAATATTCCGTAATTGATGTGGGTCATGATGATTGACATGATGATGATGTGCAGCTGAAAGAAGTGCCATTAAAATGGTTTGGTAAGAGATGGTTAGATTTCTTATCCTATTAAGGCTTTGCATGTGTTTTTATGTTTATGCATTTCTTTTCCAATGGAATGCATATTGCCTATCTACGCTAAGAAGGTGATTGAAAGTGGAGTATGTTGACTCACTTTATTGCAGAAAAATGTGTTCATTGTAGCTTTTAGTACATGTACATATGAATGGAGTTCTTGTACTTGTGAGATAGTTGAAGAATTTTATACATGCATGACAGTTTGTGTGTATGAATAGTGGAATTTTGATGGTTTCATTGTGCTTGAACATGCATGAGTAATTGACATGTGTTGGTCGATTGCTTTTTTTAACATCTATGTTGTCAACTTGAGAGTGTTGATCATTTTCACATGCATGAGTGTTGACATCTGTTGATCGATTATGTGTTGCATGCATGTCATATCGACTTGGAATAATTGATTTTGTCTCGAAATATGAAAGGGATATGTTGACGAAGTGTTTCATGATGTGAAATTCTTTTTGTTTTGGGAAAATAATCGTTAATTTATTACACATGCTTATGCTTGACTTGAGAGTCAGTATTTTGAAGACGCATGTTTTTTTGACTTGTGTTTGGTCGATAATTTTGACACCAACATGTGAGAGTACATGATGATGTTCTTATGATGTGAAATTTTTTACTTTGAAATCTTGAGCAAGAGGATATGCGGTCAAGTTGTCTCTTGCATGATGTGTTTTTGAGATTGGTTGTGTTTGTGAGAAGATGTCAAAAAAATTTGTAGCCATTGTAGACCATGTTATGTGTTGACGCAAAAAATATAAGGATATGGCAAATGCATTATTCCAGATGTGGAATTTGGAACCGTGGAGGTAAAATAATGGTCATTTCTTTTCTTGTTATTACTGATGTTGGAACTCATTGATGTAGTTCACTCATTATGCAAAGGAGGAACATGATTTTCAATGGGAAGGCACTGTGGAATCGATTTGGTATAGAAAAAATTGTTATATTAGTAAGCAACCAACAAGTGGTGGATTGGGTCAACAGCAAAATGAGAATAATGGTTGAAGAGCCAAGCCATTGCAAGGCAAGGCAAGGCATGTCAGTGACCAAGTGGTTTTAATAGCTATTTCTCCAAGTATAATCAATATTATAGAACTTGGGAAACATAAGAGAGTCCAGATCTTATGAGATAACCAAATTTTGTGGGTCAAAAGGCATGTCACTGGGAAGGAGTGATCAGAATTTGGATCAGGGGAAAAAATTAGCTCAAATTTTAAAGTGCTCAGAATTGCACCAAGCTATAAAAAAATCGATCAGCCTATCGCAAGGAATCCAACACAACTCGTTTCATTAAAAACCGATTTCGAATGAGGAAGTTATGGTCTGCTGGTCGTTGTTCAAAACAGGCAAATTTTTTAAAAAAAAGTTGTAGAATAGGTATATATGATGGCATGGTAGTCTAGTCAGCATGTAAATAATCTTCTTAGGTTTTTTCCAATGTGACTATGACAAGTGGCACAATTGGATTCGCCTGTTTGGTTTGTGAAGGTAAAAATCGCCCAATGTCCTCCAAAGTTGAATGGGGGTTCGTGAAATTTCATGTGATGGAACTATTTTTAATAAATTAAGGTGGATATATATATATATATATATATATATATATATATATATATATATACTAATTAATTTTCAAACTTTATTATATTTTAAAATTTACACACATTATTATTAACCCAAAGTTCATTTTATATGGAAAAGTCTGAATGGTAGATGAAATTATACCTATGGACTAAACCTTAGGAAATGTTTGATTCACAAAGTTTAATGTTTTGGAGGCGTTTGATAAGGTTTCAGTTGGGGTAATGTTCAATGCATATAGACCATATTCTTTGCAAATATATGGAGTGCGTATTATTTAATACAATGGTGCAAAATTGTGTGTGGAGGGGCGAGGTTGGGGTTTGACCCCGTGACCTCACCCATAGCACTACCACATTCTACCAATGCACCATAGCCTCATTTCTTGAAATAGAAGTCAAATAAATTCTATTTGAAGCATTATGCAGATCTGAGCGTGAAGGATTGGAGCAGGCCGACCCTCCTCAAGTGACACTACCATAAGACCTCACACTAGCGCCCAGTTAAGCGAGGCTTAGTGCGCACTTAGCCATAATTAATATTCAGTTAGCATTAATTAATCATGAGATTAATTTGGTAGAATTTTGGAAGCCACCTCCAAATCCGGCGCCACTTCCAAATTTGTCGGGGTTAACTTGCAGTTTTCCAGAATTATAGGCAGAATTTAGGCGAAACTTTAATGAGGCCTATCTTGGTAAATGTTCGACCAGTTTCGGCTCAGGAATAGTCATTTTTAGCAGACTTACATGCTCTAAATCCATTGGAAAATCTTAGAGAGGCAATGGATAAAATATACAGGTGTTTTTGGTCACTTAAATAAAATTGATGCCGAGGGCCACTAAGAGGGAAGGCCATGCCCAAATCAACTGAAGGCCAAATGGAGTGAATGAATAGTCAATTTTTTATGTGTTTGATGCTCTCAACATAGTGGTACAATTTTCAAAGGCATTGGAGCACATATGAAGGTGATTTTGTAACATTGGATATTAAACAAGTACATGGCCACCGTGGTTGGAGGTCAATCTTAGAGGAGCTGGTAACCAATTCTGAGATTAAATAGTAATTTTTTGGGTATTTGAGTGATATGAAGCAAATGGAATAGTCCTAAAATACATTGGAGCAATACTGGTTCCAGTAATCAGAAATTTTACTTTTAATCCCAAGGGGGCCTAGCTAGTTAAAGCAGGTCCATGGAGATGTAGCCTAGAAGCGGTGAACTCCATCATCAGCCATTTTGTTATGTGATTTTTGTGAGTTGTATTAATGCATTTAATTTGTTGTATATGATTTTTTAATTATTAATTAACTCATAATTTGATCATGAAAGACACATGAATATTGACACAATAAAACCCGTCACAAATGGTTAACATGAGACGATCCTTAAACACATTTTGAATAATGATGAGGAAACTTGCATAGCAATAAAAATTTCTTCCATATTGAGATCATCGAGTTAGGGTTTGGCTATCGAATTATCGTATGAGGGTTTTAACGCCTTGATGTTATGTGTATAATATTGGCTAAATGTAAACTCAGGAACTATATTACTCCATTGAAAATCTACTGTGCTATCTCGGTCTTCCGAGGATTTGTGTTATTTCGACTACATGCCAGTTACACCAATGTTATAAATTTAATGGTTTCCAACCCCATTTCCGTTATATTTGAATCATGCATGTAATGGTAACTAATTTGTTCACAACTCGCTATGTGTAATTCACGGATATGGACTTATATGACTTGATTTATTTGTAATGGTTGAGTATCTATTCTGTTTTTGTGCATAAGATTAATAGTTCCAGGTCCAAAATGTATTTGTGGCTATAAAGATGCATTGAACCTTAATATTGATGCATATAGGTTCAATATTTCTTGTTTGATGGGAAACGAACTCCAGAAATTGGTTTAAATTGATTAAAGCACATTTAAACAAATGGATGTCATTGTTTTTACTTCTTTACAAGACATGAGTTCATTTTCATTTACTTATATGATAATGATTGTAACACTTCTATTCTAAAATATTTCTTTAAGGTTTTCAGTTAATTATTTCTTGATTTATGTAATGGAAACATACATAGTTTGATTGTTAAGTGGTTTGGGAAGTTTCTTTGCTATATCAACCTTTATATTAAGACCCGAGGACAAGGACCACTTCCTAATTCCCTCTGGGCTAACATCCAAACCTCGGTCTCCTATTCCATTCTTCCCACCAGGATATTGTTATTCATTATTGTTCATTGCTAGGGTCAATGAACTCGACTGATACTAAGATATATGTATTTTGTTTGCAAATGTTAAATTCCTCTCTAGCATAAGAACATTATTTCCTATAATATCTACATAGGTTCCATATACAACAATATTTACATAGAATAGAGAAATAGAACCTCAGTGTACATATATACTCATATTTGGCCAGAATAAGTAAATCCCTGCTAGGAATTTCAAAAGTAAAACCAACACATTTACCTTTGTATAGCCTATGGTTAATTGTATACAAAATCATATTTATAATGAACTAAATTGAGCATACTTACTCCTGTAATCTAGGAAATAACATAACATGTTTTTTATTTTTCTCTTTCACATGTATGTAACTAAGTATTCAACTAAATACAAAGCCACTCAATGCGTTAAACTGTTTTCTGTCTTTCTTTAAAAAAACACTTTGATGTACTTATCTTAGAATGTACTCAACCAATGACCCAACCGTGAGAGAGGCTATGACGTCATCCACTCCCCTTGTGCTCCTCACCAGAGTGTTAAGGTAGCAATTTTGTCAATAGAGTTAGAACTTATGACAACTTGTCTATTCTACACCTCTCTAAGTTATAGATTTCAACTCATCATAACTAGCTCTGGACCACTCTTTTCTTGCAGCATTTTTTTGTTCACTTTTCTATTTTTTGAGAGAACCACTTCTCCTCACTGAGATCTTTCATTTATCCCCAGAAGAGAAGG
Organism: Pinus albicaulis; assembly: GCA_034641835.2. Lineage (NCBI taxonomy): Eukaryota > Viridiplantae > Streptophyta > Pinopsida > Pinales > Pinaceae > Pinus > Pinus albicaulis. The sequence continues at coordinate 966,973,144 of CM076580.1, read as the reverse complement.
TAACTGTCACTTTTCAATTTTCCCTCTAACCACTCTGGAATCCTGGAATTTATTTACCAATAAGTTGTGTTTATTCATAAAAATGTAAACACACATTAGTGTTAATCACATTTATTGGTCTATCTCTTAACAACAATAATTTTGTAAAAGATAAAACTAAATTAAATCCAAATCCAAAGATATTACATACTATTATTTTGTAAATGTAAAAAATATACTATCAATATTTCTGTTATTATTAATATAAAATGTTATTATTAATATAAATTTTATTAGAAATAATTGGTTTGGAATAAAAATTTATTTAAAATAAAATTTCAAATATATAACCATTATTAAAATTGAATATTTTACAATGTAGAGTGTCTGTGAGATCATTGTATACTAATTAAAATTTGAATTGCAATTTATAAGTATAAAAATGACTATTCAAAGATGAAAGTATATATATATATATAGTTTCAATTTCAGGACTTACTGAATTTTAAGTATAAATGAAATTGGGTGCAAAGTAATACTAACATGGAATATATATTATAAAATTATTATAAATTATATTATTAAATTAATGTGATTTTTTTTTTTTTAATTAGAACCATTTTTTTAAATAGTGTTCATATTATTTTGAAAATAAGAAAAAAAAATCACGAAATTTTTTTATATTTGTAAATATTATTTTAAAATTAATATTTTTAATAATAATACATTTTAATATGATATTGTTTTAAAATTAATATATTTTATAATAAATATAATGAAATATTATAAAGATATTTTAATAAATAAGATATTACATTCTTATTAACATATAAATATTAGGAAATAATTGTAATAATATAAGAAAAATATAATATTAATATATTATTATTATTTTTTAATATTTTTTTTTTTAACTCAGTCTTATATGTTTTTTCCAATATTTCCCCACCTTTATCTTTATAGAAATTATTTTAATAAATAATTATAGATATATTACTATTAATATTTAATATTAAAACTCAGTTTACAACTTTCTTCACAACTACTAAACTATATATCTCTTTTGATTCATTGGTTAAACAAAAATATATCCATTTTCTTATTACATTTAATTTTATCTTTTCCAATTGTTTAATAAATATGAATAACAATAACTAAATAGAAATATTAAAAATAATATATATATATATATATATATATATATATTATTGAAAGAAGAAACAAAAGAGAGGGCATCTGCCTACATAACTCTCTTCTTCATCGATTACTAGCTAGTTGAGTGGATATGTAATGTCTACTCAGAAAAAATTTACCCAACAGTTATAAAAATTATTTTATATTCTAACTTAACACTCTAACATAATAATTCAATTTTTCTAAAATTATATCTAGGCATGAAATTGCAATACTAATTGCTTCAAGTTATAATGCATAAGAGTGACACTATATTTTCCTTATCCCTTGGGTTAATCCCTAGGTATGAATCATATATCTATGTATTTATAATGTTACATTCTCGTAACTTATGTTATATCAAATTATTGACCCATCATAACTACTATGATCTTATGCACGAGATATCACATGGGAATGGAATATTTATATAATTGTTATAATTACATTACAGTACTTAAAATCATTCACTATTTCATTCCACATTGATTTGTTAATTTAATTCCCTGCCATCCAGCCGCATCAACATTTCAGTGGCAATATTACATGGTACAAATGTTGATTATTTTAATGCGTTTTTTAATGATCTACCTTACGGATGGGCATATCCAGTTGAGATCTGGGCATTTCTTAGCCCTTGTATCTTCACCGATCAATGGATGGTTGTGGTTTGGGGGTGGTTAGGGTGTAACTTTGCCCCTCCCAAACCTTAACTGTTTAATTTGTGTCGCTCCTCAACTGGCTCTGCAACTTCTGCCGCGATGGTTCTTCCTCATGTTTTTATGTTCTACAATGAGGTAACGACCCTCTTGCCCTTTCATATCTACACCGTGATGACATTCTTTACCTATTGCTCGAAGCTTCACACAGTGATCACTTTCTTCTCGGTGCTGAGGGGTTTTATCGTTTCCATTTTCAATTTAATGTTTTTTTGTGTATGCGCTTTGGTTCTACCACCATCCGATGTTTTGTCCTTTGTCTGAGGCCTTGCTACTGTCGAAGATGCCCATTCAAACTCAACGAACCTAGCTTAGGTAATTTACTTCATTCCTATGGATATGTTAATGGTATAAATTTTGCATTTGATTTAACCTTGTGAATGTGTCTAACGACCCTGTGCCGTATTTTTTATTTGCAGGCATGTCATACCCATTTTAGATTGCAAATGAGGTAAATGTTCTTAACCAAGGTTTTGTGTTTATTTGTGTCATTTCCGTGTCATTTTCTTCTCTACAATTTTTATGTATAATTTCTACTTAAGGATTTTGACCATTGCTATTGTTTTTCTTGCAGGTAAGGTTGCTACCAAACCCTACCTTCTTCTATCAACAATATTTGGTTATGACCAACCTCACACAATATTTCAATGTTGGATTCGGGTACCCAACTCCTCCGCTAGCTCTGTCGAGTTTTTCACAAATTATTTTGGAACCATTTTTAGTTAAATATTGGAAAAATCTGTATATCAAGTTTTGTTCTGAGCTTCTCGGGTTTTTGTTTACTCCCCTTGAGCTCTCTGAGGCTCCCTACGAGGGAATTTTCTTATTTTGAGATCAAGGTTTTGCGATTTACCATAGTAATGGAGGTTAATCCCATACTGTTATTCTGAAGGTAGTGTTTCATTTACTATGTCTTGCTATAAGTTCCATAATGTCGAGCTCGACTCTCTGTATAGTTTTAATTTATCGTTTGTCTCTTTATAGACTTGTTCACAACATTTTTACCCATCGCGTTTATGTTATTTAAGCCGGAACAGTCATTTTACCATGCATGTGAATATGTTACTGTATCTTTCTTTATGATTTTGCGACATAATTTAGTTTTACCCCTATGAGGGTAGTGAATGTTTATTTCACGTTTTTCCTTTGCGATTATGGCATGCTTATCCTGGTTAAAGTTGTTCACGATATTTATTCTACTCTATCATAATAATTGTTGCTAAAGATAGCTTATAGAAAGATTATTTTTTGGATATAATTATATTTTACTGCTATCGTATTTTTGTTCCTTTCATATTGTGACAACAGTAACTTCTTCTTTGTTCAGTAAATTCTATTCTTTTCATAGAGGTTTGACTCTTTTACTGTAATTATGAAGTATTACACAGTGAGGTTAAAATATTCAGTTCTTTTTGTTGTCTTGAGTTAGAAATTTATACTTTTATAGTTCGACTGCTATTTACAGTAATTTATTTCTTATTTTAATAAACTCACGAGGTGTTTGGACCATCTGAGACCATCTGATTCTAAAAGAGGGTTATTTCCCCAAGCCTCAGTGCATTTACAAATTACTCCTCCTCAAAGAATATTGTTCGGTCTGGGGTTTTTCCTTTACTTCGGATGGAAATAACTGTTTTGTCCATCCTTTCCCTCATTCCAGAATTTCAAGCTAATTTGCTGAACTGTTCATTTACAGTGATAGAGAATCGAATAATTGTAAAGCTACAACTATTGTACTATTAATCCATTTTTCACAGAATTAAGACATTCTCATTTTGACCACACAAAGATTCTTTTCAGAGTAAAGTACTTATAGAAATAAAAAGAATACTTTATGTTATTCATTCCAGGTTCTTAGTACCTATAGATAAATAGAGCTAATGGTTTCCTACCAACCATGAAAGAGGCTATTACGTCCTCTGCTCCCCCAGTGCTCCTCTTCATAGTGTGATTGCTTAGTAGTTTTTTTATGGAGAGAGAGACCTCAAGACTGTCTTCCATTCTCTTCTTCCATTTGAGGTTTTATCAGAGTTCCGCTGGCTCCAACCAGCTCTCGATACTCTCACCCTTCAGTTATCTTGTTGTCTATTTCATTTTTACACAGAGCCCCTTTTCCTTTTCCTCATCGGGGTTTTCTTTTTATTTCGAGAGGAAAGGTAAATTGTCAGGTAACTACATTAATCTAACCATTCTAGTAACTAGGACACTTAACCATTAGTTTATGGAGACCACTCCATAATTAATCTTTCTAAAAAAATAAGAATTAAACTTTTTTTCAAAATTTTCTTAATATACTCAATTAAGCCAGTTTAACTTAAACACGTTTAATTTTTTTCATTATCAATCTTCTGGGAAATCACATAAGAATTTTAGGAACCGACATGTTTCGAACTACAAACTGTAGTTCATCATCAGGATAACATAACACTCAAATCTAGATGTTACAGGATACAACCCTCCCTCCAAAAAACCTATTTTCCAACAACCTTCAATTCACAAAGCATAATGTTGTAAAGGTATCAAAACAACTATTTCCCCATAAACAAAGCAATCTGCAAAATGTCTCTCTGCATCCAAGATCAAATAAACAATATGCAAAATGTCTCCCTTCATCAAAGAAGGTTCAAAAAATGGATCAGCAATGCAAAATTGCTAAATATAAAACTCGTGGTTTAAATAGGTCATAATTTTGCTTAGAAAACAATAAATTTTTTTATATAATTTCAAAATATTTGCTTAATTTTTTCAAAATCTGGGTTATAGCTAAATTTTTATATGATTTCAAAAAATTTACATATTTTTTTTAAAATTTGGGTTATAGCTATGAAGTTTTAGGATTTTGGGTGCCCACTAATTCTTAATGGTGTTGAATCCATTTCTACCATCTAAAAAAGAATTAAAGACTCCCACATTTTTTTAAAATATTATCACAGCAATAAACATTCTATATATAAAATATTACCAATACTATAATATTTTTTCAATAACAAATCTTAACCTAGTAAACATTAGTATCATTAAACAAGACTCGTCTGTGCTAAAAATTTCTAAAACATGGCAATTATTCAAAAATAAAATATAAAAAAATAAGTGATCGATCCAATTGAATATCAATAGAACCAATGCAGTGTAACAGAAATTAGGTAAAGGATCAGAAGAGTCATCCGTACTGCACTTTCCAATGGTTGCCGATTAATCAAATCAAATATCCGAGGGTGGTTAAGATAAAATAAATTATCTAAAATCAAATCAAATATAATATTAAGTGGAGTAATGGTGGTTAAGATTATATCAATTATCTAAATTATCTGATAATTTGTTAAAATGCATTCACCCTTTATAATTGAGTTAAAGAGTATACCATAAAGAAATATCACTAATAATGAAATATTACTGATATTCACTAGATTTCTCAGATATTTTAAATCAAAATTTGTATAATATTTTAAAATTATTAATTAAAAAGATTATTATTGTTTGGTTTTAAAGTATGTTTTAAAAATTGTTTTTATTTGGTCACGAGTTTATTTTTCTAGAATTTAAAAAAATAAATTAATATCAAAAAATTCACATATCAAAATTCAAAAATATTTAGCAAAACGGAAAGTGAGCTCTTTTAAAAACCACCTTGTAATCGATGGAATGCTCACCAAAATGTAACTTCCAAAAATATTGTTCAGATAACCATGTAATTTTGTATTTAACAACAGTTCCATTAAGGACCCCACAGCAGGTGTCAGTTATAATCATTCTTGACCCATACAACGAATGTAAGGGAGTGGCAATTGAAAGATGAAGAATGTACGTGTGCATGCCAATTTGAATGATTGGCATCTTGATCTCACCGATCGCTGTGTAACCTGGAGGGTGCAGCAAAATCAAATCAATAGATTTTTTTCTTGCATTTAATGATATAAAAAAGTAATAGTAAAGCATCACAGGCAGAAAGAAAGTTCTTTACTCAACTCATAACAAACCCACTATAAACCAGATTATCCAATCAGATTTCTGAGTTCCCCTTCATGAATATTTAAAACCTTTAACAATTACATCGATAAAATCATGGGGACAATGAGTTAACTACTGTTGTGATCTTTTTCGGCAGAACACTGAATCTTCCAAGTTGCATACGTCCACCGCCTCTTAAAAATAAGATATGAAGTCGTGGTGGTTAGATGCGTTAATTACTGTTGTGATCTTTGTGTTCTTTGTGTGTGGGACAGTGAATCTTGCAAGTTGCATACATGCACCCCCTGTTAGAAAATAAGATGAGAGATATTCAGAGACCAAGCTCTAATTCTTGGAGCTGTGCGTTGGACTAGTACAGGACCTTATAAGTACGACATACCTATGACAGAGCACTATGGTGAAAACAATGAAATTAGAGATCCTTAGCAGAAAAGTCTTAACAATGGAAAATAGCTATTGATTTACAATGGAAATATCTCTTATACAGTCTGAAATTCAATTACCTATGAATAATGACAGAAATGTAGAAAGCATACATATTTTGTAATGGCATATTTGTAATAATGTGACTGTCATCAATAATAAAGAGGGAGATTGTTGAATATATTTTCATGACTGTTAAGTTCAATGGAAATTACTAGTGAATACATGACTATTAGGGTCAAGGAATATTTTTTGTCTACATGCACATAGTTACCCTTAATTAGCTTTAGTTCAAATGTAGTTATTGCATGTGATGTGGACTTAGCTTTAGAGCTAGTTAACTCCAGTGCTTACATGTGTGCACTTGGCTTTTAGTCATTTAACTCTAGTGTTTGCATGTGGTGCATGTGCACATTAACAACATAAAACACAGTTAACTTTAGTTAGCTTTAATTATTCATAGTTATTGCATGTACAACTAATATTAACTTAGTTGTTTTATGTATTGATTCTCAAAATAATATTGTGTAATCAAATTTATTCTCAATTCCAATTTTTCTTTTTCAACTCTAGCAAGTTCGTGCAATTATTCTTCGGCTAGATCCATATTTGTGCTCTAATAATTTTACATGATATCATAGCTACAAGGGTTTGGAGAAGGTGCATGAACAATATTTTACAGGTTTGAATAGCAAAGAATTGGAAATCATTTGAAGATTTTATTTGCACATCAAAATATTGGAGAACTATTGCAATTGTTGCTACAACAACAAGGTGAAAAAAATGGAGTTTTCATCTTCTGCAATTCTTACTCTACATAACTATTTCCAATGGAAGCCATAGATTTTGCTTCACCTCACACACAAAGGCTTGAATCGAATAGTTATGAATACAGAAGCTAAACCCAATTTCGTCATTAAAAAATCCAAATACTTCAACAGGATGGATGAGGCTTTTGGTCTTCTATTGTTGTCCATATCTTAAGCATTGTGCTTCCATGTGGACACATGCAACACTCCGAATGAGTTTTGGACAACCTTTGAAAATTGATTTGGAAAGAAGGATGAGATACAGGGTCATATTTTTGAAAATGAGTTAAATTCCTTGGATCCAAACAACTTTGAGAACATTCAAGATTTATTTATGAAATTCAAATCATTGCTTCTACAATTACAAAATTGCGGGATCGATAAATCCAAACAGCAAGGTTAATTGATCCTTTATATTTTCTCTAAATTAGACCCTAAATACGTTTTTTTCGTTTCTACATTTCATATAGTTAGAATTGCAATTGGAGATAAATTGAAAATGCCCAAAATTGATGCATTTATTGAATCTCTCATTCATGAGCAAGATAATCTTGTCACAATGGGTTCATTAAAATCTCCAAATGCACACGCACTTGCGATGCATGAGAAACTAAAGTCTAACTCAAAACCAAATCAGCAACACAAAGGCAAAGGCAAGAGATCCACATCCAAGAAAGGGAGGAAATATAAAACCTCTAGATGATTCTTCCAGCTCCAGTGGTAAGAAAGGAAAGAAAGGAAACTCCAAGTGTTCTTATTGTAATGGAGGTTATGATGTTGGATACTATTGCATGCAGAGAATATTGATCTGATGGAAAAGACTCTTTAACAAAATAATCTTGGTTGTCATATTCCATAAAGTGCCAAGAAGAAGAGGGAGGAAAAACCATCAGAAATAAGGGGTAATGGTCATGCTTTGATTACTCTTCATTCTACACCACAAGAATGGATCACCGATTCAGGAGCTTTGCATCATATGGCTTCTTCAAAGGAATAAATTTCTTCTCTAGATGCATACTTGAGACCTCCTATTCTCATGGGGGGGAATTCTCCACTTGAAGCAACTAGACAAGGAAGAGTGCAATACAGAGATGGAAGTTTTTAGAATGTCTTGCGTATTCCAGGGCTTTTTGTGAATCTTCTTTCAGTGTATCAAATGACACACACAGGCACTGAAAGGAAAGTGGAATTTACCCGAATTCCATGCATTTATGACATGCAACCCAACTTGAATATTGCATCTGGCAAGGTAAATGATCAATCTCATATGTATACATTTTCAGATTGTGTTCCTCAATTATATTCTATTTTTCTACTTATGCATGAAAATGAAGAAAGTAGGATTTGGAACGAAATATTTGGGCACTTGAATTTCAAATATATGGAGAAACTTAGTGAGAAAGGGATGGTTAAATGATTTTCGGCCATTGAATTTTTAAATGATGTTCCTAATGGATGTGCTCTTGGAAAGCATCCGCAAGACAAATTCGAGAAGGGGCATGCATGGAGAGCCTCTTCACCTTTGGAGCTTGTACACAGTGATTTCATAGGTCCATTTCTTGTACTTCCAATGAGAAAAGAAATATATGTGTTGTCATTTATAGATGATTACACGAGATTCACTTGGGTTTACTTCTTGAAACTCAAGTCTAAAGTTTTTCAACATCTAAATATTTTCAAAGCGCATGCAGAAAATCATTCTGGAAAATGCATCAAGATACTCCACACAGATAATGGGAAGGAATATGTCAACAAATATATCAAGAATCTTTGTAATGAAGGAGGCATATAGTTGCAGCATACAATTCCTTACACTCAACAACAAAATGGGTTGGTTGAAAGGAAGAATCGATCTTTGAAAGAGATGGCCATTTGAATGTTGCATGCAATATCCCTTTCATCAAAGTTGTGGGTTGAAGCTATCCATTCTGACTCATACATCCAGAATAGATCTCCTCATAAATATGTTACTCGAAAATCATTTTTTGAGGCTTGGACTGGCATGTAACCTAAAGTCAATCATTTCCGCATTTTTGGATCTCGGGTATAGGCTTGCATTCCTATAGAGAAGAGAAAATATTTGGAGCCTCAAAGGGAAGCATGCATGTTTGTTGGATATTCTGGTCAATTCAAAGGGTATAGATTGCTTGATATCAACATTGAGGAGCTATTGTTTTGAAATGAGTGTAAATTTTGACGAAGATATTTTGCATGCAGCACCAGATGAACTTGTTACCAAGTTCACCTCACCATTCATTGATGAGTATGCAAGTTAACAATTGTTGGAAATTGAGATCATACTTCCTCATACAATTCGAAATATTCTCGACCACCTTTAACACAAAAATGGTGTAGCATGAGTGATCTCCTTGATGATCATGCCTCTATACCCCAGTTTGAGGAAGATCCACAAGCACTCTTATCTATGGAGCCATGTGTGTTTATATGATGCATGCATCTCATCCACAGAGTTATGAAAAAGAAGTTGGACATCCTAAATGGGAAGCAACAATGGATGAGGAATACAACTCTCTCATTGAGAACCAGACTTGGGATTTGGTTCCACAACCTTCCAATTGTAAACTTGCGAGGTGCAAGTTGGTTTAGCAGACCAAGAAAGCAGCATATGACCAAGTTATTCGATATAAGGCATGGTTGGTAGCAAAAGGTTTTCATCAGGTGCATGTTGTTGACTATGATGAGACGTTTGATGCAGTGGAAAAAATCGATTCCATTAACCTAGCTCTCTCCATTGCAAAAACAAGATAATGGGAGGTGCATCATATGGATGTGAAGAATTTATTTCTTCATGATGATCTTGAGGAGGAAATATACATGGATTAGCCACAAGGATACATGAAAAATTAATCTATGATATGAAAACTAAAGAAGTCTCTCTATGGCCTCAAGCAAGCACCTAGATCATGGTATGTAAACATGGATTCCTATTTATTATCTCCACATTTTTTACACTAAAAATTTGATTCCAATGTTTATTTTTTGAAGAAAATTGAATCTTTTTTTATCATACTACTCTACGTAGATGATATTTTGATAACAGGTAGTTCAAGTTTTGCAATTGTTGATATTAAAATTGCATTGCATAAGCGGTTTTCTATGAAAAACATGGTCTTGCTAAAATTCTTCCTTGGACTAGATATCCATCAGAGTGGTTATGGGATTACCATTTCTCAACCAAAGTATGCTAGAGATCTCTTGGCATGATTTCACGTGAGTGGCTGCAAGACAACAACCACACCTTTCTTATTAGGGATAAATCTTGAGAATGGAAAATACACACCATTGGTTGATTTCACATTGTATCATCATCTTGTGGGAAGTATTATTTATCTCACTCATTCTCATCCTGATCTCTCATATGTGATAGGAGAAATTTCTAGACGCTTACATGAGCCACATGAGTTACACTGGAAAGCTGCAAAGTGTATCCTTCGATATGTCCAAGCGACAATCACATATGGGATTCATTATGCAACAAATTTTTCTTTAGATCTCATTACTTTCATAGATTCATATTGGGTTGGCGAAAATATTGATCGCAAGTCCACCTCTGGTTATGTACTTAGTTTGGGATCTGGCCCAATTTGTTGGTCAAGCAAGACACAGGCTACCATTTCTTTATCATCATCAGAGGTCAGGTACATAGGAGTAGCCAATGCCACTATTCAACCCATTTTTCTACAACATTTCCTATCTAATCTTGGGATTAGCATCTATTATCCAACTATCATCTGGTGGGATAATCAAACTAAATTAAAAATTTGCAGAGATCCAGTGAAGTGGCAATGAACCATACACAATAATATCCACATGCAATTCATTATATAACTAATTAATGATGGGATCATCATTCTTTAGTATTGTCCCAATTCTGAGCAGATTGTTGATATATTCACCAAGGCTTTCACTCAGAAGAAGTTTCAATTTCTATGAGATTGTCTCGAGGTGAAGGATATGAGTTCCTAACAATTGTATTTTCGCTACTTTTTGAATTATATTTTGAGGGGCATTTTTCTTCCCACTGGGCTTTCCCTCTTTCCTCTTTTCATGGATTTTATATGGGTACCTAAAATGGCCTTGTTGCCAGGAGATATTCATTTTGCATCACACTCACCTAAGTTATGCTTAAAGGGGGGTGATGGTGCACATGCACATAGTTAGCCTTAATTAGCTTCAGTTCAACTCTAGTTATTGCATGTGATATTCACTTGGCCTTAGCTTGTTAACTCGAGTGCTTACATGTGGTGTGCACTTGGCTTTAGTTAGTTAACTCTATTGATTGCATGTGGTACATGTGTAGATTAGCAAAACATAAAGCACACTTAGCTTTAGTTAGCTTTAATTATCCATAGTTATTTCATATACAAATAAGTTTAACTTAGTTTCTTAGTTGCTTTATGTATTGATGTAATCAAATTCATTCTAAATTTCAAATTTTCTTTTTCAATTATCACAAGTTTGTGCAATTATTCTTCTGCTAGATCCGTATTTCTGCTCTAATAATTTTACAAGAACACTTAGTAGAGGCCATAAAACATAGTTACCAAATTTGTCTAAATGGGGCTAAATAATTTGAAAATTCTCTAATTCAATTGCACATGTAGAATTTGAATTGGATACAGTCCAAAAATTGTTATCCTTTTACATTTAATTAGGTTAAAACACTTGATCCCCAACGTCATCAATTTTGTAGCATGTTGATGGCTCGGTAGTAGACACCTAGACGTAGAAAAACAACAATCATAAGTAGTAGGTTGCAAAATATCTTGTGGAATCATATGAAAGCAATGCATCAAAGATTTTTTAATGGTATTTGATTAAAAAATAATCATTTTTCTTAAAATATTTGATAAAAAAATCTCTCTTTTTTTTAGTTTATTAAGTTGGTGTAAGTTGAAGCGAAATGAAATGGAATATTTTTACTGAGGTTAAGGTTCTGTCCATCAAGGTTTTGTGAAAGACCTTGGTTGTGCAAAGTGAGATTATGTAGTGTTAAAAGGCGCATTCAAGCATCTGGTAATGTAGATGTAAACAAATTATTCCTTTCCACAAAGACCTAGATGTTATATTTATTAGGATCGATAAAGACCATGTTTATATAACAGAGTCATGGGCATTCAATCTTTAGCGCCTAGAGAAAAAAAGGGGTGATGAAAAGAAAAATTGAGCATTTGGTAATCCAAATGGTGGGTAAGGTGTCATTGTTAACAAGTACCTAGAGACCAGATTCACCACAATGGTGATTTAATATTGTGGCTCAAACATAAGATGATAAGGCATTAGTAGTTTAAGAACCTATATCTAAAGGCCCTAGAGTGACAATATAAATATAAATGTATATGAAGTGATTGGAGTTTCCTGCAAGTTGGTGTTTTCAAGTCTAGGGGGAATTGTGTCTCCTACAAGTTGGTGCTTGCAAATACAAGGGGATTAATTTTTCCTACAAGTTTGTGCTTCCAAATCTAAGGGGATTGGTGTCTCCTATAATTTGGCATCTACAAACATTGTAATTGTAGGATAGTATATTATTCAATCAAGTAATTAAAATAAGTCTCATGGTTTTCTCCCATACGGATTTCCCCATATATCCCGTGTTTTATGCTCTCATGTTATTGGTGTATTATATTGTGATTGATTATTTTAAATAGTGTGAAATTTGTATTATACCTATCCCCACTCTCAGTGTAACTATTAATCCAACAATTTTTTAGGAGAACCATGTGATTAATTATTTCCTTTGTAAGCAAGGAATCTTGCTTCTTTAAGGAACTGGTTATTTTTCTTCCTCTTCCAAAGATAGTTTTGGAATTCAACAAATTTCGTCTTCCTCTTCTCAAAATATTTCTAGCATTCAACAAATTTCTCAACCAAGTTGTCAAAAATAATTGATTTGAGTTTATTACTAGCTTGCAAGGATTGAAGATAATGAAAGTATCTAGGGAAGCGGGCCTTAAAAAAAGTTATTAGAGGAAGTTCGATATTGGCTCTAGTGGAATCACCATCATGTACGATGGATCTAGTTTTAGTGGCATAGGATAAGGACTCATCATCTTCCAACTCAAGGTTGAAGAGTTTTACCATGACCTGGACAACCTCCAATTCTAAGTATGAGCCATATAGATATTTCAATATCTTCAATACACCATAATAATTATGAATAAAATTATATGATGGCTTGCCACGTCACTTAAAGAAGCAAAAACCAAGGAGTAATTTTGCATGTCCTTGTTTTACAAAATGGCTAGCTCCTTATTTGATGTGGGCTTGGTAGGTGGCCTGTTATCCTCTCTTTCACAAATGCCTTTCCACAAGTCATTAAACATGAAAGTGACTATTCCTTTCAAAAATATAGGCCTGCCACACTTCAAAAAATCAAGTTCAAGATTCAAATTTGAATCAAAACAATGAAAAAAAAATGAGCAGGAAAACCATGATGTTGTAAAATGAAAAAGAGAATAAAACCATTCAAAAGTCTTCCAAATATTTTTAGAATGGAAGAAACAATCGATTATTTTCCGAAACGTTAACCAACCAACAATTTTTCTAGATGATATGCTATGCTTGAGCCTTATGAGAGGTAAATGGCCATGCAGGGAAGTGGGATGCATTGGCTCCTCCCTCAATCATAAATCGAGAGATAAGGGAGAAAAATGTTACAGAAGGGTGAATTGAGAATAGCAAAGCAGGGATCTGATAATGGAAATGAGGATTTATTTTCCACTACATTACTTAAAAAAAAAACAAAAAAGGAGGTTTGTAGCAAGCAGTCCCTTGAGGGCTTCTCTTCCATTACATTACGAAAGAAAACATAGATAGTGAGGTTGTGAACCTAAGAGATTACCAAAAAAAGATAGATAAGGAGCTTGTCAACCAAAGAAATACCTTGTGCTCTAGAGACAAAGAATAAACATATTTTGGTAGAGGGATATGTTTTTGACACGAAAAGGAGTTGCACAATTTTATAAAAGTGTCTAAGTTGGATTCTCATACCATGCTCAGTTAAGGTTACTAGAAAAAATCAAATTAATTTCCATTAACGAAGCACTCAGTGACATGGCGGGCTAGATATTTAAAGATAATCCTTCGATTAATAAGGTGCTACTTTTTTTTTGCATATATACTTTAGGTTTTATTTTTATTTTAGATATAATTTTTATTTATTTTTCATTGTAAACTATATAGAGAGAGAAAGGAAACTCTAGATAGGGATAAAATAACTAACTATTTATGTGTTGGGAGGAGATCGCAGAGAAAGTATTTTTTTAATTTGTAAAATCTAATTAATTAATAATTTCATCTGATTTTACAAAGATCTTGGTTTGGGTTTAAAAAAATTTCTTCAAAGTTTGGATTTAAGAGCATTTCTTGGAAGCAAACTGATTTTGCAAAGAATTGTTTTGGGTTTAAAGAATTTTTTTGGAAGACATTTCTTGGAGGCGGCCTGATTTTGCAAAAAAATGTTTTGGACTTAAACAAATTTCTTGGACGTACATTCAAAAGACATTTCTTGGAGGTGTGTACGTGTTTTGAGTTGAAGTAAATAATTTGAGCTTAGTTTCATTTTTATAAGACATTTTTCTCTCGAATTTTTTAAAGTAAGTGTTTTGGATTGGAGTATGTATTTTTTGCAAAAAATTTAAACTGCATTTTTTTAAATTAAATCTTTTGTGATATTTTTTGTAATCGATTTATTGTCTAATTTTTTGAAGGAAATTTTTCGAACTTCATACCCTATTATCATGGGAAATCGAAGAACTTGTGCGAGAAAATATGATCGAAAAAGAGACCCTGAGGAACGTAGAGAAGAGACGAGACAATCTCACAAAAGAAAGTTAGAAGCCCTCTCAAATATTGAAGAGGAAAATCAACCTCAAGAAAAAATTGAAGCAGGTATGTAAATGTAAATATTATGATCTATTGATATATTTAAAATTTTCCTAATGTAAAATGTGAAGCTTAATTTTTATTTGATGAACTAGTTTGAAAAATATTTTGTTTAATGTAAACAGACAGAGATACTCCTCAAAATATTGAAGAAGAAAATCAACCTCAAACAGAAATTGAAGCAGGTATGTAAATGTAAATATTATGATCTATTGATATATTTAAAATTTTCCTAATGTAAAATGTGAAGCTTAATTTTTATTTGATGAACTAATTTGAAAAATATTTTGTTTAATGTAAATAGACAGAGATATTCCTCAAAAAATTGATGATGAGATACAAAATTTTGAAAGAGAAAGTGAAAGAGATATTGAACTAATGATTGAAGATGGTGAAAATATTGAAAGAAATCCAAATAAAGAAATTGAATCACAAGGTATATATATATATATATATATATATATATATATATTAGACACATGAACATATCATTGAAATTATAGATATATTTATTAATTTAGTTATTTATTGAATATGTACTATTTTTTCGAATATGTACAGATGAAATCACTATCGATAATGAGATGTTAGAAAATGTTGACACTCACACATATGGAGATAAAAACCCTGACCATGTTATACGATATCGTGTTAACTGCATTTTTGAAAAGTATTTCTTAAATGAGCGGGTGACAGTTCAGGCTCAAATGTTGAAAGGTATCCTATCATTAAGGAAATTAAAAGAAGCTACAACACTATTGGGTATTCGAAAATCAACCAAAGATAAAAAAAAATGAAGGAAGATGTGATAAAAAATATGAGTAGTGCTATAAAGTCAATTAAGAGATCTAGAGAGAAAGATGTTTCAATTGTACGTAGAGGAATACAGATGGCAATGGTTTCATCAAGTACTAAAGAGAATCATTTGGTAACATCTATGGCATGAGCACTACGAACCTTGTGAATTTTTTTTCACAAACATCGGAAATTTCGCCTGCAAATAGATATAAATGATGAACTCGCTTGTTGGAGAGCTATTTGCAGGCAACCATATAAATATAGACTTGAAGAAAATGTTAAAAAAACAATATATGAATATTGGAAGAACAATTCACGTGCTTCGCCAACTGAAAGCATGTGATGCGAAGAAGAATAGCATGAAATTAGTACGAAGAACATGAAAAATATTTCTTGGAAACCACTCAGATAGAGTTATTCAACAAGTTCAAAGAAGAGAATCACAAATTCACAATTCATCACAAAAGGCTTTTGTTCAACAAACCATGGTATGTAAAACCTATCAAACATAATACACTTGTCATAAATACTACAAAAGTGAATGATATATATTATGACACATTCCTTGATTTAGAACATTATGGAAGGATTCACCTCCTCCTTCCACTATCCGTGATTTCATATCTCAAATTCTATGTGAAAGAGAAAGCGATGAATTATTTTACGAAAAGAAATGTGTTGGTGGTAAAAAATGTGATGATTGTGGAAATTTGACTAAATTTAAAAACAAATATCATATTGATATAAATGATCAATCATTGTTCAACATGAAAGTGAAATGGAAGAGATATGAATATATCCATACATCGATTCAAGGTTCAAATAGTGCTAAAAGAATTGAATTACAAGAAGAAGAACTTTTTGTGATAGATTTTTTGAGAAAGTTTGAGGCAAAAATTTATAAATACACCAAGCATTCCCATAAAGCTTGATGGCAAGACTTGCAATTCAAAAATTCCCATGAAGTTTTTCTCCACTAGGACCATTTTGTCAGAGATTGATTTTAAAACTACACATTTGTCTCCACAAAAAGATCCTCAGAGTGAATACTATCATTCTGACCAAGTCTCCATGCTCGTCCATATTCTATATAGATATGCTGAACAAAATGTCGATCATATAGAAAGCACGAGTGAAAATCGACATATCATTAAAGAATATCACTTTTATATCAGTGACGATCACACATGATACATGTTTTGTACAACATTGCTTTGGAAAAAATTATGATTCATTGAAAAATCATGGAATAACATTCAATGAACATTGGATATGGTTAGACAGATGCGCAGGTCAATTCAAATCTGCATGATCATTCATTTGGTTGTGTTGTCTTCATAAGAAAACCTACATTAAACATTGTTGGAATTTCTTTGAGACTGGCCATGGAAAAGGAGAACATGATAGTGTAGGAGCATGCATAAAATGAGCACTTCAAAGATATCAAATGAACCACTCTGCAAGCTGACTTGTGAACATTGAAGAAGTTGTTCAATGGTGCATCACTGCTCTAAGCCATGAGACTAACCCATCAAGGGAAGTGCGAAGGTACGTTAAATTTAATTTATATTGGAAATACAATTTTAAACATTGTACATTTATCATGCAATGATTATCTTTGATTGTATTTTGATATCATATTTACAAATTCTTTTTCTAATTTTCCATATAAAGGTTTTTCTGGCATATTGTAATCGAAGACGTAGATAGATCAATTGGAAGTGACGTTGAAACAATAAAAGGGACTCGAAAATTGCATTCAATTCAAACAAAGTCGTCCAGAAATGTGTTTGCATTGGATAAAAGAAAATATTCTTTTTTTGGTGATGTTTGCATAGACAACACAAAATCCAATGACGTTTGTGAAAACAAAATTTATGTGAACGATTGGAAACATACAGAGCTAAATGCAAAGGGAAAAATGTCTGTTGCAATGTTTGAAGAAATACAATCAAAGGAAACTACAATATCATCCAATGGTGATTGAGTTTCTGATCTTGTTAGAGAAGGTAACATTTGAATTACTTTGTAATGATTTAAAGATCTAGAAACAAATTTAAATATGTATAATTTTGTTAAGTTTATTTTATTGTGCAGGAGATGTTTTTGCTGTAATTGCACCTATTGAAAATGATGAAAATTTGAAGTACTATTTGATGCGTTGCACTAAAAGAAAAATGAAATTATTACAAAACTATAATGATCATGAATTTCAATATGACAGAGGGTCTATTATACTGAAAGGTTATTTTTTCAGACAAAGTCATCAAAGTGGAGACTTTGTTTACTTTGAAGACTATGAACCTAATTCCATAAGTTGTCAATATAGTCACTTGGTGTGTGCAGCACGCATAAAGTTGATAGAAGTTCAATCAAAGAAAAAATCGAAAATTAAGAGATGGAAAATGTCAAAATCCGATCATGAACGGATTATTGAAGATGGAATTCTATTAGAATTTTTTTGAGTGAATTGTCCAACAATTTATTCTCTTTGGATTAAATATGTTTTAGAACTTCCAGTACTCAACTAAAAATTGAGTTGCTTATGTTATTTGTGCAAGTGTTTGCACATGTACAAATTGTTTTGGTACAAGCACGTGCTCTAGTATCAACTGAAAGTAGCTTTTCTATACATGTGCATTGATGAAAATGTTATATATATATATATATATATATATATATATATATATATATATATATATATATATGTTCTGCACGAAATTAACTGAATTGGGGTTTTTCCACGTGTATCGTATTGTTCAGTTGATTCTCTCTGTAAAAGTATGGGACAAATGGGTAAATCATTTAAGGTACATAGTTTATAAATAAAATTCTTGACACAAGAGACTCGAGCACTTCTCCTAATTTTCGGACAACGACTCCACATCTCCATTCCCGACGAAAAAATCAGTACAAAATTGTTTTTCCACGGTTTGATGGGTTCAATGTGCATTGATGAAAAATGTTACTTGTATTGGATAGATATGTTCTAGAATGCACAATTAATTGTTCCAAGTAGTTTTTCTATGTGCATTGATGAAAAACTAGTTGGATTTTTTGGTAAAAAGTTTCAACAATGTAAATAAATCAACAAGGCTACCTATTTGAGTGCATTAATGACATTGACCCAAATTTAACAAACATATATATGTACTAGACTTATATTTCCAATCAAAATTAAACGGATAATTTGTACATATATCTACCTCTTTAAACTCTTTTTTCAATTAGAGCTCAATTGATACATGGTTAGTTGCATTGAAAAGCTATGTTCTTCCTATTGGAAATTTTTTCATTCAAACAAAACTACATGGAGAGATCAAAAGCAATCTTAAAATTTCAAATGTACTTCAACCATCCAAAAGGGATTTGTGCAACATTACTTGACATGCCATGCCAATTATAATGAACAACTATCCAATAGAAACATTTAACATTATATACCACATGTGCCAAATGTAGATTGAAACCATCCAAAACTTTAAAATTTTAAATTTTTTTGATAATATATCATGCAACATTAAAACATTAAACATCACATGCGAAATGTAGATTGAAACCGTTCAAAACTTGAGTTTAAAAAACTTTTTGATTATATATAGATCGTTACTTCACATTCCATGCCAATTATAGTTCAACTAGATCCAATAGAAACATTTAACATTATATACCACATGTGCCAAATGTAGATTGAAACCATCCAAAAATTTAAGTTTTAAAAACCTTTTGATTATATATGGTGCAACATTAAAACATTAAACATTTAAAGTTCATTAAATATCACATGCAAAATGTAGATTGAAAGCATCCAAAACTTGAGTTTTAAAAACTTCACATGCCATGAAAATTATAATTCAACTATCCAATAAAAAAAATTTAACATTAAATATCATATGCCAAATGTAGATTGAAACCATCCAAAACTTTTAACTTTTAATTTAACAAAAAAATATAGATCACAACATTACTTCACATGCCAAATGTACTCCAAGCATCCAAAACTTAAATTTTAAAAACAAAACAAATTATAACACATGTCATTACATAACATGCCAAATGTAGTTCAAATGACAACATTACTTCACATTCACATGCCAAAAGTACTAAAACCATCCAAAAATTAAATAAAACAAATTATATTAACAATGTAATAAAATACGTCCAAAAATTGTAGATCTCACAAGTATCAAACTATATCAAGTTTAACAAATTTTAAGACCATCTAAATCTTGAAATCAAGTCTACAAATTATGTCCATCAAATAGATATGGATCTACCGTCTTTTCTATCCAGGTCTCAATCCGCGCCCTATCATATGAAGCATCATGGGAAACCTACATACACAATGCACATGTACTTGAACATTAATATTTTATGTTTTAAAAATGAATGAGAATATATATATCTAGAACTTCATGTAAAAAACGAAATATAACAAAAAAATCATGCAATACCTCATGAGGTTCCCTCTCCATTTGATGAACAAGTTCTCCCATAAGAACATCTGCAGCGGTAAACTGTACAATATACATGTACAGTTACATATATATATATATATATATATATATATATATATATATATATTAAAAACTTTCAAATGAAAATGCACGTGCACATATTTAAACTTATTTTCAATAATATTAAAAAAGGAACTAAAGACAACATGTTCAAATGTTGTGGATGTTCCTATCTCCGTCGCTAGAGTCCGCGGATTAAAGAAATCTTCTATAGGAACCTAAATTCAAAAATTTTTAAATAACTGAAAATATAGATCTCTCTCTCTCTCTCTCTCTCTCTCTCTCTATATATATATATATATATATATATATATATATATATCAATTTTTAATGGAACTTTTTGAGGTAGAATATATATAACTTTCAAACATAAATTTTAAACTTGTGAAAAATTTTCCATACTTGTGGCTCATCTCTCAAGGAAGTAGAAGGTACATCTCCCAAGGAAGAAGAAGGTACCACCATCCCAAAAACATCAGACAGATTCGGTATCTGTTAAAGCATTTTATCAAATTATATATATACATACATGTACATGTGTGCACAATTATTTATTTTAAAGTCACTTAAAAAACACTAACATTTGCCAACATATCTTGATGGTCAGACCCATCTGCATTGTTTGAACCAGAGGTCCCGAACGTGATATTAACATTTTCGTCACGCATCATGTTTGAGAACTGCAAATAGTGTTTTAACATATAATCATACATTTTTGTTAGATTAATGTACACATACAAATAAATGTATACATGTACATACACATGTATTTATTACAAATTGTACACATGTATATGTATGTTAAAATAATTTCAAACCCTAAGGTCACTAACACATACCGTTCCGGTGCCCTCTTCCTCATGAAAAATTAGGTCTTGAAAACCATTGCAACAATTTTTTGCATATATTCGGAGATCTTCAACATTCATGTTGTCAATCTCCTCATCTGTACAATACACAAAATTGGCACATGCATTTTCACGTGCTCTTTGTCGATTTAAACAAAGATCGACTCCACCCAATCCACTATGAACATTGTCGATCATAAAATCCCTTTCTTCTTGACTTATTTGAGAAGTCGCATCCATCTCTGACCACAGAGTTTCGACCCGAAACGGTCGACTCACCAATGGCGGCTCAGGGAGAGGCAACTCCACATCTTGCTTAGCACCCTTACGGTCATATAATCGACCTTTCCCCGGGCCAAAAAATTCTGACGGAAGGTCATTGTAGTTGGGTTTCATACCCAAAAAAAATTCTGCATAAATTTTTTTTGCAAAATAAATAGGAACCTCATCGTTCCATGGGAGTCTTCCATAGGCCGCAAGGTGCCTATCATACAAATAACGAGCTATGTCTGGGTGCTTGAAATACTGCACCTTCAACATTTTTCTTTTTGGCCCTTCCTTGTAATTAAACATTGACTTGGCCACTTCTTTTGTAACTTTTTGTTTTACGTCCTCCCATTTATCTGGACCCATTACTGTTTCTTTTCTCTTTCTCATCATTTCTACAAATGAATCAATCATTGGCCCAAGATTTCTGTACACATTTACCATTTCACCCAATGAATGTGTAGCTATTTCAAGGCTTTGTCGACTCTCAATAGGTAGAGACAAGCCACGAGATCTCTTTGCAATTTTGCATGAACTCTTTCACACCTTTGTAAGGTGCATTTCGCCATGTTGGTTTCCCATGGTATATCAGTAATATCGGCCGGATAAGTTGTGCTGGGTTGACAACCTTCTTCTTGAATGTAGCAGGCTACCCTGCGTTTATTTTGACCACTAGTTCGAACATTTTCGGCCTCTGCATCAATATATATAAAATTTCGTATATTAGAAAAAACACGTGTAAAAAAAGTTGTAAAAATTTAATGAAAAAATATTGAAATTGATGGCAACCTTGACGTTGTTGGTTAGCATCTTCTCCAAGATGACCCTGCTGAGAACCAGACCCAGAATGACCCTACTGAGAACTAGACCCAAAATTACCCTATTGAGAACTAGCATTCGTTGATTGGCCTTTGGGGGAATAAATATCACCCCCTTCACACAACCTGCTACCACTCATTGATGGCCCTCTAGGTGGATTTAAACCACCACCAATCTCTCGAGATGAGGGAGAAGCTTCATAAACAAATACGAATCTATAATCAATTGAAAAATACATTCATGTGTACATATAAATACATATACATATTCATTAATTAAATTGCGTGAACCATACCTCGACCGGTTGAACCATGGGCACGCTCCATGGATGGAGTAGAAACCCTTCTCCTCTTACCTCCTAAAAATTAAAATATGAAACTTATTAACAACTAATTTAACTCACAAAGTTAATAAAAAATCAATTCCATATGTACACATATGTATGGAGATTTAAGATTATATTTAAATACCGTGAACATCCCCCAATCCCTGAACCTCCATATGGGATTCGGCTGATCTTCGTCGTTCATCCTCCATGATATATATCTATTGGTCGACATTTACACAAAATAGATTTCAGAAAATCAATTTGTAATTTAGTGTACACAAATTATGTAGAACACAACTTTCAAAGCAATAATTTATGTGTGAAACTCAATTTAATCGAAAAAGAAATTATAAAAATGATAAGTTCACCAAATTGCGCTTTACATGGTGAGAGCACACTTGGTATAAAATTTACCACTTATACACTTTAGTTTGTGGGAGAAATGACACATGTACATAGTTTACCTTAAATTTGTTGTGTTTTATGGATATTAAAATGAAGAACTTCTATTTAGATCGTTTCCAAAGATTGACTGTAGAGGCATTTACTAGATATGTCACTTTTCATAAAAGATGAGATCCAGAGGCTACCTGGCCCTTTACAGAATCTGCCTATAGAACTTGTAGAAGTAAACATTAGAGGCATTAACAATATCAAAGAACATTTTCATGCTCAGACATGGGAATGTGTCTCTTTCCCTACGTAAAAAAATAGTTCAAGGTAGTTAATGTTCATAGACACGTCATCAAGCAGGTCAATGTGATCATCCCCAACTTACTTTTCATGAAATTAGGCTTGGAATCCTCTACAACCTGGTGGATGGAGTTGAATGGGAACTAGGTCAAGGCCTTTACAAAATACATGTTAGTGAATAACACTTACTAAGTTATGCCAACAAATAAAGTGGGAGAAATTTTTTCTCCTCGAGGTTATCCAATTGGGTGTGTAATACCAACTTTACCCATTTCCTAATAGGTTTCTCTCTTAGGTTACAAAGTGTCTTCACCTTATTAGTTATATATTTTTCAATTTCCCGTGGATTCCTTGAATTTTTTCTCCTACCATCTCCCTCTCTCACTCCCCAAATTATTTTCATCAAACATGCCCCATTGAGGATCTGGAGCAATGTTTGCACCATACTTAGAACTTTCATTTCTGCTAATTGAAATTGGAGAGTCATGTATACTATATTGCTTGCTTAAGTGGCTCTTACTTGGACAATATCCTGAGATGAGTTTGACATGATGGTCATATGAGGCTGGAAGCTACTTGGTGTAATTTTCCTTAAATCTTGAAAAAAACAGAGCAAAAATGTCAATTTCGATCATTTTTTATTAAAGCTTCTGCATACAGCAGATGTTATCACAATTGCAACACAATCATGTTCCATGAGCATGAATTATGAATGTTGCAAGCCAAATTGCAAGGAAATTTGCATTCATTTTAGGCAAAAGAAGGCTATGACATTAAGGTCCATGCTAGAAAAAATTATGCAAATAAGGTTGCTAAGTCTTGATACTTACCATGTGTCTCAAAGCCATAACAAAGGTTGGCTTCGAGAGTGTCCTCCCAAAGCCCTGTCTTGAGATGAAATTTAATTCAATGTCTCTTAGAGTTGCAAGGTGGAATTGATAGAACTATTTGATTTCTTTACCATAGATGGATATCTCCTTTCATCTATACCTTTCTCTACCATCTTATTTCCAAGTCTAATGGGAATTTTCACATTTTGAATGCCATTACCATGTAGTTTGGTAGTCTTCTAGCTAGACCTATCACAAGTAAGGTTGTCATCCCAAACTATTTCTCTTGCTCAACTCAGTGACCATGACTCTCTTCTCACACTGCTTACCATAAGATCTTCAATTGTACATGTCACGCAAAGTTGGGAGTTCTAGGTCTACACCTATTAGGTAAAGTTGTATTTTATGGCATTGCGGTCCTTAAATTTGGAGGTGTTCCACCTGAAAAAGTAGGCATTAAATATGGATGAAAAGTATTTTTTTTAACTTTGATAGAATTTCCTTCTGGAATTACTGAATTTCTTGACGACATCATGCTAGCTTTGCTCAGAGAAGAAGGTTTTGGAGGATAAATTGAATTATTTTGACTTATTTTTGGCATTGAAGTTTGAAATAGTAGTTTTGATGACTCCATTGATGACCTTGCTGAGGAATTTGATGCACACAATATTGACTTTGAAGATGGTTTAGAAGACGTTGAAGAAGTTGTAGATTTTGGTGTTGTCACTGAATGTTTCTTTTTTGTTGGACTTGATCAAGATACAATTTAACTTTACGATCAGATTGAATACCTTGAAGAGGTTTTAGATTTTGTTGTTCTCACTGAAGTTTTTTGTCTGGTTTTGTTTCTCAAACCATCATTTCCATAGGACATTTTTGGTGAATAGATTCTTGACCTTGATGAGAGGATATGATACCTTGAAGAGGCTACATCTTTTGGTGACGTCACTAATTGTTTCTCTATTATTATGTTTGTTAAACATCTCATTTAGGGCGAGGCAACTCCACCTATATTGTACAGTTTATGGGAAAAAAATCAATATGTAGAAATATTCACTTGGTTTTTATAATTGGATAGAGGAATGACTTAAAATGACCTTGTATGTCTTCTCATTTTAGAGCTCAAATTTTTAGGAAGGATTTAAGTATCCACATTTCAAGAATCACTAGAAGAGGTTGATAAAGAATATAGGAAGACAAAAAACTAACCAGTGGTGTAATAAATGGATTTCTTGGGAGGTAGATTGGCATATGGACTTTTGGTAGCTAGAAATTTTCCAAATAAGTGAATGTATTTGAAAACAGAACCTCTAGTTTATTTTGGTTTAGACAAGGTCTAGAATTTGAAAAGTGAATTCCCTCTTTCTTCATCTTACATGTCCAATGATCAGAATCTGGATTGAGGGAAAAAAATTTCCAAAATAAAAAATTTTGCATTTTATTTGTTGTATACGTGAGTTTTTAAAAGATAATTAACTCATAAATTTCTCACAAAATACACTTAAAGCTTGACACATAAACGCCTTCCCAATTGGCTAACTTTAGACGTTCCTAAACACATTTTTATTTAACTGATGAGGGGGATAGCCCAACAAAACTAGTTTTTCCATATTCAAATCAAGTTGGTATCAAAGTACAATCTAGCTCATTTTAGTCAAGGTTAGTTAGAAGAATTAGCTATTGGTTTCTGTCTTCAATTTCCTCTCAAAATGAATGTGTATGTGCTTTTGAGAGACACACTAGAAGAATAAGGTCCAAATTTTTGATGAAAATGTGCTATGAAAGTAAAGGGTTAAAGGCAAACATGTACAAGGCATAGTTGAGTACAAGGCATAGTTGAGCCAAATTTTGTTGAGGAAGGGCCTAATTATTTGGGTCTTGGTTATGGAAAACATGATGGAGAATGCTCCAAAGCCAAGGAGGCAGATGAAACTATTCCAAGAAGGAATTTTATTTCGTTTTCATTACCTCAAGCTTGTGAAGTTTGTGTTCATGATGAATGGAAAAGTTTGACACCCACTTTGCAAGAAGATGTTAATAATCATGCAGCTAATGAGAATGTAAAAGAAGAGGATGTTGAAAGCTCTAGAGTCATTGAATTCATTTCTAGTATTCAGAGGAGAGCCACTACCTCATCAAATTCACCTCCTCAAGAAGGTGACAATGGTGAATGTTCAAGGTATAAATTTGCCTTTAATCAAATTGCTTTTGATTATGTTAAACATGGTAAATATTCACATAAGATTTGGAAAAGAACTTGCATGTTCCTTTTTTGGTTTGAATAATCATAATGTTTATAGATGTTGGAATAAGATATCCATGCACATGAAACTTTCTAAATAAATGAGGCAAAAAGTCAAAGGCCCATTGGACAAGGAAAATGATGCTGAAAATAAGTTGCAATTGTTTATTACTCATTGCCATAAGAAAGGTCACCTTGTAGATAAGTGTTGGACTTTGTATCCAACAAGTCATCCACAACATTTGAAGAAGGTGGAAAGAGATAATGACAAGAATGGAAAAGAGGATTCCATAATCGATGAGGGTTAGGATAATTCACATGATGATGAAGTGTAGCTAAAAGAAGTGCCATTGAAATGGTTTGGTAACGGATGGTTAGATTTCTTATCCAATTAAGGCCTTGCATGTATTTTGATGTTTCATGAATTTCTTTGCAAATTCAAAGTATGGTGCATGTTGCATGAAGCAAGATGTTGAAAGTAGAGTTATGTTGACACACTTAAATGCAACAAATATGGAAATTTGTACATGAGCTATTATTTGACTTGAGAGTCAGTTGTTTGAAGAGGCATGTTTTTTCGACTTGTGTTTGGTTGATGGTTTTGTACACCAATATGTAAGATTACATGGAGATATTCACATGATGTGAATTTTTTTCTTTGAAGGAGAAAAATGATATGTCAGCGAGCTATGTTTCTTGCATGATGTGTTTTTCAGTTTGATGGTTTTGTTTGTGACAAGACGTCACAATATTTTGGGAAGGTCCACTCTTGAGCGAGAGCCTCATGATTACAACCTAATCATGAGAATAAAATGGGAGTGCATCCTTATTCTTGGCTTAGTGGCATGAACCAAACATATTGTGTATTAAATGAGGAATTTCGCTCTCCCAATCATTTCTAAATCACCCATATCACCAAGAAAACATGTTTTAAAAGAACATACTTTGGTAGATGAAAGACCTTAGGTCCTTTGATTGTGCACATGTGGTGTGAAAAACTGAAATTGACAATTTGCAAAAAAATGAAATTATGAATGAAACCACGAAAACAAAAAACCCAAAAGTGGTAAATGATTTAAATAGACCTAATTAATTATTTACCAACATAAATTCTTCAACTTTTAGTAACTAAATGATAAGTAAAAAAATAAATAAATTTGTAATTATGGTTCGAAATTTACATAATCTTAAGAAGCATTTTAAATTCTATCTCATAAAAAGTATCCCTCCTAGCTTAACAAATACTATCTCTTCTCCTAATGTTCACGACCTCCCTTCCTTAGCACACAAGACATAAATACGATTAATATTTCAATATGTTAATTCCTATCAAAACAAATGAAAAGTTGTATATAGATGGTTTCAAATATTATAAGAAGGTTTTTGATATTACTTTCAAATTATCAATAAGGAATGTACAAGGGTGTTCAATGAATTAACGCTATTTATTTAAATTCCATGATGTATATCTTACTCATAATTTTAAAAAATTATTAAATAATGATCTAGATTGGATAATTATATTATTTGTCATATATTTTGATGCTTATCGAGTGAAAAAACTGAAAGAATCAACTTGTAGGGTCATTTTAATGCTGGGTAGAGAATTGGGGTCTAAAACCTTTTGGAGTCATTTTGAGGTATTAAATGACATTTCTGGGGGTCAAACGATTATCCCCTATGCTGAAATCTTGACCATTATTCTAAACTTAAAGACATATCCAATGGTGCAAGAAAAACATCAAATGAAGTTCATTCAAAATTTATGCCTTTAGTAAGTTGACCTATCATGTTGACCACCATGGTATGAGAGAATGTCATTTTAGCCCCATTACTCATGCATAGAAAGCTTGCTACATGTGGAATTTTAACAAGACTCTAAAAGGTCTAAAATCACAAACCTCGTTAATGGTTGACGGAGTCAAATCTTACACCTAGTTGGCTATCACGCTATGTTAAATACTTGGCCACTAGGAGGAATAAGAGTTCCATTTTGTGTTATTGTATTTTGTTCCATAGTTGAAAATACAACTAGGAGTGTGAAGTTAGAGAGAAAAAACCTTACACGCCAAAAGTCTTAGCTAACTCTAGAGAGATTACGTCTTTCTTTGTACTTACATATTTTCCATACCAAAAAAGAGAGAGTAGAGCATGTTTACATTTTAGTGTTGTTTTTCTCCCATAAGGATTTCCTAGGGAAAAAGGAATCTAGAGCATCATTACTTTTTAGGGTTGCTTGTCTCCCATAAGGATTTCCTAGGAAAATAATTGTGTTGATTGTCTAGAGATATGTATGTGTGTGTTTCATTATGTTCTCTATTTCTTACGTTGTGTTTCATTATGTTTTATATTTGTTACATTTCTTCCCTCCTATTTTTCTTTCCAATCAAGGTTTATAAAGTAACATGAGAAGCAACATGAGACTTGGAACAATCATTTTCATTATCTATATGGAAGGCAAGAAGGATTATATCCCCTTAAGCTTAAGCTTATGTAGTTTGTCAATTTTTATCATATATTTTTTGTTAAGGGTAAATGTTTTTTATCTATAGTAAGTCACGAGTTCCCCAATTTTACCTTATGTGAAGCATGATTCTAGGATTACTACAATTTGTACTTGGTTTTTTATTGTGATGATGCGCTGTCTTAATCACTTGGCCATCTCTCAATGGGTAGTTAAACATTTATAACAATACTTAAGTAATATTTATCTATTTTTATTATGTGAAATGTAAAAAATGGTATACTATTTTTCATAAAATTGTGTTGAGTTTATCATATATTTCGATGAAAGTTGATTATATGACACGTTTTCTTTAAAAGGATCTAAC
This sequence comes from Pinus albicaulis, assembly GCA_034641835.2. NCBI lineage: Eukaryota > Viridiplantae > Streptophyta > Pinopsida > Pinales > Pinaceae > Pinus > Pinus albicaulis. Next base: position 966,943,993 of record CM076580.1, on the reverse strand, counting down.
AATTTTGTTAAGGTATGAATTTGCAATTTTGTGTGGCTCTCTATCAACCTTCACTTCCTCATTTCTAGAAAAAATATACTTGCTCATTCATATACCCACTTTGTATTCAAATGCATGAGTTTTGAACTCTTAGTAACTATGTTTTTGCATGCAGGAAAATTATATGTCACATTTTATACTAACTCTAAATATTATTTTGAAGTTTGGATTACTGTTATTCTTTTATATAATTTAACATTAGATATAAGTTTAAATTGAAAGCTACTTAGATGAAATATAGCTTAGATATGGCATTTGCAAACTATTATCTATTTATTGAACTAAAGGACATAATTATTACACATGTTTAATTTACATTCAAATGCTTCTTTGATTTATCTCCTATAGCTTAATGTAATGCTAGATATATAATTTAAGTTGAAGGCCCATGACATAAATATGACTTCTATGTGACATTTGTATTGAATCATCTATTTGTTGTGTTATATGAACATAATTGGTACACGCATATCTAATTTTCATTACTAATATGTCATGCTTCTTTAATTTATATTTTATAGACATGACCGGAGCATCCCTTTTTAATCTATCCCTTTTGACTTCGGGTATGTGGGCAATACTCATCCGCATATTTTTCTATCATAAAGCAGTGAGTAAAATTGTATTCCATTTGTGTCAATGTTAAGGTTAAGAACATGGATTAAAGTTTTATATAAGATACATTGCCACGGTCTACATTTATATCTAAAGAGTCCAAAAGCTCATTCAAGACCATATGTTTTGTTGATGTAGGTTGATTGGTTATATTGCATTGCTTTTGCAATTGTTGTTGTGGGCCTTACCATCTATTCGTTCTAGTAATTGTTGAAACTAATCTTTCACCTTTTTATTTTAAATAGAAATAACTTTTCAAAGACATTTTAATATGTAAAATTAAGGAAAACCCTTTTTTTCCTATGTGAATATGATAATGTCTAACATGTACTTTTTATTTCTGCAGTAATGACAGAGAACACTACTGTGGTTGAAAATGGTCTAAATGAAACCATACCATACACACAGCTCAATGAAAAGAGAGAGCCTAATATAGCAGGCATAAAAATACTTTGCTACAAAATGATAAAGCATGTGAGTGAAAATTTTAAAACATAAATCAAGATATCAAACACAATGATATTATGATGGAGAGAATATTTCTGCAGCCAAAATGAACATGCAAACCAAAAAATATAATAAAAAGATTACAACATATCATTGCAAAATTTAAAAACATAAATAACCTAACACATAAGGATATCTCAAAACACCTGAATGCATATGTAGAACAAAACCTGTAATAGAATATTTTGCTACATACAACACTGCACATTTTTAAAACATAAACTAACTTAGAAAACAATAATATTAAATTAGATTTAATTGTTTGTGCAGTTGAATTGATGTGCATAGAAAAATTGGGAATAGAAATCTTTGATGCATACAACACACAAATGCAAAATCTTAAAAGATAAATCAATCTTGCAAAAAGAAGGGTATTTAACTAGACAGAAATGTCCATATAGATTCAGTCAGAAACCCAGACCTGGAAACCTTTTTTTTAGGCAGAAAAAAACGCTGATGTATATTAATGATTTCATATGCATATAGACATTCTCAGCTATACAGCGAGAAAAACGAGACATATAATCCAGCAGTATACTTTACCTATCTAAGAAAGAGAGGCAAAGAATACAGTGGGAAACATATTACAGGGGGTTTTAACCACGTCCCATCATGATCAGAAAACCATACATCCCTGTAGAAAAAGCGAAAACGCTAGAGATATAGCAAAATATGTTATACATCAGCAGATAGACATTAGGAAAGACATGAAAGTTCAAGAAAATCTTCTTTCTCTAGTAGAAGTGGGAGCGACTGCGGTGAGAGTCTCGATTTCCTGTAGCCATGGCAGAACAGACTAAGAGAGCTTTTCTAAAGAAACCAAAATTCATTCAATTTCCAAGAAGTTTGGGAAGGGGAAATGACCTGGAAAAGGTGGCAATGGGTTTTGGAAGAATGTGGCAACAGGCTTCAAGACACCCAAGGAAGCTATTCAAGGGACAAGCTTCAAGACACCCTGGAAAAGGTGGCAACAGGCTTCAAGACACCCAAGGAAGCCATTCAAGGGACCTGAGGAAGTTGAATACAAGTTGAATACGATCCCAATTAAGCAACTCTTTGAAATTTCAAGGACACGATAAAGCCTAACATGTCAGACCATAAAATATTTATGTCAGAGCATAAAATCTATCCATTGGCATGTCAGCCAATGATTTGAATATTTAAAAAAGAGTATGGGAAATTTTTTTAAGATTTCGAGTAGTTTTCAATCATGTCAGACCATAAAATATTTATGTTAGAGCATAAAATCTAACCATTTATGTCAGACCATATTGAGACCCTAACATGATTTAAATATTTAAAAAGGTGTAAGATTAATATTTTTAAGATTTTGAGTAGTTTTCAATCATGTCAGACCATAAAATATTTATGTCCGAGCATAAAATCTAACCATTTATGTGACCATATTGAGTCCATAACATGTAAAGTGATTTGAATATTTAAAAAAGCGCAAGATTAAAATTTTTAAGTAGTTTTCAACATAGTTACCAAGTTCGAATTAGCTTCCTTGGGTGTCTTGAATTTTCACGGGTACTGTTTCAATAAGAGGTTGTATATTAGCTGGAACATGTTACAGTGCTAAAATGACATGGAAAATTATTGTCCAAGAAAATATTGCACAACTTAATAGACCTTTTCTGATAATTGTTTCTCAAAGGCCAGAAACCTGCAACAAATAGAAAGAAAAAATGCTGGTCATTTCTAAAGAATCAAGAAACAGGTAGTCCTAAAATGTAAAATGGAGGGAAGAAAATGGAAAGAAAAAATGCTGGTCATTTCTAGAGAATCAAGAAACAGGTAGTCCAAAAATGTAAAATGGAGGTTAGTCACAGGTTTCTGGTATCAAATATGTTTCAAGGCAGGTTCCACAACCGAGGCAGAATAGGTGGCAGTAGTTGAAGCAACAAAGGAAATTGTGTGGCTCACAAAAATCCTAGAATATTTGCAGATGAAACAAATGAATTCAACACCATTCATGATCGACAACACTTCTACAATAAAGTTGGCCAAGAACCCGAAGTTCCATGATGGAACAAAGTAGATCAATACAAAATACCATCTGATTTGACATCATGTTGAGGCCAAAACTATCCATCTACATCATTTTTCCACAAATGAGAAGTCTGCATACATCTTCACCAAAGCGCTTGGAAGAGAAAAGTTTGAAAAGTTCAGAATGATGCTTGGACTCACCAACATCCCTTAAAATTAAAGGGGGGAATGTTGACACCTAATCCTCAGGGATTGGGTGAAATTGTATTTTATTGTAATTTAGTAAATAAGGAAGTCCAAGAGACATTGGGAAGTGAATCCCAAGAGTCTCACCTCCATGTATAAGTACACACACAATATCCATCTAATGCATCTTCAGTTTTGCTGAGTTACCTCCTCGTCTAACAAAAATTATACACACATATATAATTTTAGTGATTTTAGGTAAAAAATTATTTACATGGAATTTTGAAGTATCCTAGAATGTTTATTATTTATCACTACTAGCTTTGGTGATTTAGTTGTTTGTTTTGATGCTACTTGGTTACCCATATTTAATAGTTTTTCATGTTTAATTCATTGTTAAGGATTTTTATTGGCCTGTTAGGATGTATATTTCTCAAATCCATAATGGCTAAAAGAATAAAATTTAAAAGAGAAAAAGAGAGGTCATATGGAAAAGAAATTGTTTGCAAGAGTTCTTTTGAAACCATAGAACTTGCAACCCCAATATGGATACAATAATAAGTAATACATAGCCTCCTCATCTAACTTAGCCAGGGATTTGCAATACTATATTTGAGTAGGCTAGCTCCATTTCAAGATATTATAATGTTAGATTATTATTTCTATAGATTTTGATTATGGTAGTAAAATGTTACAAAAAACCGGAAACTACAAATAATATTATTCTAGATATATGTAAAAAGGACATGGTAGAGAAGATCAAACAATATTAAACTTTTCATAAATAGTTTAGATAAAAATACATTTTCTAATTTTGATTGTAAATTCTAAGGCTTAAAGCAATAATTTTTCTAATAATTTTTTTTAATTAACAAATAAAAAAGAAACATTTTCAATCAAAATCACATCCAACATATAATAAAAATAATAAAAACAATTTAAAACTTCATACACTATGACATTACTATGACAAAGAGCATAAAAATATACAAGCAAAAAATCATTTTCTATAATAATGGAGAGCTTCAAACATACAAGAAAAAAATATTTGAGCCTCCTTGTATCCCATAGAAAGAGTTTCTCAAACAATCATATTTTAAACAATTAAAACTTGGAGAAAATCATTTGTTTTTTAATTTCAATTATACAAAAAATTAGTCAAATATAAGACAAGAGTTACTCATACTATAAAAGTTTAAATAATATTAACTTTCAAAAAAAAAAAATTAAATAAACCAACAAAAAAAAATATTCATAAATTTCATTTATAGTAACTTAAATCCATATTACACCTCTTGATAAATCTGAAATTAAATTAAATCTATATTACTTAATTTAATAGTTTAAATTCCTTAATTCACACCTCATGTAGTAACCCCTACAAATTAATTAGTCTAAATGGGATTATCCATGAAAATTTGAACCAATAGTCTACTAAAAGAACATGCATTGATAAATCCATTAAGAAAGTGTGCATTCGCTATCAATTCATAACATTTGAATGCTATAAAATAGCTTAACATTTCAAAACTTTTAAATGCGGTAAAATATGTTAACATTGGTATATTTTAAAGCAAAGAAAAAAACACATAGGAATACTTTAATCAAGCAATAATTTGAGTGGTAATACAGACTATTTGCCTTTCTTCTGGATTTTCTTGCATATTTTGAGTTTCATTTTACTCGTGCTCTGGCTTTTATTCAATTCAAGGTACACAAACATTATGTATATATACTTTTCGTTGTAAGGCTCACTGAAAGTTTCTACCTTATTTCCTATAATTACAATCGAATGTCTAGTACTACCTACATTTTTATCGTTGCATCCATTGCAGTTGGAAATAATGAAATATCTAGGGACGGTGCACATTTTTTTCGTTTTTGCTTCTGCAATTCTTCCAGAACGAACGTCATATTATACAACGTAGTAAATCAGGGTAAACCTTTTACATTATCGTAGTAAATAAGGTGAACTTTTGGCAATATCCTACCTAATCAAAATTCACATTTCTCACTCGATTTACGCTATTTGCATGCTTTATTTGGTTGTGACCCTGAATGTAGCACTGCATTATCTTTATGAATAAAGTGACATTTTCTTTTTCAGGTGACAGAATTGAGAATGTGATGGATTTAATTTTCCTACCGATAGTGATGTAAACAAAGAACTCAGACTACTGCTAGATATATATATTCAAGTTTCAATAAACAACTCTGCAAATTCTTTCCCTGTTTCTTGAGTTTGAAAATAAAACCCATACTTTTATGGAAAAAAATTATAACTTAGTTTAAAATTCAAGATATATTTATGCTTTATCTTCTATTTATTTCCTTAACACAAAGACCAAAATAAATCTATGATTCAATTCCCCAACCTATCAGGATCGTTAGGGTATGTTTTCTTCAGTTATTTTAAATAGAGGGCGAGTTTGATTGCGTTAATAGAAAGTGTATATATATATAAACCATCACCATTACTACTACTCAAAAAAAACTGTAATAGCATCTGCTTTACGTATTTATCATTCTCTGAAATCAGGGTTTTGATTTTATTGGAAGGCAGGGCTATGGTGTGAACACATCCCCTCTCAGCAGTGAGATTATATTATTCATTCTTTGCATGTGGAGGTCTGGCTTATTGAAGGGCTTATCTAAGTTAACAACATGTGTTCCATTGGTTTGGTTGTTGGTTGCAAGTAGATAATCCTAATTCAAAATTTATGTTATGAAAGCTACATTACAGATGATATTCAGAACCTTGGACTACATTGGCATCACCAACAGAAGTAAAATTAAATCTAAATATACTAATGTGATCTTTACTTTTATCACGATGACATACCAAGCAAGCCAAAAAAGAAGTCTGAGTTTGAACACATATTCGTTGGCAGAAATCACATCACTAATTTCCATAGACATCATTTTTTTTCATAGACACCTATATCTTTGCTTACATAATTTGAAAAATACTATTTTCTAAAAGGTAAGGTCGAACATACCCGACGAAAGGAGCAACAACGCCGATGAAAGGAGCAACAGCGTGGATGGGAGGAGCAACAGCGCTGACGGGAGGAGCGAAAACGTGCGAATAGAGCAGCAGTGACAGTGACAGAAATTCGCGCGAATAATGAAATCGGTAAACAAACCAACTTCGTAGGCAATTTATTTATAGAAACTAGTTCGGCCGAACTATTTTAAAAGTAAAAGTTCAGCTGAACTTTTGTTGCCGATTTTCCCATCTCCGGCAAAAATTATGTTTTCCCGCGCTGTCAGTGTGTCGTCAATCTAAACGGAATCACGAGTTCAGCCGAACTTTATAAAATGTTCGGCCGAACTATTGCCGAAAAAAAAATTTGGCCCCCAATTCTCACAAAAGTGTAACCCAGCTTCACGTTTCCGCCCTAATTTATTAATTATATTATTTTATTATAAAAAAATTATATTTATATTGTCACGTCTAAACATACCCACATAAAAAAAAAAAAAAAAAAAAAAAATTACTAAGCAATAGTAACTATTTTATTTACCAAGATGATTTCATTATTACATAACCCATATCCACATTACACTATGGCGGATATGGACTTACCTTATAGAAATTTTCATATTTCTTTTTTAGGTTAATGTTTAAGTTTGAACTATACATATAAGATCACTCTCAAATCAACGATACAACATTTATTAGACCCATTAATATGAGAGCTACCTGTCTTGTACAAAGTTTAACTAGATCGCTCTTAAATCAACGATACAACATTTATTAGACCCATTAATATGAGAGCTAGACCTGTCTTGTACAAAGTATAACTGGCAAACCTGCGAATTAAAGAGGAAAGTACACGTGTATAATTCCTTGCAACAGTGGTTGGTCTCGAATTAAATTTCACTGATCCCCACGATACTTGTCTATCCTCCTACCGTCGATCTTAGATCAGATCTACAGTTGATATTCGAGCAAGAAACTAATATTCATAATCACGCCCAAACCCTAGTTTCATTTACCACTTGGGTGTTTCAGGTTATGAGTCTCTGCTCTCTGGTTCGATTTTTCATTTGGAAAGTTGTCGGCCTTCAACCTTGTTCCGACTTTGCTTCCTGTAAACTAAGTAAAAGAAGTGGGTTTCACTTCCGCCAGCATTACACCTATAGAGGAAGTATTGAGCACTCGACGCTTCTAGAATTTTAGGCTCGTGACTATGCTCAGCCCTAATAAATCCTTACTGTTGAGCAGGAGTTTTCTCTACAAGCTACATGGGTAAAACTAAATTCTTCCCATGTCTTAGCAGCTTCGGCTTTGTTAATTTCCACTTGATTTCTTACTGGTTATTATGACATATACTCATTTTTCTTTAGCTCGGCCTTAATATGGTTACACATTTCCGTCGACGGGAATCCATGGATGGATTAGTCCATAACACAGGTAGATTTTCTTTCCAATTCAATTATGTCGAAAATTTCAGAGTTTAAAATATACGAAATCGAATTTCTCTCTTTCTCTTTCATACCATTATTCATTGGTTCAACTGTCTTGTTACTGGGTGCAAGGTAAATCTCATTCCATTGCCCTATGTGCTTAGGGTTTACTCTTCAATTCTTCTTGCACCTCTCTCGGCCTCTGTCTAACATGTTTCTCATTTCCCAGGTACTCTGAGGGGTTTTACCTCATTTCCAAAGGCTACCTTTGTATTTATTTTAACAGAAAAATGTTTAATAGACTTGGATCTATATTGTATAAGAAAATTCGTGAATATTTTCTCTTAATTATGTGTGGGTATAATGTAATAAACAAATCTTCTCTTGTGGATATCTGCCACAAAGGTTTTTACAAAATTTTCTGTATTATCCATTTTACAAGAGGATTTTCATAAGAAAATGTTTATTTAAATACTTTGGTTAGACTCTCTCCTTTGAATCGATGTCTTCAAGCTTTTCAGATCTTCTATGGAAGCTGGTTTATAGTTAACGCACTTTCCTGTGCCAGAATTTTACTCGTATCATTTTAATGTTCTGGTTATTTAATTCGATTATCGACTGGACAGTTTGTGCTATTCCATTATGATGAGCAATAATACATAATTTTTTTGCTAAGTTCTCCTGTTAGTTTTACTGTTGTGAATTGAAATAAGCTTTTCTAGAGTTTTATAAAGATTCACCTGCATGTATATGATTTCATGCTTGTAAACATTATCGTTTGAACTGTCATAATAGGTTCACTCATTTATCTCCATTATGGTTTTTTCAAGAGTAACTCTATTAATCTTGACTATATAATTTTAATGTCACCTCATTGTCTAAGAAGTATTTTTTCATAGCTTTCCCAATGGATCTATAGTCTGTACATTTATAGCCTATGAGGATGGTATGTTTCGACCATGAGTTCATGTTTTAGAAAGACTACTTCTGTAATAAGAGAATGCACAGATAATTGTAACATGCATAATAACGGTATTAAATCTTTCCTTTCATCATATTTCTCTAAACTGTTTGTTTTTGAAGATAGATATTTATTTCAGTTCGAATCTGGTACTGTTCAACTTAGTTAAGGTGACCGGACCACTGATCTTAGTGTTCGTGCTTGGTTTTAATTATATGGATGAAGTATCATGGGTAGGGTTTTTTCCCAAAGAAAAGATCAACAATTTGAATATTCTCTCTAAGCTTTCACTTTAAACTTAACTGAAATTTTTTATTTTTGTTTCTCTACTTTATTTATGAATTTTCTCTTTCACTGACAAATTCCCAGTAATTCAGTTAACAATATAAAAAGAATAGAGAAGCACAGTTACGATCTTTATCTATAACAGGCTTCTTTACATCATTTCAAATATCCAAGAATATTTGTGAAGTCCTTCCGCCACTAACACAGTTTACAGAAATAAGTACTATTCATCTATTATTTGCATAGCGGCAGAGTTTCCAAAAATGTTACAATTGTTTCCTTCTGTGAGCATAGCTTCAAAATTTTAATACTATCTACATAGAATTACTGTTACTAAATCTTTACAGAAGTCATGATATATATATATATATATATATATATATATATATATATATATATATATATATATATATATATATATAACGAATTTCCTTCTGCAGTTAAAGAAATCAAACAGAAATACATAAGTTTACTTATCTGATTAGTAGATTTTAGATGTGGTCCTCCCAACCTTTAGGAGAGCCGATTACGTCCTTCTCCCACCCCCGTGCTCCAATTTTTGGATTGGTACGGGTTAACAGTGGATTTCTTTTCTGCTATGACCTTAGAACAACCAGTCCAGCCAACACCAGAAAATTAGTTTCAAGTTTTTCTGAGTGTTTTTCCACTGGTCTCTACCAGCTCTAGAAAATTCCACACTCCTTCCTCCAAAACCAGAACAAAACCCCTACTCCTCACTGGGATAACCTTTTATCCTCATAGGATCAGGTAACTATTTCCCACTATCCCCAACCACTTCCAATTCTTGGAAAACATTTTACCATCATCTTTTTATTTACTTTTTATGTAACCTATTTTCCATAACAATGCTATTAATTAAAATAAAATAAATAACATAAATTTTCTCAGTTATTCCTTAACAAATATATACAATTCACTTGACTAGTTAACCAACTAATTAGCAGCAAATGTAGCTATCACAACTTCCCCCCCTGGAGGTAACACTGTCCTCAGTGTTTTCACTCTAGCTCTGAAAAGAGCTCTGGGTAGGCTTCCTTTACAAATATTTCATCCTCCCAAGTAGCCTCATCCGGGCCGAAGTGCTTCCATTGCACTTTAGCCTACATGATAACTCACTTTAGGAGCATGATTTCCCTTCAGTCAAGTATGCATTGCGGCTCGACTAGGAATTCTCTGTCTGGCTCTACCTGTAACAACAAAATTTCTTGTCAATTTTTCACAAAGGAAATCATATTGCAAGTTAAAACTTGTATTTCTATCCTACCTCTATATGTTTCCAATGAATTATGTGCTTTGAATCATGCACGTAACACTTCAACAGGGATACGTGAAATACATTATGCACTCGAATGTGACTGGGTAAGGCCAGCCGATAGGCCACAGGTCCTATCCTTTCCAAAATTTGGAAGGGTCCATAAAACCTAGGGGCCAATTTGGCACAAGAGGTCCACCGTAATGTGCTCCTGTTGGGTTTGATTCTTATGTACATATGGTCCCCCACTTCGAATTCTCGATAAAACCTTTTTTTATCCACATAGATCTTTTATCAATCTTGTGCAACCTTAATATTTTGTCTTATATTTTTTACTTCTAATTCCATTTCAGCAAGAATTTCAGGTCCCAACATTAATTTCCTCTCGGGGCTACTCCAGTTTATGGGCGTACGACACTGCCTCCCATACAAGGCCTCTAAAGGACTCATCTTCAGGGATTCCTATTAGCCATTATTATAAGCAAATTCGACCATGTGTAAATAGTCTTCCCATTTAGTTGGCTGCTACATTACATACATGCGCAGCATGTCTTCTAATACCTAGTTTACTCACTCCGTTTGCCCGTCATACTGGGGATGATAAGCTGTGCTAAAGTTTATTTGAGTTCCCAATCCTATAAACAATGTCTTCCAGAAGGCAGAGGTAAACTTGACATCCCGGTCTGAGATAATTGTTTTAGGAATTCCATGTAGTCTGAAGATCTCTTTCATGAATATGTCGGCTATCTATACAGTCTTATAATTAGACTGTAATGGTATAAAATTCACATATTTACTCAATCTGTCCACCACCACCATTATGGAATCGTTTTTTTTTTTTTCCTGGTCCACGGTAAGCCCGTAATGAAGTCTAGGGATATGATCTCCCACTTCCATTCGGGTATTAGTATGGGCTGCAATAATCCTGCATGATTTTGATGCTCTACCTTCACCTACTAACACTACAAACACTTACTTGAATATTCAGCAATGTTTTTACGCATACCAGGCCAAAAAAATATCTTTCTAATTGCCGTCAACATTTTCTGATATCCCGGATGACCTGCATAATTGCTGCGGTGATGTTCATTCATTATCAAATATTTTAGATTCACACGGTTAGGCACATACACCTTACCTAGGAAAGTTAACATTTGATCTTCATTGATTCCATACTGAGTTGTGCCTCCTTGCTTTCGTATTTCTTCCATTTGTTGCCACAAAAACTAGCATTTGGGATCTTTTTGCGCTTCCTCTTTTATTTGCTCTGAAAATATGCTTTCCAGCTGATTATAATATTTCTCATACATACCATGTAATTTCCTACTTAGATCATCAGCTACTTGGTTTTCTTTTTCTTTGACATGCTGAATATCCATGTCAAACTCACTTAGGAAAGCATTCCATCTTGCTTGTCTTGAATTTAAATCTGCTTGCTTGAAATAACTAGTCAAGCTGCTATGATCTATTTTCAACACAAATTTCTTACCCAGCAAATAGTCCCTCCATATCCGGAGTGCATGTACCACTGTTTTTAATTCCAGATCATACGTTGAATACTTTTTTTCATGATCTTTCAACTTCCTAGATTCGTACACTACCACTTTGCCTTCTTGGGATAAGACTTCCCTAACTCCTTCTTTACTTGTGTCGGTACAAACTTCAAATTATTTTCTTGGTTCAGCCACTCCTAACACAGGTGTAGTAGTCAAAAGTTGTTTCAAATTTTCAAAACTTCTCTGACATTCAATATTCCACCTGAAAACTTTTCCTTTCCTCTCAAGGAAGTAATGGGAAAATAAATTCTGGAAAATCCATCGATAAACCTTCGGTAGTACCCAGCTAGTCCCATAAAGGATCTAATGTGAGCCACATTCTGGGGTACCCACCATTCCATGATTGTTTTGATCTTTTCGGGATCAACAACGTTTCCTTCTGCTGAAATAACATGGCCTAGATACTGGATTTTTATTTTAAAGAAATCACATTTGTTGTACTTAGCGTACAACTGATGCTTTCTTAACATTTCCAGGAGAAGCCTAAAATGTTCCTTATGCTCTTCCTAATTTTTAGAACATATCAGAATATAATCTATAAATATAAGTACGAAATTATCCAAGAAAGGATGAAAGATTCCATGCATTAACCTCATAAACGTTGCTGGTGCATTCATCAATCCGAAGGGTAACACCACAAATTCGTAGTATCCATAATTGGTACGAAATGCTCTCTTGCAAATGTCGTCATCCTTAATTCGAATCTGGTGATATCTAGATCTTAAATCTATCTTGGAAAACACCATGGCTCCTTTTACTTGATCAAATAAATCATCAATTGTTGGTAGGGGGTACTTTTTTTTTACCGTTAACTTATTGAGCTGCCTATAGTCCATGCACATTCGAATGGTCCCATCTTTCTTTTTTTCAAATAGAACTGGTGCTCCCCATGGGGACACACTTGGACGAATATAACCTTTATCCAACAGTTCTTGCAACTGCATTTTCAGCTCAGTTAGCTTTGGTACGCTCATTCTGTAAGGAGCCCTTGACACCGGAGAAGCTCCTGGCAGCAACTCTATGGTGAAATCAATGTCTCTCCTTGGTGGTAAACCAGGAATATTTTTTGGAAAGACATCCAAAAATTCCTGTACCACTGGTATTTCTTCCACTAAGGGTGAATTTTCCTTTGAATCTGCATACCCTACCTGAATTACATACAACTGACATCCTTTTCTTATACACTTACTCATTTGTGATGCTGTAATTGGGCATATCTACAATGGCTTTTTGATTCCTTGAATCTCTTTACGTGTGCCATCCTGCATTCTGTAGTAGATAATATTTTCCCTACAGTCTACCAAGTTCTAATGCTTTTCTAACCAATCCATGCCTAACAACACATCATAGGACCCCAATGGTAGAATATTTAGATCTAATTGTAATTATTGTTCTAAAATTTCCAGAATACAATTTGGAATCTTGGCAGTTACTTTTCGTTTTGCTTCGGTAGCTAGCTATACTAACCATGAAATCTTAAATTTATGTTCTTTCAAATTACAAATTTTCACTATTTTTGGACTCACATAGCTCAAACTTGCTCCAGGGTCTATCAAAATAGAAACAGGTTTAGTTAGTAATTTACCTTCTAGTTCAATCATTGTGGGTTGATAATCGGCCTGCCAATCTTCCAAAGATGCATTGATACGAGGTATGTTCCTCACTACATCACCTACTGTAGAGGCTTCCTGTAAATTTTCCACTGTATCATTTCTGATTCGCTGTGGGTAGTTTTTGTAATAGTGTGCCTCCCCACATCCCTAGCACCGTAGAGGTGGTTTAGTAATCTGGCCTTGCTCAGATTTACTGGACGCTTCCGTAGGCTTTTCTTCTGCTGGCCATCTGGTTCTTTGGTGATTCCTACCAAATTGTTTCCTAGCAGGATTTCTTGCTGAAATTTTAAAGTTACCACTTTTTTTCCTTTGAAATTGGAATTACTTTTCTGAACTTTCTTTGGCTGCGAATTTTTACCAACCTCCCCTTTGGCCTTCGATTGCTAATAACACATTTATGCTTTACGAATGACTTCATCCATGGTCTAGGGGTTTACAAATTCTATTTTCTCCTTCATGTGTGTTGGCAAACTACTCAGAAACCTCTGCACCTTAGCCTTTTCCTCTTGAAGATATGGGACATATCGTAACAGGGAGGTGAACTTGGTGATATAATCATCCATGGTCATTTGCCCCAACCTTAAATCATGAAATTCTTTAGCTTTTTCATCATAGAATCTCTCTGTCAGATACTTGTCTTTAAAGTACTGTTGGAACGATTCCCAGGTGACATCTTGTTCTTTGATACTACACACATTCTTTACTTCTTCCCACCACAGAGTGGATTTTTCTCTTAGCTGATATATAGCTAATCTGGCCTTTAGGTTGCTGTTATATTCATATACCTGAAAGTACTTGTTCATGTTAATTAACCATGCTTCTGCCACCTCCTTAGCCTCACCATCAAATTTTGGTGGTTTAATCTTTTGAAATCCCCCCTGCAGTTCTACTTTCTATTTCTTAATCTCTTGTTGATCTAACACATTGCCAGATTCTACTTCATTGAAATTTTTGTTTTTGCTTCACTGGGATGGACTTCTCTCCAATCTGTGTGTGGTGTTTTTTTCATTTGTTGTTCTTCTTCATCTTGTATACCTCCGTTTGTACTTGGATGTTCCATCTCCTGGTTTTGTTCGTATGACAGACTCTTTAATATCTTCTCCTGATCTTGTAATAATCACTCATTATCCTTTCAGAGACGTACCATTTCCTCCTGTAATTGTTGCACAGTATTCAACAGGAAAATAGTTTGGTTATGTTCTTCCTCAAGCAACCGGCTAGTTTTTTTATGTTTTTCGACACTTAACTGAACCCACATTTCTGGGTTCATCACTAGTTATGCTTGAGGTTCTCCAGAATCTTGTGGTGGTTGTGATGCTAATCCTCTTCTCATTTTCTTTCTCTGTGCATTAGTCACATACACAGCTTCATCGTTAGTTGACCATTAGGGTCTCAGTGTAGAAACTCTGCTCTGATACCACTTGTCACGTCTAAACATACCCACATCATATATATATATATATATATATATATATATATATATATATATATATATATATATATATATATATATATATATATATATATATATATATTATTTTTACTAAGCAATAGTAACTATTTTATTTACCAAGATGATTTCATTATTGCATAACCCATCTCCACATTACACTATGGCGGATATGGACTTACCTTACAGCAATTTTCGTATTTCTTTTTCGGTTTAATGTTTAAGTTTTGAACTATACATATAAGATCGCTCTCAAATCAACATTAAAAAATTTATTAGAACCATTAATATGAGAGCTACCTGTATTGTACAAATTCTAACTGGATCACTCTCAAATCAAAAATAAAACATTTATTGGACCCATTAATATGAGAGATACCTGTCTTGTACAAAGTCTAACTGGAAAACCTGTGAATTAAAGAGGAAAGTACACGTGTATAATTCCTTACAACAGTTGTTGGTCTCGAATTAAATTTCATGGATCCCCAGGATACCTATCTATCCTCCTACCGTCGATCTTAGATCATATCTACGGTTGATATTTGAGCGGGAAACTGATATGGATAATCACACCCAAACCCTAGTTTCATTTACCACTTGGTTGTTTCGGGTTATGAGTCTCTGCTCTCTGGTTCAATTTTTCATTTGGCAAGTTGTCGGCCTTCGACCTTGTTCCGACTTTGTTTCCTGCAAACTAAGTAACAGAAGCGGGTTTCGCTTCCACCAGCATTACACCTATAGAGGAAGTATTGAGCACTTGGCGCTTCTATAATTTCAGGCTCGTGACTACGCTCGGCCCTAATCAATCCTTACTGTTGAGCAGGAGTTTTCTTTGCAAGCTACATGGGTAAAACTAAATTCTTCCCATGTCTCAGCAGCTTCGGCTTTGTTACTTTCCACTTGATTTCTTACTGATTATTATGACATATACTCATTTTTCTTTGGCTCGGCCTTGATATGGTTACACAGTGCCGTCGGCGGGAATCCATGGATGGATTAGTCCATAACACAGGTAGATTTTCTTTCCAATTCAATTATGTCGAAAATTTCAGGGTTTAAGATATACGAAATCGAATTTCTATGTTTCTCTTTCATACCATTATTCATTGGTTCAACTATTTTGTTACTGGGTGCAGGGTAAATCTCATTCCATTGCCATCTGTTCTCAGGGTTTACTCTTCAATTATTCTTGCACCTCTCTCGGCCTTAGTCTAACATGCTTCTCATTTCCCAGGTACTCTGAGGGGTTTTACCTCATTTTCGAAGGCTACCTTTGTATTTATTTTAACAGAAAAATGCTCGACAGACTTGGATTTGTATTGTATAAGGAAATTCGTGAATATTTTCTCTTAATTATGTATGGGTATAATGTAAGAAACAACTCTTCTCTTGTGGATACCTGCCACAAAGGTTTTTACAAATTTGTCTGTATTATCCATTTTACTAGAGGACTTCATAAGAAAATGTTCATTTAAATACTCTGGTTAGACTCTCTCCTTTGAATCGATGTCTTCAAGCTTTTCAGATCTTCTATGGAACCTGGTTTATAGTTAATCCACTTTCCTGTGCCAGAATTTTACTTGTATCATTTTAATGTTCTGGATATTTAATTCGATTGTTGACTCGACAATTTGTTCTATTCCATTATGATGAACAGTAATACATAATTTTTTTGCTAAGTTTTCCTGTTAGTTTTACTGTTGTGAATTGTAATAAGCTTTACTAGAGTTTTATAAAGATTCTCCTGCATGTATATGATTTCATGCTTGTAATCATTATCGTTTGAACTGTCATAACAGGTTCACTCATTTATTTCTCCATTATGGGTTTTTCAAGAGTAACTCTATTAATCTTGACTGTATAATTTTAATCTCACTTCATTGTCTAAGAAGTATTTTTGCATAGCTTTACCAATGCATCTATAGTCTATACATTTATAGCCTATGAGGATGGTATGTTTCGACCATGAGTTCATGTTTTAGAAAGACTACTTTTGCAATAAGAGAATGCACAGATTATTGTAACCTGCATAATAACGGTACTAAATCTTTCCTTTCATCATATTTCTCTAAAGTATTTGTTTTTGAAGATAGATATTTATTTCAGTTCGAATCTGGTACTGTTCGACTTAGTTAAGGTGACTGGACCACCTATCTTAGTGTCTGTGCTTAGTTTTCATTATATGGACGAAGTATCATGGGTAGGGTTTTTGCCCAAACCCAAGATCAACAGTCCAAATATTCTCTCGAAGCTTTCACTTTAAACTTAACCGAAAGTTTCGATTTCTATTTCTCTACTTTATTTATGAATTTTCTCTTTCACTGACAAATTCCCAGTAATTCAGTTAACAATATAAAAAGAATAGAGAAGCATAGTTACGATATTTATCTATAACAACCTTCTTTACATCATTTCAAATATCTAACTATATTTGTGTAGTCCTTCCATCACTAACACAGTTTACAGAAATAAATACTATTCATCTATTATTTGCATAACTGCAGAGTTTCCAGAAATGTTACACTTGTTTCCTTCTGTGAGCATAGCTTCAGAATTTTAATACTATCTACACAGAAATACTGTTACTAAATATTTACAGAAGTCATGATATATATAACGAATTTCCTTCTGTAGTTAAAGAAATCAAACAAAAATACATAAAGTTTACTTATCTGATTAGGAAATTTTAGTTGTGGTCCTCCCAACCTTTAGGAGAGGCGATTACGTCCTTCTCCTACCCTCGTGCTCCAATTTCTGGATTGGTATAGGTTAACAATGGATTCTTTTTTGCTATGACCTCAGGACAACCAGTCCAGCTAGCACCAGAAAATTAGTTTCAGGTTTTTTTGAGTGTTTTTCCATTGGTCTCTACCAGCTCTGGAAAATTCCACACTCCTTCCTCCAAAACCAGAACAACCCCTACTCTTCACTGGGATAAAATTTTATCCTCATAGGAGCAAGTAACTGTTTCCAACTGTCCCCAACCACTTCCAATTCTTGGAAAACATTTTACCATCAGCTTTTTATTTACTTTTTATCTAGCTTATTTTCCATAACAATGCTATTAATTAAAATAAAATAAATAACATAAATTGTCTTAGGTATTCCTTAACAAATATATACAAATCACTTGACTAATTAACCAACTAATTAGCAGCAAATATAGTTATGACATATATTCAATATTATTATTTTGTAAATGTATAGAATATATTAGTTATTATTAACCTAAGTTATTATTTACTCAAAAGTGAATATATTGAGTTGGAAAAAAATTTCATATAAAATAAATTTCAAATGTATAACAACTATTAAAATTGCATATTTTAATAATGGAAATGTTGGAAAAATTTTGGGTGAGGTAGCTAGAACCAAATAAAAAAACAGTATTACAAGTTAAAGTACGAAAATGACTATTCAACCGTTATTTTTATTTCTTGTACGAAAATGACTATTCAACCTTTATTTTTATTTCTTTTAAATATATATTTGTGAATTTAAATTCAAAAAAAAAAAATTCAAAATTTTATGCCACTCAAATGGAGTTTTATGTATAAGTGAAATTTTGTACAAAGGAATACTATCCTGGGATATAGATTATAATGTATTATAAATTATAATATTAAATGGGTATAGCTTTTTTAAAATTAGAACCAATTTTTTAATATTGTTCATATTACTTAAAATATTATGGAATGATTTTTTTATATATATAAGTATTATTTTAAAATTAGTATTTTAAAAATAGAATTGGTTTATAAAGATATTTTTTTAAATTAATATTTTTTTATAATAAATATAATGAAATATTAGAAAGACTTTTTTAATAAATAATATATTAAATTTTCTCATTAAACTATAAATATTAAGAAAGCATAATATTAATATATTGTAATCAATTTTTTTTAATATTCCATTCTTATATAATTTTTCCAATATTTCTCCACCCCAACCTTAATAAAAATTATTTTAATAAATAATTGTCAATATATCTATTTAATATTAATACATATAATCTTAATAAATAATTATCAATATATCTATTTAATATTACAACTTAGCTCACAACCTTCTTCACAACTCTTAGATCACATGATCGCTTTGATTCTTTGAATAAAAAGCAATATATAAATTTTCTAGTTATATATAAGTAGATTAAAAAATTTACTAAAACTAGCAATTGCACCTAATGTTGCAAAGGAAACGACGTAAGAAAGAAGCTAGAGAAAAAGCAACTGTAATTAATTTGATGTGGCTTTATATTTATGTTTTAAAGTCATTGGATATATATAGAATGTATAATGTTTGTAAATCCCTTGGGAGTGCTATTATAATTTGTTGTAGATAAAGAAGTAACTGATATATAGATTTTTAGCGACTTAAAGATTGTAACTGATCGAGATGACAGAGTTAGTAAGATAGGGAATTTATTTTTGAATCCAATTATGATAAAGAAAAAGAACCCAATTTCAACTTATAAATAAAGATGTCTATTTCATGATGATATATTAAGTTGAGTAAACTTCCTATAGAATATTCCTATCTTCTTGGAATAATGATGTATATTTACTTCCTATTTGCTTCCTATAAATAATGATGTATATTTCATGATGATATATGAAGTTGAATAAAATTCCTATAGAATATTCCTATCTTCTTAGAATAATGATGTATATTTACTTCTTATCTTCTTGGAATAACGATGTATATTTACTTCTTTCTTGGAATATTCCTATCTTCTTGGAATTGATGTATATTTACTTCTTATCTTCTTGGAATAATGATTTATAGTTTCTACTCTATTATGTGTTATGCATCATGAATTCATGATGGTATATCAAGTTGAATATTTCAGACGCAACTTCCTATCTTCTCCTATCTTCTTGGAATAATGATGTATAATGATTTATAGATTCTACTATGTTATGCATCATGAATTCATGATGGTATATCAAGTTGAATATTTCATACACAAATTCCTATCTTCTTAGAATAATGATGTATATTTACTCCCTATCTTCTTAGAATAATTATGTATATTTTCTAATCTGTTATGCATCATTTTGCATCATTTTTCATGACAAATATCTAGTAGAATATTTCAGAGACAACTTCCTATCTTCTTGGAATAATGATGTTAATTATGTTACATCATTTTTCATGAAAAATATGTTAATTATGCTGCATCATTTTTCATGAAAAATATCAAGTGGAATATTTAAAATCATTTTTCATGGGAATATTTCAGATAAAACTTCATATCTTCTCATAATAATGATGTTAACTATGTTGCATTATTTTTCATGAAAAATATCAAGTGGAATATTTCAAATCATTTTTCATGGGAATATTTCACACAAAACTTCTTATCTAATTATGTTAGTGAATTATTGGAATAATGATGCTAATTATGTTGTGAATTACTTGGAATAATGATGTTAATTATGTTGTGAATTACTTTAAATAATGATGTTAATTATGTTAGTGGATTATTAAACTTCCTATCCTCTTGGAATAATGATGTTAATTATGTTAGTGTATTATTAAGCTTCCCATCTTCTTGGAATGAGGAATGATGATGTTAATTATGTAAAATCATATCTTCTTGGAATGATGATGTTAATTATGTAAAAGCATCTCATCTTCACTTATAGATGAATAACCCATTCTTAAAATTTCTCTTTCCTCTCATAGATTTTCCATCCACAATTATGGTAATCCCCAGAGGATTAGGGAATTGCCCACAAGAGGAAGTTGGAATTCTCCCACTGAATTGCACCTATATAAATTTTAGTTTCACATGAATTTAATAAACTACCATTGATAATCTGAAGTGTTTTTGGATACAATTCAAGAACTCTTCCTTCGCCAGCACTCAATAAAATAGTCTTTTTGGATATAATTCAAGATCTCTTCCTTCGCCAACACTCAATAAAATGCATGTGCGAATGCTCTACATACATCAAAAAATAATGTATTTTGCCTTTATAAAAAAATAGGGCATTAGGATCGAATGGAATTGATTTGGGCACATTTTTATTTTTTTGAGATATATCAATTTGGTGTTTGTGAGAGGTTGAGTTCAAATACATATGTATATCCACAGTTTTTAAATTCCCTGTAACTATGTAACATGGCATGGGAGAGTGCCTTGTAACTATGTAACATGGCTTGGGAGATGGGCATGGTTGAGCCCGCATAAAGAAAAAAAAATCAATATTTGTTCCAAAGACTCTGGTGCTTTGTGTATGCTTTTCTTCGAGAATGTGTGCCCTCATTGTAGATCTATGTGTCAGGCTGCAATTGAGCAGCTACATCTTCCCTCATACACTGACTTAGGGTACATGGATTACTGCCAATATAGAAGAGTCTACATCGTAAGTTCCAATCTCAAGAGAGTCTACATCGTTTAAGTTTCATAGTAGAGAGCTTAGCTCAAGGAGTACTCTGTGCTTGCTAGGCACCCACAGCTTGAAAGGTCTACTCAGATAATTTCGTTGACTTACTCTTTATAATAAATAGCATAAACCCTTCTGATGCTCAGTTTGTTAAGCATTTAGGGATTTAATAACACTGAAAGGAAAACCTCTTTACAGTTATATTACTAGGGTTAAGATGATGAATCTATACTACTCTATTTTATTTTAAACAGGACTTAGCCTAGATTTTCCTTTTCATTTTATTTGAATTTTTTCTTTAACCAGAATTGACACGATGAATCTATTCTATCTAAATATAAAATGATACTACATAAATCGATAAACAAAGAGAAAATAAAAGAAATCCATACACCGTCCAAAGGTAGAAACTGTGAATTCCACAATCCGCTTGCAATCTTGGGGCTTGGTTAAATCAACCGGGGAAAAAAAAACATTTTATGCACCATAAGCCTTTCATTCCTTCGCTACTTCCTCCAGTCGATTCCACTGCCTCGCCACCACCACCATATTTTCACCTCCCTTCGTGTACTCCCACGCCATGCCCTGCCGATATACACCACTTGAATATCAACTACTACGTTTCCTCGGTATACTTCCAGAAGAAAATTTTCAAAGATAAATGTAGTCATAAAGTTCCTGGTTACACTCCAAAAAAATAATTCACAGATCAATGTAGTTATGAAATATGAAAAATGCATTACATATATCGTTTAAAAAATCCAGATACTTAAATGAACCCAAACCCATGAAAATCCAAATTCTTCTAAACAGACCTAAAACCATATATGATATGGACCTCACTGTTACTACATTTCACCTAGCCTATACCTGATGACGCTCCTGTGATGAGAACTACCTTTCCCCAAACGGGCTCAGGGCATGTGATGAAAAACATTCGAAGGAGTTTGGAGAAAGAGATTGCTGAAGCAAGCATGAGCAATAGGGGAACTCATAACGCCACATCCCAACCCCACCTCCACCATGTTTTCACAAGCGAGCACATACCCATTATGGCTATAATTGGTTTTTTTATTTTTTTTTCTTTTTGGTTTAGTTTTCAAGTTCTCAGGTAATGTAACTATAATGTTGGTATTATATAGAATGGAATAGTTAAAGAAGAGAAGTATCATGGTTTCCATGTGTTGCTACGCTCAGGTATCGTGTGGCTATATAAGAAAATCCATTTTTCGGTCCAGTAATTTATTGTTTAGTCATCAGGATATGATACATTGGAATGCGTCTTTCTGGCCATTGGAGTCAATTTTTTTTTGTTTTCTCGTATCAAAGACTATAATTTAGTTAGAGCATGAAAGAAAACCATGGACGGCGGGATATGTAACTAAAAAATAAAATCCTCAAACAGATAATCTTAGCATAAAAGAATAAAATTATGTTAAAGCCTAAGAAAATTGTAGATAGCAGGTTTCAAACTTGCAGAGCTTAAAATATTTTTGAACGTCAGGTTTCAAATCTATGAGGACGCACAAGCCATGCAGAGAGGTGTGTGATATTGGTGTCGACATTCTTAGCCATGCAGAGTAGCACGGAGTCTTCAATGCATGAAGTCTTCAACGTGAGGCTGATATGCGTCTATGTTTTTCTGTCCAGGCCATGAAATTATTCAAATTACAGGATGTATTGTATTTCATAGCAAGATGGAAGGTATCAGTAATGCATTTAGTTAGTTAGGTTGAAGGAGCCATAAGATCTAATGGTCTAAAAAATTTCAATCGTTTAACATTTCATCCAATGGCCCAAACATAGACAGAATGACAGCTAGGAAATTTGTTTTCAAATAATGACACCTTATGGCATAAAAATATATTTCAATTCAAAACATCCCAAAGTTCTTATTTTTCATACCTTAAAAGGAGAAAAGGTAAAAAAAAGAGGGTATCTATCGTGAGAGAAAACAAAATAGGAAATCTACCCAGAGAGGAATAACCCAAATGTTAACACAAAATACTCAAAACAAAGTAGCTCAAATCTAGAGAAAGAGTTGTAGAGTTAGAAAAATGAAAACAAAACTTGAAGGAAAACTCTTTAACTCCTCTTCCTCGTTACCTTAAATTTATTCCTTCATCTACCTACATAACTCTCTTCTTCTTTATCGATTAGTAGATAAGTGGATGGAAAGCTCCCTCCAGAAAACCTACCTTCCATCAACCTTCAATTCACAAAGAATAATGTTTTAAAGGTATATCTATATCAAAACAACCATTTACCCATAAACAAAACAATCTGCAGAATTTATCTATGTACATGAAAACAACAAAAGACAATATGCAAAATTTCTTTATAACATCTCCCAATAACCTCGCATGATAATACATGGAGATAGAAAATTTTTACACAATTTACCCATGGCGACTATCCAAATTACTATTCCTGATTCCACATTAACTATTAGATATAATATTCATCATTACATAGTGTAACTTTAGTAAAAGGAATAGTGAGTTACATAACTAATAATAGCCACTGTTATAACATATTAAAATAAAATTTCTAGTGTAATCTTGCATTAGTTTCATGATTCCTTTAAATAAATTAGCTAATCACATAATTGATCTTATAAACATTACAACATGAAAGGAATAAACAACATCAAACAGAAACAATAAGAAATCACATCATTAGACACTGATATACCCTAGAAAATCATAGGGTGAAAAATGACAAATGTTTAATTTTATTATTAAATTCTAGTGAGAGAATTCACCCCTCACTTTATGGGTTATAAGAAAATCCATCCCTTAATAATTATCATAAAATACTAGAAGGAAATATCATTTAAATACAACATATCTATCTAAAATCTATTAAAAACATCATGATATCATTTACCAACAAATATTCAATATTTATATCTTTGTGACTTGTTTGTTCTATCAATGGACCGTCGTGCTGCTTGCACTCATCTACATGGACCATTAGTTCTTTACCTACCACAACGCTAAACATAATATGTCCTTTTCACAAGTCACCACCCTTTCTTTCCATTGTCGTCGTCAGCAAACTTTAATATCATGTTTACATAAAGTATTAATAACCCAATAATAAATCATTATTAATGATTCTTCAACAGCTATTCATGTGCATACATGAAATGTAAATAAAATATTGCGACATGCTTCCTTTAAAAATAATGGATATACCTTAATTATAATCATATAACCATCAAATAATGTCTATAAATAAATACCACATTAATTTTTATTCCCCTCGCACAAGTACAAATTGTTGCAAGACAAAATCACTACAATTGTAATACATTCCTTTAAAAGAAACTAGCACATTAGTGATGATCTTTGTGCATGTGAATTACATAAAATTTATCAAAAGAGATAGTCCTTAAACTATTACTTTTGGCACATGAAAATACTTAAAGAAGGCTAACACAATAAATGTTGTTTTTATGCATGCAAATACATACACTTTCCAAAATAATCTTCCCAAAATAATTCTTAACACAACAGAGTATGCAAACACATGTTTCATTTTCAAAGAAATATAGCACAATAAGGCATGCAAAAAACATGTTTTATTTTCCATAAAACTAATGCAATAAAGCATACCAACATTAACCATATATATATTCCAAGGAAACCAACACATTACTATGGTTTTTGTGATTGTAGATTTATCTTCTTTCGTAAAGAATATTTTCCAATGTAAGCTAATACAACATGCTATTATTTCCCACATACAAATGTATATTTTTCTAAAGAAAAGATAATATAAATCTTGCATGCATATACATCATCTTATTCCAAAAGAAACTAACATAACAATTATGATAGCATAAAAATAATCGCATAATTTTTCTAAGGAAATATAGCTCAATAGTTTTTTTTGTCCATGTAGAGGACATATCTTTATAACATAATGACTATTCTTTTTGTATGCAACAACTTATCATAATAGCCCCTCTTTAATGTATGCAACACATATTTCTTTCTCTAGAATTCTACCATCATTAGCTATTATTTTCATGTAAACAAATACATACTTCTTTTTCAAAAGGAAGTTAATATAATAGTTAATGTATCTATGCATAAGGATTATTATTTTGTTTCACAATAGCTATAGTCCTCTATGCATAAATATATTTGCGACAATCAACTAATCTTTGAGTATGTAAATACATGTTTCTTTTTTTAGAGATCAAGGAAAATAATTATTCTTTGGTTATTCATGGTTTACATGTAACCCTTTTTCAAGGAAAAGGGTATAGTTATTTTAGTTATTTTTCACAAAGAGGCATAAAGAATTTCGAAGAATTTCACAACATATATTTTTAAGAGAATAAATTTATTTAACCTAGGCTTATGCACACAATAACCCTAAAAGTTTTCCAACTATTTCTTACAAACTTAGAACATGTAAACTCGTGATATTTTCAAAAATATTATGTGAATTCTTCACCTTTTATGTGCAATGTTCAGATGCATCTATCTAATGCATCGATTATTTTCATTTAGTGCATATGCATATGTATCATACATTAAATATTTGCATTTAATACAAAATCCTATTTATGCATATTTCTTATGTGTTGAATAATTGCGTTCAATATGAAAGCTTGTCTATGCATATTTCTTATGCATTGAATAATTGTATTCAATATAAAAGCTTGTCTATTTGAATAATTATATTCAATATAAAACGTGTCTATGCATATTTGATATATTTCATTTTCAAGAAATCCAACATAATATCTATTTCTTCCTATGCATGTAACTTCATTTAAGGAAAATTTATTACATTTAATTATTCTTTTTGTGCATGCAAACACATATTTCCTTCTCAATAATTAACACTAATTCATTTCTTCTTATGCATGCAATTTCACATATTCATTTCAATAAATCAAATACAATAGATATTATTCGTATGCACATAAACTTATATGCTCTTTAAGAGTCTAATGTTTCTCTTTACTAGGAATATAATGCATATGCATCATACAACTATCTCCTGCAATCTTTTAATGAAATAACTTATTTTCTTTCTCTTTTTCTGAGTAAAGTTCACATGCATTTCTTTTTCGTGGAGAATGTCACACGAATTCTTAATATTTTTATGTGCAGGGTTTGCAAGCATTGTTTTCAAGAAAAAAAATAAAGCTAGCTTATGCAAAATATTTTTATGCAATCTTCCTCCATATAATAAAGCCAACTTAACTTATTTTTTCTTAGGAAAATGAACATTTTAAGTATTTTCAATAAAATTAACTAGATACTTATATTTTGTGTGCATTAACCATGAAGTCCCATGTATATAGCCCATGTCCAGAAATACCTTTCATTGGAGCCACAACATACCTCACCAAAGTTGTGATGATCAATGCCTCAAGACTTTACATGATGAAAACTCCAGTAGATGAAGATGAAAATCGTTTTTCCAGTTTAAGAATGAATATAAAGAACATATGAAAATTTATTTATCTCAATGAGCTATCATTTTCTTTATTTAATTCAAATTAGTTTCCAACTAAATCATAAAATTTCTTTTTTTGGACCATTTTGTTAAACATGGTAAAAATAATATTTTCAATCGTGAATTCCAACATAAAAGTAGTTTATAAAAGTACTACATACATCCCCTTGAAATAAACATCATCCTTGGTGTTTATCATTAAATTATGCTCATGTCATAAGGATCTAAATAACCGGAAAATAAAACTTTCCCTCTAAAATGACGGATTTTATTTATGGGAAA
Organism: Pinus albicaulis; assembly: GCA_034641835.2. Lineage (NCBI taxonomy): Eukaryota > Viridiplantae > Streptophyta > Pinopsida > Pinales > Pinaceae > Pinus > Pinus albicaulis. Next base: position 966,916,939 of record CM076580.1, on the reverse strand, counting down.
ATATCAGTAAGCCAAAAAAACAATAATGTTTATCAATAGTCATAAGAATTTCCAACTGCAAAGATAAACAATTTTTGTTATCCATCATTTAGCCATTATTCAATGTTTAGAGATAAAAAAAAAATCTCTATACCAACTTACCATTACTTACTAATTACTGTTGAAAATCATCGTTATCTTACCCAATAATTTTCGATTGCAGGTGGTTTCACAACCTCCATGGCAAGCACGATGTAATATATGATCAAAAAAGTCAACATAGTCACATTAGCTATAAAATTTTCAATAAAATGAAATACTTTTAACTATCAATAATTCATGCAAGGTCAAGATAATATTTTACCACAGTACCTCCGTAAGTACTCAAATAGCATCGACCCTTTAATCATCAAAAATATAAATCATCGAACCATGTGCCCAGTATCTTAGGTCCTACTAAAGATATTCACATAGTACTTATAAAAGTACTTAGAGAGTATCCAACTCTTTAATCATCAAAATGATCAATAAATTCACCAAGTGCATATTGTCCTAGTCCCTCCTAAGGAATTCAAAAGATTAGTAATATAATAAAGGAACTTATACTTCTAGTAATTCCTTTTTGAGAATGAGGCTCCTTTCCTGTCAATATCTACATAAAATATTTACACAATTACATAAAAAATTTATATTTAACATAACACATAACTGATTAGTTAATTTTTTCTTCTATGATAACCATAGAAGTATAAGTAATACTACTCCCAACAAGGGGGAACTCGTTTCCATAGCCAGATCGATTCATTTTCACATCCAAAATATTCTCTAATAGAGGCCATATCAGCTCCAATCTGGAATTCCACTAGCAAATCAGCTCAAGAATTCCAATAACCACACAAGGTCTGATACATGACTCCTCTTGGAAGCGTCTCACCTATTCCTCCTACAATGTCCCTTATATGAGGAATTTTGGAACTTCTCCAACATGCTCCAAATCAACACATATTCCTCATGATTTTTCCCCTCCCACCATCTTGGCCAAATTGTTTCCCTTACTAAGGTCATCTTATCTCTAGGGAGAGTAAATTTGAGCATGCAAGTGTTATCAACCCCTCTGGGCAAGCAACCGCCATCAACCCCTCTGGGCAGGCAACCACCATCAAGCCAAGGAAAATTGGTCTTTCACAACTATCCACAACTGTCTAGCATGTGGAATTATCTTTTAGAACTCTTTCCCGCAATACTTTACATAATAAACCATATGCACATTATCATTAAAATAAAATATGCATTTATGTACATAATACACTCATACAACATGGGTCCACAATATATAGATTAATAGGAAACATAATTGACATATAGGTGGTATACATTTTGATTTTCCAAATAACATAATGATGCATATCATAGCACTATACGTTCTCATTTACGATTCCAATTCGCATTGCAACTGTTTACCTTCATGAGTTTTCTTGTTTCCATTAAGCTACCCTTTCTTAATCCCATCAACAACGTTAGTAATAAATATGCATTATTTAAACAAGTATTAATTTTCACACTCATTTTATTTTCATGCATATAATGCAGTCATGCATAATATTATATGCAAATATTCATTGATATGTAAATTTGAATTACAGTTAGGATAATAATCCAAACATTTCCAATTTCCCACAACGTACTGTTACCAACAAACCAACACACGAAGTAACTACAATAATCAATTGTTTACAACTTGCAATAAGCTATAATCAAATATAATTCATGCATATAAGTTTTGTTAGTTAGTCATGAAACACTAAGTAATCAATGCTACCAACCATCTTAATGGATCATGACAACACTCAACCACTAAATGGCAATTACAGTGAAGTCTCACTACTTGTGTTGTTTTTTATTTTTAAGATCTAAAGGGGTTTAAAAAAAAAAAAATCGTCCTATTCAAGAAAATTCCCTATATTTTACATTAATACATTCTCATTAAAAACAATGCATTGTAACTTTAGTCATGTTAATTAAATGTATCATTAATATAGTCATATATGAAAAGGTTCATAGAAAATTTTCAATTTCATTAGTGAGTGCTCAGGATTGCTCACATGTGCAACAAAGGTTTTATTATCTTCTATCCTCATCAAGATTCAAATGTCATGAACACAAGTTTGCAATAGACTTTATTGCTTACTATTCAATGTGGCTATAAAGATGAATTATGCATATCATGTCAAAATTAGTTTACCACATATTTTGATATATATATATTGTTATAAACATACATGAGCTTATGCCCACTAGTATCATACCTTGATTTCTTTGTCTCTTACCAATTCCCAAAAGGCTCCAGTGTTACAACCTTCAACTTTGATACCAAATGTAACATCCCCCGATAACCTCGCATGAAAATGCATGGAGTTAGAAAAATTTTACACACTTTATCAATGGGTAAATATCCAAAGTATTATTCCCCATTCATCATTAACCATTAGATAGAATCTTCATCATTACATAAAGTGAGTTTTGTAACGACCTTAACTTTCAGAATTAACAATCATTCACTAAATTCATACTACACAATTCAGAGTGATATTTTTGAAGCAAAATATATATCAATTGACTAATTAATACTTACCTAGAACTGTGTTTGAAGACGTTCCTGATCCACCATGGCTCCAGCTCTCGTGACCAAACCGTCGTTTTCCTCCCAGCCTATCTGAGGTCAACCTCTCCGATCCCCGGATCCAGAATACAAATCTTCTGGCCGTCGTGCCCAAAACTCCAATAACAATCAATATCACTCCATGACTCTGTTAGAACTCACTACTCATGTCTCACGTAGTTAGAACTCCTCTAATAGCATCCGAGTCAGCTTTCCCACTCACTACTCATGCCCATCAAGTTTACCCCTCTTCTCCTTTTATACACAAACTCCATTCAATATGTTTATATTATGATTGTGGTAGTTATAACTAATACATTCATTATATTCTGGTGAGTTGGGTATTTTCTCAATACTTCAATAAGTCACTCATTACTCTATACTGAGATTTTTTATAATTGATTAGTGGATGTAATAGTTTAGTACACGTGATACATGCATATGTAGCTATCATATGTAGGTCTCATATGCATGCAAATATTTCTATGTTCCCTATAAATCAAGTTGGGTCATTACATATACCCCTCCTTCAAAAAAATTCATCCCGAAGTTAAGTTTTATGTCGTATATCATTAATTATTTAAGTGATTAGTATAATCATTGAAGGGTGGTGTATCATAGTTGAATTTTAGTTTAATATGTGAGAACACTTTAACATTTATGTCTTGATCATTTATTTGTTTACCAATTTAGTAATCACGGCTTGCCCCAACGGAATTCCCAAGCTATTCTAGAATCATCCTATCCTCCCTAATCTCTTCCGCTCCCGTCCTAGCCTTTCTCTACAGGAATATGTCATGGAATTAGTTTTACTGTTTTAATCATCCATAGACCTTAGGGTGTCAGTATCGATTACGTCAACCTGATGGACCAGTAGGCATCCAACAGTCATCATCACACGTCTAGGGGAGTGTGACTCGCACAGTCCTCCCATGACTCCAGGTTTTTGAAGATAAACGGTGGGAAACACCTCCACCCCTCCTAGTAGGACCAGGGTTAACACCTTATCATGGAATCTCAGTGCATCTCAATTGTTCTGGAGTTTTTTCATCACGCGGTCAGTTTGGCAACGATATCATATGCGATGTAAAACACTTGTCCAAAAATTAAAACATTTGTATCAATATATTCAAAACAAATTGTTACCCATATAACAATTTCTACACATTCCAAATATGTTGCTATCTACGATATTGATCCTTGAGTTCATATAACATACTTCGTTAAAGCACTTGTCCACATATGTATCAATATGTTCAAAACAAATTGTTACCCATATAACAATTTCTACACACTCCAAATATGTTGCTATCTATGATATTGATCCTTGAGTTTATGTAACATACTTGGTTATGTTTATCCAATAGGTCTGTAAGTTCATTTTCACACTAAATAGTCAAGTGCAACCACTCTTTTATTTCAATCTCATCATTTTAGATTGATATGTAAAATTATAGATACCATATCCATAACATAATTCATAATTTATATTAGTATCCCAGTACCAACAATGTTTAAGCAAAACTTTCTTCATATTGGTATCCATGTACCAACAATGTTCAAGCAATTTAACATATTCTCACATGTCATAGTACAAAATGACAATCTTAAGTATCCATCCAAAGCAAGGTAAGATTATACAAAAATAAGTTTTAAATGCTTATAAATATAACCCACAGTTATAAATGTCATATAGAATAATCAAACATGGATATAAAAATAAGGGTGTAGCCACTATGTTCTATACTATTTTAACCGATTAACCTTATAAAATTCATATTTTGAGACTCTAAATCTAAATGGAGAAATGCTCCAACCTTTATGATTTCATATATAGAAATGAAATGAATTGAAACAAGAGCACAAAACACTTACTGTTTAGTCGACGCATGATCTAATTTCTTAATATACATTGATTAAGAACTCTGAAACAGAAAACTACAAATGGATCCAACCAATCTTTTAATTCTTCTAATTTATTTGTCTTTTAAGTCTAATTATCTTTGATCTGTAATCAGGATCCCAAGAGATAAGAATAACATTTACTTCTTTATCATGTTATTTCATCTCATCTTCAGCCTAAAATCTAGAAGCCAATGAGTAGGGTTTTGTAGGGCTAATCATTAGGGTTATGCTAGAGATGGAGGAAGAGTGAATTGACTACTCTAGATATCCCTTAGTGAGAGGTTTATTTTCATAGAGGGAATTTTTCACTGCTTGAAATGCATTATTCACTTTGCATTATACTAGGTCTACTAAGGGTGTCATGTTTTCGACAAGATATCAATTATTGACAAATAATAATTTCCTTCTCTTTCAATCAGAAGTTCACAATTTACAAGATATGCATAGTCACAGTATTATTATGTTACAGTTTTGATATAGTCTATTTACTTGCAAGTTTCACCATTTAGAGTCTTAACTCTAGCTAGGATATTACTAGCTTTACCATCATTCCCACTATTTCATTTCTATTATATTGATTTATTTAATAAAACACATAACACATCAATGGTATACCCTCTCCTTATTCTTCACATTATTTGTTTTCTCATTAGTCCTTAGGCCTCATCTTATCACCAACTCTATCTTATTTTCTAACTGTGTATAATTATTATCCTTAATATTTACCTATAAACATTTTCCCAGTTTACCACTTGTTACTCTTAACAAATTAGGAGTTTTCACAACTCCTTATAGGTCATTTCTTTTACCCTTACCAATCATGTTGCTTATATCCTTAAGAAAATTCTTCTTGATAGAAATCATCCTTTCACTTCCTTATACCAGATATTCCTAATATTCTATGTCTACTTCAATTTAAAAAAGAACATTATCAAATTGACTTTGTTTTCTCACCTCTAGTCATCATGGTTTTTCTTTCCTTTAATGCATAAAATCATTACACTTGGAAATGTTGTTACTATTCCCCGACTAGAGTAAGACCCTATAAATAAATTCACTAACATGGATATCGGATGTAATCTACTTATCAGTTTAGGTTTTAAGGCATCACTGGATAGAATTTCCTAATCATACTCTGTGACGTCCATAATCCATGGATATAGTTAGTCACTTAAGGAAATTTTTTATAATGTGACTCTCCCATTAGAGGGAGAAACTATTATAGATGTCGCCTATGTACATAAATTATCCTATAATTGATCGATGTTATTGTAGATTCACTCTTTAATCTAATTCCATTGACTTCTTATATTGCTTTGTGAAACTTTCACTCACTCACCTTTGGTGCTATTTTGTCGATCTCATTATTCTAAGTTGATTACGATAACTAAAATTTATTATCATCATTAGAATTTTTCCATTTCGTTATTTTCCCATCATCCCTAGGTACTATATTCACTATATTATGGTAACAGTGGAGATCAAACTTTGAAATTTTCCACTGCACTCTCTTGGTAACTATATCGTCTTGTTTTAATAATGTGTTTACTACCTTACATGGTGGTTTCTTACTATCTTAGCATATGCTTCATATATTTTGTTTTTTTGGACATCGATATACCCTTATGGTTGTAAATGTATAATTATATATCTTAACCATGACATAATGGTTGAATCTCAAAATGTCCAATTTAGTGAATATTCAGTTATACTAATTTAAACCTTTAGTCTCCTCCTTAAACCACTTATACATATAATTGTATAGTATTTGAAGTATTAGCATAATAACATGGTATAAAATATATTTGCATAAATTCATATCATCAATGGTTATAATTATCAGCTAGTAAGATATATACATGAAAATTTCAACATCACTTGAATAATGGAATGTTTCAATTGCATAAAACAATTAGGATAGTTTCCATTCTAACGTCCAAAAGTTTACAGAAAATGTTTGATGTCTAAAGTGATGTTAATGTGTCCAATTTATAATAATTTGAATGTACTTCAAACTCTACTTGAATGATATACAAAATCATAGACTTTATTGTGGAAAAATTTGTAGCTGATATCCGTGAGTTATCTCAACTCCTTTGACGAATGGAATGTAAAGTAAAAGTAATAGATTTAGGAATCAAGTGGGATTGAGCTCGTTATATGTCTTCGAAACATACATTAGCATTAAATATCACATCTCTTCTAATAGAATGTATCATCCTAAGGTTCATAGCTTTCAAATATCAAATCATATAAAATTTCATTTTATCATTTAAAATCTTCAATTTCTCCCAAAAGTTGAAAACCACTTTTCTTGTCATTTAATATAACATAACACTGAATACTTTGAGTAAATTATCAAAGATGACTTGGATTAATACACCTTGGGTTATATTAGGATTGTTTCTATATTTATGAAATTAAGGCGGTGATATCCAAGAATCAACACAAGACTTCGCGAAATAGTTGGAAACTAAGTTAATTCCCATTGTGATCATTCATCCTAGTACTTTCATCCTAGTCGAACAGACCCCTAGATAAAATTTTCATTCCTCAACACTTAAACCTATGGATTGAAGTTCCCTTGAAGAAATTTCTACCTGTATGAAATCGTTTTTCTTGTGGTTTCCAACCCACATCTATTTAATTCATATGATGAAATAAAACTATCAGTAGCACTAGCATCAAATAAAATTTTAAGTTTTATTCCATTGATAGTACCTGAAGATTCCACAACAATGGACTGATGCACTGCCTGATTATTGTTGACTACATCATTGGTTCTATGATTGCCTTGAGTATTTGATGATGGTTGCCACATTCTAACCATATTCCTAATTTGAGGATTTAATCCATATACAAAACACTCAGCTTGGCGTTCGTCAATATCTAGATAAGGAACATATTTTACCAGCTCCATAAACCTTATCTTATATTCTTCTATTGTTTTATTACCCTGGATTAAACGCGGCCTCCCTGTCCTAAAGAAGGATGTTCTATGCGTAATATTCTTAAAATGCATGAATCTTCACAGACCATAATATTACTTTGTAATGTTTGTCTAACATTTTCTAATCCTAAAATAATAAACTACCAATTCCCACTTATTAACATAGGTTGGTCTAAATATATATTTTATACTCAATGTTTTATCAAATTAACATTTAATGTTAATAGATTCATACCAAGTTTTATAAATATGATTAATAAATATTGTAAATAACAATTTGTGATATAATAACATTTTAAATTCTCACAAATTATTTTTAATCCACTCAACCATCATCTAGTTACACATATCTTTATCCGAAATAAAATTTATTTTATATAATGGAGAATCATTGAGCGTATATTTACTAACTGGAATATACAATAAGATTCCCTTCACCTTAATTATTAATAAATCTATTAATAAATATATTAAAGTCCCTAATAAGTTGATCTTCCCCTTTTCCCTTATAATCTTCATTTTTTTTCTATTTTATATATCTTTTCTCCTATTTCTCTTCATTTTCCTTTCTCTATTTCTATGTACCTTCATTTTCAATATTTTTTTTTGCCCTTATGTTTTTATTTACTATATATCTACTTATCATTTGCATTATACGTTTGCTTAATTTTCTTAGATCTTATATATCTTTATATATAATTGTCCTTTCCATTTTATTTATTATTTCATTTTTTTTGTACATCACTTCTCTTTTGTCTCAGTGTTTCGTATTCTCTCTCTCTCTCTCTCTCTCTCTCTCTCTCTCTCTCTATATATATATATATATATATATATATATATATATATTCATGTATATCTCCCTTCGCATTTTATTATTATTATTATTATTTATTTATTTATTTTTAAATTTTTTTTTTCTCATCCTTTCTACCTTTAACTATTATATACCTCATCTCTCTTTGTTAACTATTTTATGTTGTATTAATATTATATCATGCTTCTTACTACTTATACATCTACTATCTCTTCATCTTCTTCTTCTTCTTCTTCTTCTTTATTTTTCTTTTTATTTTTAATTTTTTTTATGAAATAAAATAACTTCTCTCTCGGCCTAAAGGTTAGAGTGAAGTATAGTCACTTTAAGAGTTCACAAGGATGGTAGGTAGTATAAAAATATTAATAGATATGAAACCATTACAAAAATATTTATCATTGCATTATAGATAGCTCATAATGTTACTAGCGAGAATTTGAACACGATAGAGAAAAATAATAACCATTCCGCCAACGACCCTACATAACCCCAGTTAACAGAGAGCCACCTATCTATCTCTTTTCTTTTCTCATTAGATCATTGGAACTTGCTCAAAACCATATGTTCCAATTCAACGACCTTATTTGGGGCATCTAGTCATAATTCCCCATCAATTCACACATCTTGAATTTGTACGTGGACCTCCTAAATCATGGTGAGAAAGTAAGCACCTAAAAGCATGAGGTTACAATTCAACCTCTAGCTTTTCAACCCAAGTGAAATCGAAAACTTGAATTTCTTTTGGCCCACATTTGCTTTAGGCATCTACATGTCTCTATCCAGATTCAATGACTAAATGTAGTAGTCTCCACAATCAACTTTCTGCGATCTGGGTTTGAAAAATACGTTTTTGGCGAGCTCTTAAAATTTCGGATAGTAGAGGCCTCTACTTCAGTGAATCAACCAAATGGATTATGGAGTCCTGTCTTTCGAATATGGTTTTTATATGTAAGGTTAAACGAGTTCGAGTTCGAGTTCAAGATCACAATGATAAATATGGCCATAAAGTTTTGTGATATAGTTAAAAGGTAAAAGGTTTAAAGTTGAATTATGTGTGTGTGTGTGTGTGTGTGTGTGTGTGGAATTATTTTACAAACCAATTTAAAGCTTTAACTATAAATTTTATATAATATTTTATATCATACAATTTCCGTCATTAATTAAACGACCCCCAAGAGGAAAAAATATAGAAGAATGATATTGTGAAAAACGTTAACAAAATTTTAGACATTGCGGATGTAAGTTATCTTCTCCATTGTAACCGAACTATTTTTACATAAGTTTTCACTTTTTAAAAGAAAATATGGTTGAAAACTCATATCTCTAACTATTAACAATCAAATTATTTCTAATCTAATAGAAATCGGAATCACAGTCAAACACTTCACAATTTAAAGAGATGATGTCGGTGTGAACCTCCTAAATTTGGCAAAGTTGAAATTACAATAACTCCCTTTCTAACTACTTTATTACGCCAAATAACTCAACGTGAAGATGTCGGTGGGAGCCTCGTAATGCAAAGGCTAGTTTCATTGAAGTGTATATGATTTGAAATACACAAAATTTGTAAATTTTCAAAATTAACATAATTTGTAAAAAATTTCCAAAACTCAAGAAGCTACTGGACCGCATACGTGGCTTCACCGCAATTGGTTTACTATTGACACATTTGAATTTTTTATTTTTATTTATATTTTTGGTTGTTGTTGTTGACCCAAATTTCCTAATTCCCATCAGCAGAAAATCCACCCTTGGAAGACCTCAACCTGTCGTCATTCCACAATACCTACTCCCAAACCTTCCGCGAGCTACAAATATCTCAAGAACCCACTGTCTACTAGATAAAACCCTCGACCTCGTCATCATTTGTTCTTATCGCCTTGTTATTTGGTCATCGATTGTGCTTCAGTTTAATTTTCGATCCATTCTCCAAATCCCAATCCAGACGACGTAATATCCTACTCTACGGTTTTCATGGGTTTCATTAAAGGAGATTTGATTCTCTATGATCGCTTGAGGGTTAATATCAAATGATTGATTATGTAAGAGATGAATTCTAAATACTTGAAATTGAGGATGGATAGGTCACAGATTTGAAGCGCAAGTCCCAGGAGATTATCCGAAAGCCGATGGACAAATCCTTGTAGAAATATCATGTTGAAAGGTTTGGAGAGAAGTTTTAGAAACATAAGCATCGAAATTTAACACCATTAAATTACCTCCTTTGAAATTCTCAACATCAAATTCTAGCAATAGACAGAAGTCAAAGGATGACAAGATATTATCAACCCATCTCATATCCTCAACGTCATATTCTGACGATTATCAGACACAAGAAGATAATAGGGGATTCTCAAAAAAGTTAAACTTCTCAAGCAAAGACAGTGATTCAAGGTTTAGTAGTGAGACAGAGTCACTAAACGGAGAAAATAAGGTAGAAAATGAATCTGAAAACTTTTCTGTCAGTTATGAGCAGAAGGAAGCTGTAACTGTTGACAAGGAAGAAACAAAAATTGGTTGTGTTCAAGATGAGCAGAAAGCGGATAATTCTATTCCGGTGCAAGATGCCTTGGGTATTTCTTCTAGTAAAAGAGTTTCTCCGAGAAATCCTCGGCTTGAGCTTGCTGGTTCAGGTTTTGAAGATATTATTAACAATTTCAGTGGAGAATACAAGGCGAAAGATAATGAAATCACTGAAGAAGAGCCACAGAAAGAGTGTCGACAACTGTATACACCGAAAGAGAAGATTCTTTTAAATCAACATACACCTGATCTTCAATGAGCCACATCACAAGGAGATAATGGGCATCAATGACACACCCCTATTTGAATATGTAACTTAATTTTAAGATATCAAGAGACAAGTTACTTCAAGTGGCTAAGTGCTACATATACTATTTAAGAATGAAGGATTTCAAAATGATACTTATGTAAAAGCTTCTTGGAAGATTTTAAAGCAGTAGTTTGGGAGATGCTCGAAACCCATTGAGAAAATGACGAGGATACAATTGAAATCCTTGCAACTGAAGTTGGAACTGTTTGAAATACCTGGAACTAAAACTGGAACTATGTCGGTTGATGGAATTCTAACTATTGACTCCTTCAATTGACATTGATTTGAATATCTTCAACATCATTCCAACACGAACCATAACCTTTTCTAGAAAGCCTCAATATTCACCAATATGTCGTTAAGAATAATAACGTATGCAAAGGATCGAAACAACCTTGAAGCATCAAACTATGATTGTTGTCTACCTGGTTGTGGTTTCTGACTGCGTGGTTAAGGGAGGGTCCTTAGATTGGAAATTTAATTTTTTCTTTTTTTCGAGGTAAAGCGAGAACTTAGAAGTGGGAAAAATAATGAGAAGCTCTTTGGGAAGCGAGTACTTAGAAGTGGGACAAATAATGAGAAACTCTTTAGAGACCTTTTATATATTTTTTAATTACAAGCTGCAGATAAAGGGACAAAAAATATCTAATATCTATAGTTCATTTACCACATAAATAGGCAATACAAGCTTGGAAACCCATAGAGATGATTAAAATACCCTAAGATCCACAAAGTCTGAAACTATGCTCTAATACCATGTGTAACAACCTTAACTTTCAGAATTAACAATCATTCACTAAATTCATACTACACAACTCAGAGTGGTATTTTTGAAGCAGGATATATATCAATTGACTAATTAATACTTACCTGGAACCATTTTTGAAGATTTTCCTGATCCACCATGGCTCCAGCTCTCGTGACCAAACCATCGTTTTCCTCCCATCCTATCTGAGGTCAACATCTTCGGTCCCCAGAACCAGAAGACAAGTCTTCTGGCCCCCGTGCCCAAAACTCCAATAACAATTGAGATCACTCCATGACTCTATTAGAACTCACTGCTCATGTCTCATGTAGTTAGAACTCCTCTGACAGCATTCGGGTTAGTTTTCCCACCCCCTACCCATGCCCATCAAGTTTACCCCACTTCTCCTTTTATACACAGACTCCACTCAAGATATTTATTAAAATATCCTCTTTTAATAAATATCTTGGATTTCTAAAATATCTTAGTTTGATTAAACTATAATTATTTAATAAATATCTTGGATTTATTAAATTATTATTATTTAATAAATATCTTGGGTTTATTAAAATATTATTATTTAATAAATATCTTAGATTTATTAAATATCTTGGATTTATTAAAATATCATCATTTATTTGCATAAGTCAATGCTTTTAATTTTCTTTGAACAAAGTATTAGTTTATATTATGATCGTGGTAGGTATAACTAATACATTCATTATATTATGGTGAGTTAGGTATTTTCTCAATACTTCAGTAAGTCACTCATTACTCTATACTGAGATTTTTTATAATTGATTAGTGCATGTAATAGTGCAGTACACGTGATACATGAATATGTAGCTTTCATATGTAGGTCTCATATGCATGTTAATATTTCTATGTTCCCTATAAATCGAGTTGGGTCATTACAAGTTTAGTAAATAAACAATAAGTTACATTACCAATAAATCCACTATTGTAGCATATTCACATAAACCTTTTGATGTAACCATTCATCATTTTCATGATTTCTTTTAACTATATTAGTTAATCACATACGTGATATGAAAAGCATCAAATCATGAAAGAGAATGAACATCATCAAACTGAGACAATGAGAAAGAACATCATTAGACACTGATATACCTTGGAAATTCCATATGGTGCAAAACCAGTAAATGTTTAATTTTATTATCAAACAATCTTGAGGGTGTTCACCCCTCAATCAATGGATTATAAGGGATTCCATCCCTTATCCATTATCATAAAATATTAAAAGGAAATATAATTTAAATACAACATATTTATCAAAAATCTATTACAATCATCATGCTATCATTTACCTATAGATACTCAATATTTATATCTTTATAGCTTGTTTTTTCCATCAGTGGACCATCTTGCAGCTCCCACTCATTTGCATGAACCATTAGTTCTTTACCCGCCACAATGCAAAACATAATATATCCTTTACGCAAGTCACTGTCCTTTCCTGCTATTGTTGTCATCAACAAACTTTAATATCATGATTGCATAAAGTATTAATCAACCAATAATCAACGATTATTAGAGATTCTTCAACATCTATTCAAGTGCATACATGAAATGTAAATAAAATATCGTGGCATGTTTCTTTTAACAAAATTGCAGATGCCTTAATTATAAGAATATAACCATTAACACATGTCTATAAATAAATACCACATTAACTATTATTCCCCTCGGACAAGTACACATTCTTGCAGGACACATCACTACAATTTTTCAGGCATTCCTTTTAAGGAAACTAACATGTCAGTTATGGTATGTGTGCATGTGAATTACAAATAATTTATCAAAAAAACTTTCCCTTCAACTATTAATTTTAGCGCATGCTAATACATAAAGAAAACTAGCACAACGAATGTTGTTCCTATGCATGCAAATGCATACACTTTCCAAAAGAATATTCCGAAAATAATGCTTAACACAATAGAGCATGCAAACACATGTTTCCTTTTCTGGGAAATCTGGGACAATAGGGCATGCAAATAACATGTTTTATTTTCCATAAAACTAATGTAATAAAGTAGACCAACATTACCCATATATATTCCAAGGAAACAAACACATTACTATGGTTTTTGCAAATGTAAATTCACCTTCATTCCAAAATAATCTTTTCCAATGTAAGCTAACACAACATGTTATCATTTCGCACATACAAAACTATAACTTCTAAACAAATGTTAATACAAATCTTGCATGCATATACATGATCTTATTCCAAAAGAAACTAACATAATAGTTATGATAGCATAAAAATAATCACGTAATTTTTCTAAATAAATATAACTCAATAGTTATTCTATCCATCCAAAGGACATTCTCTATAACATAATGATAATTCTTTGTGTATTTAAGAGCTTATCACAATATCCCATATTTCATGTATGCAACACATATTTCTTCCTCTAGAATCCTTCCATCATTAACTATTCTTTTCATGTAAACAAATACATACATCGTTTTCAAAAGGAAGTTAATATTAAGGTTAATTCTCTATGCATAAAGACTCTTATTCTTTTTCACAATAGTTATAATCTTCTATGCATAAAGATATTTACCACAATCAACTAATATTTGAGCATGTAAATACACGATTCTTTTTCCAAGGATCTAGAAAAATAGTTATTCTTTGGTTGTGCAAGGTTCACATGTAACCATTTTTCAAGGAAAATGGTTTAGTTAGTTTAATTATTTTCCACAAAGATCCCTAAATACTTTCCAAGAATTTCAAAACATATCTTTTTAAGATAATAAATTTATTTAACACGGGCTTATGCCCACAAGAACCCTAAAAGTTTTCCAAGTATTTTTAACACACTTAGAACATATAAACACATGATATTTTCAAAAAAATAATGTGACTTCTTCACCTTTTATATGCAATGTTCAGATACATTTTTCTCATGCATCGATTATTTGCATTTAGTTTGTATGCATACCTTCTGTTCATTAAATATTTTCATTTAATATAAAATTTATCTATGCATATTTCTTATGCATTGAATAATTTCATTTAATATGAAACCTTCTCTATGCATATTTTATATATTTCCTTTTCCATAAATTCATCTTAAAAGATTTTACTTTTCATGTATGAAACTTCATTTTTAGGAAAATGTATTACATTTAATTATTATTTTTATCCATGCAAATGCATATTTCCTTCTCAATAATTAACACTAATTTATTTCTTCCCGTGCATGCAATTTCACATATTCATTTCCAAAAATAAAATATAAAAGATATTATTCTGATGCACATAAACTCATATGCTCTTTAAGAGTCTAATGTTTCTCTTAATTAGGAATCTAATTCATATGCATCATGTGAATATTTCTTACAAACTTTTAATGAAATAACTTAGTTTATTTCTCTTTTCATAAGAAAAATTCACATGCATTTCTTTTTCATAGATAATGTCATGAATTGTTAATATATTATATGTGCAGGATTTGCAAGCATTCTTTTCAAGGAAACAATAAAGCTAGTTGATGGACAAGATTGTTATGCATTCTTCCTCCAAATATTAAAGCCAACTTAACTTATCTTTTATTCGCCATATGAACACTTATCTTTTCTTCAGAATATGAACCTTTTAAATCTTTTAAATAAAATTAACCACATACTTATATTTTGCATGGAATAACCCAAAATTCCCATGTGCATACCACATTTTCAATAATACCTTTTGTTGGAGCCACAACATTCCTCAACAAAATTGTGTTGATCAATGCTTGAAGACTTCACATGATGAAAACTCCAATAGATGAAGATGAAAGTAATTTTTCCAGTTTATGAATGAATTTAAAGAACCTGTAAAACTTTCTTTATCTTAACGAATTACCATTTTCTTCATTTTATTCAAATTAGTTTCCAGCTAAATCATAACGGTTCTTATTTTCAACTATTTTGTTAGACATGGTAAGAACAATATTTTCCATCATAAATGCCAATAGAAAAGAATTTAATAGGGATATTACATACTCCCTCCTTGAATTAAGCACATTCCTCGATGTTGATCGTTAAGTTTTACTGATGATATAATATATAAACAACCAAAAGAGAAACCTTTGCCTTTAAAATGAAAGATTTAATTTATAGCCAATATTAATAAGCGAAAAAAACAACAATGTTTATAAATACTCATAAACATTTACAATTGCAAAACATAAGCAATTTATGATCTTTGTCACTTAGCCATATTCAATTTTTAGAGATAAAAACAAAATCTATATACCAACTTACCATTATTTACCAAACACTCTTAAAAAGCATCGTTACCTTATGCAATAGTTTTCAATTGCGGGTTGTTTCACATCCTCCATGGAAAACACCCTCTAATATATGATCAAAAAATTCAACGTAGTCACATTAGCTACAACATTTTCAATCAAATGCAATACTTTTAAATATCAATAATTTATGCAATGTGAAGAGATATTTTTACCACAATACTTCCACAAGTACTAAGAGAGAACCAACCCTCTAATCATCAAAATGATAGATCACTTCACCACGTGCACACTGTCTTAGGTGTTTCTAAATACAACCATGCAGTACTTCTAAAATTACTCAGAGAGCACCAAAATAATTTACCATTGAAATGATTAATAAATTTACAGAGTGCATATTTTACTAGCCCCTGCCAAGGCATTTCGAATATTAGTAATATAATAAAGGAACATATACTTCATGTAATTCTTTTTTCAGCACTAGGCTCCTTTCCTGTCAGGATGTACATAAAATATTTACACAATTATATAAAATATATTTTTTAACATAACACATAACTAATTAGTTAATTTATTCTACCATGAGAACGATAAAAGGAAAAATAATGCTCCTCCCAACCAATGGGAACTTGTTTATAAAACCAGATTGAGTCATTTTCACATCCAAACAGTTCTCTAACGAAGACCATACTAGGTCCATTCTGAAATTCCATTAGCCAACAAGCTAAAGAATTCCAGTGACCACATAGGGTGTGTTACATCATTCATCTTGGAAGTTCCTTACCTATTCCTCTAAGAACCTCTCGTTTAGGAGGAATTTTTAGGGTCCTCCAACATCATCAAAATCAATAGATTTGCAGCAGTATTTTCCCCCTCTCACCATCTTGGCCAACTATTTTCCCTTACTGAGATCATATTATCTCTAGGGAGAGGAAATCCGGGCAGGAAACCACCAACAACCACTTTGGGCATCCAACTGTCATCAACCCAAGGCCTCTTGGCCTTTCACAATTATCCACAATTTTTTGGCATGTGAAATTCTCTTGTAGCACTCTTTCCCACAATAATTTGTATAATAAACCATAAGCACATGATCATTGAAAGAAAAAAAAAACCATATATGTACATCATGCATTCATATAACATGGGTCCACAATATCTAGATTAACAAGAAACATAAATGACATACTCCAGGTATACATTCTCATTTTCAAAATAACACAATCATGCATATCATAAAATTATACTTTCTCATTTACGATTTCTTTTCGCATTGAAACGTTATACCTTCAGATATTTTCTTGTAGCCATTAAGCTACCCATACTTAATCCCGTTAACAACATTAGTCATGAATATGCATTGTTTAAAAAATTATTCACTTCCACAATCATTTCAGTTTCATTCATAGAATACTCTACGCCATAGAAATATATGCAACTATTCATTAACGTGTAAATGTCAATAAGAGTTAGGGTAAAAATCCAAACATTTCCAATTTCCCATAATGCACTGTTACCAACAGACCAACACATGAAGTAATTGTTCTAAATGTTGGCATTGATGGCAAAGGTAAAGAAAGGAGCAGCACCTAAACTATCCATAAGGCAAAAGAGACAGAGAGGTAGCAGAGGCAGCAGATGAAATAGAGGAATTGAAGCAGAAGCAACAGAGGAATTAGAGATAGGACAGTGGAGTTGAAAGGGCCTGAAGGAGAGTAATATAGAGGTTTATTTATGAATTAGGGGTTTAATATAGTTTGCAGATGAATTATTGAGCAATTATTCATTAATTGAGTTTGTATGGCATAGACTTTGATTGAAGACTAAAACCCTGTGGTAAAGACTTAATATTCTTGGGGATGAGTTGGAGCATTGCTTAAATGGAAAAGGTGATGGAAAAGGATAGCAGCAGAAGACAATAGGGAACATGTACAAGGAACAGATACAAGTAGTGAATTGAAGCAGAGTTGTCCAAATGACAAAATAGATTTTCCTCCTGTTTTCATGAACAAGGGGGATTTGTAAGTAATTTCAATTAGTATAAATGAAGAATCTGTTTAGTGGCTCTGAGGAGATGAGAGAATTGATATAATTCTGCTTCTAGATTATTCGAAAGGATCGATCCTCCAAGAGAAAGCGGAACTATACCATACCTGTATATTTCTTGTGGAAGCGGGAGTTAGACCTTCAAAGTTTGTGAACATTGAGAACCTTGAGCAAAAGGGTAAATTTGTAATTTTGTGCACGATCGAGAAAACCGATGTGATTTCGTAAATAAGGGCCTATATATGTATCAATATTAGATGCACTCTGAAATGAATCCATAGCATACAGTGTCATTCGATTTAAATCTAAGTATAGAGCATTTTGAGTTGTACGAGAATGTGCGATAGTTAAAATAATCCAGGACGACTTTTATGTATTCACCATTGAAAGAAGTTTGATACCCCTTAAGTTCTGAGCTAAATTTATTATGTAGGGTGCCGAAATGTTAACCCCTGTATGGAGAGGCTTTCTCAGAGTCCTAGTGTGAGTGCTATGGAGCAGAATGTGATGAATATTACAACATAATGGAATATGAAAGCAGTAAGGATGTAAAGGACCAGAACCTCGAAGCAGGATAGTTATATATATAACGAAAGGAGCGAAGTATTAGAAGCGGAACTCGGAATACGAAACTCTGACTAATGAACAGTAAAAATGGGTTGGCGTTAGTAACCGGATCACGGAAGGACGTGGAACCTTGAGTGAAGGTGAGGAACCACGAGGTGTGAACAGCGACGACGGAACTTGGAGTAGAGGGGCGGAACCACTAAAGAAGAACAGTGGATGCGGTTTAGAGCGAACTGGTGGTTTTCATCGCACCACCTTCGACGGGCAAGCGGTTTTCAAGAAATCGGAGTGATTCCATAGAGCGACTGACACGTGGCATACGAAGGGATCCCAAAACCACTCACACTACGTGCCATCGCGCGTTATTGTTCGCTTATCTTCGCCGAGCGATATCCATCCGATAAAATGAGGCGGCGCGATGCGATAACAACCATCGGATGGAGACGAACATTAGCGTTGGGGCCAATATGCATGTATTAAGCTTTGTGGATTTAAAAAAATGAAATTTAGTGGGTCTATTCAAAGGTTTCCTTCGCGTATGCCTGGAGCATTGAAGTTTATTTTAAACCATAGATTCTTCAAGGAGGTAAAATTCAGCATAAATTCGAAATTGCTCAGATTGGAAATTGGGTTAAGTACTAGATTGAAATTGCCCAGATCGACAGTTGGATTGAGTACAAATTTGTTGTATCCATTTTACATGCACATAGAAAGAGGAAGTATGAGGACTGACAGAGGTAAACAAAGATTGCAGAGTTGAAGAGATGTACAATAAAGGGATTCAAAAGTGCAGTGAACAGGTGGAATATGCAGATGACAGTGAACAAAGAGTATGCAGAACAGTTTCTTAACAGCAGCAGGAAAAGACAAATCCAGTAAAGCCAAAATCTAGAAAATGAGCTGAGCAAAATTGAAATGTGTAATTGAAAATGTGAATGTAAATGTTGTAAGTAATTTTTTATTGTTTGTGATGCATTGGCAAGTCTCCGGTAGGGAAAAAAACTCCCACTGTAGTATTGAAATTAATGCATATTGTTATATTTTTCTGAATGAACGGGTAAAAGAAATGAGAAGGCAGAAGGAAAAAAGTCAGGACTATTCACTTCAAACTTCCTGAGGAATATAAAAAGTCATGTGATGAACTCTATATATAATATCAACTTGATATGAATAAGGGTGGTTAGAGAGAGTAAGGATAGAGAATGAAAAGCATAGAAGATTGAGGCAGAGAAGATAAGGAAGAGAGGAGCAGAAAGAGATGCTACTGAACAGAGCTGATATTTGAGATAAATCAACAAACATTTCTTGTGATAAATTGAGGAAGTTGGAGCTTCCCTATCAATTTGAAGCTTGATAGCTGTCAGTTGTAGCTGACTGAGGTTGGAGCCTCCTATAGGTTGGTGCCTGCAGAAAACTGAAGGGATTTGGAGCTTCCTTGCAAGTTGTAGCTTGCAGAATTGAGGATTGGAGCCTCCTGTGAGTTGGTGCCTGCAGAAAAATAGTGGTGAGAGGGAGTTGGTGCTTGCCTTTGCATCACAAAAATAATAAGATTTGGTTTTCTCCCTTTATGGGTTTCCATTTATATCTGTTGTCTTTATCTGTGTTGCCTGTGTGCTGAGATGATTTATCAAATCTACTTAATGTTCACTGCTCTCATAATAGGTTTAATGTCACATTAATTTAATACTTGCTACAACATATTAAGACTGTTCATATACTAAGGTTGAATACAAAAGTAAGTTGTAAATAAGCTGATGAAAATTTAAAAAGCTCATGTATGTATTGAACTGATTCAACGCCCCCCCCGCCTCTCAGTTCAACTAAGAATTCAACAATTGGTATCAAAGCGGGTTCCTTTGTACCAGTTTAACAACTGAAAGGAGATTCTAGGTTCTCAGGATGGCTAGTAAAGAAGGATGCTCAGCCAATAAAGCCCCTTTCTTTACAGGTGCAAATTATGCCTTCTGGAAAATCAGGATGAGGACATACATAATGTCTCTAGGAATAGAATTTTGGGGTGCTATGGAATTAGGATATGCCCCAAAGGCAACTGACTCAGAGAAAGAATCCAAACAATATTTTGTAGCTAATGCAAAAGCCATGAATTCCATCTTGAATGGATTGTGTGAAGCAGAGTTTATCAAAGTAATGCACAAGACACTGCCAAAGAGATGTGGGATACTCTGGAGAACATCCATGAGGGAGACAAGAAAGTAAAGACTGCCAAACTTCAAGTCTATAGAGCCCAGTTTGAGAACTTAAAAATGAATGATGATGAAGACATTGACAGTTTCTTCCTAAAAGTTGCATAAATTGTTATCAATATGAAAGCTCTTGGAGAAACCATGCCAGAAAGTATAATTGTGCAAAATACTCTAAGATCTCTTCCATCCAGGTTTAATCCCAAGGTGTCTGGAATAGAAGAAACAGCTGATTGGGAGACCTTGACCATGAACCAGCTACTTGGAAATTTAACAGCATACGAGATGAGGCTCCCACAGAAGAAGCCAAGTACGAGGGAGGTAGCCTTTAAAACAGAAAAGAAGAAAGAAGAAGAGGAATACATATGCTCTTGCTCGGATGAAGAAGAAGAAAAGTTTTTCAAGAAATTGGATAGAGGCTCAGGTAAATACAAAGGTAAACTTCCTTTCAAATGCTTTAACTGTGGAAGAGTTGGACACTATGCTGCTAAGTGTCCTCACAACAAAGTAAGGAATCAGGCTCAAGAGTCAGAGAAAAATACATCAAAGAATTGGCAGAAAGGAAAGAAATTCAGCAGAAAATTCTTCTATGCTCAACAAGACAGCAGTACCTCTGAAGATCCAGATGAACTCTGAAGTGAAGATGGAACCTCTGAATTTTTATTGATGGCTATAGAAGAACTTGAAGGTCTCCTGCTAGAAGATGAAGAAGAAGAAGGTGAAGTTGACCTTGAGGGGGAGCTAAGAAGTGCTCTGGAAGAGATTGATAGACTCAAGCTGAAATGTAGAAAACAAAGGGACATTCTCCTCAAGTATGTACGAGAAGAGCAAAATTCAAAAGTCCTTATGCAGCGAAAGATAGAGCTTGAAGAAGCCAAGAAGATAGAGGACATGTTACTTAAGCAAATCAAGGAGAAAACTCAAGAACAAGAGAAGTTGGAAGAAGAAGTAGTATGTCTCAAGAAGAAATTAGAAAATGCTCAAAGGAAAGTGGTTATAAATTCTTCTCAAACAACAAGCTCTAGTAAGTTGAATGAAATTCTGGTTGCTCAAAGATCTCCTATGATAAAAACTGGAATAGGCTATGAAGGAGAATCAAGTAAAAGCAAAGAAAAGGAAAAAAGAGAGATTATTTATGTAAAAGTAAAGAAGAATGATGAAACAGCTCAAAAAATTCCTACAAAAGAAGAAACATGTAATGAGGAAGACAGAGATCAGAAGAAACCACTAGTAGCAAAGAATGTAATAAATACTAAGACCCTTGAGTATGTCAAATTTGAAAGCCATCAAAGGAGATTCTTCCCGCCTATGAAGAATGCCACTTGTTATGTCTGCCACAGGCAGAAACACATTGCTGCATATTGTCATGCAAGGAGGAGTAAATTAAACCAGCAAAAGATGCAAACAGTGAAGAGATTGTCTCAAACAAACAAATGGAGAAAACAACCTTACATCAGGTATGCAAATCATTTCTATGGTTATTGTTTTTATTGTAAGGAATTTGGCCATAAAATTATTCAATGTATAAATTATGGACAAAGATTGATGTTCAACACCTCAAGGAGGTTTATGAATCAAAGAAATTTTTTTCATACTCATAATTCTGCAAAAACTATGATCAATTGATGTATATGCAATCAAGTTGGACATATTCCTTCCAAATGTCCTCTGAAAGGATGTGATTCATCATCCCACAAAAGATACCAAACAAAAGGATGCCTCCAGTGGAAAAAGAAGGAGAATAAGTGTGACCTGGCTCTAACTGCTCAAGATCTGAAAATCCAATGGTATCTGGACAGTGGCTGCTCAAAACATATTACTGGAGGCATGAATAATTTTATAACCTTTGATGAAAAGAAAACTGGTAATGTTACTTTTGGCAATGATAAATCAAGAAAAATCAAGGGAAAGGGCTCAATCGGCTTAGATAATGGCACAGGTAAGGCCCAAGATGTACTATTTGTGGATGGGCTGAAGGAAAATTTGCTGAGTGTCAGTCAAATGTGTGATAAAGGCTGCGAAGTTCTTTTCAGAGCACAAGACTGTGAAGTCAGATCAAGCACCACATGTAAGACTCTGCTCAAAGGTATTCGAACATAGAGCAATGTTTACATCGTGAAAGAGGAAGATGAAGCATGCCATCTTAGAAAACTTGAGGAGTCATGGTTATGGCATAGGAAATTGGGACATCTCAGCTTCGATCATATCATCAGACTGAGCAAGAAGAAAGCGGTCAGAGACATGCCTAAAATAAAAAGGCCTTCTAATACCATATGCAAATCTTGTCAATTGGGTAAACAGACCCGCACATCCTTTAAGGCCAAAGATGAGTTATCAAAAAGAAGACCACTCTAGCTTGTGCACATGGATCTGTGTGGACCCGCAAGAACTAAAACACCAACTAGTTTGCAAAGGATATTCACAAATCGAAGGACTTGATTATGATGAAACATTTTCTCTTGTAGCCATAATGGAAGCCATCAGAATTTTTTTGGCCTTTGCATGCCAACAAGACTTCAAGGTATATCAAATTGATGTGAAATTTGCATTTCTGAATGGAGATCTAGAAGAAGAAGTCTACATGGAACAACTAGAAGGTTTCACTTTAACGGACAAAGAAGACTATGTGTGCAGACTGAAAAAGGCTCTATATGGACTGAAACAGGCTCCTCATTCTTGGTACTGAAGACTGGATAAGTATTTGCAAAAAACAAGGCTTTAAGAGAGGCGGAGTAGACATCAATCTATACATAAAAGCCCATGAAAATGAACTCCTGATTGTTGTAGTGTATGTTGATGACATTATGTTTGGAAGCAACAGAGATGAACTGGAAAAAGGGTTTGATGAGGAGATGAAATCATAAATTGAGATGTCCATGATTGGAGAACTCAGTTTCTACTTAGGACTTCAAATGCAGCAAAAGAACACAGGTACATTCATCTCACAGGAAAAATACTTAAATGAAATGTTGAAAAAATTCAAAATGGAGGACTGCAAACCTGTATCAACTCCCATGATCACGGGATGCAAGTTGTGTACTGATGATGGCTCTGCTGATATAGATCAAAAAATCTACAGATCCATGATAGGAATTCTGTTGTATCTGACAGCATCAAGACCAGACATCATGCTAGCAGTAGGACTAGTGGCTAGATATCAAGCAGCACCTAAACAAAATCACCTTCTTGCAGTAAAAAGAATATTCAGATATCTACAAGGAACAACACTGTATGGGCTTTAGTATCCTAAAGGCAAAAACTTCACTTTAACAACATACATAGATGCAGATTGGGCCAGCTGTGTGGATGACAATAAAAGTACAAGTGGAGGTGCATTCTATCTAGGAGAAAGTCTGGTGGCATGGTTAAGTAGAATGAGTGTTAAGGAGCATAATGCGATGAATATTACAGCGTAATAGAATATGAATGTAGTAAGGATGTAAAGGACTAGAACCTCGAAGTAGGATAGTTATATATATAACGAAAGGAGCGAAGTATTAGAAGCAGAACTCAGAATACAAAACTCTGACTAATGAACAGTAAAAACGGGTTGTCATTAGTAACCAGATCACGAAAGGACGTGGAACCTTAAGCGAAGGTGAGGAACCATGAGGTGTGAACAGTGACGACAAAACCTGGAGTAGAGGGGCGGAACCACAAAAGAGGAATAGTGGACGCGGTTTAGAGCTAACCGGTGGTTTTCATCGCACCACCTTCGACGGGCAAGCGGTTTTCAAGAAATCGGAGCGATTCCATAGAGCGACTGACACGTGGCACACGGAGGGATCCCAAAACCACTCACACTGCGCGCCATCGCGCATTATTCTTCGCGTATCTTCGCCGAGTGATATCCGTCCGATAAAATGAGGCGGCGCGACACGATAACAACCGTCGGATGGAGATGACCGTTAGCGTTGGGGCCCATACGCATGTATTAAGGTTTGCGGATTTAACAAAATGAAATTTAGTGGGTCTATTCAAAGGTTGCCTCTGCGTATGCCTGGAGCATTGAAGTTTATTTTAAACCATAGATTCTTCAAGGAGGTAAACTTCAGCATAAATTCGAAATTGCTCAGATTGGAAATTGGGTTAAGTACTAAATTGAAATTTCCCAGATCGACAGTTGGATTGAGTACAAATTTGATGTATCCATTTTACATGCACACAGAAAGAGGAAGTATGAGGACTGAAAAAGGTAAACAAAGATTGCAGAGTTGAAGAGATGTACAACAAAGGGATTCAAAAGTGCAGTGAACAGGTGGAATATGAAGATGAAAGTGAACAAAGAGTATCCAGAACAGTTTCTTAACAGCAGCGGGAAAAGACAAATCCAGTAAAGCCAAAATCTAGAAAAGGAGCTGAGCGAAATTGAAATGTGCAATTGAAAATGTGAATGTAAATGTTGTAATTAATTTGTTGTTGTTTGTGATGCATTGGCAAGTCTTCGGTAGGAAAACAAAACTGCCACTGTAGTATTGAAATTAATGCATATTGTTATATTTTTCTGAATGAGCGGGTAAAAGAAATGAGAAGGCGGAAGGCAAAAATTCAGGACTATTCACTTCAAACTTCCTGAGGAATATAAGAAGTCATGTGATGAACTCTATATATAATATCAACTTGATATGCATAAGGGTGGTTAGAGAGAGTAAGGATAGAGAATGAAAAGCATAGAAGATTGAGGCAGAGAAGATAAGGAAGAGAGGAGCAGAAAGAGATGCTACTGAACAAAGCTGATATCTGAGATAAATCAGCAAAAATTTCTTGTGATAAATTGAGGAAGTTGGAGCTTCTCTATCAAGTTGAAGCTTGATAGCTATCAGTTGTAGCTGACTGAGGTTTGAGCCTCCTATAGGTTGGTGCCTACAGAAAGCTGAAGGGAGCTGGAGCTTCCTTGCAAGTTGTAGCTTGCAGAATTGAGGATTGGAGCCTCCTGTGAGTTGGTGCCTGCAAAAAAACAGTGGTGAGAGGAAGTTGGAGCTTGCCTTTGCATCACAACAATAATAGGATGTGGTTTTCTCCCTTTATGGGTTTCCACTTATATCTGTTGTCTCTATCTGTGTTGCCTGTGTGCTTAGATGATTTATCAAATCTGCTTAATGTTCACTGCTCTCATAATAGGTTTAATGTCACATTAATTTAATACTTGCTACAACATATTAAGACTGTTCATATACTAAGGTTGAATAAAAAAGTAAGCTATAAATAAGCTGATGAAAAATTAAAAAGCTCATGTATGTATTGAAGTGATTCACCCCTCCCCCCTCCCCCCTCTCCCCTCTCAGTTCAACTAATAATTCAATAACTACCATAATCACTTGTTTATAACTTGTAATAAGAAAGTTAATGAAAACTAATCCATGCATATAATTTTTATCAGTTAGTCATGTGACACTAACTAATCAATGCTACCAACCATCTTAGTGAAACCATGACAAGACTTAACCAATCACTATCTATTACAATCAAGTCTCACTATTTGGCTCATTGTTTATTTTTAACATCTAAAGGGGTTCTTAAAACATCTTATTTTTCTCTTCAAGGACATTCCGTATATTTTACATTCGTACATTCACTCATCAAAAGTAATGCATTCTAACTTGACTCATGTACAATAAATGTGTCATTAATATTGTCATATATGCAAAGGTTGGTAATCAATTTTCACTTTCACTAATGAGTTTTTAGGTTGTTCATCAGGATTCAAATTTCATGAATACGGTTTTTCAACAAACTTTATTACTTACTATTCAACGTGGTTATAAACATGCATCATGTATCTCATGGAAAAAGTAGTCTAATGCATATTTTGATATATATATATATATATATATATATATATATATATTGTTAGAATCATACATGAGTTTATTCCCACTAGTATCATACCTCGATTTTTTTTCCTCTTACGAATTTCCAAAAGGTACCAGTGCTGCAACTTTCATCTCTCATACCACCTGTTACATCCCACTGTAACCTCGCATGAAAATGCATGCAGTTAGAAATTTTTTACACAATTTACCCACGGGTAACTATCTAAATTACTATTGTTGATTCCTCATTAAATATTAGATATAATATTCATCATTACATAGAATAAATTTAGTAAAAGAATAGTAAGTTACATAACCAGTAACAACCAATGTTATAGCATATTAACATAAATTTTTTGATGTAACTTTGCATAATTTTCATGATTCCTTTAACTAGAATAGTTAATAACATACTTGATATTATAAAGATCACATCATGCAAGGAATGGACATCATCAAAGTGACACAATGAGTAATCACATCATTAAACACTGATGCACCCCGGAAACCCCATAGGGTGAAAACCAATAAACATTTAATTTTATTATTAAATGGCCGTGAGGGTGTTCACCCCTCACTCAATGGCTTATAAGAGAGTCCATCCCTTAACTATTTTCATAAAATATTACAAGTAAATATCATTTAAATACACCATAAGTAGCTAAAAACTATTGCAAATATCGTGATATCATTTACCCATAAATCTTCAATCATTATATATTTGTGGTATGTTTGTTCCATCACTGGACCATCCTACAACTCAAACTCATCTGCATGGACGATTATTTCTTTACCTGCCACAATGTTGAACTTAATCTATCATTTGTAGAAGTCACCATCCTCTCCTTCCATTATTGTCGTCAACAAACTTTAATATCACGATTACATAAAATATTAATCAAGCAATAATCAATTATTATTAGTGATTCTTCAACATCTATGCATGTGCATACATGAAGTGTAAATAGAATATTGTGACATGGTTTAACCTTTTATTTTAAGGATGGAAATTTATTTTAAAGTGTATAAATCTTACCGAAACTCACTACTATCTAATATGAAAAGTATATAATTTTCATTGATATCTTTACAAAAATATCCAAATCTCTAGTTAATTTATAGGTAGATTCCATATAATGTTGGCGATTTTTAGGGTAAAATAAATTTATACTTTAAAATTTGGGCAAAATGTTTTTAGAAGAAATGGAAATTGACGAATCTTTTTTTGGAAAAATCATGGAAAATTAACTCACATGCGAATATTATTCCCTAAAATTTTCCATGCTATTTATGTGCATACATGAAATGTAAATAAAATATCATGACATGCCTCCTTTAACAACAATTCATATGTCTTAATTATAAGCATATAATCATCAAAGCATGTTTATAAATAAATACCACATTAACTATTATTCCCCTCACACTAGCACATTGTTGCAAGAAAAATCGCTACAATTTTCATGACATTCCTTTAAAGGAAACTAACAGATTGTTTATCATCTTCGTGCATGTGAATTACATAAACGCTATCAAAAGAACTATCCCTTTAACTATTACTTCTGGTACATGCAAATAGTTAAATAAATTTATCACAACTAATGTTGTTCCTATGAATTCAAATGCATACACTTCATAAAATAATATTCCAAAAAGAATGCTTAACACAATAGAGCATGCAAACACATGTTTCCTTTTCGAGGAAATCTAGCACAATAAGCCTTGCAAAAAACATGTTTTATTTTCCATAAAACTAATGCAATAAAGTATACCAATTTTATCCATATATATATTCCAAGGAAACTAACACATTACTATGGTGTTTGTGCATGTAAATTCATCTTATTTCCCAAAGAATCTTTTCCAATGTAAGTTAACACGAAATGCTACCATTACCAACATACAAATGTATATTTTTCTAAATGAAAGATAATATAAATCTTACATGGATATACATGATCTTATTCCAAAATAAACTAACATAATAATTATGATAGCATAAAAATAATCACATAATTTTTCTAAATAAATATAGTTCGATAATTCTTCTATCCATGCAAATGACATATCTCTATAACATAATGATAATTCGACAATCATTATCTATTCTTCACATAATATTTCTAAAAAAAATAGTTCAATAATTCTCTTATCCATGCAAATGACACATCTCTATAACATAATTATAATTCTACAATCATTAGCTATCCTTTTCATGTAAACAAATACATATTTCTTTTTCAAAACAAATTTATAATAACAATTAATGTCTCTATGCATAAATATTCTTATTGTTTTTCACAATATCTATAGTAGGGAGTGCATAAAGATATTTACCACAATCAATGGGTATGTAAACACATGCTTCTTATTCATCGATCTAGGAAAATAGTTATTCTTTAGTTGTGCAATGTTCACATGTAACCATTTTTCAAGGAAAAGGGTTTGGTTAGTTTAATCATTCTCCACAAAGAGCCATAAAGACTAAAGACTTTCCAAGAATTGCAAAACATATATTTTTAAGAGAATATATTAATTTAACCTAGACTTATACACACAATAACTCTAAAAGTTTTCCAAGTATTTTTAAGTCACTTAGAACATGAAAACACATATATTTTCAAAAAAATTATGTGACCTTTTCACTTTTTATGTACAATGTTCACATGCATTTCTCTCATGCATAGATTATTTGGATTCGGTGTATATTAAATATTTGCATTTAATATAAAAGTCTATCTATGCATATTTCTTATGTGTTAAATAATTACATATGAAAGTTTGTCTATTATACATCAAATGTTTACATTCAAAATAAAAGAGTTTCTATTTGTCTATTATACCTACCAAGATTTGGAAGCATCTAGATTTAGAAGCATTTAGTAAGAATGAAAGTTGATCAAGATTCTGAAACATCTAGTAAAAATGAAAATCTACTCTCTTTAAGACCACCAAAAATAATTCCAAATAACTTAATTTTTAGTTAAATAAAAATAATTAGTTAGTTTATATTAACTATTAACTCAGTAAAAACTAAAAGTGATGCAGAGCGAAACCCACTACAAGCAGGTTCGCCTTCAATTTACAAAATGAACCGGCAACTCAAACTGTATCAAAATGCAGGTTCACAAAACCGATACTTCGACCCTGGGACCTGTGGGTTATAAGCCCACTCTGTTTCCGCTACACCACTCTTATGTCTACATATATTCCAGGTATATGATGGGGCACTTAACAAAACAATCACATTTTGTAACTCGGGGATACATGCGCCCTTTCTAACATTAAACCCCCAACGATTCTCATTATAAAGTCATCTGAAGCACTTAACCATAAATCACAACCCAAACCATAGGTTGATACATAACATCGGAACTCAACCTTTCAACTACAATCTATAAGATAATTCAGGTCTGCCATCGTTTTTAACCTCGAGCCACTTAAATTACGCAATGATCGTCGATCTTCCTCCATGTTCGATCGAACGATGATCACACTAATTTTAATACAGAACTTTAGCACATCGATTTTACGCGATACGGGCAGTATTTTAGTTGTGACGTGGTGAACTTTTATTTGATTGCGTTTCATTTGGTGAAACCACCCCTAGGTTCAAAGGGCAAGTGATACAAATGGTATCGCTTTTAAAACCACTCAAGTTCAAATCACTGCAAATAGAGTTAAAAACATGAGCATTCGGATGAAACCATTCGTCTCTCTCTTCCGATGCAAATCGACCTCCCGATTCAGTTCAACCAAACCAAATCGATACCAATTTAATCACACCCAATTGCAAATTAAACTCTGACTGTATTAAATCAGACTCTACAAAATAGAGTTTCGATGCACATTCAATAATCAGAGGTTTAACACCATTTCGCCCTTCATATGTCATCGATTCTTCGTTCACACAAAGGTTGAGGTTTAATTGGAATCAAATTAAGGCAGAATCATACAAACGTTTGATTGCCATCGATCTGGTAAGGATCGATGGTCAATAATCACTGAAATACGCTCATAATGAACTGCAGATAACCCATATGTAACTTACACGCATTAATGAACTACATAATCTAATTATAAATAACTCACTACGCATATACAAATACACAAAAATCCACATAGTAATTCCTCTATTATATACAAAGACCGCTTACATATATCTAAGGCATTTCAGCCTTAGTAACAAAGTTCACCTCAGACTACATTGTGCTCACTCACTCTATCTCTTCACACATTACAAATTGCTCTTATAGAAAATAAAAAAGATCCTGAATCATTTGAGGTCCACAATCTCTCCTGAATCACTTAGAAACTCTTCATCTCCTCAACCGCACACATGGAAAATATAATTATTAATTAGTTATATAAAATTTCAGCATCGGTTTCAACAATTTCACCCCAAAATTGCATCACTGTTCGCATACCCAGCTTCAGATTCGACTTAATTCAAATCTGTCCAGATGCCCCTACATCAGACTCCCAAGGCACAAAAATTTATGACCTCCTGCTCATATGTCTTCTACAACTGTTAGCAGTTCTACCCACATCCTCTGTGGAACTGCTCCTTGTGATCTCCCCGTAACAGCATGCTTGAACAATTCTCACCTGCATCCTTTGCGGAATTGTCCTCTGTGAGCTACAATAAAACCTCTGCAATAGCAAGTCCTCCTTGCTACCAAGCTTTTCTCCTGAGCTCCGGCTTTTGGCATCTCTCTGGTTCGCTCCTATGGAACCAATTGAGCACTCCTGCTCTAGGCTACTACAATCTTCTCACCTTCCTCTACTGCTACCTTCACAAAACATAAAATCACAAGCTTACAAATTTTCACAAAACTATACCTCTTCTTCATCTGTACGCGAACTCCTTCTCCTTCGTAGGAAATCATTTCCCTACTCTGATACCACTTGATGCAGAGCAAAACCCACTACAAGCATGTTCGCCTTCAATTTACAAAATGAAGTTGCAACTCAAACTATATCAAAATGCAGGTTCACAAAACCGATACTTCGATCCTGGGACCTGTGGGTTATAGGCCCACTCTGTTTCCGCTACACCACTCTTATGTTTGCATATATTCTAGGTATATGACGGGGCATTTAACAAAACAATCACATTTTATAACTCGGCAATACATGCACCCTTTCTAACATTAAACCCCCAATGGTTCTCATTATAAAGTCCTCCGAAGCACTTAACCATAAATCACAACCCGAACCATAGGTTGATACATAACATCGGAACTCAACCTTTCAACTCCAATCTATAAGATAATTCAGGTCCGCCATCGTTTTTAACCTCGAACCACTTAAATTACGCGATGACCGTCGATCTTCCTCCATGTTCGATCGGACAATGATCGCACTAATTTTAATACAGAACATTAGCACACCAATTTTACGCGATATGGGCAGTATTTTTCTTGTGGCATGGTGAACTTTTATTTGATCATGTTCCATTTGGTGAAACCACCCTTGGGTTCAAAGGGCACGCGATACTAGTGGTATCGCTTTTAAAATCACTCAACTTCAAATCTTTGCAAACAGAGTTAAAACCATGAGCATTGGGATGAAACCATTCGTCCATCTTCCGATGCAAATCGACCTCCCGATTCAGTTCAACCAAACCGAATCGTTGCCAATTTAATCACCCAATTGCAAATTAACTCTGACGGTATTAAATCAGAGTCTACAAAATAGAGTTCCAATGCACATTCAATAATCATAGGTTTAACATCATTTCTCCCTTCATACGTCATCGATTCTCCGTTCACACAAAGGCTGAGGTTTAATTGGAATCAAATTAAAGTAGAATCATACAAACGTTTGATTTCCATCGATCCGGTAAGGATTGATGGTCAATAATCACTGAAATACGCTCATAATGAACTGCAGATAACCCATATGTAACTTGCACGCATTAATGAACTACATAATATAATTACAAATAACTCACTACGCATATACAGATACAGATACACAGAAATCCACATAGTAATTCCTCTATTATATACAAAGACCGCTTACAGATATATCTAAGGCATTTAAGCCTTAGTAACAAAGTTCACCTCAGACTACATTGTGCTCACTCACTCTATCTCTTCATACATTACAAATTGCTCTTATAGAAAATACAAAAGATCCCGAATCATTTGAGATCCACAATCTCTCGTGAATCGCTCAAAAACTCTTCATTTCCTCAACTGCATACATGGCAAATCTAATTATTAATCAGTTACATAAAATTTCAGCGTCGGTTTCAACAATTTCGCCCCAAAATTGCATGACTATTCGCATACCCAGCTTCAGATTCTACTTAATTCAAATTTGTCCGAATGCCCTGCATCAAAAAGACTTTATTGAATATAATGTAACTTCCAAAAATATTGTTCAAATAACTATATTATTTTTTGTTTAAAAACCACCAGAAATAATTCCAAATAACTTAATTTTTAATTAAATAATAATAATGAATTGGCTTCCATTAATTATTAACTCAAGTAACAACTAAAAGACTTTATTGAGCATAATGTAACTTCCAAAAAAATTGTTCAGATAACCATGTAAATTTTGTATTTAACAACAGTTCAATTAAGGACGCCACTGCAGGTGTCAGCTATAATCATTCTTGACCCATACAACGAATGTAAGGCAGTGGCAATTTAAAGATGAAGAATGTACGTGTGCATGCATCTCACCAATTGATGTGTAACATGTAGGGTATAGCAGAGTCAAATCAACAGACATTTTCTTGCATTCAATGATACACACGAATAATCTATTGCGATCTGGAGAAAGCAATCGCAAAGCATCACAGGCAGAAAGAAAGTCCTTTCCTCAACTCATAACGAACCCACTATCAACCATATAGTCCAGGCATATTGCCCCCTTCATGCTAAATATACCTGAATATGTAAAACATTTAACAATCACACCAATCATGGCCATTCAATGCGTTAACTACTGTTGTGATCTTCCAAGTTGCATACATCCAGTGCCTGTTACAAAATAAGGTAAGAAATCATGGTGATTCATTGCGTTAACACTGTTGTGATCTTTGTGTGCAGAACAGTGAATCTTGCAAGTTGCATACATCCAACACCTGTTACAAAATAAGATCAGAAATATTCAGAGTCGAAGGTGTAATTCTTGGAGCTGTGCCTTCGTTTAGTACAGGACAAAGCTATGGCAGACTACCATGGTGAAAGCAATGAAATTAGAGACCCTTAGTAGAAAACTCTGGACATTGGTAAACTAGCCATGCATTTTCCTGATAGCCTGCAGTCCCGATCAATGATGATCAATGATAAGGGCAGAGATGAAAACAATATGTATTATTTCTTATACCAGAAATGAGACCTGAAACGCAAATACATAAACACACAAATAGAAATAAGTACAACACACATATTTTCTACTGGTGCACTTGTAATAATCCAGACACAATACCATGTTTGCTCCTTAACATCGCATTGGAAACTGGGTGTGCAGCTCAAGAGGAGATATCAGCGATGAAGCCACCATTCCAAATTATGATCAGATGTGTGGGTTTGGTAGCTCTGTTCTTAAAGCTTTCTGAATGGTACATGGAGGTTTTGGATTTGAGTATTACCTGAGGTAGAAAGTGCAAAGTTGATCAGCTGGATTAGAAATCTGCAATACAACAGAAATCCATACAATAAAGGGGACATGTAAGACATTACAGTGTTCTCTGGGACAGAAACCTTTAAGTTTCCTACCAGAGACAAAAAGTTAGACAATCTCTTGTGATTCACTAGAAACAACAACACTAAACTAACAACCAGAAAAAAATAACACTAAACCAACAACTGATGATTGATGAGGGGCGTGTTTACTCAAAAAGTTGGAAAAACTAAATTCGAAAACACAGTTCTTTTCTAGAAATTCAATAAACTAGCAAACACAGTTTTTTTTACAAAAATTCATTTTACGCTAATAAACGTTTCCATTCTGATCAAGCAAGCTTCTTCTACACTCAGGAAAAACTAAAATATTCACAGAAGGAATTGATACGGGGTTTTACTATATAGATAGTCACCTTGTGCGGGCGAATGTCCCTTTTTGTGAAAAAAGAGCAAGAACATAGCTTCTTCATTGTAGCCATTTATTGCTGATGCAGCATCATCAAGATTCTCTCCTCACATGTCCACAGTTGGGCATTTACAGAAGCAATATTTAAGGACACCTCCACAAGTGGGCATTTACAAAAGCAGTATCTAAGGACACTGCCTGCTCTGGAGTAGTTTTTCCATAAACAGCTAAGAAGCTACCTCAACAGCATGCAATAATATTGGTTTACTTGGGCAATATAGATAACATCTGGGCAAGGTGGTATGTTATTCTACATAGATACTATCTTTCCCATATTGAGAAACCCCCTTGAAACACTAACAAGCAGGTAACCCTAAAAGTAATGCATCCCCGAAAACCCAATCCCCAGTGAATTAGCAGTACTCTACATATTTAGAAAATAGAAGGACAGATACTTAGCCATAGTTATCATACTGTAATTAGAAATATGGCAGAAAACCCCATTGTTGGACATCGAGGTATGAATCTTGATGACGCTGCAGCCGCAAACATTGGCTGAAACCTATATCCATCCATGCTTTGCTAGAATCATCAACCCTAGCAAATACCTAATGGAGCAACAAAATTTACAAAATCTCAGTGAAAGCCACATGCTTATATAGAATTCTTCTGAGTGATTGTGTACCCGGTGATTCATGTCATTCCATGAGATGAAACTATATGAATAATAGTGAGGGAGATTAACTTCAGTGGCAACAGTCAGTTGTCACATCGTTGCAGCTATTTTCCTTAGAAAATTAGGTCATGGGACTCTGGAGGCGGCCATGGTGAACAGCAAATTAATTTGACCTAAACGAACAACCAAATGGGAAGAAACCGTAAACAATTGAAGTCTTGCATGCATTTCTAAGTACAGTGTCGGAATGCTGAATGCTCTGAGTGAGTTCGCGGAAACCTACCCAGTAGGGTTTGAGAAATTATCTCGGAGTTAGGCCTGGACGGGCAAAAAGGCAGAATACGTATATGTGCGGTTGGATTCCATATCTTGTATCGTGGTTGGTTCATCGTACGCAGGTGAGCGTATACCCTGGGATTTAAGGTCAATTTTGGGATTTGTAATCATCGGGTTCGCAAAAGTAATATTTCTGTTTCTGAGATGTCCACTTCAACGAATGTCCTTAGGTTGTATTTTCTTATAGGTGGGGACTCCGTGACTTTTTCCGTAGCCTGTATTCATTCTCTGGCACTTGGCATACATACTGTGAGATTGATTGATGTGGGGGGACCTCCATGTGATCATGCTATCAGGAAGGACACATCCTGGTATACCATAGATTAAGGTGGCAATGACCAATATACCGCGACAAGATTCGGAGCTTCATAAAACCACGTTGGTATTTGCAAACATGAAATATGCTTGAATTGCTATATTAGTGCACTGGCTTTGGTGAGGAGGGAGCTTTTCCAAATTTTGGATACGGTTTTAAAGTGATAGGTTGAGAATGTTGTAGTTTCAATTTTTCCTAGTTATTTTAATGATGGTTGGGGAAGTTGAATGTGATGTTGTATTTTCAAAATTTTGTTGAAGTTAGTATAATGATAGTTGGAAAGGTGAATGTTATCCTATTTTAAAAAATATATATGAAGCTGTAAAATAAATGAGTGAGTTATAAATATAAGAGGTTTTTCTTTTGGTGAAAATTATTTAATTGACAAATTTTATTATGTTTTATAAATATAAATAAATGAGTTATAAATATAAGAGTTTTTTTGTTTTGATGAAAATTATTTAATTGGTAAGATTTATTATGTTTTATTTATTAGTATTAAAATGTTATTTTAAATTTTAATAAAATATATAAAGAATGAGTGGTATTTTTAATTAATTTAGTTGAAGATATGAATATGGTAAAATTATATTTTGGTTTGAAATATGTTATTTAATTTTTTTGGATATATAAAAGGTAAATTATTTTTGTTATTAATTTTTTGGAAAATATCCATATAGTCATGAAGTAGAGGTCCATTTTTTTTAAAGCATTATTGAAATTAAGTGACTCAAATGTAACACATAACAAGAAGAATCTAACCAAAATAAAATTGTTCACTTTTCCATTTGATTCAAAAGTACCATAAGCTTTAAAGACCTCTATAATATGCAATTTCAAAACAACTGATTTGGACATTTTAATAAAGAAAAATTGAAATTTGTTAAATTCCAAAAAAAATATTGAAAATTGATGTTTAGAATGTTTAAAATTGTTATATTTATCTTATGTGAAGAAAGTTAAACATTGTATGCTTTTCATTTTATCTACTTTCCTATAAGTAATCAAAACAAATCATTTTTGTCATAATTGTAATTTGTTTAATAAAATTGTTATTTTTTACATAAAATTTAATTGAACCCCCTCCAATACCCTAGTCATAACTTGATTGTGTGATGTTAAATACCACTATAAATCCATCTTAATTACCGATCTAATATGAGTGGGGCAGGATCAAAATTCTTCATGTGCAAAACTCTATCACATGATACATCTCAATAAATTATATATATATATATATATATATATATATATATATATATATATATATATATATATATAGAAACACATATACCTAAAAACTACCAAAACCTAAGACTACTTCAAATAATTTAACTATAAAAACTTATTTTTTCAATTTCTTTATATATATATATATATATATATATATATATATATGAGAAGTTGATATCAATATAAATGAGTTAATATAGATCTTCAAATAGTTTTTGAAAACCTTCTGTTAAAATATTTTTGAATTGTATAAGGTTTAAACATCTTACTCACATTTTTTTATGTTTTGGTTACTTTATTTCATTTTAAAGTTCATATGAAATAAAATTTAGTCATATGGAAAACTAAGTAGACATGCATAGCATATTCATTTTTGGTCATTTTGGTCTTTTATTAGAATTCTTCATCATACTAGGCTATAGAATGAACCTCTTTGCTTAATCATCTTTACACATTTTATCATACTAGCATAGATCCAAGTATGGATCTCACATAAGCCTAGAGGGATCCAATTTATTTCCTTGCAAACTTCTTTAGAGTGTAAAATAATTTATTTTTCATATTATATACACAATTGTTTAAAATGATATATGATGGATAGGCAATTGACATTAAAATATTTACATAACATGTATATAGAGATATTTTATGACACAAATTAAAATGAGTTTTTATTATTAACACGTTTTTAAGTATATGTCAATATTAATTTATATTAAAATATTATATCAATAACCAAATTATAATATTTAAACATCTTACACACATATTTTTTACTTCTAATTACTTTAAAACATATTCATTTTTTATTATTATAGCTGACATTATTATTTTTATTTAGAACATAGTTTTTAACTTTAACTAAGGAACAAGCAAACTTACACATCCCGTGTATTGTAGAATAGGTCTTTCAGGGTAATGATTAGTCTTAATCATATTCCAAAGTCACTCTATGCAAATTATAATTTAAAAAAAAAACCTAAAAAAAACATCATATATATGTTGGAATATGTAATTCCTACTTGTCTATGGTTGTAACTCTCTATATAAGGAATCTGTTCCTACATCATAGGAGGTAGCTAGAACTATGTATATTCCTAGTTTAGTGTGTGGTTGAGATATTCTCTCAACCACATTATTGTGTGTCCAAGATATATTTCCTATCTTGAGACTAATTCATGTATAAATGTGTGTAATCTCTTTGATTAATAATATGGTTTGCATAGTGAAGGTTTATCTTGGTATCAGAGCCCGAAGGGCCTTTGGCCCTTCCTGGGCATAGGAATATAAATCACTGTATTTGTATTGTTTTAGTTTTGTTTGTCCATCGAATACATGCTCTAAGAGTTGCAGATCGATCATTCCTCAAGGCGTCTTCTGTTCCGAATTTTTTATCAGATTTGAAATAAGATGGAGCGCTGGTGGTGGTGGCAGTACAAGCTATGGATTTGAGTGCACAGAGGAGATCTGAATGCCCAGAGGAGTGCGTGTGGATTGAAGTGTGCTTGTGATCTGTTGTATTAACGCCTTCATGCAGGAGGCCGAGTGAGTGTGGTGACTTCTGTGGTTTCTTGGAGAAGAAGTTGTCAATCCCTACAGCGAGAGGCACTTAAGAAAATCAGAATCGCCCGGAATCTGTTTTTTTTTAAATTATCACTGGGTGGTATTGATTCGTCAGTAAGAAGTGACCTACGTTGATCTCTATTTTTACATCTCTGCCATGCATGATTTTGAATATTAGTGGTTGATGAAAATTATGGCATGTTCCTGTCTATAGAATTTTTCCCCACCATGTGCATTGCTCAGAAATTTTGTAGAGCCGAGGATTTTCCAGCGCCAACCAAAAGCCATCTAGCTTCAATTCTGATCAATTGGGAGAAAATTTGGTTGATTGAGGAGGTGTCTGTGTGGGAGTTAATTAGGAAATTGGGCGTTGTGTCTCGCAGTGGTGCAAAGATTTCTGCAAAGTAATTTCGCAGATCTGTTTTCCTGAATATCTGTTTTTTTTTGGACGAGCAGGAGCTGGCAGTCGGATTCTTGTCCTTCCTTGGTGGCAGTTATTTTCGGCCTTCTTGTTGGATGGTTATGGAAACCCAGGTGGGCTGGTCTCGTTTGCCTAGGGATGAGGTCCAAGATTCGATTTACATGGACTTCCCCTCCTGGGTTCAGTGCCCGTCGTCTTTGGTTTGCTATAACTACACTCACTGCCTTCCCTGTATTGAGAAAGTGTGGTCTAATTTTAGCGATTCCAGATTTTCCACTGGAAGAGTTCAAAAGGGGGCAACTTGGATTGGGGTTGTATATTGAAGACATGATGTGCGTGTGAAGATCTGGAATCAGATTGCTTGTGGGGAGCTGAAGTCGAAGGTTGTAGATCGAATGTTTCTTGCCTTGGATCACTACAACAGAATCACAAGTAGGGCTACATAAATATGACCAAACCTTGCAAAGGTTGCATATTGGTTATAGCAGCATGAGCTAAGTGTTATGATGGCTGCTTGTGATACATTTCAGTTTGGTGCTGTTGAACAGCACCACACAAGGTTTATGACAAGGATCTGACAATTGTCGCAAATGAAGCCATTCAAGAGGCCAGTCGAAATAAGTCAGACATTTTCCTTGTAAATACAACTGGTTTGAATGCATTGGAGTAGATCGGATTATTGATAATTTGACTACTAGGTTGTTGCATGGCGAGAGGGTGGATGAGGCCACTAAGAAGGGTCGAGTCCTGAAATGATGGTTTTTGTTTTGGTTTCAATTCGTTTTAATTTTTCATTGGAACCAATCGGTGGTGGCTTCACCCACATGCTCGAGTTGAACAACACAGATCTCAGGTTGGAAGATTTATTTTTTTGTGATTTATATGCAGTTACCAGATCCATCTTTGTTGCAAAGGTCACCTGGTGTCAGTGCCGGTTATGTTGGTTATTGGTGGCTTTTTGTAGAAAATAGGTTGATAATTTGTTGGGTCTTCTGCAGGTGTCAAAAGAAGTGCGAAAGCACGCGGAGTTGTTGGGAGGCTTGCAGCTTCCTTTGTTTGGGATCGACCTGGTTGAAGGTTGAACACACTTCTAGCATGGTCTCGTGGCGCAACAGTGAAGTGAGTCGAGGGCAGTGTGGTGAGTTTCCTGGACGTGATTATGTTTCTATACAGGGTGAAGATGAAACTAAAAGTTCCAACATATCTACTTTGATGAAACAAATTGTCAACGTGAATTCCTTTGTTTTCCATGTTGAGCCCGATCAACTTAACATGTAAATGCATTCATGTATATCTAGTTAAAAGAATTAGATGTTGTATTGTTGTGATATTTAGGTTGGAAAACTATTTTCACGAGTGTGAATCTATGTTGGAATTTTCCATTCCAAATAGACAAATTTATTTGCAAGAATGATTTACTACTCGATATGATGAAGACATGACATTGAAAATGGCATCTAAGGATAGTGGTTGGAGCTAAATCATAGATTGGAGGATGATCGAGTTTATGTGTGCCCAGTGTGATGGAAACATATATGCATGTGCAATTGCAAAGAAATTATCTCGACAGTGGGTCTTCGTTGTAGCAGCAGCTTGTCAGCGAGCATGAGGAGGCATGCTTGCAATCAATTACCCAGCCTTGATATTGTGAACAGGGGAAGTGGCATTACACTGCGATGCCAGGGGAACTGGATACTGAAATGAGAACTTTTGTGTGTAAAATCATTGAATTTTATGCATGTTGACAATGAATTTGTGGACGACGGAGGATCAGGCCGTGGAGTCCTGGATTCTTGTTTTGAGAGAGACAATTTGTTATTGTTTCTCTTCGTGTGGCTGTGAGTGCCTACATATGGATCATCTGTGTTGGAATGCACTGCATTAAGACTAGCGGAAAAGTCATCGATTCGTTTCTTTATCAGTGGACCCTTCAGAGTTATCGTTGGAGAAGAATGGTTTCTGTTATGTTCGGTAAATAGTCATCTTTGGGCATAAACAGAGAAATTTGAGGTTCTTGTTAATCTGAAAAGTTTGTGTTTTTATTTTTTCTTGGAATCATGTTTAAAATTATTGAGCCTTATTGAGCCTAGCTAACTCAATATAGGTAAAGTTACTTTGTTAGAATTCATGACTCTAACAAATGACAGGTTAAGCATGGAGTTCCAAGATTTAATTGACAAAGACAAAGATGATCAAGATGTGAACATTTCAAAATATGATGTAAAGGAGCAGCGACAACATTTAAAGGATGATGGACAATGAAAGTGAAAGTTTTTTTTGTGTGAGTTTCTTGGAATAGACTCAATATCATGTTGTATAATGAGTCACACAGTTGAATGGTAAGCAAGTCTAGGATGGTTTTGTATTGGTCATTATATGTACCTGGTAACTCCAAGAGTTGGATTATGTAAGCCTTGTAAAGGTATGTGTATCCTCATAAAAGTTCGTGGTAATCTCAAAACCACTTTATAATTACAGGTTCGTGGTCAACCAGAAACCATTTTACAGTGTCGTTTTGTGGTCAGCTAGAAACCACTTGTAACATTGAAGTGTACTAGAAAAGTGTTCGTCCACTGATGAAGAGATCTAGTGCAAGGTCGCCAATGAAGGGATCTGGTAAAAGTTTGCTGAAGAGATCTAAGACAGATTTACTGCCGATGAGAGTTCATCGATGAAGGAAGAGCATGGTTACAGGTCATCCGATAAAACCCACATTGGAGGGGGATCTGTAGATACAGGTACATGTATGCAGTGATAATGGTTGATAGAACCATGTATGTGAAGGACATCCTACAAGATGAGCGGTTGGTACCCATGCATTTTGGTGGATGGTTTCTCCTTTATATGGACGTTGACATATCATTTTCTTATGTTTGACCACAAATAGACTTTGCAGACCAGTATACCAAAGTAAAAAATGAAGATGCCAAAGACTCAAAGTACAAAGCCAAAGAAGTGGTGTGTTCTAGCATATGAATGATGTAGTCAAAGTTTGTTTATGTTTGTAGAACAGACTCATGACCATGGTAGAGTATGAGTCATAGTTTGTAATTATAGCAAATCTACATGTCATTTAATGTTTGTACGTGTTGTAAGACCTAGAGAGGCATGCATACCCCTTTTTTATATTTCCCCTCTATCAGAAAGTTTTAACACCCTGGAAGAGTGTGTCATGCAGGATGGATACACTTTGGTGGGCTATATTGGTTTTAGACTCCATGAGGTTGAATTATTTTATATAGGGAGAGTTCATCAAGAGGTTGGATGAACCATGTATGTGAAGGACTTCCTAGTAGACTGGCGGTTGCAGCGGTTGGGAACCCATGCATTTCGGTAGATGGTTGTTCCTTTATATGGACATCAAAAATAGAATAAACAAGATACAAAGTGTAATTACCAAACAGGACCAGTTGTAGATTTTGCAGATGGATATTGAGACAAGTAGTCATTAAGGGGGAGTGTTGGAATATGTAATTCCTACTTTTTTGTTGTTATAACTCTCTATATAAGGAATATGTTCCTACATCATAGGAGGTGGCTAGAACTATATATATTCCTCGTTTAGTGTGTGGTTGAGATATTCTCTCAACCACATTATTGTGCGTCCAAGATAGATTTTCTATCTTGAGACTAATTCATGTATGAATGTGTGTAATCTCTTTGATTAATAATATGGTTTGCATAGTCAAGCTTTATCTATACAAAGTTTTACCATTTTAAAATTATTTTTAATAAATTTTAAACTAAATATACATATTTTCTCTTATTTTGAAAGACTAAAAAAATTAATTCTTAAAACATTTAAAATAAACTATTATTTAGTAATCAACACCATTAATGAACAATTAGTAAAACATAATTAAAGAGTGTGGCAATTCTGTAGTATCTAAAACATTAGGTCAAACAATATTATTATATAATTATAAATAAAAAATAATATTTTATATATAATTTCTTTTTTTATTTAAAGAAATATTTATTTTAATAATTATTAAACATCTAAAAATATGATATAACATTTTTTAATAGAATATTAATAAAATTTAAATATATATTTCAATTGTCAATTTATTTTACTTTGTGTCTTTTTTCAAGATAGACGAATAACCTATTCCAAGTATCTTCATAACCCAACATTTCGGACTACATAAGTGAGTCCATCCTCAGGGGTAAACGTCTAATAATCTTTGAAATATTTGTGAG
The DNA here is from genome assembly GCA_034641835.2 of Pinus albicaulis. Classification (NCBI taxonomy): domain Eukaryota; kingdom Viridiplantae; phylum Streptophyta; class Pinopsida; order Pinales; family Pinaceae; genus Pinus; species Pinus albicaulis. Next base: position 966,873,362 of record CM076580.1, on the reverse strand, counting down.
AATTAGGGGAAAAAAATCCAAATATATCATTTATGTTAATTATTAATTTTTTTTTCTTCTAAATTTTATGTTAACTATTAATTAATATCATTTATTTGTTTACTAATTATATAATCAAAGATATAAAACAATTTTAATATAAAACTACTAATTTTTCCTTACTATTTATCTCATTCATCTTTCAATTTTATCTCTTATTATTATTATTTAACTATTAAGGTTAACTTTTAATTTTATTTTGATAATTTATATTTTTTATTACTTATTAATGAATATTATATATTTTCTATTATATATATATACACCAAATTATTAAATTTTCTTTACAATTTATGTTACTTTTTATAAAATTACTTTAGAATTTAAATTGTTGAGGAAGAGGTGAGCTCCTTGTCTCACAAAGCAAAGAGTCTTGTACAACAGTTTGGTGACTCACTTAAAATACCACCATATATATATATATAGTAGTGTTGTGAGTGAATGTGTTGTTGTAAGTCTGAATCACATTCACTCACAACACTTATATATATATATATATCCAAAAAAAATTAAACTACACACAATTTAGTGTTTTAGTGTTTATGAGATAACTGGGCTATATCTTCGAATTTTTGGTACCTGGATTATGGTTTTCCATCTTAATCATACTTTAATGGTAATAAATTTAATTGTAATTTTTATTTTATAAATGCGTATGAGAAATGCATCAATACATTAGTGATTAACATTGGGCTTTATAAGATTTGTTACGGAATATGATTCACACCAAGTTCGCCATACAATTCAAATTTTCTCAAAAATATGTAAGTATATATCCTACAAAGTGTTTCTATAAATAAATAGAAATTACAATCCAGGTCTATATCTTTGAATCTTTGGTAATTGGATTATGGTTGTCCATCTTATCCAACTCTATACTTTCATTAAGATAAAAAGCTCTGGACTCTTCATATTCATTAAATTAGCTAAGAGAGAAATATCATGGTTGTAGTTAGAGAGATGCATTTTATTTCTTCCATTTTAAGTTCAATATACCTCGTCACATCCTCACTTACATTCAATTAAGATGTGTAATCAATAAATTGCTCCATAACTACTGAAAGAGTAGATACTAACTGATTGTACTGAAGCCTCATAATGGTAAAGGCCTCATCGTCCTCTTCTTCCTACATACTTATAATTACGATATTCTCAGACACCATGTATTTGAAAGAATAAGAAAAACTTGAATAACAAGAAGGATTATAGAACTAGGATAACCTAAAGAGTTCTCATAACACAACTCAGAAGAGGAAATTCCAGCTGATGACTTGGAAAAACGCATTTCCACAGACTTCTTTTCTCAAAAAGAGCCGAGTGATGGGAAAATGTCTCAATACAGAATAGAAGAATTGTAATAAGTCCAAATAACGTCAAAAATGGAGAACTCCAAAATTCCATGAAAAAATAATTAAGCCACGGGCCAATATTCGTTGGTTCCCACCTCGGCTAGAGCTCGAGTATGAATAAATCCCTTAGCGAAGAGAATATGAAGATATCACATGAGGAAGCGAAGAGAGTGTGAAGATATCACAAAAGGAACTCCAAATCTGCGTTGGAATTTTCCATATGTCAGGCTCCCACCTATGTGGGAGAAACCTCTGCCACAACTGAGCGCTAGTATAGTTTAACCTTTGTTCCATAACCGATGCATCTGGAAACTGCGTTGAAGGAGGAGTACTATTTGTCGACTGAGTGAACAGATCAAGGGGAGGATGAATGCACACAACGGGCATATCATCTAACTTGAAAGCAAACAATTGTCTTCCAGTAGCCACTAGGCTAGCTTTAATCTTCCCCAAGTGCTATTATACATCATAATTCACTCGGCTAGGGTTAATCATTCATTATTTGGAGTGTTATCTACTTTAATTAGGGAATTAAGTATTTAGACATGGATTTGTTTAATATCAGTCCTCTCTGCCTTGTCTTGAGCACTTCATTTATTAAATAGCGTGCCTGTCCAGTACTATGACTTTTTTGGAAGAGAGCCTTTAGCTTTTGATTTTAAGGTATCATCCTTTTTGCGCTTGATTTATTAAAGAGTGTGCGTGTACCGTACTATGACTTTTTTGGAAGAGAGTCTCTAGCATTTGATTTTAAGGTGTCATCCTTTTTGCAGATGAGAAATGAGAATGGAGGAGTCTCCTATAACCCTTATCCTGTTTACCGTTTTATTTAAGCAATAATGTTTGGACAGACTTCTGATATAAACTGTTTGCTGGGGGCTAATTGTTTTTAACTTGACCTAACTTTCAAGATTAAGAAACTTACTGAATTCCACAGTGGCAATCGGCAACTCTTCAGATAATCATTATTCTTTTTTATTTTATTTTATTCTATAATGATTATAAATATTTTATTTTATTTTATAATTATCATAAATAAGTAATAATAAAATGAACTTAACCTTGTTCTAATTAACATATTAATAATTAGTTTTGTTAGCTGGGTTTAACTCTTATCTTATAATTGGGAAGCATGATTGTTATTTTTCTAATTTAAACTCGTTAATAAGTCTAAATAATTTGTTAAGAACAAAAACATCTATATTACTCAGTTATATATATGAGCAATTTAATAAAAAAACTCATCACTTTATTATTATAATTAATAATATTATTTAACAATTACATAAAAAATTAGTTTTATTAGCACATATAACTATAAAATATATCAATTTATTTATATATAGTTTTATTTTTTTTTATTTGTTTGATTCATTATTTATATTATTTATAATTGTTATTCTTTTTCATAATCTAAGGAGTTTTGAATAGATGAAATCTCATAGAATCATTAGCCAAAAAAATATTATATTTTCATAAATTTATTTATATGAAATTTTATTTAATTTATTTATTGAAAGTATACTATAGCTAATCATCTATTTTTTAATAAAATTTGATGTTTATTTTATTATCATAAATTTAATATTAATTGGGACTTTAAAATTTTGATAGCATTTTATAAAATCATATTCGAATATTATATTTAGTTACATCAGATGTTGAGGATGTTGCTCTAGTTTATTATAATAATATTAATTTGAAACTCTTCATAATGGTTAGGGGATTTATGATTTTTTTTAGTTTAAAATTTTAGAGTGATAATGTTAAATTAATTAGAAATATGTAATTCTTGATATATTAATTTCAATGAAAATTATTGAACTTAAAAACTCTCTCACTCTCTTAAATGGATAAGTTGACTATAATTAGAATTTATATAGGTTTCATAATTTAAACTATTGATTTTTGCAAAAAGATGGGTATTATAATGAAATTATATTATAAGCATGTCTCCTCTCCCACAAGAGTGAGGTTTGATCTTTGGTCCCCTTGCTAAGGAGTCTCATCCTCAAGAGGTTGTGCTAGCGAGACTTGAAGAACAATTTTAACATTTATTTCTAAAATATTATTAAAATTTACTTAGCTAAATCTATATAAAATTCAACCAAAATCAATGTTAATACAATACATTAAATCATATGCACTAAAAATATTGAGTGCCCCTTAGCAATACACATTTTCAAAAAATTGATTTCTAGAATGCATTAATATTAAGTTAGAATTTGTCATATTTTTACTTATATGGTTCATTATTTGGCTTATTTAAAAAATGTAAACCATACAACATTTTTTTATTTTAAATAAGTGACATTTCTGTTAGTCTTGTTAATAAAAATTGTGATTTTAAATCAATAATATTATTAGTTTTGCACAAATTGATTGAAAAACCATAAATACTTACATTGTAGTCAAATTAATATAATATTAATATTTAATTTTTGTAATTGCATCTATTTAAAAGTATATTTATTAAATTACTTTTTTTTTTAATAATAATAATATTATTAATTCTAGAATTTTAGCTTTTGTGCTCCATTGTATATTATAAAAAAAAATTCGATAATAGAAAATTTATTTTCATGTGACTATTATTTAATCAAAATAATATTATTTATTTATTAATTAAATCTTTACTATATAAATTTTGTATCTTTTAATTTTTGGTATTTGATTTTTAATTTATTAATTATTTGATATTAAAAAAAATGTATTAACACTTTTTTAACAAAATATTAAAAGAGATAAACAAATTATAGATTTAATTTAATATTATTTTTTTAACTTCCTTTCTAAGTTTTGTATTTTTTAATTAATTATCAATTAACATCATCTAATTAAATTTTACATAATTATTTAGACAAGATTACTTTTAATAATTACTTCGTCAAATTTATAATATTCATTTTTTAACTTGCTTTCTAAATTTTGTATCTTTTAATTAATTATCAGTTAACATCACCTAATTAAATTTTACATAATTATTTAGACAAAATTACTTTTAATAATTACTTAGTCAAATTTATTTTTAATAATTACTTAGTCAAATTTACATAGCATCTTTCATTCAAAATTATTATTAAATTTATATAAAATAATAAAATAAAATAAAAAATTTCCATTTATTTTCGACTCACGCTCCAACTCACGTATACCTTGTTTTTTAACCTACTAATATATTTTTTATTTTATTTGAATTTTATATTAAAAACTTATAAATAAAATTACCAAATTTACAAAAGATTTAATTTTCAATTTATAATTATTAAATTTTCATAATAGTTAATTCAATTTATCACTTAATTTTTCTATTGAAATATAATTAAACATTATTATAGCTATTATATTAATTTAATTATTTTTTTCATTTTCGTACACATAATTTATTTAATATAATTATTCTATCCTTTACCACAATACGCATTACTTAAATTTAACTTTCATGCAGGTTACATCATTCATCCCATACTTTCTTTCTCTATGTCTATTTTTATAAATGCTATTATAAATTAATAATATTGTTCTATTACTTTATATAGGAAAAGAGTAACCACTCAATAAGACCACATCGATTTATACGGACATTTACTCAATTGATAGGTATGTATGAAGTGGAATACATCGCACTTTTATCATTCTTTATCTATGGATGTCATGTTTTTACCAATATAAAATAGCTAAATAGCTACGTGATGTCATTTTATTCATTTTTTTACTTTGCTTACCTCCAAGGCATCTATAATAAATTAAAATTGCAATAAAGGTTTTTTAAAAAGACATGTGCATTTTGATCTTGTGAGAAGGTCAATATTGGGGTCCATTCTGGGTACGTTGTGCTACTCTTTCAATTGCATTGCATAAATGTTGAAGCAAATTCTACTCTATATATATTTATATATACTGAATTGAAATCGTACAAACTGTGTCTACACATGTTCAATGAATTTAAAGAAATATGTAAAATAAATAATTTTTTAAATTTATATTTATTGATTAAAAATAAATATTATAGAATTTAATTTAAGAAGTGTAATGTAATTAATACGTATTATGTTTTAATTTTTAAATTCAAATTTCTTATTACTTATTATATTTTTAATATTATGTGATACTCGATGTGATTTGTGATTAAGATATATGAAATATTTATTATTTGTTTATTAAATTTAAAGATCAAAATCATATTGTTTTTAAGTTAAATTTTATTCATTTATTTGTTAATATGATGTATTATTGTATGGTTTAAATTCATCACGTAGTTCATGTACATCTAATTCTAGCACCATATTGGTATCTACAAGGTTTAAGAATCACTTTTAAAATGTTTTTCTTAAGAAATTTACACAACTCATATTCTTGAATTTGTATTTAAATTCATGTGTTATGAACACCATGCAGCCTCATTAATCTTGCAATTCATTTCTCATTTATTGTTCATGATGCAGACAAGCTACAATAATACCAGAATATGTTGCGGATTTTTTTTTTTAGGATTTTACACAAAGTTTCCCTTCCTCGCAATAGGGTTAAACCTCGAGAGTTAGCAACATACATACGCGCGTGAATCAATAACGGATTTTCGTAACATACACAAACCACAAACCATACAAATAGCCTACATGAGTTTCTTACCGAAGGGTCCCACAGTAGCTTCGACCAATCAACTGTGATCGCATTTCGCGAAATATAAAATATAACTTAACACATTAAATTCTATTTCCTATGATTTGTGATGTTGCGATGTGCTGCCACGTGCCTTCCACATCTCATCGCAAAACTTTTAACATACCTCGCGATGGTCCTTAGTGCTAAACCCCTAAACTTTGTGATGTGCGATCACCACTTTCAATCTCCACCGTTGGCTTCTGTTGGATCCGACGGTCCTCGCAACTCCTTCTTCGTACCACTTTGCATCGCAGGTTAAAATCTTTAGCTTGTGAAGTCTTAACCGTGACTTCTATTCTCTGCAATGTGCGACAACGTTACAGTTGTGACGTTCTTTATCACCGATGATCGGTATCAGATCTACGCTCCTCGTTGAGCCTGCAAGTCTAATTGGTATTAATTCTGTAGTTAACACAATATTCAATTTAACAAAGGAATGTGTAAAAACTAAGGCCTCGTTGCGCCTGCAAATCTGATTAGATTTCTTGCTGTGCGACTTAGATATAGATGTTCGATTTCAACACAGGTTTAAATAACTAATTTGAAACAGGGAACCCGATCAAGGCACAAAACACTTAGAATTTGTTTGGAAATGGAATATTGTTTTAAAAAAAGAATTCCTGATCAAACACAAAACACTTGGAAATAATTTGGAAATGTAAAACATAGAGCCAAGCCCTCAGATTGTTGGTTTTTACATTTACTCTCACTTTTCTATTCTCTCCTTCTTTGCTATGGATGGAAAAACCCCACAATGGTGGATTTTGTTTGGTTTTATGCCTTTCCCAAAATCCCCATATGGTTGAGAAACTGTCGTTCAGTTTCAAAATAGTTTATTCAACTAAATACTTAACTAAGCCTAATTTAACTGTTATTTTATTCTACAAATTACGATGGTTGAGTTAGCCCAAATTAACTTAAACAAAGTAAAATGGAATTCAAAACTTCTTCTTCTATCCAACAGAATAAATCAACTCCAGTTGTAGCCTTTTAGTTGGATGCTCTTGCATCGGGCTCCCGAGGTAGATTAAATTCATGGCTCCTGTCCATGAGCTCTTCAGTAGAGTACCTTGTGCTTTGAATTTGGGCAGCATCCAACTAAGAACAATCCTCCAGAGGATGGTCCTTCCATTTGAACAGATAATTTAAATATTCTTTTTTTTCGTGTCTTCCTAGCCATCTGTGTGTCCAGAATCTGTTAATTTCGAAAGGCTGTGCTAGAGGCATCTGTTTAATCCATTATCTCTCCTCATCTTGGGTGTCACGTGTTCGTCTCTCCGAATTGTCTTCTTCACCAACAACAGTGTATGGGTACATATCTGCCACATTAAAGATGGGTGAGATTCCTACACCCAGAGGTAACTGCAACTCATAAGAGTTTGCATAAAATTTCCGAAGAATTCTACAAGGCCCGATATTTTTCATCTTCAATACGTTGTATTCACATTTAGGAAATCTCTCCTTGCATAAATGTGCTAGTACCAGGTCTCCTACTTCAAATTGTACCTCCTGCCTTTTCAAATCTGCACGTTGTTTATATTTTTGGCTATTTTCCCATAACTTAAATGTGACCTGTTCATGTAGATCATTTATTGCTTTTGTGAAATCATCGCCATCAACACTCTTGTGTTCTAACTAACCCAAATCCCGAAACTCAAATACTCCACGTGGGTGCATTCCATATAGGATTTGGAAAGGACTTCTGCCCGTGCTTCTGTTGGGCGAGTCATTGTAAGCAATCTCCGCTTGTGCAAGCACACGATCCTACTGTCTAGAGTTTTCACCAACCAGACTATTTAGCAGATTTCCCATACTCCTATTCACAACTTCAGTTCGCCCATGTGACTGTGGGTGATAAGCCGAACTAAAATTTAGTTTGGTGTCTAACTTCTTCCACAATGTTCACCAGAAATGGCATGTGAACTTTACATCCCTGTTTGAGATGATGGACTTTGGCAAGCCATGTAATCTAACAATCTCTGAAAATAACAAGTGTGCTACATGTGTGGCATTACTTGTCTTTTTGCATGGAATGAAATCTGTCATTTTGGTGAAATGATCCACCACCACCATGATGGAATTGAATCCCCATTGTGTCTTTGGTAGACCTAAGACAAAATCCAAGCTGACTAAGTTCCATGGTCTATTCGTAATGGGTAAGGGTGTGTACAACCCTACATTCTGGCTGCGTCCCTTTTCATTTTGACACACTTTACACATGCTCACGAATCTTTGTACATCCCTTCGAATTATCAGCCAATAGTAAAAGTGGCTCAGCTAATCCAAAGTCTTATCTATGCCAAAATGACTGGCCAAACCTCCACTATGTTTTCCCTGGATTAAGTTCTCTCGCATAGAACATTATGGAATACACAATTTTCCTCCTTTGAAAAACAACCCATCTTGCATGTTATAGTCCAACCATGGACTATTGTCTCTCAATAGTGAATTCTGGAAAGCTTCTTAAGGTTCCTTAAAATCTGCATCCACTTCATACAAGTCTTTGATATGCTCAAATCCCAACCCTTGCACTGCACTTTCTTGTAATATCATACTTCTTTTTCTTAACGCATCTTCTACCTTGTTGGCCTGACCGCTTATTTGTTTCAAAAAAAACATAAAACTCTGCAAGTACTCCACCCACTTTGCATGTTTATGATTCAACTTGTGCTACTGCATAATATATTGTAATGCAGAATTTCCTGAAAAAAAGACAAATTCATTAGCCAGCAAATAATATCTCCAATTCTTCAACGCTTAGACGACTACATAAAACTCATTGTCATAAGATGTATAATTCTGCCTCATCTCATTTAACTTCTTGCTGAAGTATGTTACTGGCTTATCTTCTTGGGTTAGTACTACACCAATGGTTGTCCCACTGGCATCACAACAAACTTGGAAAAGTTTTTTGGAGTCTAGCAATTTTAGGATTGGTTTTTTCTTGATCTTCTTCTTCAAAAATTGAAAACTCCTCTACACAAATTCTGTCCAATGAAAATTTTGATTTGCCTTCTTAATGGTGTTCAACATAGGTGCACAAATACCACTGATGTTCTTAATAAAATTCTGATATAAACTTGCCAATCCATGAAAACTTCTTACTTGAAACAAACTTTTGGGAGATGACCAACTAACTATGGTCGCAACCTTCTCTAGGTCCATCTTCAACTCATTTTCAAAAATTACAAATCCTAGATAAACCAATTCTTTCTTGATTTTTTTTTTTTTTTTAATTCATTAACAATTTATTTTGCTGCAATTTTTCTAGCACATATCTGACATGCCGAAAATGTTCTTCCTTTGTCTTGCTGAAAATAAGTATATCATCTAGATATACAATCACAAACTTACCAATGAATTCTTTCAACATCTCATTCATCAAAGGGATGAATGTGCTGGGCGCATTGCTCAACCCAAAAGGCATGACCAACCATTCATACAAGCCTTCATTGGTCTTGAAAGTTGTCTTCCATCGTCACCTTCTCTAATTCTAATTTGGTGATAGCCGCTTTTGAGATCTATCTTTGAAAAGTACGTTTTTCCGCTCAGAAAATCCATCATATCATCCATCTGAGGTAAAGGAAACCTGTACCTGATAGTGAACTTGTTTATCGCCCAAGAATTAGGGCACATCCGCCATTCACCTCCTTTCTTGGGAGCTAAAATGGTTGGAAAAACACAAGGGCTCAAACTCTCCCGAACCAGTCCTTTATTAAATAATTCTTGTCCTTCCTTCTTGATCTCCTCATTTTCTTTCGGACTTGTTCGGTAAGAAGCCTTGTTTGGAAAACTAGCTCCTAGAATAAAATCAATATGGTGACTAATGCTCTTCTTTGGTGGTAATTTATCTGGTAGATAATCCACCACAATATCATTAAACTCTTGCAGCATGCCCTGTATTTCCACATGCAAATCAGTGATTTCTGTATGCATCAATACTGCTCTTGGCCTCCGCACAACTGCATAATTCACCTCATTCTCCTCAATCTGTCGGAGAAACTCCTTTCTGCCTATCAGCAGTTTTTTAGTACCACTAGTTTCTGCAGTCTCTTCTTCTTTCATGGGAACTAGCGTATGCTTTATCCCATCCTTCACAAATCTGTAACAATTATTTCCCCCATAACGGACGACCTTTCTGACATATTTCCATGGTCTTCCCAGTAGAATACGTCATATGTCCATAGGCATAATATCGCAAGTCACCTTGACCTTGTACTTACCGATGTGAAACTCCAACTCGCACTGCTCATCAACCAGCAGTTGGTGTCCTTTCTGCAACCAAGACACCTTATAGGGAGTTAGATGCTTCGACTTTTTCAAACCCAAATTTTCCACCATCTTAGTGGCTACCAGGTTATCGGTGCTTCCAATATCTATAATCAATTTGCAACATTTTCCATGTGATTTTCAAATAGTCCAGAAGAATTATTTCCTCTATGTCAGGCCAGTCACCTCCCTAGCTGGTTTTAGTAAAACCTTTTTCAACACCAAGGCCTCTCCTGTTTCAGGAACATTCTCCATCTCTTGTGGCGTTGCCTCTACTTCATCAGGTTGAGCAACATAGGCTCCCCTCTATCCAACTGGTTCATTTTCAGGACATTCAAAAGACCTATGTCTGCATTTGTGATACTTGTAACACTGGTAGTTATTTCCTGTTCCTCTGTCATTACCTATTCCTTGATGGTATGGCCTTCAATCTCTGGTGTTACCTTCCTTCTCAGTTTGTCTTGAAGTCTTCGAACTGTTGCCTTCTTCATTACTGTTGGAAGTTCTACCTCTGCCAAAGGACTGTCCTCTTCCTCTACCAGATCCACATCCTCTTCTTGCATTCAGCTTCGATAATCTTCTCTTCTACCTTCAAAGCATGATGTTATGCCTCCTCTATAGTTTTTTGGAAAATAATATTGATTTCATCTAATATTTCCATCCGTAGACCATTCACAAATCTTGTTGTCTTCTTAGTGTTAGAAAATTATATATTACAGAGTAATGGAACACATAAAATATGTGGAAAACACAAGAACAAAAAAAACATAAAACCATAGAGACACAAATATACATGGTTCACCCAGTTTGGGCTACGTCCAACCCGAACAACCAGTCCTTCCTTTTTATTATCCAACAAAATGAAGAGACACAACCTATAGTAGATTCATTGTAATATCCTCTTTTCTCTCTCACATTCTCTATATCAGTTTCTCGCTCTAAGAGTACACATATAATCCACAACCGCAATACAATACCCTCATACAAAATGAGGGGTTGCATTTTAGGGCAAAAAACCCTAAATTAAACATAACTTCTACTGTCAGATCATCCACCTAATGAACAACCCAGATTGACTAGAAATTACAATACTTTTACAAGTCATTTTTACATCTGTTTTTAGCTTTGGGGGCACTGCCCCTAAAACCCCCCGCCACGGGGGGGATCCATAAAGTCATAGCCGCCCCCCATGGACCCCCCAGGCAACGTTTAATTATGGGTGGCGTTGCCACTCCATTAAGAACAGGGGTCCAACGATGTGATACAAAATCAAAGAAGATAATCAGGCTCCACACCCAACACTCAGGGGTATCTTCAACATACCCAGCCCTCAAGTTCACTTTATAAAAATCTTATGTGTATTCATTTATAGTCATTGTTCTCTGTCTCAGGTTCTGCACTTGTCTGTAAAGGGAAATTTGGTAATATTTAGGTAGGAACTTTATTTTCATATTTGCAATCATCTTGTCCCAACTCTTGATCAAAGGCTTGTTCACTCTTCTCCTTTTTTCCTGCAAACTGTCCCACCATAATGTGGTGTGTCGTTTCAACTTAGTGACAACAAACCTAATCTTTTTGTCCTAACCAATTTCCTCATATTCGAAGTATTTATCTAACTCACTTATCCAATTCAACTATGATTTTGTGGATAAATTGCCATCATAATTGGAGAGATTTGGTCTTGGCTTATTGCTAGCCATCAAAATATATTTCAGTAGTCTGATTTATGGTGGCTCGTCCTCTGGCTCATCTATTTCTGCCTCTGTCTTATCATCACTATCATCTCCATCTTCAGGGTCCCTACGCCTTCCTGCTTCCACTGCTGCCAAATGTGCTGACAACACTCTAATTTATTTGCACAGTTCTTCATCTGTTACTCCCCTTGCAGCTCTTCCTCAACATATTTTTCCTGCTTCAACTCTCCCCTGACCTCTTCTTCCTACTTCCATCTTCACTTATGAAGAAAGAATTGCTATGATACCAATTGATGTAGACAAGCTGCAATAATACCAAAATATGCCACGAAATTTTATTTTCAGGATTTCACACAGAGTTTCCCTTCCTCGCAATAGGGTTCAACCTCGGGAGTTAGCAATGTACATATGCGCACGAATCAACAATGAATTTTCATAACATACATAGACCATAAAAATAACCCAAACCAATGAAAATACGTGGGTTTATTATTAGAGGGTCCCGCAGTAGCTCCGCCCAATCAACGATGATCACATTTCGCGAAATATAAAATATAACTTAACACGTTAAATTCTATTTCTTGCTACTTGCGATGTTGTGTTGTGATGCCACGTGCCTTCCACTTCGTATCGCAAAAATTATAACTTACCTCGGGACGTTCCTTAGCGCTAACCCCTAAAATTTGTGATGTGCTACCACCTCATTCAATCTCCATCATTGGCTTCTACTGGATCCGATGGTCCACACAGCTCCTTCTCCTTACCACTTTGCATCACAGGTTAAAATATTTAACTTGCAAAGCCTTAATCGTGACTTCTATTCTCTGCGATGTGCGACAATGTTATGGTTACTACCTATTTTATCATCACTGATCGGTATCGGATCTACAGTCCTCGTCGAGCCTCCAAGTCCGATTGGTATTCATTTTGTAGTTAACAAAATATTCAGTTTAACAAAGGAATGTGTAAAAACTAAGGCCTCGTTGTGCTTGCAAATATGATTAGATTTCTTGTTGTGCGACTTAAATACAGATGTTCGATTTCAACAAAGGTTTAAATAACTAATTTAAAACAGGGAACCTGATCAAAGAACAAAACACTTAGAATTTGTTTGGAAATGAAATACTATTTTAAAAACAAAGATCTCGATAAAAAACACTTGGAAATAATTTGGAAATGGAAAACACATAGCCAAGCCCTCAGATGGATGGTTTTTACATTTAATTCTGCTTTTCTGTTCTCTCCTTACTTGCTATGGATGGCAGAACCCCACAATGGTGGATTTGGTTCGATTTTATGCCTTTCCCAAAATCCCCATATGGTTGAGAAACTGTCATTCAGTTTGAAAACAATTTATTCAACTAAATACTTAACTAATTCTAATTTAACCATTCTTTTATTCTGCAAATTACAATGGTTGAGTTAGCCCAAATTAACTTAAACAAAGTAAAATGGAATTCAAAACTTTTTCTTCTGTCCAACAAAAGAAATCAACTCCAGTTGTAGCCTTTCAGTTGGACACTCCTGCATCAATTCATACACTTCTCATTTACTATGCATACTAAATGTGTTCATCCTATATATGGTTTCCTTTATTCTCTTTACCTTTGCTCTTAGTTATGGACAACCCTATAACAATTAGTCACACCCCATGCCTATATAATGAAATCCTATTGGTAGCTTATCAGTAAGAGTGGTTGTAAAGGCATGGCTCAATGAATGTATTCTATTTACTTTTTCTCTTAGTTATGGACAACCTTATAACAATTAAGCATGCCTCATGGCTATATAATGAAATGGTATTAGTAGCTTATTGGCAAGACTCGTTATAAAGGTATGGCTCAATGAAAATTTCATTCAGTAAATAGGAAGTGATGAGCATACCTTAGAAAACCATGTCTACTCTCTTTCTTCATGTTCATATATTTCATTTCTTTAAAGACATATAACATGTTAATTAATTTAATTTATGTTGAATTTGTATTGATGTGTTTTCTTATTTTATAACCTAGACATGAGTTTCTGGTTGGTTAGTGAAATATTTAATGAGTGAGGTAAAATTCATCATCAATATTATAGTTACATTTTAAATTTTTTCATAATTACATTTTAAATGTTTTCACAAATATGATTATTAATATAAGAATTAGATATTAGCATAAAAATGAGATATTAGAATAAGAATTAGATAATCCACCGAGAAAAATATCCATTCATAGAAAGTTGTATATATCAACATCCAAGAAAAATAGATCGAATCTTAAATATACGTAAAATCATTTCCAAAAATTTTGACCCCAAAAATTAAAGATTATGTGTCTTAGATTAAAGCAGCAAAACATTTTATAATGAATTAGGATTGTCACACGCAAATTCATCTAACTTATTTTGTAACTGCCTCAAGAAGACTATAAATATATGTTTAGCTTATGTTCATAGGTTTTCTTCACGAGTTTTGACTATAAATATATGTTTGGCTTACGTTCATAGGTTTTCTTGACAAGTTTGGAGAGTTTTGCATGCTAAGCGCACCTATTGCAATAATGCAACTGAGTTGTAATACATTGTAAGCTAGTATAATGGAGGTACGAAAGAGTTATGCTTACTTCTTTGTTATCGTATATTTCATATATGGCGTTGTCTCTTTTGAATTTCCTATTTGTGATGACATACTTTGAATTAATTAAATTAGATTATAACCTAAATAATTATATATTGGAATTTGTGCTTTCAATTATTTCTCTCTCCTCTACACAACCATCAATGAAAATCATCATACATACCTTGAGTGAGAGCTCTTTCTTTTTCAAGTTTCAAAATACTTACATTGTATATTATAATGGACTTTTAAAAGGAAATTTAAAAATTTCATATTTTTTAATGGATATGAATATGGGTGAATATTATTAAATAATAAAATATCAAAAGTTATATCAATGAGAGGGAATATTTCAAAGTTTGGATGTGGTTTTTTTGGAAATTTAAAATTTTTATATTTTTCTTAATGCATAGAAATATTGGTGAATATTATTAAATAATTAAATACTAAAGATTATATCAATGAGGAGGGAGTATTTCAAAATTTTGGATGGGTTTTTAAAGTGATACGTTGTCTATGTTATAGTTTTTTTTTTTTTTTTGGTGGTTATTGTAATGATAGTTGGGGAAGTATAGTTGAAGTTATAAATTAAGTAATTGACTTATAAACATTTCTTATCACTTAGAATATAGAGAGATGGGAAATACTATTAAGTTACTCTTTGATGTGAAGGTCATTCGCTCTAATTTTCATGGGAAAAAATCTAGTCATGTTAAGGGTTGGTGTGAATCCACTCATGTGGAGTGATGTGGCCTTAAATGCCTTAGATATGCCTCAGATTTTGTTGCCTTAGATACTCCTAGTTCAAGGTTTCTTAAGTCAAAGTTTAAGAATGTTGTCATCTCAAAAAGACACACACAACTTAACAAACAAACAAACAAAAAGTAACTTATCAATATGAGAGATTATGAGAGATTTTTGTTTCTATGAAAATTATTTAATTTACAAAATTTTGTCATGCTTTATTGATTAGTTTTAATATATTATTTTAAATTTTAATAAGTTATATAAAAAATGAATGATCTTTCTGATTAATCAAGTTGAAGATATGAATATAGTACAATTATAAATTAATTTGCAATATGTCATTTTAAATTTCTAATAGAGCATATAAAAAGAATCAAAGCAAAATATATAAAAAAATAAATTTTTTTTTGTTATTACGTTTATTGAAAATATGAATATTTCAAGGAAGTCTAATCCAAATTTTTTTGAAGGTGTTATTGAATGCTAGTTAACCCAAATAAAATTGTTGATGTGGTATGTGGATTCAAAGGTGACCAAAACTTTAAAGACATCTATAATATACAATCTCAAAAGAATTGATTATTGAAATTTGTCAAATTCTAAAGAAATATGAAACATGATATTTAAAATGATTGAAATTGTTTAATATTTATTTTATGTGAAGAAGGTTAAACATTATATGTTTTTGATTTTATCTACTTTTTTGTAATATTTATTTTCTTAAAATTGTAAGTTGCGTAAGAAAAATTGTATTTAAAAAAAAAAATATTTAACACCCTTAAATACCATAATCATAATTTGATTGTATTTTGTTATATATCATATATACACATTTTATCATATAATACTATAAACTCATTCTCTTCAAATTATAACCACATAAACTTACAAACAAGAATCATATATACTAATTTCATCATTTTAAAATTATTTTTATTAAATTTTAAATTAAATATGCATATTCTCTTTATACTTAATTTGAATGGCTTAAAAAAATTATTCATAAATCATTTAAAATAGACTATTCTTTAGTAATCAACACCATTAATCATCAATCAATAAACCACTCTTAAATATTGTGGAATTCTCTAATAACTAAAACATTAGATAAACCAATATTATTATATAATTATTAATTAATTAATAAATGAATAAATAAATAAATAAATATATATATTATTAATTATTAAACATTTAAAAAATATGACATGACTTTAAGTATGAGGGTTTTCCGCAGTGTATTATATTAGATATAATTTTTGGGATTCAACTACATTAAGTAACTCATTAATCTGTGACCATTTCCATGAGAGGTAGTTGTAACTGACTAATTTCTCATGATTTATGAATAGTCCACTTAGTACTCATTGCATCGGGTGATGCTCACAAGGGTGAATATTATAATATATTTCAATCATACATTTTCTTTATGTATATCTTTTGTTAATTTTTTTTTTTTTTTTAATTTAATATTAATTATTAATTAATATTATTGATGTATTTATTAATTATATAATAAAATTATGTAAAACAATTTTAATATAAAATTATTAATTTTCCTTTATCTTTAAATTTTATTATATATTATTATTAAATTTTAAATATAAATATTAACTTTTAACTTTATTTTCAAAATTTATATTCTTATTAATTATTAATCAATATTATATAATTTTTATTAATTATAAAAACCCTTTTCAAAATTATTATTTTTTCTCACAATTTACTCTACTAATAAAATCCAATACCATTTTTAATTATGTTAATGAAACATTCATATTCTATAATTTCAAAGATGTATAAATACAACAATATATTAGAGAAAAATATTGGCGTGAGTGAACGTGATTAATCTCAATCGAGCCGTCACTCAAAATTTCTTTGTATAGGTACATATATATTCTCCAAAATGTTCTTAAAATAATATAAAATTTAGAATTTAGGATATATTTGGTTATATTTTGGAATTTTTGATAATTGGATTAATGATTTTCCATCTTAATCATATTTTAATTATAAAATTTATGTTATAAATATGCATAAGAAATGTAACAATACAATTAATTATAAATTTTATGTTATAAATATGCATGAAAAATGCAACAATACATTAGAGATCAATATTTAGCTTTATAGTCTTTGCTAGTGAATGTGATTCATGCCAAGCAAGCCCTGACTCAAAATTTATTAGTATATACATTTCAAGAGTTCTCAGGACTCTATAAGTATATATCCTCCAAGATGCTCTTAAAAATAAAAGAAAAATTACAATTCATAAGAGACTTTGGCTATATCTTGGAATCTTTGGTAATTGGATCATGGTCGGCCATCTTATCTTAAGGAAAAAGTTTGGAGAAGTCCGTGACATAAGCTGATACAAACTTTATGCTTGTGGTTGATTATTTGTGGCTAGACCTAAGTCCCAAGAATATGACACTTACTAAATTTCTTTTTGGCAATAGATAACTCCCTTGCTTGTAATCAAAGTATTTTAACTAATATCATAGCACTAACTACTAAATTTCATTTCCATGTCTTTTTATTCTATTCCATTTTATAGTCATTATAAATAACTAATAACAAAATGAACACAATCTTGTTCAAGATATGTTATATGTTAATTAACATACAGGAATCATCTTTTTTCTTTCCATTAAATTTGTTTTTAGAATCTAATTAATTTTTTTTAAAGAGAAACCTATATATTTCTCATATAAAATATGATCATATATCATATATAATTTTTATAATTGATAATCATATTTTACTCTTAAATAAAAAATCAATTTTATTAAAACAAAATAACTATTGAATATATCGTATATAGTGCTATTTATTTATTCTGTTTTTGACTAAATGTATTTTTATTGTTATTTATTATATTAAATAGAAAACCAATTTTATTAAAACAAAATAACTATTTAATATATCAATTAACTCAATTAGAGTGGTATTTTTTTCTACTAAATATATTTTTATTTATTATATTTATAGATATTATTTTCTCATAACCAAGGAGTTTTAGATTTTCATGATAAGGCATCCATTAAAATCCCTTATGAGTGTTAATTTAAAAAAATAACAATATCAAAATATATGTGAAAATTTATTTAATTTATCCATTTAATTTATACATTTTTCTAATTTTTGTTTATAAATATTTCATTTTAATAGTATATATTGTATAAGTATAAATTATAAATAAACTAATTATTTTATGGAAAATTGATATTAGTATCATTCTATGATAAATGTAATATTAATTTGGAATTTTCAAAATTGTGATGGGAGTTGAATTTCTTAAAGGTTACTATTAATTTGGAATTTCCAAATTTGTGATTGGAGTTGAATTTTTAAAATTTAAAAAGAATTTATAAATTTATATTTTAAGATTATATTACATAAATATTAATTTGAATTTTACATAATTTGTTGGGATTTAAGATTTTTTCAAATTTTTGAATAATAATGTTAAATTAATTAGAAATATATAATTTTAGAGATAAAGATAATAGTTTTGATCAAAATTATTTAACTTACACCTTTCTATCAATTTTAAAGTGATAATTATCTTTCAATAGAATTTATAAAAGTTGAATATCATTTACAATTAATTTTTTCAAAAACATAAGTATAATAATAAAATTAATTAATAAACAATTCTAATGTTTATTTTAAAGATATTAATAATATTTTGTGAACTACACCTATATAGAAATTAACCAAAATCAATATTACTTATACAACCTATTAAGTCATGCCCACTAAAAACTTTGAGTGCACTTAGTGTACACATTTTCAAAATATTGGTTTCCACATGAGATTAATGTTACATTAGAGCTTGTCAAATTTTAATTTTAATTATTAATTATTAATTACATAATATATTTTTAATTTTTAAAATTTTAATTTACGAAATTTAGTTAGGCAATTTAAATGAGAATTGTAATTTTAAATAAATTAAATTATTATTTTTTTACAAAATTGATTAAACACCCCTCTTTAATAGGGATGATAATTGGCAATAGAGATGGTTCGACGGAGCCTCGTCACCCTTGCCCACGTGGCATTAGGTTTAATAAAAAATTTCATGCATGCATCTCGGGATAATATCACACAAAAGTATCTAAAGAATATGCAAATTATATCAGTGTGAGAATTTGGGTCTATGCACTATTGTTTGTTGAAGGCTATTGGATTGGTGGTAGTGGAATATATTCCTAGTTTATTTTTGCAATGTGGCATTACGTCTATATCATCCCTTGCTTGCCAAATAGTGAAGGACGATAGAGGAACAAAATCTTACATTGGTGTAGATATGGATGAAGATAGGGAGGTTCAATGTGAGAGAGTGTGAGATCTAGGCTCGAGGTCACAAACTTCTTCTACTCATGGTGTTGTAGTCCCATGGCTAGACTAACAGTGGTCGGGTGGACAAGTGGAGAATTTAGGGAATGCTTCGAACTCTTACTCACTAGTAAGTTTCAAGTTTCATGAATTTAGGCAGGTGCAAGTAATTTTTTTGTTGTTGGAATGTTCATTTGCTTCTTTGGGTGGCTAAATTTCACTGGCTTGTCAAGTGTGAGCTGGGTGACAAGAAGTCGAGAAAGACATTGGTGTTTGGCTCTTTGGTTTTGTATCTTGTTTTCGAAGGTGGGTTCGAGCATGTTGTGATGCTATGAACAAAGGTCATTCTTTCTAAGGGCTTCCATTGATTTGTTAATTGGTCTCTGGTCGTTGATTGCAACTTGTGTGGCATTGGGCCCTATCTATGTGTGGATGTTCTAGGTTGTGCTAAGGACGTGGTATGCGCAGTATCTTGAGGATTTTGGTGGAAGGGGTATCTTCTGCATAGTGGGTGCAAATCGAACCATTCTAGCTTCCTACTCTAGTAGCGAGGACATGCCTGTCATGGTGTTGAAGAACAGGGCCATGGGGAAATGCATATCAAAGATAATCATGACCTAGGGGAAGAGGTTGACCAACAAATTGTGCACTCCCTTGGAAGAATTGTGATGCCTCCCCTAATTCAGATTTATGCAGTAATGCAATACAATACGAATATAACCATAAATACAAAAAGGCAACGAAAATAACACTTCATGTCATTAAAATCAAATGACTGAAATATGCTTACACACAAAATGTAAATAAACTAGCTAGGGTGCTGGTAGCTTATCTTTGAGAAGAGATGTGGCATCTACAGGCCTCTGAATTGTGTTAAAATGAGGCTCCAAGGCTTATTTATGATTGAGAAACAATGAAAATCCCTAAACATCCAAAAACATAACCCTAAGAGATGAAGCGCCAAAATTATGGGTCCTGTTTGGGTGAATTGGTACATCAACTTCATGGGGATGTAACTTTGGCATACGTTCTTCGTTTGACATGCACAATACCTTGTTAGAAAGATATATCCAAGTACTAAAAATTTCGAGTGACAAACATCAATTCAAAACCTATGTTGGTCCCCGTTTTCCCAAAAAACGTCGTTTAGGGCCTCAAAATCGCTCTAGAAGCTCATGACTCAAAAAAATCTGCCCAAAATAGTAAATTGTGCTACAGTTAATGAAACTAAAAAGTTGAAGGAAACAATGGTGGGGGTCCAAGTGGAATAGGTGGTTAGATACCATTATCCACCTGGATCATTCCTCCCCCTTTAGGAAGCAATGGTCCCCATTGTGTTGAGGTCCTCCATGAGATGAGGAAATGTCTGTTGAACTTGGTCCGTGGAAAACCACTTTCCTTGGTGCAGGAGTTGGCCAGCTTTGACAACCGGATACAACTAAATATTTTACAGTCTGATGTTATTTATTTGTGTGTCCATGACCCGATCAATTGTCGCCTGTTCCATACAATCTGGATTTAACTCTGTTGGTGTGAGTTGTTTTGTCATGTCGGATGTGTCCAGTAGAGGTGGAAAGTAGGGTTGAAGGTGGTCCACATTGAACGCTAGGTGCAAACCAAGGAATGGTGGAATACTGAGCTCAAAGGAATTTTCACCTACCACATTGGTGATTGTGTATGGTCCATATCGGAGTAGGCGAAGCTTGCGATGGGGCACAATGGGGTTCTCATTTTGCAAATTTAGCCAAACGTTTTCACCCACCTGGAACTTGTGTGGCACCTAATGTTGATCCTGTCGCTGCTTGTACTTAGAATTGGATTTCTCCAAGATGTTGTGGAAATGTTAGATGCGTTCAAATAACTTCGTTTCTTTATCATCCTCATCCAGTACATGTGTGGATTTTGTTTATGTGGTCATAGGATGTATGGAAACATTGGGCAGCAACGCGCATGGGGTCATATCAATGGAGTGCTTGACCTGAAGTGTATAGGAACCTCTGTGGGTGAGGAGAAAATGTCCTTGTATTCCTCCACATATTTTCCCATCTCTTGTTGCCACGTAGGGGATCCCTATTTGGAGGTTGCAACCACAATCTTCTTCTTGCCATGTAGGCGGATCGTAATGAAAACAAATTTCCTGGTTTGGGAAATAATCTTACTGCTTTTCTTTCCAGTACTCAAAGAGATGGAAAAAGGTGGTACTACCTCTAGTATCATGTACAACTTATTTCCAAAAGTAATAATAATATAACGGGGCCTAGAATGATGCATAACATGTCGATTCCATAAGTATGGTTGGCGTAATAATACATCATACACATCAAGATGAGAAACATCACACAATACCTCATCCATGAATGGCTTGATGTTGTATGGAAGGAAACACTGCTGATGGATGCGGAGATCTCTTCCTTAGTGAAGCCACCCAATGTTATATGACTACGGATATGTTGTGGTTAGTAGGTTGAGCCGCTTCATGACCTCTACTGAAATGAGGTTCCTTTTGCTTCCACTATCAACGAGGAATTTTAGTGGAGAACCCTTCGCCCACATTTGGGAATGGAAGAGGCGCTCCCCCTCCTCTGGGTCCTCGGGATCCTCCCTCTGGAGCTTGGTGGTGGCAATGTTGGCACTGGGGTCTGCATCAATGATTTGTTTCCATTTCTCATTACCATTTTCTGGCTTTGTGATCCAGGTGGATATCGGTGGCCACCCACCTATTCCATTTGGACCAGCACCATCAATTCTTGCAGCTTTTCACATTCAGCACAACTTACTATTTTTAGCAGGTTTTTGGGTCCTCCACTCTCGGAGCCGTTTTGGGGGCTTAATGATCCAGGTGGATATTGGTGGCCACCCACCTATTCCATTTGATCCCCCATCATCAGTTCTTTCATTTTTCAAGTTGCAACAAAACTTACTATTTTTAGCGATTTTCAGGTCTGAACCACGGAACGTTTTAAAGACCTAAACGACATTTTTTGGGAAAACGGAGAGCAACATGGGTCCATGGACCGATGTTGCTCGTTCAAAAATTGAAGTCCTCGGATAGATCTTTCTAACGAGCTATTGAACGCGTCAAACGGAGATCGGGTGCCAAATTTATGCCCCTGGGAAGTTGAACCACCAATTTACCCAAACGGGCGCCCACAGTTTTGGCGCCTCATCTCCTACAGTTAGGTTTTTGGGACGTTTCATATTCTACATTGTTTCTCAACAATAAATAGGCCCTCGAGCCTCATTGTAACACAGTTCAGAGGTCTGTAGCCATCACATCTCTTCTCAGAGATTCGCTACCAGCACCCTAGCTATTTTATTTCCATTATGCACCTTAAGCATATTTTTGTTATTTGATATTAATGAAATGAAGCATTATTTCTCTTTGCATCTCTATGCTTCATGGTTATTTCTATATTTGTTGCGTTCTAAAATCTGGGATCGATGGTATCGAGAGCGGAGTCTGCTCTTTCTTTGTTTTTCTTTGCATGTCCCCAACGCGGTCAGGGTATAAGGAGTTAGCGCTCGATCTGGTTGAACCCTTGCAAGATCAACCTCACAAACCCCGACGACCTCCCATGGCGGAAGAAAAGAAAGACGAGGGAGCAGGAGATCCTATCAAAATATTGCTCGAGGAGGCCCTCGAGAAACAAAGGAACGTGATCATGGATAACTTTGCTCAAATCCTTCAACGAATTCCCACATATGGCGCATCTGCATCCAACAGCCACTCTGGAGGCGCCACTCCCTTCAAGGTACAGGTAAACTTTGAAATTCCTATATTTGAAGGAAAAATAGATGCAGACGCTGTAGATAGATGGTTAAATTTGTTGGAAGGGTATTTCTCGGTCCATGACTTCTCTGACCGAGAAAAGATTATTTTTGCACTCCTCAAAGCCGCCCCCCATGTCAAAGACTGGTGGGAAACCTACCGTGAGTAAGAGGGCGAAGGGGAACCCTCTCTGTTCTCGACCACACCCACTTGGAATTCGTTCCGAGACGGCATCAAGGAACAATATTACCCTGTGGGGAGCTATGAGGACAAATACATCCAATGGACCACGCTGCGGAAACAAAAGGATCAAGATGTGCACGAACTGACGAATCTGTTCCATACCCTGCGCACAAAGTTGGGTATTAAAGATTCAGAGAGACATTTGGTGCTCAAGTACCGCGGTTGTCTGCACAAACACATTTAGGAGGAAATGGAGTTCCTCGACATTACATCGCTTGGCACGGAATATCGCTATGCCGCCAAGATCAAGCATAAATTTAAGCAGAAGAAGCGAGACTTTGGATCTGTGAATCCGAAAGGTGCCCCTGAACCGAAGAACAAGGGGCAAGGCCAAAGCAATGCGACTGAAAACAACACCACAAATCCAAAGAAGGACACAGGGAAGTGGTGTGAATTTCATAACAGCCCCACTCACAGCACAAACGAGTGTCGGGCCAAACAGTCTTTGGTGGTTGAACTAAAGGCACCCGAATCAGATGCATTTTCTGATCCTGAGTTAGAACCAGACAAAGGCAATGACAAAGGGAAGCAGATCATTGATGCGGATCCCAGTGCCATTGTTGCCACCACCAAGATCCAGAAGGAGTGTCCAGAGGATCCAGAGGAGGGGGAGCGCCTCTTCCAGTCGCAGATGTGGGTGAAGGGTTCTCCGCTGCAGTTTCTCATCGATAGCGGAAGCCAAAAGAACCTCATTTCAGCAGACGTCGTGAAGCGGCTCGGCCTACCAACCATAGCACACTCGCAGCCGTATACCATCGGGTGGCTCCACCCAGTGAAAGATCTCCGCATCCGCCAGCAGTGCCGACTTCCATACAGTATCAAGCCATTCACGGATGAGGTATTGTGTGATGTTGCTCCTCTTGATGTAGCTGATGTATTATTGGGCCAACCATACTTGTGGAGGCGACATGCTGTGTATGAGTCTAGGCCTCGTGCTGTTATTATTACTTTGGGAAATAACTTGTACAGGATACCGGAGGTAGTACCGCCTCTTGCCATCTCTTTGACTACTGCAAAACAACGCAGTAAGATTGTTTCCCAGACCAGGAAATTCATTTTCCTTACGACTCACTCATAGGGAAAGAAGAATATTGTGGCCACAACCTCGAAACAGGGCTCCCTTTCACGGCTGCAGCAGATGGACAAAGTCATGGAGGAATATAATGACAATTTCTCCTCACTCATAGAGGTTCCTCTACACTGTCAGGACAAGCACTCCATTGATCTGACTCCCAATGCACCCCCACCTGATGTTGCCATACATCCTGCAACTACCTCTGAGAATCCCGAGAACATGTCTTTGTATGAAATTTGATAAAGAAACCAAATTTACTAAGCGCATCCAGCATGTCCACCCGCAGGTCCATGACATCTTCAACACATCTAATACTCAGTTCAACAGAATTTGCCTCATCTCATGGAGGATCTCAACGCAATGGGGACCATTGCTTCCTAAGGAGGGAGGAATGATCCAGGTGGATATCGGTGGCCACCCACCTATTCCATTTGGACCAGCACCATCAATTCTTGCAGCTTTTCACATTTAGCACAACTTACTATTTTTAGCAGGTTTTCAGGTCCTCCACTCTCGGAGCCATTTTGGGGGCTTAATGATCCAGGTGGATATTGGTGGCCACCCACCTATTCCATTTGAACCCCCATCTTCAATTCTTTCAATTTTCAAGTTGCAACAAAACTTACTATTTTTAGCAGTTTTTCGGGTCCTGAACTTCCGGAGCCGTTTTGAGGCCCTAAACGACATTTTTTGGGAAAACGGAGAGCAACATGGGTCCATGGACTGATGTTGCTCGTTCAAAAATTGAAGTCCTCGGATATATCTTTCTAACGAGCTATTGAGCCCGTCAAATGGAGATCGGGTGCCAAAGTTATGCCCCGGGGAAGTTGAACCACCAATTTACCCAAACGGGCGCCCACAGTTTTGGCGCCTCATCTCCTACGGTTAGGTTTTTGGACGTTTCAGATTCTACATTGTTTCTCAACAATAAATAGGCCCTCGAGCCTCATTGTAACATAGTTCAGAGGTCTGTAGCCATCACATCTCTTCTTAGAGATTCGCTACCAGCACCCTAGCTATTTTATTTCCATTATGCCTGTAAGCATATTTCTGTTATTTGATATTAATGAAATGAAGCATTATTTCCGCTGCATCTCTATGTTCATGGTTATTTCTATATTTTTTTGCATTCCTACATAAAATCCGGATCACTTTGATTCATAAATAGAATAGGCGTATAATTCAGATGCATTCAGTTCAACCACCGACGATTGTTTGGCCAGAAACTTGCTTGTGTTGTGGGTGGAGCTGTTATGAAATTCACACCACTTCCATGTGTCCTTTTTTGGCTTTTTGGTGTTCTTCTGAATCGCCCTGCTTTGGCTTTGCCCCTTGTTCTGCGGTTCGGGGGGCCTTTTCCTTGGCTTCGGATTCACAGATCCAAAGTCTCGCTTCTTTTGCTTAAATTTCTGATCGATCTTGGAAGCATATCGATATGTCGTGCCAAGCAAGGTAATGTAGAGGAACTCCATTTCCTCTTGAATGTATCTATGGAAACAATTTTCTTACTTGAGCATCAAATGTTTCTCCGACTCTTTAATACCCAACTTTTTGTGTAGGGTATGGAAGAAATTCATCAACTCGTGCACATCTTGATGCCTTTGTTGTTAAAACATGGTCCATTGGATGTACTTGTCCTCATAGCTCCCCATAGGGTAATATTGTTCCTTGATGTCGTCTCGAAATGAATTCCAAGTGGGTGTAGTTGAGAACAAAGAGGGTTCACTCACATCATTTTTCTCACAGTAGGTTTCCCACTAGTATTTCACATGGGAGGTAGCTTTGAGGAGTGCAAAAGTAATCTTTTCTTGGTCAAATAAATCATGGACCGAGAAATACCCTTCCAAAAAATTCAACCATATATCTACGGTGTCTGCATATATCTAACCTTCAAATATAGGAATGTCACAATTGACATGTACCTTGAAAGGAGTGGCACCTTCAGAGTGGTATTTGGATCCTGATGTACCGTCGGTGGGCAACCATTGAAGGATCTAGTTAAAGTTATCCATCATCACATTCCTTTGTTTCTCAAGTGTCTCCTAGAGAAATAATTTGATAGGATTTCCTCCTCCCTCATCTTTATTTTCTTCCGTCATGGGAGGCCATCAAGGTCTTCAATGATGATCTTGCCAGGTTCAAGCAAGTCGAGCCTTAACTCCTTATACCCTGACCTCATTTGGGACATGCAAAGAAAAATAGAGAAAGAGAAGACCGCTCTGATACGACTGATCTAGATTTATGTAGGAATGCAACATAATAAAAATATAACCATAAATAAAAAGAGGTATTGGATATAACACTTCATTTAATTAATATGAAATGACTGAAATGTGCTTACAGATAGAATGAAAATAAACTAGCTAGGGTGTTGCTAGCTTATCTTTGAGAAGATATGTGGCAGCTACAAGCTTCTGAACTATGTTACAATGAGGCTCCAAGGCCTATTTATTATTTAGAAACAATTTAAAACCATAAACATCCAAAAACCTAATCCTAAGAGATGTAGCGCCAAAACTATGGGCCCTGTTTGGGTAAATTGGTATATTAGCTTCCCAAGGATGTAACTTTGGCATACGATCTTTGTTTGACACACAAAACACCTTGTTAGAAAGATCAATTTGAGAAATACAATGTTTAAGTGACCAAAATT
Organism: Pinus albicaulis; assembly: GCA_034641835.2. Lineage (NCBI taxonomy): Eukaryota > Viridiplantae > Streptophyta > Pinopsida > Pinales > Pinaceae > Pinus > Pinus albicaulis. The sequence goes on along the minus strand of CM076580.1, from coordinate 966,845,913 downwards.
GGTCAAATATTGATGTTGGTCCCTGGTTTCCCCAAAAATTACGTTTAGGGCCTCAAAATGGCTACGGAAGTTCAGGACTTGAAAATTTGCCAAAAATAGTAAATTGTGCTACAATTAAGAAAACTAAAAAGCTGAAAGAAAAAATGGTGGGGGTCCAAGTGGAATAGGTGGGTGGCCACCAATATCCACATAGTTCATCCCCCCTTAGAATCCTTGGGGGAACTCCTTCAACATATTTCATTTCCCTTAGAGCAACTTGTTCGAGTCATGCATGATAACAAAAACGAGGTCATTGGAATTATGAATTACCTCTAGGAAAATAAATGGTAATGATGGATTGATTGGATTATCTCTATTGTGGGAAAAAATGGATATATGAAATGCCAGCACAATTGGAGGACCAAATGGAGCATATGGACGGTCATGTTTGTAACAACCCTAGTTAAAAATTCATGTAACAAAAATAATAACCACGGTTGATGGGACACTTATTCCAAGCTGAATTTTGGGCAAAACATCCTAATGGGTGTTCATTTCGGTTAATATGGCTAAGGAAATTGGCAAAGGAAAAGGAAAAGTCTTTGGAAAGGCAAGAAGAATTTTTTTTCACATTTACTTATGAAAATAATAGAAATTAGGAGAAAAGGGAGATGAAAGGTCACAAGTTGCATGTGAGGAGGAAAATGAAGGGAAATAAAGGAAAATGAAGAAAATAGAAGCCTCATTGATAAAAATGCTTCCGAGGATCAGTTGGCAAGCTTTTGTCTCAAAAATTCTTGTGATTTCTGTTTTGGAGCTCTCTCATTACTCTCTCTCTCTCACTCTTGGACACTTATAGTTTTCTTGGAGTACTTTGGAATTGGAACAAGAAAGGCAAAGAAAGAAAGAAGAAGGAAGTAGAAAGCAAGGAATAGAAGGATCAAGTAGCTACATCGGGATTCTTTGCAAGTATTGATTTGCATGTGTGATCTCCTTACTAGATGTGGCATGCATTGTATTGCATGTGGTTCTTTTCTGTCTTGGCATTGGTATTTCCAGGAGTGATAGATTTTTTAGCCTAGCCTTGCTATTTCTGGATACCCTTAATGAGATGGGTTCTCATACTTTGGTTGACCTAGATTTCCAGATGGATTCGAAGCTGAGTGAGATGGATCTCCTAAATGAACAAAACATGGTCTAGTGGTCCCTAAACCAGAATGTGGATCACGGTAAATCCACTAGCTTAGTAACCACTGAACCAGACTCTCGGTTGCGGTAAAGCCAAGATTGTGTGTCTTAATCAGCCTAGGAATCCTTGTTGGTGAATGAAGGGATATATGGTAAAGCCAAGAGCCGGATTTCTCTCTATTGGACCTAATAGTTAATAGTCCCATGATGGGATGTATAGTAAATCCTAGAGAGTGGGTCTCAGTGTAGGGCCTACTGATCCCTAGATCAGACTGTGGATTAGGGTAAAGCATGAGAGACTAGGAGGCACTCAAATTCATCACAATGTAGGCGGAGAAATCCGACAACATTCATTCTTGTTTGGCTCTTTTTGGTTGGCTATGAGTCACACATTCATGCTTGGAATATGACATGAGGGTGATTGGTTGAAGATATTTTTGGCTCAGCCAATTTGTGGTCGGGTGGAACGTGGATGTCCCATCTCTAGTTGGTTTTTACATTCATTAATGAATATCTCATTACTTTGGTATTTAATTTGTAAATGAAATGGTTTCTATGTGGATTCTAATTTTGTTGTATTAATGTTATTTCTACTTCTATTATGTTGGTTATAAGCATGTATTTTAATAATGATGATGTATGGCTCTATCCATGTTTTTACTTATAAATGAATTCACAATGTATCTATGGTAAAATAGATTGTATGGCAGCTAATGGTGTAGGGGAGCAATGATTCTTAATGATTCTCAGATAAGTATGAGACCCCTTTGCTCTATTATGTTGTCTATACCTTTATCTTTTAGGTTTGTTACATGTTTGAAAAAATCCCTGTCATGGCTAGGAGGGGTCCAGATGAGCTCTTAATTATGTGATTTCTTCTGTATCATTGTTGTGTTGTTATTTATCATCTTTGAAGTTTTCATAAATTTTTAGGAAGAGCATTGGGTTTTGGGCCTGAAAAGGTGGTTGAAATCCCGAAGGCACTGGCACAGAACTGAGTAATTAGGGCCTTGGACACTGGCATGAAGTGTTAAACCAATGGCTATAGCCTCCTAGACACTGGCTTGCAAGCTTGTGCCTGTGTCTATGGATGAAAGAGGTCAAAAGGTTAGTGTGACCCAGGGGTAAGAGGCATGAATGGTTAGGCCATCTCCTGGGGGTGTCATTGATTATTTACAAGCTATGTATGTTATGTTTTCGTCGGTTTCACTTCCTTAAGGTCACCTAGAAGGTTGAATCTCAATGTAGTAGTTGTCACATGTTTACTCCAATTGGTTGGTTACTTAGGTAGATGTGGGAGGAAGGTGTTATAGAGTGGTATCGGAGCATGGTTCAACCCTCGTAGTGTATGGGAAGTGAATTGATAATGCATTTATGTTTGTTTAAATGTTTTTAGTATGCTTGTGGTTTATATGTGCTTGTTGCATCTGTTTTGTGTTGGCCATGGTGGCAATGGTGTCACCATGGAAGTGTTGATGGTGTTGTTTTCAACATGTTGTCATGAGTGTATGACTAGTTATTTGTTGTCCATGCTTGTGTATTTTTTGTGCACGCTTGCATACATATTGTTACATATTGTACATGGATTTATTTCTTATGTTAGGGTTACATATTGGTCATGCTTTAGTGGTATCGGTGTATGCTTTCTTGTGTGATGTCATATGTTGAACATGCATTGGTCGTTCATGATTGGTTATACATGTCAAGTGGGTGCATACAGTTAAGTTTTCATTTGTTTGATTGAGGTTGTTGTGCATAAGGTCATTGTATGCAATTAGGTCATCATGATGATATTGGTATGTTATGATTCTAGTGTGTTTTCTAAGATAAAGTGCGAGATGCAGAACATTAAACTGATGTTGCAACAATAGACTTTGGGGTAAGAGAAGATTGTCATAAAATTTTGCATGCTTTTCATGCAGGTATGTGATTCATGGTTGTTCAAAGAATTAGGGTTACTTATATGTTTGTAATTCGATTATTTTTATGGCTACATATGTGATAAATTATAGTTGAACAGTGTAGTCACATGCATTCTGGTTATGTGTATGTCTTTCATTCTATTTATTTTATGGTTACACACATGATAGATGTAAGTTAATTAGTGTGATCATATGTACATGTGTTGGTTAGTTAAGCACGGTGTTAACTTGATGACTATGTTATATGTTGTTGATGATCATGTTATATGTTAACTTATTTTTGATATATGCTAGTTAAATTGATGATTAGAGTTATAACATTAATATCTTGATGTTACACGTATCATGCTAACTTCGATTGGCCTATGCAGATGGTTAGGATTATGACATTCAGGTATGAGTCGACTTAATTGTCACAATGTGATCTACTAATCTAGATTGATCATACATATGGTATTGTTATGCGTGAATGAAAACTATTTATGAGCTTATGATGTGAGCATGTTAGTTAGTTATTGTTACGGATATCATGATATATTTTTTTTTTTGAGCTGATGTATTTTGAATTTATATCGTGCTAACTAGATTGATTATGTAGAAAAGAGAGCCTCCCCTGAGATAAATTAAGGTATGATCTTGCTTATAACGTCTACGTTTTACTTGAAAGTTCGATTGTGTCGTCTATTTCATGTTTGAGTGTTGGTGTCTATTGTGTCATGTATTTATTGTTGAATGTTTGATCAATTACATGATATGATCGTGTATCTATAAGATTGCATGAAGTAATGATCTTGTTTTATTTAGTATTCCCAATTGGGGAAATGAAGCAATACATGCATTAAAAACACATATTTTCAGAAATATCTACAATAATAGTTAAATGCAGCTATTATGCGGAATTATGAATTATGGATAAATCATTCTTCCCTAGACAAGTGCTAATCTAGAACAACAGTTCAAAGACTTTAGGACTATCTTTCCTAACTGTAAATAGACACATAGAATGAAATAAAAAGCTTAGTTGGAATCCAAGCGCTTCCAAAATCTCTTTCTGTTTCTTTTGCTGTAGCTTCAAATTCCAGCCGGCTGTGCAAAATATTCCCTGTAGTAATGAACACTAAACAACAAGAGATAGCAATAATACATATTTCTATTCAAGTTATTTAGATAAATCAATAAAGCATAAACCACATACATCAAATAAGAAATCATGATATGGAAGATGCATATAGAGAAAGATAAGCAGTAATCTTTATTAATGATAGAAGGGGAGGTTACAACCCAGTGATTGATTTAGTTTCACCATCTCCAGCAGCATCCCAGCCTCATCACAATGCAGATATCTCCAGCAATATGTCACTCAAATCAATTCCTCAATTGAAATTCCACCAGCATTTCTCTACACAAATTCTTCCTTCTCAAACATTAATATCTATGGTCAATTTATAGAGGAGATGAAGGTAGTTTTACAATCAATGAATTTCCAATAATAGGCAATACATGATCCCAATATTGTAGATGTCAAATGGACACATGGCTTCGAAGTTTGACACATGTGAACTCTTCTAGAAGGCACTGGCCAAGTGGAGATTCTGGAACAATGAGAATTTCGCTCCCAATGTGACCAACACACCTATGGGTGTTGGAAGTGCTTTATAGAGCAGCCTTGCATGGGGCTACCTACATATGCAACACACTTATTCCCTTTAGAGGAAGTTTTGATGAGCTCTCATATGTTATATTATAAACATCAAATCTTGGAAACCTTTGTAGATGAAATTCTTGAATGATTTGTCTTGTTCTTTGTCTTAGGGCATATAACAATTGAATTGATAGGGGATGATAGACCCTATTCATTGGTCCTGGAGATGATGCCCAGTTAACTAGGTCATTGCGAATGGTGCCCAAATTGACCTATAACAATTGCACCCTAAAGCATGAAGTCAGAATAATAATAACAATATTTTGATTGAGATGCTTTACACTATGATGGGCTGGAGATGAAGCGGAGTGGAAACCTGCATCATTCTTACAATACATTACATCATGATATATCCTCTTGATCATAATTGCTGAGGGTAGACATTCCCATGTTCAACACATAAACAATCTAATAACATGTACATAATTCAGAAAGTTGTCTACATTGGAATGCTGCCCAATACAGGCATGCCTATAGATATAGGCCCATGTTCGGATGACAATCTATATGTAAGGTCACCGTACAGATGATGTGTACAACAATCCTGAAATCACAGCCTGGATGGCTCAAACTAGATCCAGGGTCTTCTTATGTCGTTCACTCGATCATTCAGGTACAAGTCTATCCATGTGAATATATGATTTGTAGTCGAACAAGGAAAGACATTGTTTGATTACCAGCCAATGATGTGAGTTGTTAACAAATGCGAGATAACCACCATTAATGTCAACGGCCCTCATGGTACTGCAGTACATTTTGTAAGTTGTGAATAGATGATTTGATTTCGAATGCCAAACAAAATATTTTAGTTATAAATATGGAAGCGAGGGTCTTGTCGATGTTGTAACAAGCCTCATGGTACTGGAATATAATCTTTCTCATCGAACTTCCTGGATAATGATTTATCGTCGACAAGAAGCCAACTTATTGCGAAACGAGAGTTACTGATTTCAGAGACAAAGGTGTGACTTGAGATAACAATGTTTAGGGATGACTATCATGAGAATGAAGGTTTATGAGTATTGCAGAAGGATGAGTATTCACTGGATGACTTCTCTTGAACATATCGATGACATTGAGATGAGTTGGTAGCATTGACCCAAAACCAAAGTGAAGGTATGATGAACCATATGTATGAATGAACCGTCAAGAATATTACCCAACCCAAACAGTCATGGTGATGGAGTGAAGTGTCATGTTCAAGAGCGACCTGCTACCATAAAACGTTATGTTCACTTTCCAAAATTTTCCCCTATCATTTATCGACCAGTACCTCTTTATTTTTTAACAAGCTTGAGGAGGATAACATTTTCTTGATCTATGATTCAACCCTTCGGGCGAATAATGTAGCGCTATTTAATAATTTAACGAGTCTAGTGATGAATGAAACTCGATTCTTGCCATGATCAACAAGCCCGTCACTATTTTATGTTTTAACGAGCTTAACGTCAGTGATAGCTCAATCCTTTTTCATATTTAGAGAGTTTGAAAAAGAGGACGAAAGAAAACTCCAAAAGTACTTTTTCGTAAAGTTGTCGCTCAGATTCGAAAAAGTGTAAAATATTATCTGAGAGAACCTCTTTAGTCATGTTCGACCAAGGTATTCCTTGTTCGTAAATAATCTATCTCAGTCTAGAAAAGGGTTAAACTTATTCTGAGTAGATATCAATTCATTTACTTTTATGAGCTCGAAAAGACAAGTTCTCGGCAATCTTTTCACATTATCGGAGTCTGAAAAGAGCTAAAAGAAGACTCCAGGGGTTCCTTTTTAGCTGTTATCAAAGCTCGAAAAAGAGATAAAAGTGCGCTTCAAATCCTTTTTCATTTTTAACAAAGCTCGAAAAATAAGGATAAAAACTATGCTTTGTGGTCAAATCATTCTTGAAATAAATCTACATGACTAATTTGCTCATGGATTAAAAATATATGTTTCATGATAAAAAAATATAATAAAACCATAGTCATAGCAATAAATTCAATTTTCAAATAATTAAATGACTATTTAAAAGTGCTTTACTATTCATTTTTACCATTCCAAAGTTACCATTTTCATTTTGGAGCTCTGAACCTGATTCCCCCCCCGAACTTCAGTGGTCGATTGCGTGTAATTGGTAAGAATGTTTTGAATACCCCCTGCAAGACCATATGTCGAATGCCCCCTGCAAGAGTAGGTGCCCCCCAAGCTTCATTTCATTCACCTAAGTAGATTACTAGTTACTAATAGTTGGGTGGAGTGAAGATTCATTATAGGGGAGGATTTGTTTCATTTTTTAACGAGCTTGACACAGGAAAATAACTATGCTGATGACCTGTTTCATTTTTTAATGAATTTTACATAGTAAAAGAACTATCCTCATAGGCACTTGTTTCATTTTTTAATGAGGTTGACACCAAAAAGTATAACTATCCTCATAGGCACTTGTTTCAATTTTTAACGAGGTTGACACAAGAAAAAAGAATTTTCCTCATAACCTGTTTCATTTTTTAACGAGGTTGACACAGTAAAAGAGTCGTCCCCATAACCTTTTTCATTTTTTAACGAGGTTGACATAGTAAAAGAACCATCCTCATTGTGTAGTTGGAATAGTGAGTGTGTGCTAGAAAAGACGTAGTCTAACAGAGTCATCATTTAAGGATTTTGATGAATACCACAAACGATAAGTTATAACATGCATTGACAGGTCTTCTCAAGGGTTTCCATTGAATTTTGGAATTTCTGAGGGTAATTTTTGTGGTATCACCGGCCACCGAGGAGAATAATTGATGGGATCAACTTGATATTGCACTGAAGATGTGAATAAAGGATCAAGCTATTTAGTACTCATAAAGGAGGAACCAGATAGGATTCCAGATGATGACATGGGTGAATTCAATGGATTAAACATCGATGATGAAGCAATAGTAGATGTTGTTGCGGCTGAAATATATGGTTCAGTCTAGGATGCTATCTTAGCCATGGTCAAATGACCTAGAGTATACCCTATAGAATCTACGGGAACTCGAACTGAAACAGGATCGACAAAGGCAGAGGAAGGTGATTGAGGAAAAGACTTGTACAGGTAAATCTCCTACCGAAAATGAGTTGGTGTTAAAGGTATCTCGTCTTATGCTATTTCTTCAATGGAAATAAAACCAGGTGGAAGATCTTTTTCATCAGGCCCAAAGTATATTTCAGGTGGTTGACTGTGCGATATGGGAGACTCAATCGCTACAATATATTGTGGAGTGACCAATACAGAAACAACTTCCGGTTGTTTGACTTCGGGATCAAGATTTTCTCCACTTAGGGAGTATAGCAACTAAAATATAAGGAGATGATAGACCCTATTTAATTGGTCCTGGGATGATGTCCGGTTTGACCAATAATATCTTCCCCCTAAATCATGATGGGATATAGACCAACTTCTAGCTGAACAATGTCGGGTTCAGGAGGTATGGTCTCACTGATTGGATGGATCGTGACTACAGGTAATTGTGAAGACTCCGTCTCGACAACAGTAGACAAACCAGGATTTGTAGAACCAAATTGTGTCGACTCTGGTATATTGGAATATGATGCTTCACCAGAGGTACTGATAGTACTGGTTTCGGTAGAGTATGATCGCCTTCACCGACCAGAATTAAATTATGGTGGTAAAGGTGGTTTTAATTCTAGTCTATGTGAATGACAGGGAAAAGGATTTTTTTCTTCCACGATTACTGATTCATTTTAACTAAAAAAAATAAACAAAATAAAAGGGTAATGCTAGGAAAAATGGTTTACCAAGAAACTGTGAACTGTAGAATACCTCCTTGCGAACCAAGAAGTACGGGCAGGAAATCTCCCCGAATGCTGTGTTTAGTGTATCAAAATTTACAAGGTGACCGAATCGGTTCACTATGGATGGATAGCACCTAAAATTTGTCCTCCAAAATATACCTGAAGGTACGTGGAGGCCCAAGTTCATATTAGCATTGTCTGATGCGAAACTGCACTATGAGAGCACCACTTTATACTTTTCGTATTGTAACACCACCCGATATACCCGAAAGTACTGGACGAGCTACGATATACTTACGTATGTGGAGTGAGTTATCATACTCAGAATGTATCGCAGAAAAGTTAACGACAGCTGTTATGTTTTACAACGTTGGGACAAGTCAATAACATTTAGACCTTCTAAATGTTATTGTTATGGTTCTAATGCTTTATTAGGTAAATTGAGATTAATTTTATGTTGATCTTGTTTAAAAATTTTCCTTTCAAAGGTTCACCGTGATGATGTATTGGAAATTCATAAAATGCAAACTAAGAATGATAAGAAATATTTCAGTTTTAGTTTTTCAATGAAAATCCTAGCTACTAGAGGGAAAGAGCAATCAATTTGAGAGAAAACAAATCAATGAGCACAAACTAAATGCAGATTTCCTAATTGTTCCTTTTGCAAAACACACAAACCAATACAAGCAAATGCAGGTTTTTCTTTTCAGTTCCTTTAATGTTATGAATGCAGAAAAGAAACTAAGTGTGTTAAATCAATAAAAGCAAATGCCTTTTACTTTTGAGAAATGAGGAATATAAAAAAAAATTCTCTTTTGAAGGAAAAATGGGGAATTAAATGAAAATTTGTCCTATCAGTAAATGAAGAATTTACGACAATTTCATTTTTCAAAAGAAAATGGATCTAATGCGACAATGAAAATACTTTGAAATCAATTCTTCAATGATAAAAAAAACACTTTAAACAAAAAATGAACAATTTTTTCTTCCAAAGGAGGAAGAGGTAGATAATATCACTGGTCAATATGAGGCTCAGGCTTTTCAAAACACAGCAGAAAACAAACTGAAACAAATTGCAATGAAAAATTTTAAGGAATTTGGATTGTTTCAGGAGGTAACGCGGTCTCTAAAGAGAGATAATGCTTTGCGATGCAGGCCTGAAAGTGAGACAGTGCTATGCAAAGCACTGTGTCCTGTACAAGAGTGTGTTGGGTGCAGTGTATAATGAAAAAAACAGCTGTCTAAGACACTTCTAATGCAAATTTGGATTTCAAAAAGCCTAATCTCTGTGAGTAACAACTACTGGGTGAATAAACAGAGAAAATCAGAGGCTAAAACACCTAGGATAAAGATTAATATCCCCAGTGGAGTCGCCAATATGTTATGCAGAATTATGAATTACGGATAAATCATTCTTCCCTAGATAGGTGCTATTCTAGAATAACAGGTCAAAGATTTTATGACTATCTTTCCTAACTATAAATATACACACATAATGGAATAAGAAGCTTACTTGGAATCCAAACGCTTCCAAAATCGCTTTCTGTTGTTTTTTCTGTAGCGTCAAATTCCAGCCAGCTGTAAAATATTTGTTGCAAGAATGAACACTAAACAACAAGAGATAGAAATAATACAAATTTCTATTCAAGTTATTTAGCTAAATCAATAAAGCATAAACCATATACATCAAATAAGAAATCATGATATGGAAAATCAAAGCTTATAAAGATGCATATAGGGAAAGATAAGCAGTAATGTTTATTAATGATAGAAGAGAGGTTACAACCTAATGATTGATTTAGTGTCACCATCTCCAGCAGCATCCCAACCTCATCACAATGCAGATATCTCCAGCAATATGTCACTCATATCAATTCCTCAATTGAAATTCCACCATAATTTCTCTCCACAAATTCTTCCTTCTCAAACACTAAGACCTGTGCTCAATTTATAGAGGAGCTAAAGGTATTTTTACAATCAATGACTTTCCAATAATAGGTAAGACATGTTCCCAATCTTGTTGATGTCAAATGGACACATGGATTCAAAGTTTGACACATGTGAACTCTTCTAGAAGGCACTGGCCAAGTGGAGATTCTGGAACAATGAGAATTTCGTTCCCAATGTGGCCAACACACCTATGAGTGTCGGGAAGTGCTTTGTAGAGCAACCTTGCATGAGGCTACCTACATATGCAATGCACTTAGTCCCTTTAGAGGAAGTGTTGATGAGCTCTCGTATGATATATTATAAAATTAAAATCTTGGAAACCTTTGCATATGAAAGTATTAAATGATTTGTCTTATTCTTTGTCTTAGGGCATATAACAACTGAAATGATAGGGGATGATAGACCTTATTCATTGGTCCTGGAGATGATGCACAGTTAACTAGGTCATTGGGAATGGTGCCAAAATTGACCTATAACAAAAACCCATGGATCCATTCATTTATACATTATAGTAGCCAAATACAAAAGGAGATAGGAAACAAATCATGGTAGCTTAGTTAAACAAGCCTCCTAAGCCATAGTAGCACAAAATTCCTGCAAAAAGAGGTGCTGCAACCATTAATTAAAGCTGGAATACCCTGACAACATTATTTTATTGCTCCTACAATAAAAGTAGGTTGTACATCATATATAGAGCTACTATGTGCATAAAAATTTAGATCTATATCAGATCCATGCACTATACAAGCTCTTCTATAGAACCCCCTTGGGGTTTTCAGCAAAACACCAAGTACCAAGTGTAGATCTGAGATCTAAGACTGGATATCTACTGAAAATTTGTTAGGTCCCTATATTACTAGTATAGTCCCTTATTGTTGTTAGTGTAACCCCCTTATTGTTATTATTGTACCCTTTTAACCCCCATTTTATTATTATTATGCCCTTAAATTATTATTTTTAGGTCGGCTAGGATTACATTATGGCCCACTAGGATTACATTATGGCCCCATGGGCTCCTATATATAGAAAGGAGGTTTTGTAAATTGGATCATCCAAGAATTGTTCATTTATTTAATGTATTGGAGGTTGCCCCCTCGAAGTGGCTCATTTTTAAGGTGTTTATATCTCTTTTCTTCTATTTTTGGAGCTGGTTACACAACATTTGGTATCAGAGCTTTGGATTCTAGGGTTTTGTTGCTCCAAACAGGTCATTGTGGCATTTTCGCTATAACGTTTTTTCTATGAAGTTTCAAAAGCTGAAATTTTTAGGGCACGAAGCAGAAATCCTGAGGAAGATTGTCTAAAAATTTTAGAGCTTGGTGATCTGTGGAAGTTAGGTCTTTTCTCAGGCTCCTAAATAGGTCATCGTGGCATTTACGCTATAATTTTTTTTCTACGAAGGTTCAAAATCTGAAATTTATATGGTGCAAAGCTGAAATCTTGAGGAAATTCTTAAAAAACTTTCATAGCTTGGTTCGCGATATTTTTGGAGATATGATCTGTGGAAGGTAGTCCTTTTTCAGGCTCCTTAATTTCATCTCAAAGAGGTGATCGTGGGAAAAGTTAAATAACTCTCTTTCTGGGCATCGGATTGGAGTGCCGTAAAAATTGGTCGCAATTACACGGACTGTAGTTTATTGGCTATCAATTTCAGAGACAAAGGACGAAATAGTGACACGTGGAAAGTCGTACAAGTTCGCTCTACTGAACCAGTCCATAATTAGGTCATTGTGGGAGATTCGACACAACTTTGTCTTGGAGAATCCAAATCAGGTCATACCTGTGGCATTCAAAAGATAATTCAGAGGGCTACGTTGGTACCGAAATTTAGATATTGAATTGTTGTAATCACAGAGATAATCCAATTTCAATATCGAGCTCCTCATAAGAAAGAAAAAGGTGTGTATTTTTTTTCCTGAATTGCATAAGTCTTGTTTGAAGAATCAATTTGAATTGATTCCAAGAGCATATTGTAGAATATATATCAGTATTTGGTTCTAAAATATGCCCCGTAAAAATAATTCAACACCCATTAAGCCTTCAGAAGGGTCTACTATGACTCATGAAGATGAAGAATTGCAACATGATCTATCAAAATTACATCAGAAAGTGCAACAAATTTCACTCTCGCAAAGAGCAACAAAAAATGAAATGGAAGTTTTGAAGAAAGGCATGGAAGCTAAGATGGATGGCATGGAAGCAGGCATGGAAGCTAAGATGGATGACATGAAAGTAAACATGGAAAACAACATGAAAAACATGAAGAATGATCTAAAAGTAGACATCGAAGGTTTGACCAAGTTGATACAAGAAATGTTTACTAATGGTGAAAAGATAGTAGAAGAACCTCATGATGAGAACAAAATAAATGTTAATCGCGATTTCATAAACTCTAATGTTGGCGGGAAGAACCACCATATTCCAGAAATGGATATGAGGAAGTTTGATGGGAAGGATCCTGTAACATGGATACTACATATGGAGCAATATTTTGATCTCCATAATGTGCAAAACACACAAAAGGTACACATTGCAACTTTACATTTAGAACAAAATACATTTGTATGGTATCGATGGCTTTGCTCTCATAAAAAATTGTCACTTGGTCAATTTTTATGGCGGAAATGATATCACATTATGAGGATACAAATAGCAACACATTATTTAGCCAATTCATAAATCTAAAACAAAAGGGTTCCATGGTGGAGTACCTTCAGGACTTCCAAAATTGAATATAAGGGTAACTAATATTCCAAAGGAACAGATGATTGATTTCTTCATAGGGACTTTAAAGGATAACATCCAACTTGAGGTTTGCCTTTGGGAACCTTATTCATTGGAGAAGGCATTAGAGTTGGCAAGAAAAAGTTGAATGTAAAATTATGGCGACAAGGAAGCCTACCACTCAATTCTATAAAGAAAGGAAGTGTTGCTACGTCTGAATTTCCACAACCTACAAGGTTGACACCACAAAAATTGGAAGAAAAAAGAGCAAAAGGGCTTTGCTACGGTTGTGATAGCAAATACACTAGGGGTGCTTTAAGTGTCTTTGAGAAGAAATCCTTTTACATGGGTGTGGTAGGAAGAAGAAAATGAACAAGAAGAGGATATACACCAGGAACCAACCCCAGAAAAAGAAGAAATGAATCCGACCATATCTTGTAATGCATTGGCGGGAATTACCACTCCTCAAACTCTTAATATAGAAGGATATATCAAGAAGAAAAAGGTAATTGTGTTGATTGATTCAGGAAGTACCCACAGTTTTATTCATTGTAAGATAAACCAAGGAATTAAATTTCTTTCTATATCCAACACCAAAGTGTCAAGTGATGGTTGTAAATGGAGGAACTATAAATTTCTATGGAAAGTTCCATAATATCAAGCTATCCATGGGGGAATATGTATTGAATATTCCAATGCTTTCCATCCCAATGGGAGGTGCTAATGTTGTACTAGGAGTGCAATGGTTACAATCTTTGGGGACGGTAGATTTTACTTTTCAAGAAATTTTCTTGAATTTTTTTTCAGAAGGAAAGGAAATTGAATTACGGGGTATCATAGGGAAACCAGGAAAGATAATAAGCTCTAATGTCATGACAAAGCTTCTGAAGAAAGAACAATGAGACGTAATTGCACAATTATGCTCACTAGAAGTTCCAACATCAAAATCATCTATTTCTCCAGATCTCCAAAAAGTCTTGGACAATCATTCCAAGGTGTTTAATACTCCCAAAGGACTCCCACCTATCCATGATCGTGATCATGCTATTCATTTGATTCTAGAAAGTGTTCCTCCAAACATCAGGCCTTACAGATATCCTTATGTCCAAAAGAGAAAAATTGAACGTGTGATTGTAGAAACGTTAGAGGCTGGTATAATTCAACCTAGTCAAATTTATTTCTCTGCTCTTTTAATAGTATTCATACACAAGAAGGATGGATCATGGCGAATGTGTCCAGATTATAGGGAGCTCAATAATTTCACTATTAAAGATAAATTTCCCATTCTTATGACTGATGAATTATTGGATGCATTACATGGAGCAATTTAATTTACCAAGTTGGATCTTCGTTCATGATATCATCAAATTAGAATGAAGGCCGAAGATATTCCGAAAACAACATTTAGAGCTCATGAGGGTCATTATGAATTTTTGGTCATGCCTTTTGGCCTTACCAATGCACATTATACATTTCAAGGGTTGATGAATTCATTTTCAAACCTTCCTTAGAAAATTTGTGCTAGTATTTTTTGATGATATACTAATCTACGAGTCTTGGAAGGATCATGTTGAACATGTTGACGGGGTGCTCAAAATATTGCGGGGGAGAAACAATTATATGCAAAAAAATCCAAATGTTTCTTTGGAGTACAAGAAGTTGGAATATCTAGGTCCATGTGTGTATCTCACGAGGGTGTTAAGTGGGCCCTAACAAAATTAAAGCCATTAAGGAATGGAAAGTCCCCACAACCATAAAGCAATTGCGAGGATTTCTCAGGTTAACGGTATTATCGCAAGTTTGTTAAGAATTATGGGAGAATAGCAACACCTCTAAAAACATTATTGAAGAAAGATGCATTTTCATGGACTCGTGAAGCAACTAAGGCCTTTGAACATCTTAAGGAGGCAATGTGCCTAGCACTGGTCTTAGCTACGCCAGACTTCACAAAAACCTTTAATGTGGAATGTGATGCCTCAGGAAATGGAATTGGTGTTGTTTTAATGTAGGAAGGAAGACCCATTTCTTTTGAAAGTTGTCCAATCAAAGGAAAGTATTTACAGAAACCTATTTATGAGAAGGAAATATTATGAATACTACATGCACTAAAAAAAATGGTGACCTTACCTAATGGGAAGACACTTCAATGTAAAAAATGATCATGATAGTCTTAAATTTTTTTTGGAACAAATACTATCTTCAGAAGAGTGGAAAAAATCAATCACAAAGATGTTAGGTTATGACTTTGAAATCATCTACAAAAAAAGAAAGCTAAATGTTGTTGCAGATGCACTCTCTAGAAACAATGAAGAGGTGGAAGCATTTCTTTGTGCCATTTCTATTATCCAACTAGATTGGATAACCAAAGAAAGGGATGAATGGAAGAAGGACAAATATGTATGAACACTCATTCCAAAAGTTGCAACAAGATCCTAGTACATATGATACATTTAGTTGGAAAAATGATTCCTTATGGTACAGATCGCTTATATCTTTGTAAGAATTCCCAACTAAAATTAAAGATTCATACAGGATGCACACTTCTCCTTTGAGGGGGCCAGTCGAGGATTTTTAAAAACTTACCACGGGGTGAATAAAGATTTTTTGGGATGGCCTTAAATCGATATTCAAAATTTTGTGGCGGAATGTTTGGTTTGCCGGTAGAATAAAGTGGAAAGCAATTAAGACAGGGACTTCTACAACCTTTATCCATTCCAAGTCAACGTTGGGAGGAGATTTCAATGGATTTTATCATAGGTTTACTAAGTCAGAAGGAAAGAGTGTCATCATGGTGGTAGTTGATAGACTTACCAAGTATGCACACTTTTGTGCATTATCTCATCCATTTAAATCAAGTATAGTTGCTATTACGTTTATGGAAACAATTCAAAAGCTACATGGAAACCCAAAGATTATTGTAAGTGACAGAGATCCCATTTTTACTAGAAATTTTTGGACGAAATTATTTCTTGTTTGGGTACTCAATTAGCTCATAGATCATCTTATCATCCTCAAATCCGATGGTCAAACTGAGATATTAAATAAATGTTTGGAAGGATATCTTTGTTGTTTTTTATCTGATAAACAAACAAAATGGGTCAAGCGGTCACCTCTCGTTGAATGGTGGTATAACACTTCCTTCCATACTGCAAAGAAAATGACCCCATTTATGGCACTTTATGGATATCATCCACCATCCATCACATCATCTTTAAGAGAAAATTCGAAGGTTCAAGCAGTGGAAGACCACATCGAGCATCAACAAGAATTTCTCCAACTCTTAAAGGATAACCTGAATTTGGCACAAAATCGAATGAAACAACAGGTAAATCAACATCGCAGCGAGAAAAGTTTTGATGTAGGAGATTAGGTATTTTTACGGCTACAACCATACAAAAAAATGTCTCTCAAGCAAGCTAAGAAGGATAATAAATTATCGCCAAAGTACTATGGTCCTTACAAGTTGTTGCACAAGATTGGTACTATGGCATACAAATTGGAGCTCCCTGCTTCTTCACGAGTGCATCCAATTTTCCATGTTTCATGCTTAAAGAAGGTTATAGGTGAAAATCTTCCGAGTTCAAACAATATTACCAAAACTTGATGAGGAAGGAAAAATCATATTGGAACTTTGAAGCGGTCACGAAAACAAGAACTCGACAGCTACGAAATCGATCAAATTCAGAGTATCTCATCAAGTGGAAGAACTTACCCACTGAATATTCTACATGGGAGGATGAGAATTTTATACAGAAGCACCCACAGCTACTCAAGCGTTGAGGACAACACTTTTGTGAAGGAGAGGGGCATGTTAGGTCCCTATATTACTAGTATAGTCCCTTATTGTTGTTAGTGTAACCCCCTTATTGTTATTATTGTACCCTTGTAACCCCCATTTTATTATTATTGTGCCCTTAAATTATTATTGGTAGGTTGTCTAGGATTACATTGTGGCCCACTAGGATTACATTATGGCCCCATGGACTCCTATATATAGAAAGGAGGTTTTGCAAATTGGATCATCCAAGAATTGTTCATTTATGTAATGTATTGGAGGTTTCCCCCTCGAAGTGGCTCATTTCTAAGGCGTTTATATCTCTTTTCTTCTATTTTTGGAGCTGGTTACACAAAAAAATTACAGATCTAGAAATTGGATCTGATCTGATATGAAAAATAAAATGATCTCCTCCAATAGATCTCCGAAGTTAAGTGTAGAACCCCAACACTCATAAAATCACCTCTCCAATGGTGTTCTGAACCACCCCGCAGGTGCTCCTTCAGAAATTACGCAAATCTAGATCTCTTATGCATTGTAGGGATCAAAATATAGTTGGCCTGATGCCAAGATCTAGAAATGAGGTTCAATGTCTTCAATACTGTCCTTCCAATGGAGTAGAAACTTTCTCCTTTGAAAATGAGCATTGAAATGGCCTAGATCTAAAGATATAGTCTCCACTTGCTGCAGCTTACTGAAACAAAAAAATCCTTAACAGGATTTGCACTGTCAAAGAAAGGTGAAGCTTGGCCTTAAGCCAGATAATGGGCAATACGGTGCAAGACTCTTCCAAGAGCTACTCAATGGAATAGGTGGGATTCCCGATCAGGAACACCCAATGCTAAACAACATTCAATCTCAGCTAAATAGAAAGGGAAAGTATATGTCTAAACATACCATATAATCAGAAAATCATAATCATAAGCTAACCTCATATGGCTACCATCCTCTTCCTTATAAACAATGTGAGCCTTCTCACCTTGGGTCCCACTCATTAGTGTTTCCACCTTCATGCAATTAATCTCCCTCAAAAACTGCATTTTACCATCATCATTGCCACTCCTCCATAACAACGCTGTTGGATTTGGTCAACCTTGACTTATTCTCCATGAAATTCCTCCTTCCATACTCAAGGTGGCTTTATTCTAACTATCTAGATTGATCCATATTCC
Source organism: Pinus albicaulis (assembly GCA_034641835.2). Classification (NCBI taxonomy): domain Eukaryota; kingdom Viridiplantae; phylum Streptophyta; class Pinopsida; order Pinales; family Pinaceae; genus Pinus; species Pinus albicaulis. The sequence goes on along the minus strand of CM076580.1, from coordinate 966,827,741 downwards.
CACTAGGTTATCTCCATTAATGTTCCACTTCCTCCATACTAGCTTTGTTTACTTGGTCAAACTTGACCTTGTCCACATGCATTAGCCTTTATTCACACATGAAGGTACTTTATCTGGTTATGAACATGATCCCTTTTCCCATTAAAAGGGATTTTATTGCTTCTAAAAATATTTATGGGCCTCCATACCCATTTATTCATCTAACTATGTGTTAAGACAAAATTTAATATTCCAATTACCTGCATGCTAATTTAGAAATATTACATTTTAAGATGGATGTACTTACACACTATGTGTTGAGATAGTTGATGTGTACTTCAGTATAGGTTGGTGATAGTTGTAGTATTATTATTTTGAATATTATTTGGTTATGACATGACTATTAGTTTTGGTAGAGGTTGATTTTAGTTAATAGATATGATGTCTTGATTTTTGGAACATGTGATTGACGTGGGTGACAATTTCAGGGAAACATGCTTGGTATTAGCATGAAACAATAACAGTTTATGTGTTTATACAACTAAGGTATGAGTGATGTGACAATACATAGTAGTACTTGATTGCAACAAGGAAAAAGGTAAAGAAAGGAATTGCATAAGAATTCCTTTCGATATGTTTGGAAACCATATTTCCAAATGAATGAGTGATTTTCATACAGGGAGTCTTCTTAACCCTAATATTATTTTTCATTATGTTGACATGTGCTATATTTATGAACATGTATTTGACAAGTATAAACGATGGTTTATGGTTATGCCTAGATTTGTCAAAGGATTGGAGTCCCTTGAGAGATGATATATGTATGTGTTGAGACAGAAGGCATTGTGCCTAGTATAACAAGGTAAGGTAACTGGTATATTGTGTTTTTATATTATACATTGGCAGTAATTTGTTTATGGTGGTGTGATGTAGAAATTGCATGGAAAAAGAGACTCCCATGAAATCCTTGAAAAGGTGTCACGGGTTGAGCTTCCCTTGGAAGCTTTGGGAACCCATGGGGATTAAGTCATGGTATTTGTTGCTAGTCTTCTGATTTTTGTGTCTTGTTATTTGTTGCACTTGATTTTCGATATTAATTGTGTCTAGTGGATGGCCATGCCACTTTATTTGTAGTGTTGTATTATTATTGGTTTTCATGGTTTTCTTCTTGTTTTTTCTCATTCTTGCCTTTATGTTTTGAGAGTATTGGGAGTTTGTTGGGAAAGAGGAAAGTTGATGGAGCTCAAGGAGAGTTGTATGGTACCTAATAGGTAATGTAATGTCTGAATGAAGCTCGGTGCATGAGTAACTACAATGGAATATAAGAATATGATAGTTGGTGTGACTAGTTGGGTCCATTTTGGTAAATGGATAGTGATAGTACTAACATGAGAAAGGTAATAGAAAGGTAAATTTAGTGGATTTTATGTTTCATATGCCTTGATTATGCTGGGAACTGTTGTTATCAATATTGTGAATGTTGTGCACAAATAAAGGAAGTTCTCTTAACCTTGACCTTGCACTACTTGGTAATTATCTTGTGATCTTGATTATGTCAATGTTTATATATGTATACATGTATGTATGTATGTCATGATGGAAAGGGTCATCATGGATCATGATTGTTTAATGCTAATGTTTATATGTATATATGTGTGCATGTATATTGTTTCCTGACATGATCATGATTGGTTTATGCTAATGATTATATATATGTACGTATGTATGCATCTATGTCACTGTTTGACAGGGTTTTGAAGGATAATTCTTGTTGAGGAATGATTTCTTATGCAGTTGAATGGCATGAAGAGATTCTTAGTCTTATGAGGAATGAAGTGGGAAGAGTAACTCTGACAAATGTATGAGTTCGGTATCATGTGGGTATGAAATAATATTATATTCTTGTAGTATGCATATGTTGATGTTATGGACAGGTAATGTTAAGGGATACATCAATGGAATGGAAGTTTTGTAATCTACGACATGTTGGGACAAGCATGGAGAGTGGAAAGACACTAAAATAAATGTTTCTTATGCGTTCAGTGTGTGGTATATGAATGTGTAATGCTATGGTTGTGTATATGTTGCGCTTGTTGTATATTCAGTGATTGTACCTATGATGATGTGTACATATAACATATGTAGTATTGTGTACATATGATGTTGTATGCTTGTTGTATATATGGTGTTGCATGTTTTTTATATGTAGTGCTAGGTATAGATGGTGATATGTACATGTTGGATATGCAGTACTATGTACATATTGTAATATGTGCATGTTGGATATGTGGTGTTGTGTGCATATGGTGTTGTGCACATGTTGGATATGAATTGTTGTGTACATATGGTGTTATGTACATGTTGTATATGCAGTGGTATACTTATGGTGCTGTGTGCATCCTGTACATATGGTGTTGTGTTAATGTGGTGATGTGTACATGTTTCGCATGTGGTTCCTTGTGTAGGTGGTATCATGTACATGTCATGCATGTTGCTATGTGTACATGTGGTTTCATGTACATGTCATGCATGTGGTGTTGTGTACATGAGGTATTGTGTACACATTGTACAGGTCGTGCAATGTACATTTGGCGTTGTGTACACGTTGTGCAGGTAGTGTCGTGTACATGTGATGTTGTGCACATGTTGTACATGTAGTATTGTGTATAGCTAGTACTGTGTACATGTTATGCATATGGTACTGGTATACATGTGGTATTCTGTGCATGTCATACATGTTGTGTTGCGGCCATGCAGTACTATGTATGTGCATGTGTAGTCATAGTATCATGACATGTGTATTTTGTTGTGTTGTACACTGGATGTGAGTGTAGGAATATGTGTTGTATACTAGTGCACACATATGTATTGTGTTTTACTGTACATCGATTGTAGGTTTATGTGTTGTATGTTGGTGTGGGTGTATGTATTGTGTTGTATTGCACACCGAGTGTAGATGTATGTGTTGTATGTCAGTGTTGGTGTATGTATTGTGCGGTGTTGTATGTTGTTTGTGTGTGGATGTATGTGTTGTGATGTACATTGTGTGTACCTGCACTTGATTGAAGATTAGAAAATGCAATGGGTGCTTTCCGAGCATGCAAAACCGATCTAGTGTGTGTGCAAAATAAGAAAGGTAGAAGTAAGGATAGATGAAGGAGAAGTATCGATATTTTATTTCAGTTCTATTATGCATGTGAACTACGATTATGGAATTATGATGGTTACATGTGATTTATCATTATGGTTTATGATTATTGCATATGATTCATGATTTTAATTTATGATGGTTGTGTTTTCCGCTAAACAGATGTGAGATATTTATACATGATGATTTGATCAAACAACTAGTTTTACTTGTTGTGACATGATGTGAATAGAGATGAAAATGTACCTTATTTAAGGGATACGAATGAGGTATATTTTGAAGTTATTTCAATTTATTTTGAATCTAATGGCAATTATGTGCTTGGTATAGGAACCATGAAAATGCTAGGTTGGGGGGTTGAACTGACCGTAAGAATTAATAAAAAAAACAAAAGGAATTAAAACAAACAAAAATATGTTGATAAATCACTTCAGGAGCAGGGCCATCGTGGGACATTGGTACCCAATAGTGTCCATTGATTTCCATGAGCATGATATGACCGGTATGATGCTTTTTAGGTATGGATATAACTTGGTTTGTGTACCTTTTGATGCGAGGAAGCCTTGCCAAGGGATGGACTACCTGGAATGGGGGTGCCAACGGACCTTGTAAGGTGTGTGACTGCATGGAAGGGGGTGACTACATTTCTCAAGGGACTGTGTAGAATTGAAGGGAAGTTCGGGGATGGATTTGTTTTAGTTATTAGCATTTTCGTATGGAATCAGATGCACATTGGGAGTGTGTTGTGAAAAAATGAGCTCATAAATGTTCACTGAGAGGAAAAATGGTGTAGGATTGTAGCACTAGACATTGGATGTAGCTTTGACTTTGATAGTGGTTTTTGGACTTCCTGGGAAGGAGGTGAATCCTATTATTACTTTGAGGGTGGAGGTATGATCCTTTGTATTCCCTTGTCATTGATATAAGCATCATATTTGCTGGTTGAGAAAATTTCCATATGTGTATATTATTGTAAATATTGTATCAAGATGGATTTATAAAGCTCCATAGGAATTATGGTTGTATATATGGATGTCATTGTAAATACTGCAACAAGTTGTGTTATAAAGCTCCATGGGCAGTATGTTTTTTTTTTGTGATTTTTTGGTTTGTAGGTGTCATTGAACACCGAGGAAGGTGTTCCCCCAGGGGGGGGGGGTGGTTGTGTAACAACCCTGGTTAAAAATTCATGTAAAAATTATTAATAACTATAGTTGATGGGACCCTTATTCCAAGCTTAATGTTGGGAAAAACATCCTAGTGGGTGTTAATTTTGGTTAATATGGCTAAGGAAATTGGAAAAGGCAAAGGCAAAGGCTTTGGAAAGGCAAGATGGAATTTTTGGCACATTTATTTATGAAAATAATGGAAATTAGGAGAAAAGAGAGGTGAAAGGTCACATGTTGCATGTGAGGATGGAAATAAAAGGAAATAATGGAAAATGAAGAAAAAAGGAGGCCTCATTGATAAAAATACTTTTGAGGATCAGTTGACAAGATTTTGGCTAAAACATTTTCATTAGTCAAGTGTTGGAGCTCTCTCATTATTCTCTCTGACTCTCTCCCTCTTAAACATAGATTTTTCTTAGAGAACTTTGGCACTGGAGCAATAAAGACAAAGAAAGCAAGAAGAAGGAGGGAGCGATCAATGAAGAGCAGGATCAAGCAGCTACAATAGGATTCTTTGCAGGTATTTATTTGCATGTGTGATTTCATTTCTATATTTGTCATGCATGATATTGAATGTGGTTCTTTTCTGTTTTGGCATTGGTTTTGCTAGGTGTGTCGCTGTTTTTCATCCTAGCCTTGCAATTTCTAGATAACCTTCACGATATGGGTTCTCATACTTTGGTTGAGTTGGATTGTCGAATGGATTCGAAGTTGAGTGAGTGGATATATGAAATAACAAAAACATGGCCTATTGGTCCCTGAACCAGACTATGGATCACGCTAAAGCCAATATTCTAGTAACCCATGAACCAGATAGTGGGTTGAGGTAAATTTTGGATTGTGTGCCTCGGTGGGCCTAGGAATCCTTGTCGATGAAGGGCAAGATATACGGAAAATACAAGATGTGGATTTATCTCGATTGGGCCTAGTAGTACTAGGATGGTATGTATGGTAAATCTTGGAGAGTGGGTGTCGGTGTAAACCCTAGTGATCCATGGATTGGACTATGGATTACGGTAAATCCTGAGAGACTAGTAGTCACTCAAATTACTCATAGTGTAGGCGAAGAAATCTGGTAGCATTCATGCTTGTTTAGTTATTTTTGGTTCTTTATTATTCCCACATTCATGCTTGGAATATGGCATGGGGGTGATTGGTTGAAGAGAGATTTGGCTCAGCTAATATATGGTCGGGTCGAATATGGAAGTCCCATCTTCGGTTGGTTTTTACATTCATTATTGGAGATATAATAACTTGATTTATAAATTCACGGTTTTATATGTGGATTATATTGTTGTTGTATCCATGGTATTTCTGCAGCTATTATACTGGTTATAAGCATGTATTTTAACAATGATGATGTATGGTTCTATCCATGTTTTTACTTGTAAATGAATGCACAATGTATCTATGCTCAAATAGATTGTATGTCAACTAATGATGTAGGGGAGAAATGATTCTTAGCGGTTCTCATATAAGTGTGAGACCCCTTTTCTATGTTTTTTTTTAATACTTGTAGATTTCATGTTTATGACATGTTTGAAAAAATTTATGTCTTGTCTAGGAGGGGTCCATATGAGTTCTTAATGATGTGATTTCTTCTTTATTGTTATGGTGTTTTTATTTATCATCTCTTTATTTTTCATGAAGTTCTAAGAAGAGAACTGAGATCTGGGCTTGAAAAGGTGGCTCAAATTCCAGGGACATTGGAAAAAAACTAAGTAATTGGGATCCTATATTCTAGCATGCAATGTTATGCTTGTGAATATAGCCTCTTCGTTGTGGCCTTGCAATCATGTTCCTACGTCTATGGCTCAAATATGTCAAAAGGTTAGTGTGACCCATGTGTAAGAGGCCTGAATGATAAAGTCAGTTCCTGGGGGTGTCATTGATGATGTACTAGGTATTTATGTTGTGTTTCCATCGGTTCCACTTCCTTAAGGTGACCTAGGATTTTGAATCTAATTATAGTAGCCTCTCATCACATGTTTACCCCGGTTGGCCGATTACTTGGTTAGATGTGGGAGGAGGGTGTTACAATGTCCACGATGTTTTTCTCCCTCATTCGTGTCCAAAAAGTGGGCAGGGTTTCCCAATTTCACTTCTTTTGTCTAATTAGAGATGAAAATTAGGCGCCTTCAAGTGCTTGGGATTTTCTGATCATTTTGGGTCACCAATTTGTGGCTTAATATTTCACTCTATTTGTTCGTAATGTAGTTATGATTTTATCTCTAGGCCAAAAACTCCAGCAAGAATGAGGCCCATTGTTTTTAGATATGTATCCCCTCACAATGTCTCTTTATGTTGATCTAATAGAAAATTTTAAATCACAAAAAATATATTATTAAACACCCTTAAGTGCCTAGATTCTAACCTAATTAATTTTTACAATTCCATCCATTTAAAAATACTCTTAATAAATTTAAAACAAAAAATGTCTTACTTATTTTTCTTCTTAATTATTTGAAAATAATAATAAAAATAACAATTTATAATATATATAAATTTCTACCATCTTCGAAAATAAGATAATATTATTCATGTATTAATAAAATATTTCGTCAATATATATTTTCTTTAATCTCTACCATTTTCTTTAGCTAATATTATTATAGAGCTATTAAAATATTTCATATTAGTTTTATTTATTTAAAATAAATTTCACTTTATTAATTATTTCATATTTAAAAGAAATGCTTTACCACTTATTTATTTATTTTTAAAGTATTAATAGAGGTAAACATATGTGCCAACTATAAATTTAATTTAATGGTAGTCTTTGTTAATTTTCTTTCCAAGTTTTGTATTTTTATACTAACTAAAAATCAACATCATTAAAATTTTATATATTTATTTAGTCAAATTTACTTTTACTAATTATTTAGTTAAATTTAAAACTCATTTGTTATATAAAATTATTGATTTTTATCCCTGATGGGGTGGCCAACAACTCTATTTCCTCGGTGGTTGACGTATGACCCTTGGCATAAGACAAAGGTGGTGGAAGGAAGGATTGCTTCCTTTCCAGAATGTAATGGTTAATGTTCATGTGTCAGTTTGTGTGAAATTTCATTCGTCGCACGTGTGAGAAGGTTTATGGCCATATGTGGTCTCTATATACTGGTGGTTATTTAGTGTGGGTTACACTGAAATGAGAGTTATGTTCGACTTTCAGAGGGTTAGGAATTGGTTTGTTGATCCGATATACTGGGTCGTGTGGGTATGGTGGTGTGCGTTCTTTCGACGCCCCTTCTTCTACGGGATCTATAAGGTAACAATCTCCTTCTTGCTACTTTGAATGAATACTTCCTTTTCCGGGCTTTCTCATCTAGCTGGATGGGAGGAGATTTGGTTAGTTTTGGGATTTAGTTTTTTGGGCCTTAGTAGTTTAATATTTTGGCTTTCTGTGTGGTGTTGGTTAAGCCTCCTCTATGGAGTAGATGGCGTTGTGGCCAACGCTCTTATGTGTCCTATAGGTGCTAATTTTTCTCTCTGTGGGTTTCTCGCATTGGCCATAATTCAGTATTGTAGCTTCAAATTTGTCTAGTCCTTTTGTGTGGGTGTTGTTGGTCGCAGAGTCATCTCTGAGGAAGTCCAGCTATTCTAGCGCTTCTTGGGCTTCTGGGAGTCAAAGTGTTGTAATTTTCTTTTGGGAAGGTGGTTGGTTATCCATTGGGTTCTCCTCGTGAGAGTTTGTGAGGATTTTTTCGTTAAGGTTTGTAGCCATTGTGTCGTGAATTGGGGTGGAGGAGTCTGGATTTGTGGCGTAACTTCGCCTCTTTTGAAAAAAACATGGATATTTCGACTTGCAGTGGTAGCCAACTAGTTGGAAGCCTTTCTTGTTGAAGGGGGTGTGGTGCTGGGGATGCCTTACCAGTGGTGGAAGACGGTCGGGGCTCTGTGCGGGGCTATGGTTCTAATTAGGGTTCCTAATCTGAAGCCTCTACCCCACTCAACTCGTGCTCTCGTGGGGTCAAAGCTGGATTTTTTCATCCCACATGTAGTTCTCCTATGTCAGCTGGTGCCAGGGGTGGAGGCACGAGAGTTGTTGGTACTGGTAGAGGTCGTCGTATAGCTTCAAAGCGGAGTAATTCTAATGGGGGTGGTAAAGTTGGCAGTCGACAAAGATAATTATATGGTTTTGTGGGGTGAAGAGGTTGCAGGGCTTTATTGCAAGGTGATCGTGGGGACAGAAGGAGGGGCAGAATATTGGGTTGTGGTCATGGACCGAGTGCTCGTGGTCAGGTTAGTGGGCTGTGATGTGTGGTCTTTGAGGGGCATGTGACTACGGGTAATCGCAGGAGCTCTTTAGCACTACTGGATAGACTTCAGTCCATCTTGGCTACCTTGGAATCTCATGACAAGGTCCAAAAAGAAGAACATGAGGTTGTTATGGCCAAGATGGAGAAAATATTGTACTTTCAGTTACACATTGGGGAACTAACTGTGGTTTTCTGGAGTGGGAAAATTGTTAAGAATGGGAAAGCTAAGAAGTTGGAATCTTGACATGTTCACGTTGAACAAAATTTCCATTGTATATATCACTGACCTCCTCCTCTAAGTATGGGGTGAGATAATCCTGCCTCTATCAATTCAGATAACTGATTATGGTAATGGCTGTCTTGTTAGTTTTTATTGCTTTTTGACATGTAAGGCCTATACGGTTGTGGGTATCCAAGTTGGGTATTTTTCTTTTTGTCTATAGTATGTTTATAGCATTAGTAAACAAACTTGGTCGAGGTGAGGCCACATGCATTTTGGCATCATTATACATATCTTTTCATTAACAAAACATTGTCGACTTACAATTTTTTGTTTTTTGATTTTTAGTTACAATTTAATGCACTTGTAATTTTAACATCTTTTTCACATATCATTATCATTTTTACTAATTTTTATATAAGTTTGAAAAATTATATAATGTAACATACCCCCCACTAAGAGTAGAAGGAAGTAGTTACTAAGCTAACCCAACCTCCAAAGTCCAGTTATGGAAATGGGGCCTAAAATTTTGACCTTTTTTACTTTCTCCAAACTTAAATCATATGACATCGTTGTGTGTGTGTCTCATCGAGTCCTTTCCAATGATTTAAAATTTGCCTCAATATGACGCCTAGATCAACAAGCATGATCATTTAAATATTGGCCTATCAGAGAATGTCAAATCATCTTGACCTACCATGAACATGGTCCCTACGTGGCTATCCGAGTCATATCACCTCATCAAAACTTGGAACCATAACCCAAGTTATCGACCCAATAATGCCAAGTCATTCATTAACCCTTCTCAATGACTCACAAGAATATATGTATGTGTGTATATATATATAAGTGAGTGTGGACCCAACAAGACAATGTCACCCTAGGATCAAAACTCTAGCAAGTTCCAATGTTGATCCCCGCTGAAATAGACAAGGACAACCTTCGAGGATATGTGGAAATATACACTCCACATTAAGGATTAGCATCCCTCTTGGCTTGCAAACGAATTCCCTCACACCACATTGTTGTGAATATAAATCCCCTCTGCGAACAAAGATGATATCTATATCCTTATAATGGTTCTGGAAACTTATGAGACTGTATAATGCAAGCTTTCTTAGCTAATATTAAAAATAAGACGAGAAAGGAAATAGGCATACCTCTTCCTAATGTTATAATCAAATCCTTTGATGATGGACTCAATGAACAATCCCTCAGGCTAGCTCCTCACTAATAGTGGCATACAATTACATGTAGGAGATCAAGAGATAACAACAAATGTAATCCGATACAAAACATATGTTGAATATCAAATATATAATAGATCAAGGAAAATTATACAATTTTCACAAATGATTAGACAAATATAGAAAGAAAACACCAGATGTTTTATTAATAAATATGAAAGAGAGAGCTTACAACCATGGCCTTGATGTTGGAGGCATCCCTTTGGTGATTTCTAAGTCCTTCACTGAAGCTCTTCAAGCACTCCCCCTCCCGGATAGATTAGGTGTTATCACAATAAAAGGATGTAAGGAAAATGAATGATCAGACTAGCCCAACAATGACCAACCAGTAGTGGAAGGATGGGGATCAATTTATAGGAAGGGAGAGGGAGTTAGGAGCCCATGAAAGAAGTAATAAGGTCCACTTTTCAAGGGATAATCCCCCTTTGATAAGATCAAAATATCTAAATGAAAGATATCGACCCTATCTCCACCGAATGAAATCCAGCTCATCGTGTTGGAAAATTCTAGAGGTTGAAGCTTCTCCTCCATTTGAGGAAACACTGCCAGAAAGGTTTCAACATGGGTTTCTCAGTCAAAAGAGCATTGAGAAATCTATGATAGAACTATCAACCTGCCATAAACACGAGCAGGAAACTGGACAAAAGCGTTGACCCAGAAATTTAGGGTTTTAGCTAAGTTTCTTCAATGATCTTTCAAGACAGGTCTCTTTGAGTCTTAGAGGATGTCTTTATGTATTTTCCCAACTTGAAATATTGCATAGTATTCGTCATATGGAACTTCAGGATTAGGGATAGAAAGTGAGCAGAGTGAAAAAAACTATGTAACAGATGCCCCATAAAGCATGAAGGTTGAACAAGGAGTGAAGGGTGAAATTCTTTACGAACCAAGGCAAAGAACTTGGAATACCGGCAGGAAAAAAACCAAATAAAACATAATACAATATATGGAATCTCTGATATGAATATGCCTAACAACATTTCTGTGGACTAGGTATCACTAACACATGAACCCACGTCATGGTCATAGCCATCCATTTGAAGGAGATCATGACATAGATCCACTGTATAGATGCATCCATCTGTATAGACAAGATCATATGTAAAATCATGAATACTCAATAACTCCACGCAGACTAGATAATGAAAAATGTGATCTAGGGTCTTCATCTCGATCTCAATATTCCCAACATACGAATATAGCCATGTGAATAGATGATCTGATTTCTAACATTGTAGAGGCTAATTGATAACCGGCCAATTATGAGAACCGTTAACATGTATGAGAGAAACCATCGATAATGAGCATGGCCCTCAAGGTACAACAACACAATCTACAAGTGTGAATAAAGGAGTTATATTCAAACACTTGTAGAATCATTTGATCGAAGGGCAATTACGTAAACCTGTCGTCGAACATGAAGAACTTTCCATTGAGGCATGTAAGCTCCAAGGCACTGAAAAAAGAGTTTCGAAACCATCTCCCTAGATAATGAGCTAAAATAGATAGAAAATGATTTGTCAAAGGAGGGCCATAATGATTCCCACATCATCAAAATGAAATAATGGATATATGAAGATAATAGGAGTGATTCACGACTGTTGCAGAGAGGATCAGATAAGAAGAGGATGCTTGACTTTGACAAAAACGACTTCTCTTGAACATATCAACAACACGACTCTGGAGTATGACAGCATTCAACTCAAAATGGGACCATAGGTCATGATGACAAAAATGGTGATCAAATGAGAGGCAAATGGATTTCCCAAACCTAGGAGGAAAAATGACGAATGAAGGATATCCATAACCTAACACGAACTGCAGATGAGTGTCATGTTCAAGAGTGACAAGCTACCCAGAAAAACAAGATGTTGCACTTTAAATTACCCCCCCGTTATTGCTAATGAGTATCTCTTTCTTTTTGATAGCCAGTGTGAAGAGGATAGCATATGTTGAGCATGTAAATTCATTCTTCGAATCAATCCATCCTAGTGATTGTAACAACCCCTAGAAAGGAGGAACTCTGTCTCGTCATGGTGACAAGTCTTTCACAGTTAATTTTAACGAGACCGATGAAAGAGTAACTTGGTGTCTTTTTCATGTTTAGGGAGTTTTAAAAATAAACAGAAAAGAAAAATCCATCATGTCCCTTTTCGTAAATCATCCCTCAAATCCGAAAAGGTAGAAAACAATATCCAAGAGAACCTCTGGTTCATGTTTGATCAAGGTCTTCCTTTTTCTTAAAAAATTAATCTCAGCCTGGAAAATGGGTAAACGTATAAAAATACTACGCCAATTCATTTAATTTAAGGAGCTAGAAAAGACAAATACTCTACAATCTTTTCATATTTGGAGAGCCAGAAAAGAGCTAAAATATGACTCCATGGGGGTTCTATTTTCGTTTATTTTTATTGAGTCTGAAAAATAGATAAAATAAAACTCGTTGTATCAAAAATAATCACTGCTAGTATAACGAATCTTGTTGCTACACAGAAATGGAAAACATCATTGATATCGAGAAAAATAATAAAATAATGGTAAAAAAATCTTTAAAATTATATAAATAGAGAGAAAGTAAATCATTTTAACCGTTCTATTTGGAGTAAATTTTGAAAGTGCATTTTACCCCTTTTTTCCTTCAAACTTCAGATCAGTGGTGCATCCAATCTAGGATGTTGTTTTGAAACCCGTCAACTATAGGTAAGATCTCAAACTTTTCTATTTGATTTGATTCCATTATTTAGTTTAGCTTAGGAATTTTAGTGTTTGGGGGATAATTTCAAATGTTATTTTCGCTGGCAATAAACGAAGGTTCGAGATCTTGAATCCTTGTTGATCACCCTTTTCCCATTAGGGCAGTGTGCCTTCAACTCCTTTTTAATTTTAACAAGCACACTGACCGCAGGCAAGAATTTAAAACAATAAAAATACCCATTTTAAATGATTTATTTCAAAAACTACTCCAATTAAATATCCTAAAATGTCATTTGAACATTTTTTGTATGTGTTTTAAATGAAGATGGTGATTGAATGGAAAGAAAGGGGTCACGAGGTGGAAGACCACCAACCTCTCCAAGACTCAAAATGTGTAAATTCACTAAGAAATTGCAGATTGCTTAATTTATTCTAGAATTTAGGGATAAGAGCTCAGTTGGAGCTGCTCAAATATGTAATCAGGATATGGGATGTAGATCACTAAGTTTTCATAATTGGGGATCAAGAACTTGAGTTAGAAGTCACAAAAATCTACTTCATCACAGGGTTGTCCAGGAGAGGGGAGAGGTTCACACTCTCTAGAGACATTTCCCAGGTGCCAAAAGACTATCCGCGGGAAGGTAGACATCAAAACCATCACCGTTTGACCTTTGAGGAAAATTTTGCATTGTATGGCCCAAGTAGCCGGGGCGTAGTCATTGCATGAGGCAATGAAGTCCCAGTTCTAGTATGCAGTCGATTTTATAGCTCCCACAATCTTTAACTGGTGGGAGGGTTTGTTCGCCAATATGAAGAGCTAACTAACCAAGTGCAAGACTGGACGACTGAAACAATTTGGATATGGATCCACCCTAGTTACCTTCTTTTTCAAGAGAGTGCTTATGTTTTAGTACCAACAATTAAAGATATATGATCTGGTGCCGAGGGATCCAAGTTTTTTGGTGTGGTGGGAGATCATGCCCTGTCAGGAAGGGGGGCAACAGATGCAGTTTCTAACAACATTTTTCAGCTAGATGTGTCTTCAACTAATCGTGGTTGATGACTATGTATATGCAGGCAACGATTTTAGACGATATATAGATCTACCTCTTCCATCAAGCGCACTGTGGGTTGATGCAGGTAAAGAATTTTTTTTGGATTTTTTTACTTTTAATTTTTTTTTTCAAGTATTCTGATATCTAAAATTATGATGTTTTTACAGATGTCAGATCTGAGAGACAAAATGGTATGTCCTCGATTGTGAGGAGGATAGCTCGCGAAATCGAGGATGCTCCTTATGAGGATGGATCATACCGACTAGCAGAGGTGGAGCGTAACTTGACATGACTCTTGAGTGGCATCACAGAGTATGCTACACTTGATGAGATTCTAGTATGCTACCAGATGCATATAGCTGGGGTCCCAGGCATACTGCGTCAGCTACTCTACAAATTCATCCGAGCAGTCACATGTTATAATGAGCATCGTGTGGGAAGATAACAACCTTTAGTTTATATTTTTGTACTGATGTAGGCTCACAGAGCCATTTGTGTCAAATAACACTTAGTTTTTTATATTTTTATGTAACACACTTGATAGAATCGACACACACACACACACACACATATGCATGTTTCTATGTCTAATAAGTGTTCATATATCACGATGATGTATTGTTTTAATATATGTTACATAGATGTCTATCTAATACATACTTTGATAATGTATCCATTAATGTATTGAAGTTTCTTGGAATGTGTTGATATGTCATGAAATCAAAATTCCTTTCCAATAATCGAACACGTAAATAGATGCACAAAATATTAAGGTTTCTAACTGAATAATGACCATTTAATTGCAACACAATGATTTGTGAGTCTAATTTTGCAACCAAATCTCTATTACCAAGATAAATTGCATCCAATAATAGCTTGATGATCACACTATATTCAAAAATATTATTAGTTGTTTGACCCAAACAAATAAATTGTATATTAATCAACTTGTCATCAGGGGAAAAAAGTGCCCATGTTGTGATAGATAAGCTCTGTGTGCTATAGCAAGCACCATCAGCGAAACTAATATAATGGTTCGACGACATCTACAAACCAAGTGGGACACTAGGTAAGTAGAGGAAACATGTTTTCAAAGCAAACAATCATACCAAAAAATTAAAAATCACACTAATGAATAACACATTAATGTACAAGGTACCATACTTGTGATCAAACATAATACTTCTTCAGTTATGATCTCAGCCAACTGATTTCCTTCATAATATACTAGCTCATAAGCACCTCTTTCCAATACGCATTGAATAATATAGGGCCCATGCCACATTGGCTCAAGCTTCTTGACTCCCAATTTATCGTGGGCTTGATCATAAAGTAGGATCAAGTCACCTTCAGAGAAAACGCGAGGTTTGGAAAATTTGTCATACTGAGCGTTAACTCATTTGTTTTGTGCTTAAATGATTAAAGCATCAAGTCTTTGAGTCTCATCGAGATGCTCAAGGGAAAGCAAACGTTTCTCTTCTGGTGAAGTACCAGGAAGTAGTTCGATGGCTAGTTTCAGAGACAGGATTTCACACTCAATTGGGAGTGTGGCTTACAAACCATACACCAATTGAAATGGTGTAAATCCGGTATCATTCTTAGCGGATGTTTATTAAGCCCACATAGCTTAGAAAATCATGAGATTCCAATCTCGTTTGTGTCTTTGAATGGTTAGTTGAAGCATCATTACCAAAACCTTGTTAACAACTTCGATTTGGTCATTGGCTTGTGGATAGTAAGGAATGGATCTATCGTGACATAGCCCCATCTCAGAAATAAGCTTTTTCATCATATGATTTCGAAAATGAGAGACATGGTCAGTGACAATGGCTATCAGGACACCGAACCGAGCTATGACGTGATTAAAGCTGAATTGTGTCGCAGTTTTAGCTTCATTATCATATGTAGGCACTAGTTTAGCCCACTTCGCAAAATAATCGATGACGACAATAATACAACCATGCTCCCTGGTCGAGTGAGGGTTACAGATCATGAAATTAATGCCCCATTTTGAAAATGGCCCGATGGTCACAATTGGGTGCAAGGGCGAGGGTGGGGTGTACTGTTTTTGAGAATATATTTGGATATCATGACATTTTCGAACGAAAAAGAATGAAATATTTAAAAATAGATGACCAAAATTATCTCGATCGAAGGATTTTCTGAGCAATAGCATAACTGTACATGTGACCACCATAAGCCCCAGAGTGACATTCGTTAAGAAATTTCTCAACTTCCTCTAGCGTCAGGAATCGATGGAGGATGGAATAAACACCAGTGTGATACAAAGTGTCTCTAATAACGTGATAGGGCTTGGATTGGTAGCGAATCTGCCGTCTCTCAAAGTGATATAGCTCGGGCCGGAAGGTTTGTGTTTGGATAAACGATGAAATATCAATATCAAGGGTCAAGAGTACTGATGAGAAAGAGAGATTCATCTAGAATCGATTCTTGAAAGGGATTGGTATCAATCATAGTGGGAATATCGGAGATCAACTCAACAAAGACAAGTGATTTCTTTGATTTTGTTATAGAAAACTCTAAGTCAAAATCTTGGGGAATAAAAATCTATTTCGAGTATTTTCTCCCAAGAAACTGACATGTAATAATGTAAGTCATGGGGTTGCAGTCATAAATCACTATAGTTTTACGTAGGAGAATGTAATGGAGAAAACATTGAACAACATCAACAACGTCCAATGCGAGTTTCTCAAAATCAGTTTAGCGGGTCTCAGCATCGAAGAGGTTGTAGCTCATGTAGTAAACTACATGTTCTTGTCCACCATCATCATCCTAAACCAACACCATACCAAATACAGAAATTAATTGCAATTATAGTTGGGAGGATGCAATAAAGGAGCACTGATAAGGGTTTTCTTTAAAGCATTGAAATAGGTTTGGGAAATTTCATCCCAAATGAATGGGATTCACCTTTTCAATAAGCAAGTGAATCCTTTGGCAAGCTTGGCATAGTTTAGGATGAACCGATGGAGAAAATTTTCCTTACCCTGCAAGCTTTGAAGTTATTGCAGAGAAGAGGGAGGAGGAAAATTGATGATTGCCTCAACTTTAAGAGGATCTATCCAAATGCCTTATTTAGACACCATGAAACCTAAGAGGTGACTTGATTATATGCTGAATACAAATTTATAATGATTTATTTAGATATTATAGTGCCGATAGTGAAGAAATATTGATGTGAGATGTTCGGGATGATCTCGACATTTCGCAAAATGGGCTGGAAGGTCGTCAAGATATGGTTGAACTATATTTTTAATATCATGAAAGGCATATGACATAGTTCATTGGAAGGTGGCTTGGACATTTTTCAAACGAAGAGGGAGCTTCATGTAGGCAAAGGTTCCCCATGGACAGATAAAAGTGGTTTTATGTTGATCAGCTAGAGTGATGTTGATATGATTATAACGATAAAAACCATCCATGAAAGAAAATATCTCACTCCCAACACATTCATCAATGATTTGATCTATAAAGTGAGTGGGGTAATTATATTTAGTACATGATTGATTGATATCGCAATAGTCAACACAAAGTTGGATGGTCCCTTATTTATTAGTAACGGGAACAATATTGGAGATCCAATTCGTCAATGGTATGGGATAGATGAAATCGGCCTTGATAATTTTTTTTGACTTCTCCCTCTATGGCAACAACCTTTCATGGGTGCATGGGATGAAGCTATTGACGAATGGATTTCGAGTCCAAATATGTAGGGATTTCATGCAATACAATACTAATATCTATGCTATGCATTTCTTTGTAAGGTCATGCGAAGACATCATGGAATTCCTTAAAAAGCACGGTGTAAATCTTGACCACATCAAGAGAAAAAGATGCACCGATATGAAAATTCTTGAAAATATTTGGTTTGACAGAGATGTCGATGGGAATGGTAGTGGAAATATTCCCCATGTTTCCTTCAGAAAACACTTCATGAATCAAAATGGGATTCTGAAGCAGGAAATTTGATTCAGACCAAACACAATATTGAAGATAGGTGGAGATCTCACCGAGGCTCGAGATAAATGAGGAATGATGATGGCCATCATCCCACAGATTTTCTTCAACAGACATAACCTCCATGATAATCTCAATGGTGGGGAATAAATCTTTCAAGGGATCATCTAAATCTCAATAACCAAACTAGGGAGACTGTGCATAAGTGTCGAGGGATGAAACCAATTTGTCATTGGTTTCGGAAATAGCCTAAGAAACTATAAGAATTCTCTGATACATTTTTTCTATAGGAATGAGAGGTATAACGTCACCAAAGCTTTCAAGCTGGTTAGGACTAGGAACAATCCATGGATTGTAACAAAATGATAGCATGTTGACAGTGGCAACATTAGGAGGCAGGAGTGGAAAAATTACCATAAGGGACGAGTCCTTTAAAAGACCCGACCCAATGTTCTCATATGGGGTAGAGGTATTCCCAACATATGGAATGTTTCCTATGGTAGAATCAGAGGAGAAAAAAGTGAGCTAATCAACAATCACAATATTCCCTTGATGAGGAAAGTAGAGAACATGGAAGAGGGCGGAAACCACACAAACCATCACATGGGTCCAAATGTGTCAAAGAATTATTTTTTAATTCAGGTTGGCATCCACCACCTGCACTTCCAGGTTCATTGTCTTTCCCTCCAAGAATATGGGAAAAGCTTTAAGAATACAATATGGCTGAGAAAATTTTCCATTGAAAGCTTCCAAAGTGTTTGGGGAATGACTCAATGGAGGAGAGCTAATGTCTTTCTAACAAGTGGTAGGCATGATGCAGGTAAAAGCAACTTCATCAACGATAGTCCTATGAATGGTTTTCCCCATAAAAGTGACTTGAATCAGAAAATCCACCTAAGATGGGAGACGAGGAAAAAATTTATTGAGATTGAAACTAATGAGGTTGGAATCCACAAGATCAATACCTATAATGATAGATAATAGTGCCTTCTATTGTGATGGACACAACTGAAGGAATTCCAATGCTAACATCGTTGAAGGTGCCTGAGCTAAATCCTATACAATTTTAGAGTGTTCAGCAACTCGTGTGTTTGGATTGTAAGACGGTTTCCGAAGAACACCTTTTGGAGGTGATCAGATGATGGAACCACTACTAGGTCTCTAAAGATGGAGAGGACCAGAATTAGGAGGTATGGAAGAGGAAGGGTTATATGTGGAACCCTGTTCCATAACATATTTTTACGGATTTGGGTAATATTTTGATCATGTGGTGACACAAATAGGTTTTTTTCAAGCCATAAAAACTCAGGAGTTTCTGGACATAGAGGGTTGATCGACCATTTGTGTCTGCTGAGATGGAAATGGCTCTTTTAAGATAGTCTGAGTCTTGGGTGCACCCTTCAAGAGATGGGAAACTTCGTCACATCGAGGACTTGGTGTAATGGTCATCATCAAATATCAAACAAGGACACTTAGGATTACGTTTGGAAGCATTGTCAGTAGATGACTTATTGGAATCCTGTTTATGGATATCGGATTTGGATTTTCCTTTTCCCTTTTTCTTAACTTTTTAGAATTTTTCTACTGCAGTCAATTTTGATACCATTTACCTTAGAGGTTTTACCAGGATTCTTCTAGTTATTGGAAGGATTAGATGGTGTATTAGTAACAACAGACTTAGAATTTTAAGAACCCTTGGGTGCACTACTATCAGCATGGGCCACTGACCCAATAACGCCATCAACAAGAGGCATGGTAGGAGGTTGAGATAATGCCGGATTGGTTGAAGTTCATGGTGTGCAAGGTAGGAGCTCATATAGAGTTCCATATTGGTAATAAACCAAAAAAATATACTGAGCTCAAGAAATTATTCCTCTTTGGTCACACAACCACCCATAGCCATATCTTTAGCAATTTTTGGAAAAAAATATTTAGTGAACCATTCGGTCAACAACTGATCGGGGATCTCAAATTTGATGAGGTGAAATTTGCGCCTCCATTCATGAATGTGGTCCAAAATATGGGTAGTTTTTTTTTTCTTCAAAGGTGTGAGGAGGTGGGTGCTGGTCTCATACCAGGCAGGTAGCTGGAAGTGAGTGAGGAAGGCCATGGCTAAGGTATTAAAATCGAAGAAAACACCTTGGGGTAGTTTAATATACCATTTGGTTGCGACACCTATGAACGTGAATTGGAAAAGACGTAGATGAATTGAATCTTCAACCCAAGAATCATAAGAGGACCATAAGTGGTATATGATGTCATGGGCTTGGGGATCTTCCCTAGGTTTACCTACAAAATTTCGCCAGTCTCCCGGAAAATTGGTTGGAACTAGAGGCCAATGAAACATATGTTGGATGGGGTCATTTTTTAGCTTAGACACATGTAGCAGTTCCAATGTAGCCAAAAATGGCAAGGGATAATTGTGAGGAGAAAACAGTCTTTGGAAGTTACCCATATGATTGTTCGAACACGGTTGATATAGATTATGCCCCCGATAGGGCGTGTTTTGACCTTGATATGTGTACTACCCTCATTGTTGGTAAGGACCTTGTTACAACTGCTGCTGAATGTAGGGGCCCTGTTGGGGTTGTTGATGAGGCCCCTGTTAGGTGAGAAATTGTGGTCCTTGCTAGACATAAGGTCAATTTTGAGGTCCTTGCTGAAGATAAGATCCAACTTGGGATCTCGGTTGGGTCGGCTGGGGTTTTTGGTACTAACCATGAGGAATTCGTTTTTATTGGACACCAGACTGATTGGGATTAGAACCAAGTTGATCCAAAGGGATATTCAAAATAGTTTGGGTGTAAGGACCAAACATAGGGTTATTCACAACAATATCCACTGGATGTTGGGGTTTTTGGATGTATTGTTGCGAGACGTTTGGTCTAGGAACATATTGATACTACATATTTAGCTCTTTAAGATACTGATGAGGTATGTTGGGTTGTTGACCATACGGATTTTTTACTTTCGATTTTTGGAGATGGGGTTGTTGAACATGATAATGCTAAATGTGGAGTTGCTAATAGAAAAATCAAGCTAAAGCAGGTTTACCACTTAATCGAGAAGTTCCTACGATAGTATTTTTCAGTTGTGAAAGAAATGTTCCACCTAGACTAGTGTTACGTTGTCTCGACCCTGAAACAGGTCCATAGTTCATATTTCCCCCACTCGAAAGGGGAGGTACGTAAAGAGGATTGGAATACCCCCCATCCATAGATCAAATCGTAGATTCTTCACTCAATGGTGGAACCGAAGTAATCATAGATAGTGATAGGGGGTAGTGGATCATATTGAAATGTTCATTGGACCTATATTCACTATAGGTTTAACAACAGGTTTAGATACAACAACCATATTCGAAACGAATGGGCCGAAATATGGGGGAATGCCCGTTGACCAAATGGAATCCAGAAATAAAGATGTAGCTCCAGAAGCTCCTAAAACAAGGCTTTCAAGATAGGTATACCGATGTAGAAGTGAAGATGTGGCTTGACTAGAGGGTATTCCCATCCCACTTCTTGTATCTTGAGGAGTGGTTATGTAAGGGTAGCCTTCAGGAGGAAACATGGATGAAATGTCTTCTGGAATTTGAGTTGTAGTGTTTTCTTGTAAATTGTTATGAGGGTAACTCACGAATGGAATATCATCAACGTTAAATGCCATTTCGGGAGGAAAAAACTGACAGGAAGTAGAGTAAGATGCTACCAGATAAGTAGCAAGGGGAACGCCGGGTTCGTCAAAAGGACTATATTCTTGTTGAGGAGAGATCATTAATGGATCAAAGAGTGGATTTTGGAGGAAAGATCATAAACTATGCATACGGTTTGGAATTTTCCGGCTCACGATCCTCAGATGACGACGAAGGAAAATTGTCAGGTGGTGGTCACAATGAAATAGGTTGTAAATTTATGACAATTCCAAGTTCAATCGCTTGAGCTTCAAGGGGTCCAACTAGAAATTGGGGGATATCAAGGGGAGGGTCTTCATATCCTTCAGAAGAGGAAGGAGGTGAATCTGACGATTCATCCACGATGACCTTTAAGGAAAGATCAAAGAGAGAAAGGGTGAATCAATTTTGAGTAATTTAAAAATTATAATTAACCAGGTAAATATGAGGTCGGAGGATGGACAGTTAAGATGTTATCGTGGAAAGTTGATTTTAGAAATTAAACAAAAAATAGTTCAAAAAGGGTGTACTAGACGTAAAGGATTACTAGGTATCTATGAATTGCAATATACACATTGGTGATAAACGATAGAAGAAATTACCAAGGACTTAATGTTCTACAACCAATCTCCCCGAATGTTGTGTTCTATGTATCACGTCTACAAGGCAGTGGACACGGTTACTTATGGCAGGCTTTCAACCTAGCGGTGTCTCCCCATGTATACTCAATGGTACATGGGAGTTTAGTTCGTAGTAGTGTTGTTTAATGTGTAATTGTATGATGAGAGTGTCCCCTTATACTTTTCATACGTGGAGCATAGTCCTATATACTTCCATACATGGGATGGGGTTTCACCTACAAAATGTTGTAATATTCCCAATTTTCCACAAGACAATCGGAATATTAGAGTTCTTCATTTTCATAATTAATTAAGTAAATAAGAGAGTGGAGGGACCCACAAAACCCATATATGAATAAAATCCACTTCTTATGTGTGTATTATGATATTCTAGATCTAGATCTACACTATGGAGTAGTGGAGCAGCTTCTTAAATCAAGGAAGAGTGGAGATCATGGATCTTTAATGTAAAATCATGAGGATCTTGGAGGAGTTCAACTGATATCATAGTGCATTAAAAGTAAGATCATAAAGCACTTATGATGAGATGGTGGAGGAAGTGGTGTATCTAATACACACATGATGGATTGAAAGACAATGCATTCTTCATGGAAGCTAGTGACCACATAGGCAGCGCAGTTATGAGGTGGGCCTAGGCTATGGAAGACTCAAAATCTATATAATGAAGATGAAGGCACAGTAGAAGGCAGCATTTAGATTATTATTTCTGATCTTTTTAGATCTAGATTTTTCATTTGACATTTCTATGCATGCTTATGCTATTTAGCTAAGTCTGTCATGTTGTTTAGAACAAGGTGTTTCCGAGCGGAAATCCCACCCTTAACCATGGGGGACTTTGGGTGCCTACTCTGGGAAGTTTTCTATTGAGCTTTATTCATCATTCTACATTGGTTCCATATTTAGCCACACTCATGTGTGCTTCCAGCTACAGGAATAACACATTCTTGCATCAGGGTTTGAGAGGTGGTGGTTGTTTCTATCATTTAAGCTAGGAAACCCGTGGAGGGTTCATCCTTTCACCTTGTGCTTCATGTTCAGCATTCCAGGAGCTGTATACTCATATCTGTCATTCAGGCCATTTTATTTGACCTCCATGCAGTAGCAATCCCCTCAAGGATTGTGTAGTTCAGTCTTTTAGATCTGAAGGAGGAAGGAAGTTTCTAGTTTTTCAGCTAGAAATCCTATGGGGGACCATCTCCTCACTTTGCATTCTCTATTTCCACCATTTTTGAGCTGATTTGACATATCCAAAAGTAGGCTAGAGAGCCTCCCTCCTTGATAGCGTAGTTTTTGTCAAGCAGTTGTCTAGCAGCAGTTGCATTCAGTGGAGAATGTCGGAGGAGCTAGATCTTGAGATTTTAGCCCAAGGATATAGTGAAGGGATCAACCCTTCTTCCATAGATCTAATTGTGTATCATATTGCAGCCATCTATTGATCAGATCTTGCTTCCTATCTGCATACCCATCAGTTATATGTGCAAGCCCTAAGCAGGTGTTTTTATTATATTGATAGATCTAGAAAATCCTTTCTGGGTTAGCTTGGGTATCAATCATAGAGCTCAGATCTACATTTGCAGTGTCATCGGAGCTCCAGAACTGCCTAGATCTAACTTTAAATTTTTCTGGAAGTTGTAGTCCCAACAGTTGCAGCAGGGACAATGCAGTTTTCCTTCCAGTAGTACATTAGTTGCGCAATCCCTCTTGTGGGATCATTTCAGGGTCATTCTAAGCCATCTCTTTGGCTTTAGTGTCTCATATTTTGAGGACTATTGTATTGGTTTATCCACCTCCATATTAATAAAATGGATCAGTTATTCTGTACACTCTAATGTTGTATTTTGATTAATTTTTTACTTTTTTGTTGTTCATCTATTGTGTTTTTCCATTACTGCATTCTCCCTTTTGGGATACTACAGTGGTATCAGAGCATGATCTTTAGCTCAGCTTGTGGACATTCTTGACATCACATGAAAAGAAGATAGTATAGATCTGTAAATAATGGAGGGATTATGTTTTGTTGCATCTCTCTTTATAACTATGAACAATCTCTCCAAGGAGATCAATTAAATGAAGAGAGAAAGGCAAAGAGAAACCTCAAGAAGTTTTCAAAATGAAGAAGGTCCCATTACTTCTTATTAGCAACAAAGAAGATCAGAGAAGCATAGAGCTCCTCAAAGATCTACTATGACCACATTCTTTGAAGAGGAAGGTGAATGGTATGGAGTTAGAAGAAATTTGGAGCCTGAAACTCATGAGACTCTAAGTCTATATCTTGAAGAGTACAAGGCACGATCTAGAGCATTCAAGGATAATCTAACTCTCCCACAGTTTTTTCAACTCAAGGAAGGAAGATGATCCAAATGCAACAATAGAAGAAAGAGCCATAGATTCTTCTTGTCTACATTTGATGGATCTTCCACAAGCACATTGAGGGCTTGGAGGGCAGAATTGGCTACCTTATTTCTGAAATATCCTATAACATAAAGAGAGGTTGTGGAGGTTGTAGCGCTACAACTAGAAGGTGAAGCAAGAGATTGGTGGTTCAGTCACATGTCCCATATAAAAGTGTCTGCGTATGCATATTTTACTCTAAGACTGAAGAATAGGTATGGTAGAAAGAAACCAGAGACATATCACATAGTGACATCTCCCATCATTGAGGATATAGTACATGAACAACCCAAGGAACATGTCCTCATTATCAGTCAGGAGGAGGAGCCTCTAAAACCACCACCAGCTGTAGATGCACTTACATCAAGGGGAGGATCACTTGCATCTTTTCAATATGGTCTTGAGTTCTTGACATTTGGAGCCCCATGCATGATTCATGAGATGCATGAGGAGGAGACATATACTAGCACTGGTACAGTTGTAGAAGAGAAACCATCATCATTACTAGTAGTTGGAGAGACCATTACACCAGTTGGAGGAACTCTTGTGGATGTGCAAGATGTTCCAGAGATTCAACTTGTCCAAGGTTTGCACATACTTTCTTCTCATATCATTTCAGTACCTCATATTTAGATATGTGAGACCATGCCATCAAGGCATGTGCATAACCAAGGATTAAAGCACCTTGCTAATTTGGAGCAGCAAACTATCACTACACAGAGGACACTTGATTTGATCAAGGAACATATGTATAGCTATCCCAGTTTGTCATGGTTGAGCTACACCAAACACTTTGTGTTGAAGTGTAGAGTTGCAGATGATGGGAGGAGCACATTCCTATTCAGTACAGTGCCAAGCTATGAGTTTAGCAGTGTATGTGGCCATGAGACTGTTAGTGTCAGTTTTTTCATACTGCCATCAGTGATCAAATTTAATCTTTTGCATTTGCATAGTAGGAGTCCCATACTATAAATTTTCATCATTCCATTACGTCATGGATTCATTGATGGTAGTGGTCTTTCATCAATTTTCCCTCATGTGAAAACTTGTTGATTCTCCTCTCTATGGTCTTCAGTCATGATTCACTTTCACTCCACAATTCATGTTATTAGGTCATAGGGTTGGTCTCATTAAGTTCTAGGGTCTCATCATAGTCAAATTAATGAGCCAAATGTCAATAAAAGTAGCAAGGACATGAGGATGCCTAATAAGCCCAAAAGCATGGCATCTGGAAAAAATCAAAGAAATTGTTCTTTTAGCTGGATGTAATTTCCACCTCAAAACATGTTTTGAGGTGAAAACAGGGTAATTTGTTTTGATTATCATATTTTATGTAATTTTGTGTCTTCATATGTAATAAGTTGAACTTCAGAAGCTGCTATCTCCGTAAAGCCACTGTCAATCCTTTGCAGCCCATCACTAAAGGGTCAAAGGGGCTTTTTCTCTGCCTGGTTTCCAATGATGTTATCCACAGGATTTTTAGTGTAAATCACATTTTAAATATGTTCATTAGAGAGATCCCAGAAATATATTTCCAGTGATATATCATGCTCCCAAAACTAAATTCTGGATTGGAAGATATGCCTAAGTGAATAAAAGCCCCCAAAAGCTTGACCTTACCCTTATTTCTCATTTGGTCCTTTAAAATTTATATTTTCTACCTTTTCATATGATTTTAGAATCTTCATTGAAAAGGTCCTTTTGTATTTTCATTGCCGCATCCTAAAAATTCCGATGCGATGTCACACCTCCGATGTGATCGCATCGCATCACAATAGTTCATGGGCTCCTGACCGACCCACCTTCGATGTGCCACTTCTGATGCGTTTGACCCTGGTAATTCCGATCCGATCGCACCATCGCATCGCGACATAAAACTTAAAATTTCTCCCCTTCCCACTGATGCGATCATCATAATCATTCATCACATCGCAAACTCATCGCACCATCGCATCGCAAACTTTGCAGCTCTTAAGAATTTGACCACGCTCTTCCGATATCCCGATGCGATTGATCACATATCGCCATTCGAAATCGGCATTTCCCACAACAATTCACTCCCGCACTCTCGACATCGCCGATGCGATGAATCACATTGCGCCATCGATGATTCCCACAATGTTTAACTTCAGACCCGCTCCCCTTTCGCTGCGATTTGCAATTGTGATTTTCCCTGGGTCCCACCTAAAAGCCCTTCCACCTTTTCAAAAGAAAAGGGTTTTTCTCCATGTAAAAGCGGAAATTTCATTTCATATTTTTTTAAAAGAATTTCCTCTGCCTCCTCTATAGCTCCCTTATCCTTGGTCTATACTCCATCGCCATCGCATATCGCGATTTCTCCGCTTAAGTTATGCCTACCCCTTCCGCTGCCATTTGCAAGTGCGACCCAACAAATATTTCTGCCCTTTCTACCCGTTCCACTTCTCCTCTCCGCCATTTTACACTATCGCATCACATCGCTCCATTATGCAATGCACCCCCCCCCCCCTCCAATGCGATTTGCAATTGTGATTTGGGCCAACCATCCTCCTTTCGCTTTTTTCAATATAAAAAGCAATTTTTTTTTGTTAAAGGGGTCAATGTGATTTTAGTCTGTTACAAAGGAATTTTTCTTTGGAAAAATGGTTTTTCTTCAAGATTAAAGGAAAAGACATTCTTTTTGCGGCCGCAAGCTATTATGAAACACAAAGATCATTACAACATTTACCATGAAACAGAAGCAACAATAAAGGAAGGGAATTGATTCCAGATTTTTTTTTCTTCTCCCCTATTTGAGTAACTGTAATAGAAAATCCTTTAGATGGTCAAAATGTATTGTTTCTTCTTTCTTTTGAGGCATTCTGTTGGTCTCTTTCCTATATTCAGATTTTAGTTTCTGGGAAGGTGAAACAACTCCTCCTTTTGTGGATCCACCCCCCTTGAAACTAATATATTTAATGTAGTTTTTCATCATTTGTAAAGGGGGGAAAAAGGTGGAATAAGTTGGAATCATTGAGGATGCTCTGTGCTCCATTTTGTAACAGTTTGGCAGGGAATTAATAAAGAAATGCAACATTGATTTATGGGACACCTGTGGTATGGAATTTAGCACTGTTCTTTCCTTTATGATCATTTGTTAATTTTTATGTCTGCCATTCATTCATTCATATTTCTATTTGGATGTTTTTCAAGATAGATAGGTAAAATCCATTGCATAATGCTCTGCCTTGGGAAATCATTCAATATTTTATGTTTTATTCTATTTGAAGAGTATCCATATCCTATGCCCTTTTCAGCTTCTCACCAGTCTTAAACATTCCATCATTATTAAAAACAAAGTTGTTAAAATCCTTGCCTACCTTGCCCCATAGAATACCCTGTATCTCTGATTTAATTCCCCATATTCAAACTTCCCAGCCCCATCTGATCCATACAACCCAGAAATGGATAGAAAATTTCGAGCTACTATACCTAGCCTAAAATCAATTTGTAGTTACACTTCATTGAACATTTTTCATGGAGAGAGCCCTCTCCTGACCTTGTAGGGCTAGCTACAAGGCTGAGCATGGTTTGAGGTTACCTTGATTTTCCTTCCTTCAGCCTGAGGTCCAAATTAGATGCTAACAGAGAAAGCACATGTATCGCCATGTAGATCTACAACGTTGTCACTTAGCAGCAGTGATGATGAGAGGGCCCCAATATTCTTGGATAATTTTGAAGGTAGCTTCACTCATGAAGAACTAGAGGGGTAGATAATCGATGGTAGACATCTTGTGATGGAAAGAAATTTCCATTTTCAAGATGAATCTTCCTTGATGAGCATCTCACAGCTCAAAGAGGGATCTCTACCTACAGCATGTATGGAGCCTTATGGGTTCCAATGGGCCTTTGATGAGAGGATCTAATGGAGAGACCTAAATGAAGGTGCACTTAAACATTTCATGGAGTGAAAAGCTATTCAGTTGGAGGATGTTGGTATTCTACATTGGGAGGATACCAAGATTAAGCTTCACTCATCATCAACATTGGGATGAATGGATCCAGATGAGGAGTAGGAGATTGACTACCTTCCTGTAGATCTATGATACCCGGCAGAAAGAGGCATGGTTACGATGGTTTATTTTGGGTGAGTATTTGTTTTACCCAACATATCACATTTGCAGCATCCATGCCATACATATCACTGATGACATGCAATAACAGGAAGCATGGCTGCGCTGGCTGTTGATGAGAGAGTTCAGAAACCTCATGATATATATTATGTCGATGTATTCACTTTTGTTTGGGATATGTCTTGGGTCTTTACTTGTATTTATGTTTGGGATATATCTCATGTTCATGTATGTACTTGGGTTTGGGAGAAAGCACGACTCTCACATGATGTGGCATTAGGGAGCTCATTTGTATTGTTCTGATGATACATTCCACATGTCCACTAGTATGTTGTTGATCCATGACTTGCATCATGATGATGTAAGGAAGTAGCAAGAATCCTTGTTGCTTTGGCTACTCTTGGGAGAGTAAGGGTTGATTTATTCCCATACATTAGATGATAATGATAGAGGATGGAAACAGGAGGCCTTACAACATTGGCTTCTATTTGGCTATTATGGTCATTGTACTTTGTATGATGATGATGTGATGGGGTAGCAAGATGCTTTACTATGATGGCTTCTATTGAGAGAATATGGCCACTACATTTAGTACAATGATGATGTGTTGTGGTAGCAAGAGGCATTGTTGCGGTGGCTTCTATTGAGAGAGTATGGACCTCATATTTATATTGATGCAGATTTGGCATGGCAGCAAGAAGCATTGCTACGGTGGCTTCTATTGAGATAGTATGGCTCTCTTAATTGTTTTCGTGATGATCTAGCCTAGCAGCAGAAGGTTTTTGTATGTTGGTTGTTATTGGGAGAATATGGTTTGACATTGTTCATGTTTATCCATATGTATCTACTTCTTGTTTTTCATTATTTCAATGTTGTGTTTGGTTCCTACATGGCCAACAAGGCTAATGATGAAAGCATTGATAAATGAAATATACTTTATCTATCATGGGTTGGAGAGATAGTTTTCGAGATGGGACTTTCCACTATCGGAAGAAACCACTTCATTACATGTATCTCATGTATAGAGGAGATCTTTGGACATCATATGGTTTCCACTTGGAGATTCATAGACGAGGATGGGTATCTAACTTTTCAGTTGGAGGCCATTCTAGACATTCTAGAGAAGAAGCTTTGGAGCTGGACATGCATGACACATTGTGACAAATGGGGAGGCCTTCCATATGAAGATGCCATTTGCAGGGAGGATGTTTTTTGTAGCATCCACTTTTGCAGTTTCTTGAGGACAAGCAACATTTTGGTGGGGAGGACTATAATATTCCCAATTTTCCACAAGCAATTGGAATATTAGAGTTCTTAATTTTCATAATTAAGTAAGTAAATAAGAGGGTGGAGGAACCCACAAACCCCATAGATGAATAAAATCCACTTTTCATGTGTGTATGTGGATATTTTAGTATATATATACATTATTGAGTAGTGGAGCGACTTCTTAAATGAAGGAAGAGTGGAGATCATGGATATTTAATGTAAAATCATGATGATCTTGGAGGAGGTCAACTGAGATCATAGTGCATTCAAAGTAATATCATAAAGCACTTATGATGAGATAGTGGAGGAAGTGGTGTATCTAATGTACACATGATGGAGGGAGTGGGAATTTAATCAAGAACATGATGGATATCATGGAGAGACAACATAGTCTTCATGGAGACTAATGGCCACATAGGGAGCGCAATTATGAGGTGGGCCTAGGATATGGAAGGCTCACAATATATATAATGAAGATGAAGGAACAATAGAAGGCATGATTTAGATTATTGTTTATGATCTATTTAGATATAGATTTTTCATTTGAAATTTCTATGCACGCTTATGTTGTTTAACTATGTCTAGAGTGTTGTTTAGCATAGGGTGTTTCTGAGTGGAAATCCCACCCTTACCCACGAGGAATTTTGAGTGCCTACTCTGGAATGTTTCTATTGGGCTTTATTCATCATCCGACATTGGTGCCATCTTAAGCCACACTCATATGTGCTCCCAGCTACAGGAATAACACATTCCTGCATCAAGGTTTGAGAGGTGGTTGTTGTTTCTATCTTTTCAATTAGGAAATTGGTGGAGGATTCATCCTTTCACCTCGTTCTTCATGTTAGCCTTCTAGGAGCTGTATATTTGTATCCGAAATTCAAGCCATTATATTTTAGCTCCATGCAGTTGCAACCCCCTCAAGTATTGCACAGTTCAGTCTTGTATATCTGAAGGAGGAAGGAAGTTTCCAGTATTTCAGCTGGAAATCCTGTGAGGGACCATCTCCTTACTTTGCATTCTTTTTTTCCACCATTGTTGAGCTGATTTGACATATCCAGTAGCAGGCTAGAAAGGCTCCCTCCTTGACTACATATTTTTTATCAAGCGGTTGTGTAGCAGCAGTTGCATTCAGTGGAAAATGTTGGAGGATCTAGATCTTGAGCTTTTAGCCCAAGGATCTAGTGAAGGGATCCACCCTTTTTGCATAGATATGATTGTGTATCATATTTCAGCCATCTATTGATTAGATCTTGCTTCAGATCTATATACCCAACAGTTATATGTGCAAGCCTTAAGAGGGTGATTTTCTTATATTGATAGATATGGAAAATCCTTTCTAGGGTATCTTGGGTATCCATCATAGATCCTGGATCTAATTTTTTAGCATCATCAAAGCTCCAAAATTTCATAGATATAACTTTACACTTTGTCGGAAATTGCAGTCCTAGAAGTTGCAGCAGGGACAACGAAATTTTCCTTCCAGCAGTTACGCAGTTACGCAGTCCCTCTTGTGGGATCATTTTAGGGTCATTCTAGGCCATCTCTTTGGCTTGAGTGTCTCATATTTTGGTCACAGTTGTAATGGTTTATCAACCTCCATATTAATAAAATGGCTCAAATATTCTGTACACTCTGATGTATTTAGATTAATGGTTTACTTTGATTTTTTTCATCTATTGTGTTTTTGTATTACTGCATTCTCCCTTTTGGTATACTACAATGTAAAGCAGACTGTTAGCAACAACTCCTATGTTTAATGACGTTGGAATACGTCTCTAGCCTAGACCTCTAAATTTTTTCATTAATTTCATATTCTCTTTAAGGTTAATTGGATAAAATTTTAAGGTTGATCTTCATTTAAGTCTCAGTTTAAGGCTCAATAATGATGTCACCTTAACCTTATAATGCAACTAAATTCTAAAAGAGACTCATTCCATTTCGATGAATTCTAAACTAATGAGGGAAGAAGCACAAACAAGAGTGCAAGTAATGCAACAAATAATGATTCGCCCCAAATTGTTCAAAACTATTGAAATGAAGCTTTTGAAGATCCAATTCACTTTCACTATTCCCCAAGATGAAAAATTTCTGAAAAGATGAAATTGCTTCGCTTTTCACTAAGATGCATAATATTTTGTTGTTTTCTTCTTTTGCTTTGAAATATGAAAATGAAAATTCAATTAGTGAACTAAAGTAAAATCAACCAAACAAACAAATAAATGCAAAATAATTCTTTTCACTTTTCTTCCTATCGAATGGAAAACAAGATCACTTCAAAAAATGCACGGATGAAAATCAGTTTCACTCTTTTTAAAAATGAACGAAAACGAACCAAATCCAAACTTCAAAATGAGAATCACTTTCAATTTACTCTTTTGAATTTGGAAACTAGATAAGACACACTCTTCCAAACTTGTGAATCAAGTAATCGTTATCCTATGTTTGAAACTTAATTGAAGGTGATTTCTAAGTGCAGTGATGGCCAGTGCAAACGAAAACAACTTCAAAACAAGCCAGAAGCAATTTGTGACAATGTTTGAGATGACTAGAATAGAACTCTAAAGAAGAGTGTATTAACTCTCTGACGATAAACAAAAGTGAGAAGTGAAGATTGATTGACCAAAAAACCTAGAGAATATTTTAACTTCACTCTAACCACAATAAAGTCAAAGTGACAAAACAAACCATTCAAATAACACAAAAAAACCAAATACAATGGTAGGAGGTCATTCAGACTCGAAATAATTTCTCAAGGTTAAAGGAACAATGGGAAGTTAAGGGGAAACCCTGAATATTTTCTAGCCCCGAGATCAGTGCGTCTATGATGAATAGAACAGTCCTGAAAGGAAAATTAGCATGACTTCTTTGTATAAAACAATGTTGTCATCACTAGAAATAAGGAAAAATGGAAATAATTCAACACTAAAACCAAACCTGGCACTCTGAAATAACTATCAAATCCTATGCAGATCTATAGAGACCCAAGCAGACTCAGATCTCACTGATCATTCAAACAGATCATAAATCAACCTGGGAAAGGGAAGGTAAAGAGGCTAAAGCTCCCGAATGGAGTCGCCAATTCTGTAGTGAAGATAAATCCCCTTTACAAATAGAGGTGATATATCTAGCCCTAGAGTGGGTCTAGCAACTTATGAGACTATCTAATGAAAGATTTCTTAGCTAATATTCAAAATAATATGAGAAAGGAAACATGTCTACCTCTTCCTGAAGCTATGCTAGAATCCTTTAATGATGGCATCAGTCCACAGTCCCTCAGGCTCGCTCCTTGCTACTAGTGGAATACAATTACCTGTAGGAGATAAAGAGATAACAACAAACACATTCCCATACAAAACATATATTAAATATCAGCTATCTAACAAATCAAGGAACATTAGAGTATTTGTGCAATTAATTAGGCAAATATAGAAAGAAAACACTAGATGTTTTATTAATAAATATGAAAGAGAGATCTTACAACCGTGGACTTGATCTTGGAGGTCTCCCTTTGGTGATGTCTGAGTCCTTCACTGAATCTCTTAAAGAACTCCTTCTCACGTATATCTCAGGCGTTATCACAATACATGGATGCAAGGAAAATGAATGATCAGACCAACCCAATAATGACCAACCAGTAGTGGAATCATGGGGATAAAATTATAGTAAGGGAGAGGAATTAGGAGCCCATGAAAGAAGGAGGAAGGTCAAATTTTCAAGGGATTATCCCCTTTTGATAAGATCATAAGCTCTAAATGAGAGAGCTTGACTCTATCTCCACCGAATGACATATAGCTCATCATCTTAGAAACTTCTAGAGGTTGAAGCTTCTCCTCCATTTGAGGAAACACTGCCAGAAAAGGTTCGACATAGTTTTCTTAGTGAAAAGAGCGCTCATAGTGCTAGTATAGAACTGTCAAGCTGCTATCAGTACGGGTAGGAAACTGGAGAAAAGCATTGAACCAGAAATTTATGTTTTTAGCTGAGTTTCTTCAATTATATTTCAAGGTAGCTTTCTTTGAGTATTTAGAGGATGTTTTTATATATTTTTCCCAGGTGGAAATACTACACAAGATTCGTCATAGGGAGCTTCAGGATCAGGGATAGGAAGTGAGCAGAGTGAAAAATTATTGTATAATGCACACGACCCTTTTCCCGATTAACCGAGTTAATGTGCCATGTCACATGTGACTTAAGTCCTAGGTGTTCTACTAGGTCCTCCATTCAAAATATCTAAGGTGTCGGGTTTCACGGTGATTTCATCGAACCTAGCTACCCAGTTGACATCATCCATCATGATGATCTCCACATGGCCTGGGTCCCACTCAAGTCATTGAAACACATGCAATTCCTAACTTTCACAATAGATGTGATTTAGGTTTTCTACCTTATCACACTAATGCTTAACATTTGACCCCACTTAACACATTGTCTTGAAATTTCAAGCTTGGAGAGACTTTCCAAACCTTCGATCGAAACTATCAAGGTCCCAAACCTCTGGGACATGTGGACAGCTATACAACACTCCACTCAGATTAATGAAGAATTTTCTTTTTTCCTTTTCACTTGTTTATAACACTTGAACACATTATTTTATCGAGTCTTAACACGTTTCCTCCAAAGCGCTAAGGTTTATTACCTCGCAAAAAATAAATGTGAAAATACCCATTTGATTTTACACAACTCCTCAAAGATATCCTTCCTGAGCTTAGCATTTTCTCGGCCCCAACTAGGCAGCAAGTGTCTCCACTCCTCTGTTGTAATCAGGGTTGAGTGGCCAATTTGTTCCTAGTTTTAACATCTATTTAATTAACTGATATGTATGCCCATCTCACCATATATATACCTTAATTGCAAATTCCAAGCACATGATGAACACAGAAAGTGAGTTCATTCCTGATATATATATATATATATATATATATATATATATATATATATATATATATAACATTCTTGGATATGAAGTAGAAAAAATTAACAGCATTATGCCAACATACAAACTCATTATATGAAAACATAAGAAATATAGTCATATCAATCCTCCAGGACTAAACCTTTCCTCATCCATGAAATAGAACTAGGAGTTATATAGGAAATTATTTTTTCCTCAACACGTCACAAGTATTAAAAAAACACATTACCTTGTGCAAAATTATCTAGTGTTCTTGAGCTTACAGATTAGAAACAAAGCCTACTAGCCATTCTTTTAATAAATTATAAACATTGCAGAGATTCACCCATCTCCTCAATATTCAAGAAATCCAAATATTCATACATTCATTGCATACAAACCATTTAGACTAGGATTATGCTGAAATCAACACATACGCTTAAACCATTCCATATCACTACCTTTAAAACAAAAATTATCATTCATACAATAATTCCTTATATCTTAACATTAAAATCTATGATAAATCAACACATTAAGAAAACATAAAAAATTCAAAACATAAGAGTCATAAATGGAAAATTATATTTGATAGTTTGTGTTATCACTCTCCCCAACTTCCCAAGATTGAAAATGGGATTGAAGAAAGGTAACCATAAACTAGGCTTTAGGTCAGGTAGCTAGCCCTACTAGGACTAGAGAGGGATATCTCGTTGTCACTTTTGCAGTCAAAATAATGACTGAGTATCTAATTATATTAGGCTAGGTATGTAAGTTCAATAAATAGGATTTGTTTGAGGTTTTAAATGCTGGATAGAAAGGTCAGTGAGAATATTGTGTAGGCTTTTTAGGTCTGAATTCCAATGTCAATTTTCAGAGAATATGTGAGGCTAGATAGGTAGTTTAAGAGCATGTTTAATAGGTCATTGCGAATAGGATGAAGTGAAAGAGATTTTGAATGAGAATGGAGGTGAATTAATTCATTTAGAAACAAATAAACATAACATGTAAACCTTGTCTAAAGCAGAGCATGAACAAGCATGATTTATACTCATAAACTTACAAGATAAACACATATGAAAGAGGAAGATATATCATTTAGCATTAATAGATAAAAATACACAAGAATAAAAAATTCTCCAATGCATGCCATAAGTATCTCAACACAAGTTCTGCAAATCTGTCTTTGATTTCATTCAAAATTGTTGATTACAAAATCTCCACTGCAAAATGAGACTATCCAACCCAAAAAAAGACTAAAAATATTCTAATTATAGAAAATATGGACTATGAAACCTATGAAGTCGAAAACCCATCCACAATATATCATAAATACAAAATATGAGTCATTTCCTAGATTCTAGGGAGGTTAGAAACCATTCCCTGAATTTTAGCTATAAACTAGGAGTGTTTTCCCCTTACATTAAATTACATATCCTTTATGACAGGAGTTAAAAAATAACTCAATAACTCTATTGCCAAGTCATAGGACAGAAAAACCAAAAATTTGTGACCATTTCTGAGTTTGAAATTTGTCCAAAGGAATCTAATGCCGATTATGGCATAACCGTAGCATTTTTACAAATAAAGGTAGTGAAACTACCATAAATGTAGCGTGGTCTTCTACAATCAATTTAATGATGCATCCATGCTCAATTTTTACATTGCAAGTTGTTGTAGATAGGTGAGTGTGTCCTCTATCCATATGAAGTGGTTTCCCAACAAAAAAAAAACATCTAAGATATTCAAATAACACTTCTCTCAAAATTGGTGCTATAAAGGAAGCGTGGTTCTGAAATTGAGGCAGAAAGATGATTGTTTGCTAGTTGTTTTATCTTCCTAATAAAAATAATAGCTTATGTAGAAACCAAGTGTGTATCAATGATTTATTAATCATTTTAAATCTAAAAATGTATTATTCTCATCAATTGGATGTTCTGAGAATAAAGGTAGCCTGAATACGTTGTTTTTATATTGTCTGCAGAAATGTCAAAATTTGGCCAAAAATTTGCAAACATAGGGCTTAAATATGGATCAAAATATCTCATACATAACGATGTTTCCAAACCTGAGCATGTATTTTTTTATTTGGCATGTTATGACAAATAACCTCCTCTAGTTTTCTAAACTACTTTCCCATTAGCTCAGAATCCAAGTTTGAAGTTGATCACCCAAAATTTGCATAAACGTAGCACACTCTTAGCAAAAGCGTAGCGCCACTTTGAGAGGGATTTTGGAGGCCTTCCTAGAGGATTTTGGGTTTGAAAGTGGTATGGTACTTGGAAATTTTAGGATGTCTACTACCAAATGGAGTCATAAATCCCTGCAAACCCCTACTCCAAGCCCATGAAAAATTTATTTGAAGACAACCTGTCCAAAAGTGAAAAAAATGACCTCGAGTGACTGTATTTGGAACATTTCTATAAAACCATAACACAAGTGCATAAAATGAAGGAGTTTTTTGTTATTTGTTCTATTATTGACATAAAACGCTTTCAATTTTGTAAAATTCATCTCCATTACTTCAGAAACTGATTTTGAAGCCAAATTTTCTCTATATGCAATGTAAACCCTAGCTTGATCATGAAGCTCTAAAAATTATGCCATGGGTCTAATTTGGCTCAAACCTACTAAATTTTCCTCCCTTATTCTAGGTATTCTTTTCTGTATCACTACTTAGAGTATCCATTTTGGAAATATTTTCTTGGCTGCACTGGAAAACAGAGGATTTAACAAATTTATTTTTATTTTTTTAAATAAAGGGGATGAAGGGGATAAGGCCACTCTAAATTCTTGATAAAATTTATAGGTATAGGGAAGAGTCTTAGGAAGCAAATGGAATTGGAAATGGAGGAAATGGGCAAGGGGAAAGGGTCCAAAAACCAAAAACACACACCCACGGTATAAAATTGTAGCGTAAGCCTAGGGTTTTGTGAGGAGATGGTAAATTAGGGTACAAATTTATTGGGAAAGGGTTAAGAAAGGTAACTTCAGTGTAATTTAGAGCAAATGATCCTAAATTAATGTGATTTCTGGTAATTTCATGCCAAAAGGTGATGGAGGTGATAAATGTAGTGAAAAACCCTAGCTGTGAGCCATTTTTTGAAATTAAGCACATGTAAAGGAAAGCAATTGATAGTTACTGATGCTAACCTTTTAAATGAGTGCACGATATCACAAGTTTCTGACTAGGAGCTCTAAAATTTGTTTCTTAGCCATTGAACTCAAGACTAGATGTGAATTCACATAAAGGTAACAAATCTGTTGATAAAGGTAGCGTGGGGGAAGCTTGGGTACCTTTGAGGGCGAATGAAAAAATTTGAAAGATATGGTATGGTTTGTTGAGTTGATGTGCATCATACTTCAAAAAATCATAAGGAAAAGACTTTCCAATGGCGGATTTACCATAAAGGTAGTGAAAGGAAAAAATGCTACATTTTTGCATAAAGGTAGCGAAATTGCAGCAAGGGAGAATTTGGACTTCTGATGGAAGAGTATGGCTGGTCTGAGGTTGAAAATGATTTTTTTTGCTAGAGAGGTAAAATATGAACATGAAATGAGAGAATGAGAGGCTGTTGGTCATTATATCCTTGAAAAGCCCTTTTTTGCCTTGCAATGAAACAATAATACAAATACGATTTTTTTGAAGTTTTTGACATTTGAACCATTTTAAAACAAGGGAAATTGTCTTCCTTCACTCCCTAAGCATGCTATATCCCTTTTTAAAGGTTTGTGAGTGAAATAAAGGGTGAATTATTTATTTTGATGACAAATTGGATAGTTTTGAAAGGTAAATGATGACCCCTAGACAGTGACCTAGGTGAAGTGGAGTAACATGACCCTAAACCTTTCAATGATAATGAAAGAGGTGGCCTTGAAAGTGATGATGGTGATGAAATGAGATGAGGGAGAAAACAAATTGACCGAGACCTCATCAGTGACCAAAATTATTTTTTTAAAACTTGTTTGAAAGAGTAAAAATTTTGACCTATGACTTTTAGGAAAAACATTGAAAGTTTTATTTTTGATCACTGACATACTAGCACTAACAGTTTGAACCAAGAAACTAAGGGGGGTACTTGAACTCTCCACCCAAACATAGACAAGTTGCAACCAATTCTTTCTTGTCATTGTCACCTCGTAGCTAGATTCCAAATATTTAGGTAGAGTACTTTTCCGAGGATTTTTAAACCAACAATATTAGCTAAACAAAGGTGTCTAGAGGATACCTCACCACCACCCACCATCTATCAAAACCAAATGAACACAGTGAAGCATTTCACTCACATATAGTGTGTCTCAAGGCTACCTTTCTTTTACCCACCTTCTATTCAACAATTTCACATCAAGTAGGGGAACTTTATTTTATGCACAGGGACTTGAAACATCCCAATATCTCTAGGCATTTAAACACAAAGAGTATCAATTCATATGTGGAGAGAAAGATAAAATTATTAATAAATAGGTTTTATTAGCTGAGTGACCTCTGAAGGAATAATAGTGCACTCTTTAGTATCTTAGTGGAACTTACACCTATGTTCTCAGCCCAATCTCATTCAAATACAATAAGGAGTTACCATCCCACTAGACCTATGTGTCTCCAAATCTCAGAAGTTATCAACCAACATAGTTTGTAGTGGATTTATCATCCCTGCAATGTGCAACCCACTTCCTCAAGAAATGGAATTTGTGTTCCTCTCTCAACCATTTTAATTTATAATTACATAATTACAAGAATTTGTTTTACAAGGGGAATTAACCCACACAGGACATCACAATCCCCACCCCCTTAGAGGAAGACAATCCTTGGTGTTCTCATTCCAAAAAACAAAGAAAACATGCTTAACCTAAGCATGAATTATTTGGATCTTTATATTTATAGCTCGATTACAATTTCAATTCACATATACAATTTCTCATCCAACAACTAAATGAACATGAAAATCATTTGTGGATCAACTTTTTGTGGCCCTTTTGTCGTTTTCTTGGTTCTTTTGTTATGCACTCTGATATCTTCAAGTTGTTGCAGTCCTCTTTTCATTCAAATTCATTCACCCAAACTAGGAAATTTCCATGCTTTCCTGTAACATGACATGGAATCTCTCATGATATTCATCATAAAAAAATTGCAAAAATCTCAATTATAGCTCTTATGTTCTCCTTTGAATGCTTTACAAGAAATTCACACATATTTCTTCAACAAATCCCATTTATCATGTGTTCTCAATATCTCCTTGTTTTTACACCATAGTGGATACGAATCAATCATTAAAAAATATCATTTATCAGGTTTTTTGAACATCTCCTCATTATTACATGAAAATGGCTACAAATAATCACAAATGTCCATGCGTAGCACAAAGAGTCTCAGTGCAACCTTAGAGAGACTAATATAGTTAATATTGAAGAGATTTCATCATATGAATTACTCCTAAAGGAATAAGAGCTCATTTTCCAACAACTTAATGGAACTTCCACTCGTGTTGTTAGCCCAACCCTGTGTAACTACCAATGAGTATCATCTCACTAGCTCTTGCTGCCTTAATCTCTTGGAAGTTATCAACCAACATAGTCTCCAGTGGATTTATCAACCTTGTAAGGCACAACAACTACTCTGTGATTATAATCCAGCAAGCCCTTTGGGTTTCTCAGCTGGACTATCAACTAATCTTACTCCGTGATTATCGACCAATTAGCCTCATGGGTGTTATGAATGTATTTTGCTCCTTAGGGTTAATCCTCTTGAGTTACTACATTGTTGACCTTTTTCCTTGGATTTTACTACTCTTTTTCCCAATATTTGTCCCCAACTGCATGAAGAGCAACTTATTAGTGTGGTTGGAACCTTTGAACCACACACATGACACTCCTTTTGTGTGGTATGACCGAAATTTCATAGTTTGGTCCATGCGATTGGGAGACTTATTCTAGAGACTTATGATTCCTAGAAAATCAGTTCGACTTATGACTTTACCTCATCTATTCAAGTTGGTTAGGACACATTATTGAGAAACTTCCCTAACTTTTTTTCGTCCTAGGTGTCTACATTCATCCTCTTGGGGTCTTCTCCTTCCTATTAATATTGGGCTATCCTAGAGGGTCAAGCTAGTTAGAATCAAAGAGCTATATAGAGTCATAAATTTTTTCTATTGTGATTCATTTTTGGAAATATTCATGATTATTTAAGTCCTTGTTCATTATAGTGGGGTTAACCCCAATATAATTAACAAGGACTCAAAGGAGCATGAATCTCTCCAAAACTGAATCACAATAGCAACAACATATGACTCTCTGTAGCTCTTTAATTATGAATAACTAGCCTAATGATCTAGGATATCCTAGTATAAATAGGAAGGACAAGACTCCTAGGAGGATGAATGTAGACACCTAGTATGAAGATAAGTTAGAGAAGCTTCTCAAAAATGTGTCCTAGCCATCTCGAATAGATGAGATAAGTTGATGATTCAAATTGATCTCCTAGGAATCACAAGTCTCTAGAATAATTCTTGTAACCAGACATACCAAACTATGAAATTTCTATCATAACCACATAGATGGAGTGTCCTTCATGTGCTTGGAAGGTTCCATCCACACTCAGAATCTTCTCTACATGCATCTGGGGAAAAGGGTTGGGAAAAAGAGTAGTCAATGACAGGAAAAAATCTAAACAATGTAATAGGGACTAACCCTATTAAACAATGACAGGACTAACCCTAGGGAGAAAAATAGGAAGATAACAATTTTTTTTTTAGTTTTTCTATCATAAAATATTCTTTATGATTATAGCTAGCAAGACTCATGATTTTATTAGCTATGCTATCATCATGGCTTCTCTACTCCACTGAACTGATTTCTAGCATCAACATCGCACATAGTGGAGTACATTCCCAATACTGCAATTAAGGATTCTGATTATTAGTTCTTTTTTTTCTTCCATCAGTCTATCAAGGGAGTCTAGAGGTGTCCCACCTCCACCATAACACATTACACAACACATGGGCCTCAAAAATCACATACTTTCATCCCCCAACACACATATACACATGGTGCAACAAAACATCTACATTACATTGTAACCAACTACAAGCCCATAGTCATATGCCATCAGTAATCCAAAAACTAAATTGTCTCCACTTATATGGGCTAAGAATTCAAAGGATACAGGGCCTCCACCCAAACTGAGGAATCCATAAGACCCTTATCCTTCCCCTTGTCATTGTCTTTCCCATGATTTTACTACGTGCACCCACAAACCAAATTCTAGGTATGTGGTCCCTTCATTGTTCATGCTTGTCCCATCATCTTGTAGATCACACTATTCTCATTATGCTGATATATATTTTATCATTCCCTATTCATAACACAAACATGGGAAAAATATAAGAATCATATTGACATGATACTAAAATCATAATCAACCAAGGATACTTCTTTTCCATTTGATTCCTCATGCAGCTGAGAATCTTACAGGCCATACACATTGGCATTAAACAAATATAAACCGTCATTCTTCCACAATAATGACTCCTAACAAAAATTGTTAGACAAAATTACATTCACACATGTATATAAACATTGGCATAATCATGAAAATATCACATATTCGAATATTTAAATTGAGTTAAGGTCAATAGAATCTCCTTTGTGCCATTTTCATAGTTCTCATATTGTTTCCATTAACCCCATGGACGAAAGCAACCCACTTCTCTATCATAATAGCATTCACTTAGTCATGGGTAGTCAAATGTTAATTCAAATCGAAGTTTAGAGAACTCCCTATATTTCTATTGTTGTTTACACGAATAGTTTTCAATCTATATATACTTTTATTTATTTCTTCCTATCATATTTAGGAGTAATTCTCTAGTATACTCCAGTGATGGTCCCTCCTGATAGATCGCCCAATCCTACATTTTCTCATTTTTTTCATTCTCTTTATTAATGTGTGGGCCTACACTATCGTATATCCTTTTTGGGTCTCACACAACCCTTTTCTTGGGCCCTATGGCTTTCTTGCTACGCCCAACCAATTTGTGCCAAGGGCCCAAGAATGGGAATCAAAAGAAAATTTCCAAAATAAACAAACGGAAATAAAAAAAGGAAATAAGTCAAATAACATTTATAAAAAATTGAGCACCACACCATGGCCATGAATAATTCAGCAATTAAAATACAACTAAACCATGAAGCCAGTGATTTATTGTTAGAGAAAATAAGCATAAAAAAAGGCATTCCCAAAAATTGACTCAATCCCCATGAGTCCAACGTTTTTAATCCTTCATGAATAAGACTCAACCCAATCCTTCTTAAAGTTTTCATGGCATCCTTTCAATTTTGTGTTTCCCCTCCAATTTCTCCCAAAATTTAATCCTTCAATGCTTTTCAAAGGGTATTGATAAAATTCCACTTCTCTTTCTTTTCTTCCAACATTTTACCTTATTGTTTCAAGTGTCTGAGAGCTCTTGCTGGGTATTATTTTCTTATTGTACCAATCTCTTTATGTGTTCCCACTTACTTTCAGTTTTTAGTTTTTTAGCGAAAAATATATATTGGTTGCTGTCATGCAATGCTATACCAAGCATATTGTCCTATAGCTACACACATATCTTAGTTTGTTTATTAGTCTCATGCCTAAAATTTGTGCATAATTAGGAATACTTATATCTCAACAGAATTTTAAAAAATAATTTTTTTCATGCACATGACTATAAGAGTCCATTTATAATCATGCATACT
This sequence comes from Pinus albicaulis, assembly GCA_034641835.2. Lineage (NCBI taxonomy): Eukaryota > Viridiplantae > Streptophyta > Pinopsida > Pinales > Pinaceae > Pinus > Pinus albicaulis. The sequence goes on along the minus strand of CM076580.1, from coordinate 966,784,300 downwards.
TAGGTTTAAAAGTCGTCCTTTTTATAGAAAAAATAAACATTAATTACAATTAGCCTCTTTGCCAAGGGCAACAACATCAATCGAATACCAGTCTCTTTACTAAGACTATCATTATAAAATTTTAATGCTTAGCCTTTACATTTTTGCAATCACCCTTCCTTTCTTATGCTAATAACCATTGCATCTACAATCTCAAGGGGCTTAGTTAGAAAAACTTATATCACATCAACATATGTCATATATATATATATATATATATATATATATATATATATATATATATATTCCACATTTATAAGTGTGTCATGGTTATGCATACTATCAACTCATGACCATTCCATCACAACGCTACACCCAACATTCACTTTTGCAAGCAACCAATCAACATGAAATCCATGATGGTAGTGCTATAACCAACAACTACAATAAGAGTTATCAAATGCTTTGACTCTCTAATAGACCCAAAAAAAATATACCATCATTTCTTCTATGATAGAGCCCTTACCATCCAAGTGTTGAACCTGGAAGCTATGATGCCACTCTATAACATACTCCCTACTATCGCTAGCCCCTGTTAGTTGTAGAAGGAGACAATTAATAAGTTGAGCCAACCTCCAAAGTCTAGTTGTGGAAATGGGATCTATATTTTTTTACCTTTTTTTACTTTCTAAAAACTTAAAATGAATGACATCATTGTGATTTTATCATTGAGACCATTGCAACGATATAAAATTTGTCTTTATCCGATTCTCATATTAATAAATATGGTTGTTCAAAGGTTTTCCTATCAAAGAATGCCACAAAATGCTAATCTTCCATGTGGCACATACATGGCTCCCATGTGGTTATCCGAGTCACGTCACCTCATCAACACTTGGAAGCACAAGCCAAGCTACCGACCTACTCATACTAGGTCATGGACTAACCCTTCTCAATGTCCCGCAAGGCCTAAACTATATATTCCATATACGTGGGTGTGGTTCCATCGAGACCACCATCACCTTGGGACTTAAGTCCCGGGTGTTCTACTAGGTAATCTATTCAAAATCTCTGGGACCTGGGGTTCCAGGGTGACATCAATGAAACTAGAAATGGTGGTGGTATCATTTGTCATCGTGATCTCGATGTGGGTTGGGTCCCATGCAAGTCAATGAAACTCATTCAATTCTTAAGTTTTTTTGATAGAAGTGATTCCATTTTTCTACACTATTGTCCCAACACTTTATATCTCCCCACCCACCACAACGTACCGACATTTCAATCCCGACAAGACTTTTCTAACCTCCTATTGAAACTATCGTGGTCCAAAATGTCTGGGACATGTGGACAACTATACATCGCTCCTCCCATATTAAAGTTCCAAATTTCTCTTGCCTTCGCACTTGGTTATAACGACTAAACATATGATTTTATCGAGGCTTAATGCCTTTCCTCAAAAGTGATAAGGGTTATTACTGTGCAAAAATACATGGGCTTACAGCCATTTTATTTTACACATATTTCTAGAGTTATCGCTCCTCATCTTGGGCATCTTCTCGGCCCCAACTAGCCTAAAACTATATATTTTGAGCTTATAGTTAGACTTTGACCTATCTCAACTATATATATATATATATATAATATAGGTCAGACCTAGCCACATAAATATACACATGCATATATATACACGCTCTCTCTTGAGCTTACATGATTTTAATAAGGGTAACTGGCCAATTTGTTCCTATTTTTAACATCTATTTAATTAACTCAGATGTACACATCTCACAATATATAAACCTGAAGCCCAAATTACAAGTTAAGGATGAAGATAGAAAATGAGCTCACATATATCTATCTATCTATCTATCTATATATATATCCTAGGCACCTGCAATGCATTTATATGTTGGATTAGCATTCCTGGATATTAACAAGAAAAAATTAACAACCTTGTGCCAGCATACAAACTCATTATATGAAATCAGGAGAAATATATTCCTACCAATCCTTTAGGACTAAACCTTTCCTCATCCATGGAATAGAATTGGGAATTGTATAGGAAATTCCTTTTTCCTCAACTTGTCACAAGTATTAAACAAACACATTAATGTGTGAAAAACTCTTTGGCCTTCCCATTTTTACGTGTCATTTTTTCACCATGACATTTGAGTGTCATTATGGATCTATCACCATCCATATTCATGCTTCCTTGGAATTCAAAAACATCCATGTTCCTGAACCAAGTATTGGAAACTGAAAAAGCTCTTTAAAAACCCTTAAAAGGTTAACTGCACTCTTTTTGTGGTCATTTCCCATGCATGCTCTCATACTTCCTCTATTAGCCATGAAAAAAGCCACTCTATTCTGCAATAAAAACTGTGCACCCCCATAAAACGAAGTAAACATGAAAAAGTAACTTCTAGAAGCCTAGTTGGGCGAATATTATTCTAACTGTAAGCCTCTAGATTCATGCCAATTCGAGCTATATCCATCCACTCATGGATCTTATCCCCTTGGATAAAGGAACTCTAATCCCTTGATTAGAGGATCTCATCCCTCTCTTGATGGATATGAAACCCCCTCAATCTATGAATAAATTGAGTTGAAGTTTCAAAGTTACAGTAGTTTGTATAACCTACAATTTACTTAATACATCAGATATTGTATTTGGTATAGTTGGTTTAACATATAATTGTACATTGAATACCACACCTTTGTACAAAATATTTCATTGAAGATAAATATATGTTAGTCATTCTAGAGAGGAAGGCTTGTCAAACCAAGGAGCACGATTACAGAGACACACGAGAGAAATTTGTACAAAATTAAGGCTCAAGTTGTAAGATTTCTCTTCTTGATTCTTGATCATACATATGAATCTCTTTTTCTAATTTTTTTTGTTTTTAGACTCATTGAAACAATGTCAATACTTAAACTCCTTGATCATTAAGTTGAACTGGTGTTTTTTATTATTATATACTGCAGGTGCTTTGATCTTTTTCATGTTTGTGAGTGCAGGTTCTTCTCAGCATTGAAGGATTGCTTTGGAGCGAAAGGCAAAAGTCTACATCAAATGTCTTGTTGAAAGGTAGGAGCATAGCCTCCTCATTTCTAAGTTATAATATTCTGAATGCTAATAGTTTAGAGAATGATGTATTAAAATGCTTTTTTGTTTCTAGTTATGTGTTGGGATACTGGTAGATCGTTCTTGTTTGCAAGAGGGATTTATCTAGAAAACAAATTGGAGACTCCACTAGGGAATACAAGCTTAGTTTTCCTTCAATTTATTTTGGTTTGACATTCCAACTTTTCTATTTTGACATTTATGAGTGTGATTGTGTATATAACCTTTTCGATTCTCTGAATTGGAAAACCTTGAATTTATTTTTTCCAACATTTCTCTACCCTGTTGTAATATTCCAAATTAGGAAAGAGAGTAATATTGAACACAAAACTGGAATGTACAGAAAATATTAACACAAACACATGATAAATTCATAGATCCATTATATTATGTATCAAAACATAAAAATATACAATTTGTTGATGAACAAATCACTCAAACTAGGCAAACAACGCTCTAATGCCCAAATATAGTAAAACCACAAATGATGCTTCTATACAGAAATTTCGGAGTACATGAAAGCACAATCCCAGTGAGGGTTACTTCAACTAGAAAATGGAAAAAAATGGATCTAATTATATGATTCTCAATAGGAGTTGAAAATGGAGAATTAGTCTCTCAAACACAGTCCTAAGATAACCCGGAAAGGGTTTCTTGAAATACATAAGATGCAAAAAGTGCAGACTACAACTCTGTGGCTGAATCACATTGTATCGCTGGAGATATTATAAAATAAGGCTAAAATAACAAGGATATGGTTGTATATTCTCCTCTCTATCTTCTAGGTGAAGGGCTGCTCCCCTCACTAGGAAACAAGCTCATAAACCGGTTTTCTCAACCCTCCACTACAACACCCTGCAAAATAATGAAGTTCCTCAAGGAGACTGTGCTGTGGCTGAAGGTAGATGCTTGGCCCAATGCCAAATGGTGGAAATGAAGCTTTGAATAGCTCTCCTGAGTGGGAACTTGAAGTCCCTCGAGGTAGAGTGTGGGATTCCTGCCTGGAAATTCCCTTGTACTAAAAAGTACAACAAACTCCGCTAAACAGCTGAAGCATGAAAGAAGTCATAAGACCCAAACATAAAAAATATTTTGAGTGCCTCTCATGGCTGAAATACCTTCCCTTATATGCTTGGTGAGCTTCCTCACCCTTGGCCCCACTCATTTATGATGCTACTCCAATTCAAATGCTCCTCCAAAACTGCACTGTCCCCACTAGATCCACTCTCTCTTATGGCAGCACTATTGATTTGGTCAACCTTGACCCAGTCTACATGAATTGACCCTTTCCACACCAACAGTTTCTTTATTTTAGCTAGCTAAACTGATCCACATTCATACTAGAAGTGGTTTATTCCTACTAAAGAGATTGAAGGGTCTCTTTACCCCACTTGTTCATCTAATATGTGAATAGAAGCAACATATAATATTCCAACTAGCTAAAAGCTAATTGGGAATATTACAGTCCTCCACTCGCAAATTTTTCTTGTCCTAAAGAAACATTAAAGAAGGATGTTGCAAAATATTCTCTCCTCCCCAAGTGGCATCCTCATAAGTTAGATTCCTCCATCGAATCAGACACTCTCTAATCACCATGCTTCTTAGTTGCCTCTCCCGAGTATCCAAGATAGCTTCCGGTTGTAAAACCCGATGGCCCTCATCATCAATAGGTGGGAGATCCATGGTTGCAACCACATGTTGTCCAATGGACTTATTGAGGCATGAGACATGAAAATTTTTATGGATCTTACTTCCAATGGGAAGCTCCAACTCATATGCTACTTCCCCAACACGGAGGATCACCCTTTATGGCCCATAGAATCGAGGCTTAAGTTTCTCATCCCAATTCTCCTTTAGTGTAGACTGACTATATGGATGAAGACAGAGATAGATCAAATCATCAACCTCAAAATACCTCTCTATCCAACCATGGTCTTCATATAACTTCTGTTGGTTTTGTGCTGTAGAAATGCTATCCTTGAGGGCTCGAAGTATATCCCGACTCTCCTAAATCCACTCCTTTGATCTTGGAGCCTTGATTTCCCCAAAAATCACATCAGAAAATGATAGAGCATCATACCCATAAAGCGCTCGAAATGGGGTCATGTTGATGGACATGTGAGAAGGTGTGTTGTAGCAATACTCCCCCAAATGGAGCCAGTGTGGCCATGCTCTTTGCTACCCCGAAACATAGTGTCACAAGTAGCCTTCTAGCAATTTTTTTATTATCTATCTCTGTCCATCAGTCTGTGGGTGATAGTTGGTACTCAGTGTTAACTCCGTACCCACTAACCGAAAAATCTCCTGCCAAAAGCCACCCATGAAGCGGTTATCCCGATCACTGACTATGGTCTTTGGAAGACCATGGAGTCTAAAGACATCTCTAAAGAATATTTTGGCCACCTGTGAAGCAGTATATCATGCGGAAATAGAAAATAAATGCAAATAATTTGTTGTTCAATCAAAAAATAAAAAGATACAATCCTTACCCTGAACCGTAGGTAGGCTGGTGATGAAGTCCATTGAAATACTCTCCCATTTTCCATCTGGAATAGGGAGTGGCTGCAACAATCCTGCGGGATGGTTTTTCTCCCTTTTGTTCTGCTAGAAAACTACACACTCCTTTATGTGTTGGAGCACATCCTCCTTGAGACCCTTCCATGAGAATCTCGCCTGAATATCCCGGTATGTCTTAGTGAATCCTTGATGCCCAGAAAGTGGTGAATCATTTGATGCCTGCAAAATCTTCTTCTTGAGTCTAGAATCTCTAGCCAAGAAGACCTAGTCTCAGTAATAGATGACCTCATCCATAACTCTATACCTCTCATCAGTCACCTTTCCATCTAGGATCTCACATGCAAATCGGTCTTTGGAATACTCTACTAGCAACTGGGCCTTCCAATCTATATCCATACTCATCAAGGAAAATGCTGCTGGCCTATGAGATAGAGCATATACCACTACATTTCTCTTCCCCTTGACATATTAAATGTCAAAGTCATATGCTTGGATCTTGATCACCCATTTCTACTACCTCTCCTACAACTACTTCTACTCAAGAAAGAACCAAAGACTATTGTGATCAGTATTCACTCAGAATCTATTACCCACCAATTTTTTCTGGAACTTGGCTAAGGCATGCGTGATAGCCAACATCTCCTTATCATATATAGGATAAAATCTCTCATGTGGCAGCAACTTCTGACTCTCAAAAGCTATGGGGTGTCCCCCTTGCATTAACACTACTCCAATGCCCTCCCATGAAGCATCACATTCCAGCACAAAGGGTTGGGTGAAATCTGGTAGAACCAACACCAGGAAGCTACTCATCACCTCCCTGAGCCTATCAAAGGCTCTCTGCGTTGTGGCTGTCCAACTGAAAGCTCCCTTCCTAGTCAAATCTGTAAGGGGGGTTGCTAGTTTATTGAACTCTTTAACAAACTTCTGGTAGTAGGTACAAATGCCTACGAACCCCCAAAGTTATGTGACATTATTTGGCTCGGGCCAATCCCTGATAGCCCATATATTCTCTTCATGAACTCTCACTCCATCTACTCCAATGATGTGGCCCAAATAGAGCATCTCTATGAGTCCAAACTCACATTTGGAGAGCTTAGCATAGAATTTCTGCTCCTCAAGAATGCGTAATATTGTCTCAATATGTTGTAGATGCTCCTCCCATGTGAGGGTGTAAATAAGAATTTCATCAAAGAAAACCAATACAAACTTCCTAAAGTGACCACAAAAAATGTAGTTCATGCAAGACTGGAAGGTTGTGGGGGCATTGGTTAGCCCAAAAGGCATCACCAAGCACTCAAAATGGCCATAGTGGCATATAAATGTTTTCTTGGGGATATGTTGATCCCTCACTCTCATTTGATGGTACCTCGATCTCAAATCAATCTTGGAAAAGTACTTGGATCCCCTTAGCTCATCCATTAACTCATCGATCCTAGGGATTGGATACCTATTCCTCATTTTCTTCTTGTTCAAGGCCCTATATTCAATGCACATCCTCAATGTCCCATCCTTTTTCTTCACCAAAACCACTTAAGATGAAAAAGGATTGGTGCTATGTCGGATGTGTCATAAAGCCAAGAGCTCTTGAATAGATTTTTCAAAGGGTGCGGTGATTATTGCTTGGATTCCCTTCTTCAACTCAATAATGTGCTCAAACCCTCAGTTAGGTGGTATTCATGGTGGAATATCTCCAAATACTGTAGAATAGTGGTCCAAAATAGACTATACATTCAGGTGTACTGGTGCATCCTTGCCCCTTGCTTCTTACATACACAGTTATGTTGCCCACACTATGTCCCCTCTACTCAAATCAGCCTCCATCTTCTGTGTCGAGACAACCTGGGGTGGATAGGTGTGTATGCCTTTGATTTTCTGATGCTTACCACTCTCCTTCTCTGTCCATTCCATCTCCAAGGTTTCCCAATCTGTGGTAGCCTTCCCTAAGGTGATTAACCACTGGACACCCAATATCAAATTGGTGTCTTGAATATGAACCAAAAATAAGTGTTCTGTCAATGTGTAGGTTCTCATAGTGATCATTAATGCCAAAACATATTTGGCACACTACATGGTTCTAGCTCTTGGAACCAAAATTGAGAAGTCCTCAAAGTCTTCCATGTGAATGCCCCTCCTCTGCACCAATTGTGTATCAATAAAGTTATGGGTCATTAGGGGAAATTTGAGGTCTAAAATGGGCCTTCTAAGGAAATGATAAAATAATAGTGGAAATAATAAAATAAGATTTGATTACATCATCAAATTTTAGAGGGAAAAAATAAAAAACTATTTTTCAACTCGTATTTTGAACTTATCTCCCTAAATTTTTACTCAAATTTCAACCACAAGTACTTTTTGTATGCAAAATTTAATTCCCCATCCAAGGAGTACCCATTTTTCATACTTTTTATGGACTCTACTAAACGAAAAATCAGAAATACATGAAAAACATGATTATAATCACGTTTTTTCATGTATTTCTCATTTTTCATGTAGCAGGGTCCATAAAAAGTATGCAACATGGGTACTCCTTGGATGAAGAATTAAATTTTGCATCCAACGAGTACTCCCGCTAGAAATTTGAGCAAACCCTTAGGGAGATGAGTTGAAAATACAATTTGAAAAAGTAGTTTTATTATTTTATTACTTTTTAATGATTTACTTTTTTACTCCAAAAATGGTGAATCATCCCCCATGGTTGACATCATCATCTTGAACCCTATTGGTTCTCGTAAATTTTATTTTTGTTGTACATTTTTCTTAGGAAGCCCATTTTAGACCTCAAAATTTCCCTAATGGCCCCCACTATCTATCAATACCAATACTCTCTGTCCCGGAATAGTGCCTCTAACTCCCAATGTTAGATACTTGGAACTCCCAGAAAAGCTGCAAGAGTCCCTCCAGTTGGATAAAATGGTCCCTTCACACCTCTTGTTGTTGGTGCAACCTCTCTTGATGCTACAGTGCTAGTATCCTTCTCCTGATCAGAGAACACCTCAGTACAATGTCCCTTCCCTGCAACACATTGGTGTCCTGGTACACATGGCTCTTGACAAGTGAAACCAAGTTTCCTCCTCCTTAGATCTCCTCAGACATCATCATCAAGAGATTTCTTCTCATGATTCTCCTTTGAGGGGAGAAATTTCTCATCTTAACCCTTTATGTGAGAGGAGAAATTCTGCTAAAAAGGGGCTTTTGCTTTGGGTAAAGCATGTTGTAGATCTCGAGCTCTCTCCATAGCCTCTTGGAGTGTAGTTGATCTAGTGGATTTCACCAACCCATGCTATGGTTCAACCAACCCATCAATGAAAATGCACACTCTCCTAGCCACAGACAGGTCAGATACCATGACCGAAAGCGTTATAAATTCAGAGATGTAAGTCTCTGGATCTCCTGTTTTCTTGAGCTTGGTTAGCTCAAAAAAATGTGCTTCTGGATTCCTACGGTCAAATCTCTCCACCAACCTCTGGGTATTCTGCATAAGAAGTTACACTAGCATGCCCAAGTGTAGATAGGCTATGAAACCACCATTCATGTGCTTCACCTTCTAGGTGTAGCACTGCTATCTTGATGGCCTCCTTCTCTAAAACTCTATCTAGTTGGAAATAAGTATCCAAATTCTCTACCCAAGCCTTGGTTGTGCACTTGGGTGATCCATCATAAGAGGGAAAAAATAACCTGCCCATAGTACAATGTAGATCTTGGTTCTGCATGTACCCTCCACTTTTAAGGTGATTGTGGGATCTTCTACCATCCTTGATCCGATAGAACTCCTGGAAGTTCAAGTGCTCCTTGAACCTTTAAGATTGAGATTCATATTATAAGAAATAATTACCAAGGGTTTCTTCTCTTAGTGGCCCTCCCACCTCACTTCCAACTGATAAGAATGTGGGCATAATGGATCGTTGTGAGGAAGGATGTATTGTTGGTTGCTCACACCATAAATGTGAAGTGTCGGAACTTTATCCTTGATGAAACCCTCTAGGGGATTCCTTCTTCCTTTCTAGTCTCATCTCCTTGATATCTTTAGCAATGTTTTTCATGGTCTGAAGAACAATTTTTGGGATCTCTCTTTCCTCCATTGCTATAGATGTATTTTCCCACAAGCTGAGCCAAGATTATGCTCTGATTCCACTATAATATTCCAAATTAGGAAAGACAGTAATATTGAACAAAAAAATAGAATGCACAAAAAATATTAACACAAACACATGAGAAAATCATAGATCCATTATATTATGTATCACTGTAGCAAAATATACAATTTGTTGAGGAACAAATCACTTAAACTAGGAAAACAAGCCTCCAATGCCCAAATGCACTAAAAACAGAAATGATGCTGCTATACAAAAATGCCGGAGTACATGACAACACAGTCTAAGTGAGGGTTAGTGAAAATTGAAAATGGAAACAAAGGGATCTACTGATATGATGCTCAATAGGAGCTGAAAATGGAGAAATAGTCTCTCAAACACAATCCCAATATAACCCTGAAAGGGTTTCTTGAAATACATAAGATGAAAAAAAGTACAGACTGCAAATCTATGGTTGAATAGCGCTGTATAACTGGAGCTCTACTGAAATAAGGCTAAAATAACAAGGATATGGATGTATCTTCTCCTCTCTAGCTTTCCAGGTGAAAGGTTTCTCCCCTCACTAGGAAACTAGCTCATAAACAGGGTTTCTCAGCCCTCCACTACAACACCCTGAAAAATAACGTAGTTCCTCAAGGAGACTGCGTTGTGGCTGAAGGTAGCTACTTGGTCCAATGCCAAATGATGGAAATGAATCTCAGAATATCTCTCCTGAGTGGGCACTCGAAGTCCTTCGAGGTAGAGTGTGGGATTTCCACTGGAAATGCCCTTGTACTAAACAATACATCAAACTTCGCTAAATAGCTGAAGCATGTAAGAAGTCATAAGACCCAAAGATACAAAATATTATGAATGCCTCTCATGGCTTCCATCCCTTCCCTTATATTATTGGTGAGCTTCCTCACCCTCGGCCCCACTTAGTTATGATGCTAATCCCATGCAAATTCTCCTCCTCCAAAACTGCGATGTCCCCACTAACTCCACTCTCTCTTATGGTAACGTTGTTGATTTGGTCAACCTTGACCTAGTCTACATGCATTTATACTTTCCACACCAAGGGTTGCTTTATTTTAGCTAGCTAAACTGTTCCAGATTCATACTAGAAGTGGTTTATTCCCACTAAAGAGATTTAAGGGTCTCTTTACCCCACTTATTCATCTAAGCTGTGAATAGAAGCAACATATAATATTCCAACTAACTAAAATCTAATTGAAAATATTACACTTGTGCTATTTTTTGTGGTAAATAGAGCTCAAACATGTGCAAGTTTCCAATTTATTTTAGTGCGCATGCGCACTGGTTTGTATTGAAAACCTGTGCACCCCTGGGAAATTTTGAAAAAATAATATCTTCTCTTTCAGAGTCAGATAAACAATTTCTTAAGGTTTAACCTAATCTATACCAACTCTTAGAGTCTGCATGTGAACTCTTCCTAAACACTTTAGAGTATTTTTTGATAAATCATCTTTTTTGCATATTAAGGTTTTGTTTTCCCTGGTTTGATGCATTGCCCTTTTTGGAAAATAGATTCATTGCCTAAGATCACTAGTTTTCTGTTATTTCCTTCTTTAGTCGCCAGGATTCTTGTGACCCTTGCTTGTTTGAGTATTTGTTTCTTTCTCATTTACAAAAATGAAAACTTCTATATTACCGAAGAATGATTTCTCTCAAAGTAGTCTTTTATGCTTCTTTTTTTGCTAATGAAAGCGAAAAAATGACTTAGTTTTCTTTTAACTAAAAGAAATCATTAAAAGACAATCATAGGTATCTTAGTTAGGATTTTTAGTTAATAGCTTTGATTGTTTTTGAATTTTTTATACCTTTTATGGTTTTTATAGTTGATTTTTTCTTTTGAGAACTATTTGTTCATAAAATTTAAATTTTTGGCTTTGTAATCAACGAACATTTTTCATCATAAATAGATATTGGTCATGCTTGGAAATGAAATTGTTTTCTTGATGAAAAAAATATTATGTGAAGTTTTAGGAAGTTGTTACACTACAATGACCTCCTCATCATCTCAAAGGAGAAGGACACACGGAAGGAAGAAATTGACCTAGACAGAGACTTATTTTCCAAGGTACGCACGCCAGGGATTTCTAGGCTAAGTTATAATGCTTCCTTGCCTCTCAAAGGGAGTGTTAGCCTAGGTTAATGTGTTGTATTGAATAAATGACAACGTTACCCATGTTCCATGAAGGAAAAGGGACAAATTCCACAGTAACTGACTGAATTTCCGGCTTTTTCTCAAGGATTCAGAATAAAAAGCAGGCAACCTGCAGTATGGGACTCTGATTGGAAATTTATAAAACTAAATAACCATACAAAGAGGGAAAAATATAGAAAAGCATGGAAACATCATGGATTTTTCACTAATTGAACTAATGGAGAAGAATTACAAGGTTGACCCTCCCAAACTCTTATAAATTGGAGGCTAGGGCTCATTGTCAAAGGTCGAAAGGTTGATTGTGTGAGGAGTGAAATTTTGTTGTTAGTGTGAGGTTTCATGGTTGGCTTGGTTTATTGAGAACTATTTTCCTAAGCATTGTCACACTTTTCTATTGAGGAGAGAGAGCTTGGAGTCAAAAGACTTAGGGAAGCTTGACCAAACTGATGGTTGTAATATTCCTTCTTTGATATAATAGAACTACCATATTTTTCTCTGCTTAGTGCCTTGCCATTACATATATTTGTTTATTTGCTAAATATACATCTTACAAGTGGCTTAGATTTACATGATTTATTGTTCAATTATATACTTGTTTTGATTGTTTATTGTGATAAAACTGTGAATATTACACTAGTTTTTTGTTTGCTTGCAGGATTCGGACTTGGATCCTGTGAGGAGGACTTCCACCACACTAGATTGCACTCTCCAGTAGATTTTCCTTATACATCGAGGTAATCCTTCTCTACTTCACTTTTTCAATCAAGTACTAGTATGAACATGCATGTATTATCTTTGTGAATGTTGCATCTAATATGACTGTCTGTCTTGGGTCTCGGGAAGGCCTGAGAGGGATCTTACTCCAGCTACCACGGGTGCATTTTACCCATAAGAAGAATTGGCGACTCTGTTAGGGACTAATCATTAGTTCCTGGTTGTTTATTTTCAGACCCTTGGTTCTTTCCCTCTATCACTTCTCATTCTGATCACATCCCATTCTGACAATTTGATGTGCTTTGTGACAATTTCATCAGCTCCCATTTTTAAGGGTGGGCCTTACCTAAACATTATTTTCAATTAATTCTCAGTAATGCATCCCCTCTATGTGTTCTATAATGTAGCTACTTCTTGAGAACAATGCGTTAGTCCTGCTATTAACACACCGTACCCTTTGCTAGGAAACATTACTCAACCTAAACTTTGGTATTTCACCCTTTCTGTGATTTCCCTGGATGTTGAGTTGCTAGCTGTCAGTTTGGTTTTTGTAAACTGGATCTATGTGCTTGGTTGGTTTCTAGCATATTATTTTTTTCTTGTTGAAAATTTAGCTTATTTGCAGTCACTTTTTGAAAGAAAAAGTTTTTTTACTTTTTTGGATATAACTCATTTAATTCTGTAAATTTTTGGGTTAAATATTTTTTAGTGAACAATGGTATTTTTATCTTTCATAGGTTGAATTGCATTATTGGATGTTTATTTTTGCTTGGGTGTATGAAAAATTTATCCTTATAGAAATACCTCTTTCATCGAACTGAATTTAAAAGTCATTTTCTACATGGTTTGAGTCAGAGTCACATAAAATTCATACGTTCAATCCCCCTCCTGAGACTTAAGTGAAAGTACACTAAAATTAAGCGCTAATAAAATCAATCAATAACGATTTTCTGAGATTAAAAAAATATTATTATAGACTATGATCTTGGGATAGGCGGAGTGATAAAATTTCCCATGATCGCAAAACTTTAGACTAGTGTCATTAAAGAGTGAAAAGCATGTTGCTCTCATACTATTGGGACCACTCCACTCATAACGTAGCTAAGCGCGAGACAACACTAGTGTGTGTGAGAAGGTAAAGCTCCTTCGATCGCATATCTAGTGGTCATTCTATATATTGGGGTTCCCCTCGGTGATGTCGCAACTGAATCGAGGATCCAGGTGTTCTGCCAATGTGATGTCTATAACCGTCACCCCCCTAGTAATGTTTCTTATTTGAGGTATCCGTAGTTGCCATACTTCTAGGGATGTACACAAGGTGACTGGGGTGGCCTTCCCTGGTACTTGACACAGGCAAAACTACTCTATATTCAGTTTTTGGGAGGGTACCCATCTTCACGAGAGTGCTTGGCCGCATTATCTGAGGTTCAAGTGAAGATCAAGATTAATCGTAACTATAAATATGACCATCTCTCTCTATTTTCTATTGTGATACTGGGTTTCATATCTAGTTAATGTTAGTTCTCAGATAGGGTCTTACCCCCCTAGCTTATTGATTGATTGAATTTAGAGTTATTTTTTTAGGTATTTGGTTCTACTATCACTGAGACTTAATAATATATCACAATAGATTTTTGATCAAATTTATTGGTCATCGTGGCATCCTTCGACCCTCATCATATTTCCAGGTGGAAATGAGGTCTCTCTCCATTGAAACTAGGGGAGTTGTTGAGTCACGGTGACCCGGAGCCTTCTTCAGAAGAGAAGTATCCAATGTTGACCCCTGATTCACACATTTCTCCTCACGTTACGGAGTTTCCTAAGGATTATTTCATGGAAGGAGTTGTGCCTCCTTATAATCCTCCTCTCACTGATTTTTTGGGGCCACTGTTGATTTAGGTATCGCTAGTACCAGCCATGTCTTTAGCTGCAAACACATCCACTACACAACCAAAAACCTGTGGGCCGTTTCCACTGGTGGCCAACTCATTTCCATTACCTCCTCCCCTGTTAGTTGTCAATTCTTCAAAGATGACTGGAAACCCTAGTAGCCAGAATATTCTTGATCCCATTAACATGGTCACAACATCTGTGAGTGGAATTCTGATCCTGGACTTCTGGCTTTCGCTTCCACTAGCAGGGCTACCATGGTTCCCTTCGGCAACCCTTTTGGTTGGAATCCCTTTTTGAGTTTGAACCCATCAGCCTATATGTCGGGGGACAATGTTACCAAAAATTACATGCCATAGGGCACTTCTACACCCATACATTATATGCAACAAGCAGGTCCATCCACTGTTAATGCCATTCCTTTTAGAGGTAAAAATTTTGGTGTAGGGTATATACCAACGATGAATTATGCGATTAGTAGTATTCCACAAGAAAACTCTATTGCGTTTATATGGGCGAAAATTCCCAAAAACCAATTGGGGCAAGGGGGAAATTATTACCCTGGGGAAACCAACCATTTTTCCCGCAATACAATAACCCCTATGGAAAACAACCTTACATCCCTACACCTCCGCTACTTGAAAATTATTATTAGACGAATCCTGTATATCTCATTGGAAACACTTTTATGGGAGGATCCTACAGCCCAATTGGTCAACCAACACCTCCTTTGTTAGACTCGGGGGAAAAAATGCAATTTCCATTCTTGGAAACCTTACACATCCACAATATATACAAATTGACCAACAATCCTATCCATCATAACTCGTTTTGGCCTCCTATACTGCATAAGATTCCATCAGATATCCCTAAGTTCGAACGGAAACAAGGGGACGACCCAACCACACATATCACCACCTATCATCTATGGTATGTTTCTAATTCCATGGTGGAAAAAAGTGTCTGGCTCAGGCTATTTCCCCACACCCTCACGAGAAACACTACCAAATTGTAATATTCCTTTTTTAGAAATATCACAAGTCTATGCAAGGGATGGATTGCTGAGGCATTTACTGGTTATGTCTCCTTCATAAGAAGGGAGAGAACTAGAGGCTACCTGGCCTTTTGCAGTCTCCGTCTACAGATATGTGATTTTGCTATTCAGGAATTGCTGCAGCAAGCTCCTTAGGGACGCTGTATAAGGAAGAAGATGTGAAGATAATGCCAACCATTGTTGTGATGCCTTAGAATATATATATTTTGACCTCCTTGCCTAATTTAAGCTCAAATAAATAACCTTAAGAAGGTTATTCAGATCTCCCCCAGTGAACTAGCTGAAAATTTCAGCAACATGTAAGCACAAAACAATTGTCTTTAGAAAATAACGCTATAAAAGTGAGAAATGGGACTTGTATCCCCTAGTTGACATGATATAAAACCCACATGCAAAATTTTAGGTGAAACAAATGACTCTAGCTCATATAAATAGATCTCCCTATTTCTATATGCCTCAAATGAGCTTAAACCCCATAGCCTAGCTTGTGCAGAAAGCACTGAATCAAGAACATCGTTATTTTATCTAGGGTTTATGTAGAGAATAACATAACATATCGGATCTGAAATGAACAAGCATCCAATGGCTAAGATAATGTGATTCCTTTCCTCTTTATACACAATAAAGATCACCCTTGAGGGTTTTCATGAAAATACAAGGTGTATAAGTGCAGATCTGCAAATACACATAGCTGGAAAGCGCAATCACTACAAAAATGAATATAAATATAGCTGAGAATATTAAAATACAGAAGAAGAATGGAATATAGAGCTTTCCGGGAGAGGGGTTGTCCCTTCCTCCAAAGAGTCAGCTCTCAAGCAAGGGATCAAACCCTGCAGCTGCTGCTCTCACAAAATAACACAGTTTACCCCGTGAAATGTGCTGTAATGGGTGGAAAATGAGTTTTCCACATGCCAAGATCTGAAATGAGCTCTGAAATCTCCTGTATAGGTCCCTTAATGCAAGATAAAATCCCTCCACTGAATGGACATGCACAAGAGAGGATGAGGTAACCCTCCCACTACACTGCCCAGCAACACAATGTCCTCTGCTACAGAAATAATGTTTCAGATGTGAGAAATGCTTGGCCTACAATCCAGATGTGGGAGAAATGAAGCACAACCCCCTTCAAGTGATCACGCAATGAAGGAGAAGAAATTCCTAAACAGGAATTCCTCCAAACTCTGCTAAGCAGCAGGAGTTTGTAGAAATTGTCTAAGCAAACAAGAAATCGAAATACACAAGCTAACCCACAAATCTGCCCTTCTCCTCCTTATGAAGTTGTGAGCTCTTTCACCTTGGGTCCCACCTCTTAGGGTTTCCATCTTCATTTGAATATCTTCCCTCCAAAACTGCGTTGTCTTCTTAGACAAGCTACTCCTTCTTAGGCTGCGTTGGTTGACTTGGTCAACTTGACCTTGTCCTCATACAATTGATCCTTTTCACACTAGGAGGTGAAAAATATGCTGCTCAAAGGTTCCCTTTTTTTTTCATTAGGAGGGTTTTTATTCATGTTAAGAGGCCTCCTCTTCATTTTATTCACCTACTATGCAATATGAGAAAAAATTAATGTTCTAATTTATCCATGAAAATTTTGGAACATTATAGTCCTCCCCTCCCAAATGTTGCTTGTCCTCAAGCAACTGCAAGGATAGAACTGAGTGAATATCCTTACCTCCTCTGGTAGCATTAGCATATTATGGAATCCTCCAAATAATATGATGCCATCTCATCCATGAAACTCCACAGTGCCTCTCTGAAGCATATAGATTAGCACTTGGTGAAACTCCAGAAATGACTATGACCATGAGAAGGAAAGTGCTCAAGGAGACTACCATGTGTGGTCTAGAGGTCTTCTTGAGGCATGGAGTGCAAGATGCATGGGAAGTCCTTTTCCCCAATGTGAAACCTCCACCCCTAAGCTATCATCCATATGGAATGAGTCACCCTCCCACATGGTAACTCATGAAAAGTTTCTTCCACCTTTGGCTCCAGAAGTGTAGGTGGGCTGAATAACCGAACATGATAGGTAAGAAGGCCTATCCCACGCTTTCCTCCTCTCCACTTATTAATATTTCAGAGTATGTGTTGTTCATGGGCTGCAAATGTATTTCCCTCAAGTGGCAAATGTACAACAATCCACCAAAGATTTCTCCTCCAACATTGAAGAACAAGCTGCCCCAAAACATTTATTCCATGATGAATAGGACATGGTCATCATAGAATTTCCAAATGAGATGTTTTCTATAGGATTTTAATGCTTCTATATGATAAAAACAAAGTCTCAAAAGGACACAACTTAATCTCATCCATTGCTTCTTCAGAAAATGGCATGGCAAGTAGTATGTTGCTAAATGACTAGTGGTGAAAATTCTCACATTCACTAGTAAAAAGTAAATGGATGAATGGGTCAGCTGAACATACAAGTCATATTTTATCACTTGCTCATGATTATACAATGAATTATCATCAAAATTATGGTCCACCTAAAAAGGAAAAAAATACTTAGCTGTGGTGGCCATAGTTTTTCTAATGTTCCCCTTAGAACATGCAATGCAGAAAATGTGGGAATCCTTCCCATTTAAGGACACTCCCAACTCATGTGTCATTCTTCAAATCATGCACCAAATGAAAATCAGATCCAAATCAGAAAATTAAGTCATGATCAGAAACCAAATGAGGAAAATTCTGAAGGTTTCATGTGATGCAAGAAAGTACCAGTAGTTTCCCCAATAGTGGCAACGCAGTTTTCCAAGTTGTTGCTTCAGAAATTTACATGGAAAAATGCTTTGTGACTCATGGCTGATAATGTAAATTAGCTGAATAGGTATGCAATGGAAATAAATTTTCCAAAGGCCATGTGAAATATGGCTGCCTCCATCATATAGTTTGGCCCAATTTTGTCCATGGAGCAATCTGATAAGCTTGCCCTCTTGTAGATGCATGCACTACAAGATAATGGTAAGAGTATACAAATCATCCAATGTAAAAATAGATTTCTTACCATATGCCGGGAGTAAAATGATGTATGGATCCATGAATGAACCCCCCATAGTTGTTTGGCATGCTCCCATGAAGAGGAATGAACTAGGTGCTGCAAGAAGATCCTTCTTCTCATGCTTGGGAATCCAAGTCAAGAAGAATGTAGCATAGCAATAGATGACTCCATATACTACCTCATCCATCTAACCTCATCTTTTTTCATCAAGTGCAAAAAATATGAAATGATCCTAGGACCTGTGGGTTATGGATCCACCACACTTCCGCTGGGCACACTTCATCCATTGGTTACTGCTCCAAAGAGATAACGTTGTTGGCCTATACACATAGGCTCTCATCCATATCAAGCTCCATTCTTTGACATGTAGTTTGTCAAAGGTATTCTCCATAATGTTGCCATATATGAGGGGTCTCCTCCATGATGAAAACAACTCTTGCACCATGATAGTGCCATACTTCACCCTTGCAACACTATGCGAAGTGGGAGAGAAATTTTTCCCTTGCTCTCTCCCAATCCTCCGATGCAACAAATATCCTTGCTACCTCTCCATACCTCCATCACTCATCATATGTGGTGGAAAAAAAATGGCCCTACCACCATAATGCATCCACACTCCTTTCTGTCCCATGATGAAAGTATCATGCCAAGCTCCTTCCATCCACATACCCTTGAGAACAAGACATGTCTCATGATGGCCAAACTCTCTCCTTAGTAGCCAGCATAGCTTTTCCTCTTGCTGCCCTGTGTCATATATTTCCAAGTGGCTCACAAGCCTCCTAATCTCCATCCACTCTCCTCTATCAAGATATGGCAGTCCCCAATCCTTCTCTCCTTTGGCATATTCCCAATGAAGACTGCCATTATCCCAAAGCAAGTATTCCTCCTTACACCTCATGGGATGTTGATATGTAACCCCTTGAATAATTTCCATGAAAGGCCTCTCACCTATCAAACCCTTGAATCCACAAGAATCCAAGTGTGCTAAGGACAAGACATCCTTAGGAGGTGGCACATCATGCATAATGCCTCTCACAACCTTACACCATAACTCCACATGCTGCATGCAGATCAATAAGGGTGCAAAGGAATGAATGTTGATCCATTCTTGGATCAGGCCCTAGTTGCATAGTGTTGTGCAAACTTGCTTCTCTTTATCAGTATGATGTTTCGATCCTAGGCCATGTGAATGCAAATTTCCCAAACCTCTTGTGAAATTTTCTGAATTGTCACTGCATGGAAATACCTTTGTGGGTCTTTGAAACATCTTGTATGGCTACAAGAGTCCCTCTCTCTCATTTTTTGGCTGCTCCAACTGCTGATATGGTGGGCTGCTCCTCTATGAACTGGTCAGCGCTGGTAGAAGCCTCCTCAAGTGGAGAAGAATGCTTCTCCTCCTCCTCTGGCCATCTATCCACTTCCTCTTGTGGCACTCCATACTGTTCACTTCCTACATGAGAATAGGAAGTGCTTTCATCTTCTCCTTTCTCCTGAAACCCTCTAAAGGTTTCATTGCAGCTTTTTTCATCTTGAAACCCTCCTGGAGTTTCATTGCACTTTTTCTTCCCCATTGGTTGAACCCCTTTGGAGAGGCTCCTTTATGATCTAAAAATGGATGAGAGTAACCTAATCCTCTCCATATTTTTTCTCCTCTTCTTCGTATCCTCTGGGTGGATCTGAAATCCACAGGCTGAGCCAAGATGGCTGCTCTGGTACCACTGTAATATTCCTTTTTCAGAAATATCACAATTCTGTGCCAGAGATGGACTAATGAGGCATTTACTAGTTATTTCTCCTTCATAAGAAGGGAGAGAACTAGAGGCTACCTGGCCTTTTGCAGTCTCTATCTACAGATATGTGATTTCCTATTCAGGAATTACTGCAGCAAGCTCCTTAGGGACGTTGTACAAGGAAGAAGATTTGAAGATAAGGCCAACCACTATTTTGATGCCTTAGAATATATATATTTTGACCTCCTTTCAGAATTTAAGCTCAAAGAAATAGCCTTAAGCAGGTTATCCAAATCTCCCCCAGTGAACTAGCTGAAAATTGCATCAACATGTAAGCACAAAACAGTTGTCTTCAGAAAATAATGCTATACAAGTGAGAAATGGGACTTGTATCCCTTAGCTGACATGATATAAAACTCACATGCATAATTTGAGGTGAATCAAATGACTCTAGCTCATATAAACGAATCTCCCTATTTCTATATGCCTCAAATGAGCTTAAACCCCATAGCCTAGCTTGTGCAGAAAGAACTAAATCAAGAAAAACGTTATTTGTTTCTAGGGTTTATGTAGAGAATAAAATAAAATATCAGATCTGAAATGAACAAGCATCCAATGGCTAAGAGAATGTGATTCCTTTCCTCTTTATACACAATAAAGATCACCCTCAAGGGTTTTCATGAAAATACAAGGTGTAAAAGTGAAGATCTGCAAATACATATAGCTGGAAAATGCAGTCACTCCAAAAATGAATATAAATATAGCTGAGAATATTAAAATACAAAAGAGGAATGGAATATAGAGCTTTCTAGGAGAGGGGTTGGCCCTTCCTCCAAAGAGTCAGCTCTCAAGCAAGGGATCAAACCCTGCAGCTACTGTTCTCACAAAACGCAGTTTACCTAGTGAACTACGCTGTAATGGGTAGAACATGAGTTGGCCACATGCCAGATCTGAAATGAGCTCTGAAATATCCTATACAACTCCCTCAATGTAAGAGAGACTCCCTCCACTGAATGTAAATGCACAAGAGAAGATGAGGTAACCCTCCCACTGCACTGCCCAACAACACAGCGTCCCCTGCTACAGAAATAATGCTGCAGATGTGAGAAATGCTTGGCCTAAAATCCAGATGTGGGAGAAATGAAGCACAACCCCCTTGAAGTGATCACTCAATGAAGGAGAAGGAATTTCTAAACAGGAATTCCTCCAAACTCTGCTAAGCATCAGGAGTTTGCAGAAATTGTCTAAGTAGAAAAGAAATCGAAATACACAAGCTAACCCAAAAATCTGCCTTTCTCCTCCTTATGAAGTTGTGAGATCCTTCACCTTGGGTCCCACCTCTTATGGTTTCCATCTTCATTTGAATATCTTCCCTCCAAAACTGCGTTGTCTTCTTAGTCAAGCTACTCCTCCTTAGGCTACGCTGGTTGACTTGGTCAACTTGACCTTGTCCTCATACAATTGGCCCTTTTCACACTAGGAGGTGCAAAACAAGCTACTCAAAGGTTCCATTTTTTTTCATTAGGAGGGTTTTTATTCATGTTAAGAGGCCTCCTCTTCCTTTTATTAACCTACTATGGAATATGAGAAAAAATTAATGTTCCAATTTATGCTTGAAAATTTTGGAACATTACACAAATGGTACATTGAGTTACCATGAGTTGCAGTCAATACTTTTGGTGCCTTAGAAACGAAATTTCTCAAAAAATTTCAAATGCCTATCCAATACGAAACTGGAACGGAACTTTTAGCCTCTTTATGCGAAGATACCACCACCCACATCTCTAATCACATTCATGAATAGAGACGTTGGCAGAGACTAATCAAAGCACCAATCCCAAATCATTTATTATCGAACTGGTTTTGTAAGTCACTCCTTCCTCCCATTGCTAAGAACGTTTCCCTAGCTGGTGCAGTCACCAAGGACCAATCCATCCGTTGTGCACAACATCTAGGTCTCATTTATTCCCAATATGGCATGTTTTATGATATACTCCCCCACGCCCCGATAAAATCCAATGCTCCCACTACTCAGTAACTCGGAGAAGATGTTGATGACCTTGTTGGCATGAATTTCGGTGTTGTTGTAAAATAGCTCAGTGGGAACACTTCCCAACCATCCTCGGCTGCCACCTCCCCTACCAAATTGGCTGCTCTTCCCACCGCTGAGGTACGCACTATGCAGTCTACATAAAAACCTAGTGGCAAGAATAAGAAAAATAATTCCCTTTCTAAAGAGCACCCCAACACACAAAATAATCCAAATCAGAGAAAGAATGCTAAAATTGACAAAGGGAAAGACAAAACTATTATATTCCCTTCCAAAATTTGTGTGGAGGACCACTTGACATACAAATGTACTCGACTTCAGGAATGCACATATTTTATCACACATAAGGATTTTGGAAGGACACCTTCTAACCTTCACAACCCTTTCCCTAATCCAAAGCAGTAGCAACATCTGGTTGCAAATCTTCCACAACCCTCGCAAGGTGGAAATGGTGGTGCTAACCCTCCCGGTAAAGGGTCATCTACCATTTATGGCATGGAGATTGTTGAAATCCAAACCTAAGCCAAAACCTATGAAATCTAGTCACTAATTCTCATGAACCTGGTTCAATATCGAATCCACTGCCACCCAATGATATTCATATCGAAAGGCCTGCTGCTGACCCCATCATTCATCCCCCCAAATGGACACTTCGACTCATGAATCATAACACCTCTGAACGTGCCGACCAGAACAACAAAATTGTAGAATACTTGGCAAAAGCACCATTAGCTATGTATGCACTTGAAGTGTTGCAAACCTACCCAGCGCAAAGGAAAGCTCTGATTTTGACCATTGGTGGAATTGACCCCGAGGATTCTATGCTAGCCATATTTGACATGGAAAAATGTAAACCTCGCCTTTCCCATCAGCTTGCATTCCAAGTTTAAGTTGTGTCAAAATGTAGGCCAATCCATCACACTGTCATAGATGAAGGTGCTTTGACCTACTTCCGGATGCGGATGTTAGCTATGGTTGATGGGACGTAAGTCCCTGTGCGACTCCCAAAGGAGCTCACGTGGGGTAGCCATATGCCCCCCCGCACATCCATTTACGCTGCCTTAACTCTACTAGCTTGCATGGCATTAATTCCTCCTTCTTGGCTATTACTCCACCCCGCTCTGCTCGCCCAGCCTGCGATGGCGTATGTCTTTGACTATTTGGCTTGTTACTGTGATGACTACAGATCCCCACCTCCTCTGAGTGGTGCCTGCCCTATTTTTTGTGCCGAGCCTAACGCTTGCACACAAACAGGGAGCTGTTGCACGCTCATTAGATGCCTGGAGATGCTACCGGGACACCACTTCACCCAGAGTGTTTTTTGCTGTGCTAATTCCTTTCATTTTGCTCAGGCTGCTGATATCTGTAGGTTACACTCACTCTCTACTTTCTCTACCTGTCAAAGGCACTACCAGCTCACCTCTGCATCCATGTCGCGCCTTCACCATAGGATGAGATGTTGGTGTGGCTCTAGCAGGGGTCGTGTGACCCGCTCTCGGCCCTCAACCAGATCTGATTCTGATTCCTCCTCAGAGGAAACCGCGTGGGGTCATTACCTGAAAACGCGCAGCATAAGAGGCTGAGCCCGCCATGTGGGGAGTGTGCACTTTTCCTAGCCAACCCCGCCTCCCTCTTTTGACCCTCCCAGACCTGTCATTTCCCCTGCCTCCCGTGTGTCGGCTAGTATTCCCATTCGTCAAACTTCCCATAGAGCAGATTTCCACTTTGAATGTTCTCTCGACAGGCCCGTTAATACAGATTTTGTCATTGTGACCCTCAGAGAAGAGTCTGCTAACCAGGCCCCCTCCCCTGCACCCTGCTCCCTTCCCACTCAGGTCAAGAATGATCCTCTGAGCTCTGAGATGCCCGTCAGTATTGTTCAATCTACCCAGTGCAAGGAACACAAGCAGGAAGATTTTGCCAACAAGGAAGGCATGCCTAATGAAGATAAGGAAGACAACAGGGACGAGTACTGGTGTAGAATTGTGGAGGATCTGCCATCCCTAGCTCATGATCAGTGATTATCGCAGCCTTCGGACTTCGTTGGTACTATTGTTCAATCATTTTGAAATTTTTTTGCTTCTATGTATCACTGCTCAGCTAAAAATGTTGAATGTTATTTTTAGTATATCCTTTTTTTCTATGTGAAACTGTATAGACTTTGGGCCGGTTTCCCTTCTAAGGGAGGCCAAAATTATTCTTAAAGGACTGGTTACCCACTCAGGGCAGTCCAGAATTTTTGTAAATCATGGCTATCAAGCCCAGCGTTCAGACTTTCACAGCTGAAGCAGAGGCAGTTTTGTACCAGTAAATTATATAAATAGAATTAGCAATATTCAGAAAAAAAGGTGCTTCGACCTACATAATATCAACTGTGTGCTGGCTCACTTTGGGTTCTCCTACTCTGTCTCCACCATTGAATTCCCTTAAAGCCTTCCATGGTTACACCTTCCTCCCAAAATGATACCTTGCTATATACCTGATTAATTTTAGTGGGAAAACGATAATTGTGTACATATAATTCGTAGATCGTCATCTCGATTATAATCTCCTTTTTGGTTGCATTTGGTCTTATGCAATCACTTCCATTGTCTCTTCAGTTTTCTAACTCATCCTTTTTCATTTCGATGGGAAGATAGTCACAGTGGACTAGCTATCCTTCTGCACCCCAGATTATTCCACATTACCTAGTAGCACTGTACCCCTAGTAGAAGTAGTCCCTGACTCTTATGTCAGCATCGGTACAAATCGTCTGAAGGCATCTTCCCTTATGGGTTGTTTTCCTCTCCCGCTTCCTGAAGTTTCACAAACAGTTTCAATGATATCCACCATCAGAAATTGCTCTATCGACCCCTAGATCTTATCGACACCTTCAGAAATTGATTCCTATGGAGATCAGATGCTACTTTCAACAGTTGATTTGGTGTATAAAGCCATCCAATCAGCATTTGAACTCTCCACTGCTTTGTTTTTGACCAAAGGTAACACCCTCCCGCCTAACATTGTTCCTTCTAAATATATCCTCGATGAAGTCCTACCTTCGTACGAAGCTATCTAGGAGATCATGTCCCTAGAAGAATGACCTCGGGGAGAGTTTTACCACCGTGCTTCGATGTCAGATTTGGACACAAGCACTATAAAAATCTCGCCTTTTGACCCACCTGAGATCATTGTGTTCGCGTATACGATTTTTCAAACTATCGATGTGGAAGGCATCATGGGAAATATTTCTAAGACGATGCTCATAGATATCTCGGTCAAAATGGTTATCGTGGAAAATATACATATTAGAGTAGATTGCAGTCCTTTGGTCTTACGATGAAATTCTCGACATAGATCCTTCTATTGACGAGCATTATATCAAGAAGTTTCGAGAATTATTTTTATGGTCTTTTTCTCACTTGTTAAACTAAAAAACATCAATTTCTATTCTTCAGGCTCATTAAACTTACATGAAGAAGCATTGAGCGTTCTTGTTAGGGACTTTTCCTAGCTCGTAAAACTGAAAAAACCTCGAGTTTCCTTCTTCCATCTCATTAAACTACCACGATGAATATTATAAGCCATCCTTTTCCATATTTTTGTAGCTCTTTAAAAACTAAAAAAAACACCGAGTTTTTCCTCATTTGACTCATTAAAATTTCACGAAGAGGATCAATTTTTTCTTTATTTGACTCATTAAAACTTCATGAAGAATATTGAGTTTACTCTCTCTCCTTGTAATCATAACAAAATGAGGTAGATGTCCATTGAACATAGGTTTATCACTTTATCCGAACTCAATGGACTAACTTACATAAAATAAATTGTGTTGGGTATACTATTACCCCTTTTTCACACACGGTCATCAACCATGATAGAGGTACCCCCTTGGAGTTGTCTTTTACGATGTTTTTCAGACTCCCTACACATGAAAATATCACCGTGTTTACCCTTCTAGACTCGTTAAAGCTAATCATATGGGGAAAAAACTGGATAAAGTAGATACTCACTCTTTTATACTTTGAAAGAAAATTTGGCAGTGGCAACTTGAACATGGAACTCCTCAGAAAAATCTCGCATTAGCTTCTCATCGAACCCTACCATTCTATTAGTTTAGCCTTCGTATACCAATCTTCCTACATTGGTGAAACCTAACACTCTTTGGTGTTCATGGGTCTAAGATTCCTAGTACCTTGTTTGTTGTGCCTTATATTGTTCAATAGATCACATTATCTACTGTTTCCTGTATCAACCAAGCCATAATATGCCAAAAATTATTTTCCTTTCATCAGTTTGCACCATTGTATTTGACTATCTTCAAAACAAAATCATCCTTATCCCATTTCATGTCAACTGATGTAGGACACCTCAGTGTCGGCCTTTTCACAGATCTCTTCATATTGAATTCAACATCTTATCAAGTAAGTTGATCTGTAAACATATCAGTACCCTCAGACTTGAAGACCCTAGTGGTGGGTTACCTTCTGTTTGATTGAGGTGTTTTCATCATTGGCTCCTAGTCGAATGATTCTATGACTGTTTGACATCAACACCATTTATTCACACTTGATAGATTGTACTGTGCATATTTTAGATCATCATCCTTATTGGTGGCCATCCTCGCGTCTATTAATAGTTTTCATCATTGACTGGTAATCAGATGATTTCTCACATGTTCAACTACAACTCCTTTATTCACATGTGCGGAAATATGCAATTTAGAGAAGCGAAAACCAAGACCTTGGGTTGATGCTTAAATCATTCAACTTTGTTTCCTCTCCCAAGCTGCATATATTGTTTTGGAGACAACTTATCAGATTGATCATGTCATGACACAAGCTTCCACATTGTGCTTATCAGTGGACATACTGGTCATATATCTTCCTAGAGAAATCATTTTGATACAACTACTAAGCATTGGAAATCCCAACCTAGGATATATATTTATATTTTTAACATATGTTGTTTGCCTCAAGCTTTCCTCAGTCCTCCAACTCCTCTTGCTCTACTACACATTTATAAACTATTTCAGCCATCAGCTTCATCTCTAACCTCACAGTCTTGGGGGCATATGTCACATTACAAATGACCTCCTCATCAGCTCAGAGAAGGACACATTGAAGGAATAAATTGACCTAGACAGATACCTATTTTTCCAAGGTAACACACCCCAAATATTGTTAGGCTGAGTTATCACACATCCCTGCCTCTTAAAAGAAGCGTTAGGGCCTAGTTTAACGCACTATATTGCCTAAAGGGTGGTGTTACCCATGTTTCATGAAGGAAAAGGGACAAATTCCAAAGTAACTGACTGACATTTTTGGCTTTTTCTCAAGGAGTTAGTCCAAAAAGTGGGAAACCTGCATTATAGGCCTCTGATTGGACATTTATAAACCTAATTAAGCATCCAAAGAGGGAAAAATCTATAAAAGCATGGAAACAACATGGATTTTTTCCTAATCAAAATAATGGAGAATAATGGCAAGGTTGATCCTCCCAAACTCTTATAAATTGGAGGCTAGGGCTCATTGTCAAAGGTTGAAAGGTTGACTATGTGAGGAGTGAAATTTTGTTGTTAGCGAACTTTTTTTTCTTTCTATGAGGTTTCATGGTTGGATTGGTTGATTGAGAACTATTTGCCTAAGAATTTTCACACTTGGATATTGAGGAGAGAGAGCTTGGAGTCAGAGGACTGAGGGAAGCTTGACCAAACTGATGGTTGTAATCTTCCTTCTTTGATATAATAGAATTGCCTCTATTTTCTCCACTTGGTGTCTTGTCATTGTATCTATTTATTTATTTGTTAAAGATACACATTATAACTGGATTAGTTTTACATGATTTTTTTTTATTATATACCTATTTTGATTGTTTATTGTGATAAAACTATGAAGGTTACAGTATTTTGTTATTTTCTTGCAGGATTCAGACTTGGTGCCAGTGAGGAGAACTTCCACCACACTACATTGCGTTCTCCAGTAGATATACCTTATAGATCAAGGTAATCATTCTCTACTTCACTTTTTCATTCAAGTACTAGTATGAGAATGCATGTATTATCTTTGTGAATGTTGCAGCTAATCTGACTGTCTGCCTTGGGTCCCTCGAAGGCCTGAGAGGGATCTTACTCTAGCTACCACCTATGCTTTTTACCCCTAAGCAGAAGTTTGTACTTTTTGAGTCCAAAGGTTGTTCTACTTTCTCTTAAATGGAAATTCATCTAAATAAAGAATTGCATTTTCATATTGATGCATTTAGAGTATTTTTTAGTCGATCACAATTAATTAAGTTTCATCTCCATACCCCTCTATCTAAACAACATCCAAATTAATACAACGCTTAATAAAATTGATCTAGATGTTTTTTACACTTTCTAGGGCTCATTCCACCAATTTAGCTTAGGATTAGTTCTTTGGAATAGGTTTTAATCAACTTTCCAAAGCAGATAAAACAAACAAGTAGCATCTTGTGGTAAGGAAAAACCCAATTGTTGCAACTATGCTCTGGGAAGCTCTTCTTAAAAGAGCCAAGCACGAGGTCATATCGGACTCGGTGAATTAATCGTACCTACTTCATTGTAAAAGATAGAAGATGTGCATGTAATATAAACGGTAAAACTCAGATTAAACATTGTCGAGGAGCCTAGGATCACTTGTTAGTAAACCTCATATTTACCATGTCGAGGAAGTTTCAAGGGGATTGAGCTTGCATACTCTTCCCTTGCATGTATCTTAGGCCACATACTGTTCCCTTAGCTTCAATTGTCTCAGTTGGTCACCTTAGTGGTCATAATATTTACAATTTTCCTAAGGTGACAGTGAAGGGAAGGTCCCATTGTACCTAGAGAAGATGTTGACTAAATCACTTGGACTTTCTAGAGGGTACTCTTCACTTTGATATGGCGTAGTGAAGTTACTTGCACCAGACTGTTTCATTAAGCAGGTTGTCAGGGTAACAATTACAACCGCCATTTTTCCACATTAATCTCGGCGAGGTTGGATTTCATCACCAACTATTGATTTTATTGTGGAAGAATATTGGTTTTGTTTGGATTGTTTATTATATTTTGTAGCCACATGTTCATTTTTTTGATTTTTAGAGGCCATAACTGTGATTCTTTTGAATTTTTTTGATTTCATGTGTTCAAGAAATTAATCGTGGTTGAATTACCGAGGAATTCGTGTAGAATGCAAGGGAAACCCCCTAAATATACTCCCTATCAATTGGAAAAAAATCAAAACTGATAGGGTTCAATCATCAGGAACTGGGTCTACTAAACAAGGAGAAACATACATTGTAATACATCTCAACTTCAAAGTTAATCAACATCAGATAACTAAAAAAGAATAAGATAAACTAGAAATTTACGAAGTAGTTATAGTTGAATCTGTTACTGGCGAGTTGTCAAATACACAACTCATTAAACCTAAAATATCTTAGCATGATTCTGATTCCACTTCATCTATGTCACCTTCCGATCTTATAGCCTCAACTTCTGGTCATCCTCGTTCACCTCGAGTAAAGCTTCTCATTACCAAGAATCTTCCTCCTGGCCATATTATCATTGAAGAGATGTATGACGTAGAAGAAGATATTACACTTCCCTCTTGTCAAGAATCTTCAAACCTAAGGTTTAGTGAACCGATATACTCTTTCATTCCTTTTCAACTAGATCCTTGGTATCATCACTTTACCTATTTTCTACATAGCTCTCGTTACACTTAGTCACCACGTTGAATCCCATTCTATTCTTTACCCATAAATAGTAACATGGCTTCTGAAAGCATGTCTACTGAATCATCTATGTTTTATTCTTCACCAGAAACTTTTTTATATGGCGGTCCTTCTATTCTTGTTGGGTACCAGTCACTTTTTGGCACTTTCTTAGGAGCATCTCCATTCCCTGAAACCTCTACCATGTCAACTGCTCTATTTGATTCTATCACCAAACCTTTTACAAGGGAACTTGTCAATATGTTTTCGAGAAATGTCCCTGAAGCTATCTCACAAGGTGTTAGCGCCTGGGGACAACAACCTCTCCAAGGGCAGTAACCTTTTCAAGGGAAACAACCTTTTCAAGGGCAATAACCTTTTCAAGAGAAACAATATTTTCAAGGAGGAAAACCTTTTACTGGAATATATCCCACGATTTTAGGGAAAAATATTCCTGGTAATTATCAAACTTATGTTCCAATGCCTCTAACTGGTTATGGTCAAACCTATGTGTCACAACCTTCATTGGGAACTCCTTACCCAGGGATAAATACTATGTGGATCCCTTTGTTTACTCAACATTATTTTCACCCTACATTTCAAGTACCTTATAATAAACTTACTCAACCAGCTGGAAAATTTGGTTTTACCTAGGTCCAATGGCCTCTTAAAGGTGCACTTCAAATTACCACAAAGGATCTGTGCTAAGTAGTCAGAAATCCGGTCAAGGTACTCCTAGTACTCCTATCCAATCTGTTATGCAAAATTTTGTTCAAAAACCAAGTACACTTATCTTAGGAGTTTCTCAAATCCCTATTGTTACGACCCTTCAAATGTCACCACAAAATTTTATGCAGGCTATTCCTTAGACTACTACCCATCAAACTGGACCTATAGTCCAGTCAATTCCTCATACCTATGTGGGACAACCTAGTGCAACAACCATACAAGCAAGTCAACCTTTTATAGATAAAAAATTTCAAGGACATCCCTTTATAGGTCATTATGTTCAAGGGCAACCTTTTACAGGACCAACTATTCAGGGAAAACCCTTCACAGGTAAACCTTTTCGAGGTCAATTTGTTCAAAGTCAGCCATTTCAAGGGAAATTAAAATATGGACAAATGGGATAGAATCCATTTTTTCAGAGCCAACCATACCTTGGTTATATGTATCAAATACCAGCTCAACCTCAACTTGGTATGGATACCCCTAGATACCCTAGAGGTATACCTATTCCAACTTCTCAAGCTATCCTAGGTTCTCCTGGATATCCTCCTGCGAGTACTGGGATTGTCCCTCAAGTTTATCGATTCAGTCAACAATACCCTTACATGAGGTTACCTTTCATTGAAACTTTATATTTACTGGACTTGTCTTGGCTAATGAATGATCCAATTTAATATCTCTCTTTTTGGCCAAAAATGCCTACTAAGTTTCCGAGTGACATTCCTAATTTTGAAGTAAAATTAGGAGAAGACCCCTTGAATCATGTGATGACTTATCTTCTATGGTGTGCATCCAATTCGTTGATCGATGATTCAATTTGTTTAATACTTTTTCAAAGAAATTTGATTGACTTAGCTGCATAGTGGTACATTGAGTTACCACGAGGCTCTTTCAACAATTTAAATTCTTTAGAAACAACTTCCTTGACTCATTTTCAGTTTCGATTTTTTTATTATAATGGTATGAAACTTTTGCCTTCGGTTAATTAAATTACGTCTACGTACATTTCAGATCACATCCACGAATGTTGATGTAAATGTCGCTTAGTCAAAGTTTCATTCCGGATCAAATTATGGCTGAATGGTTCATCAAATCATTAATGACTAAGATTACTGAATATTTAGCTAAAGGAGGCATTGTAACAGAAGAGAAGGTCATCGCTCAAGCCCAGTATCTATACTTTGTCTACGTGCAGTCTGGTACTTTGTATGAAAAAATTCATGATTTACCACGCCTAGGTCAACTTAATACAACTCATTCTGGTTCTCATGCCCATTAACGCAACAAAAATTGTGATTTCATAAATCTTGACCTCTGATTCCAAATGATGCAACTAATATGGCCTTTATCATCTAGTCAATTCTCTACCCACAAAGTTGCACAAAATTCAATGGACTAAAATTAGCGATCACTCAATCATTCTCAATGTTTCCATCATTTTGGCTTTATATACATGTGATACCTTTCAGCACATCATCCTCTTTACAACCATACCATTCTTCCTGCTCTCATATATGACTAATACACGCTGAAGAGCAGCAAACCTCATAGATTGTGATTTGAGAGAATGTAATGCCACTAATTCTAGATTTCTCACATGCTGGAATTTCTCCAACTGTTCCTACATATAGAAAATTCACACACAATAGATATGAAACTTCACTTCATTAAATAGAACCCGTACTTACATTGAATCTTGATTCTCTCTACCTTACAACTTAAAAATTCCATGTCTCCACAGGTTGATCTAGGTGAAACCGTAGCGTGTGTGTAGCATACAGTGAATGAGTAGAATCTACAGCATATACGTAGCATTCTGGTAGTGTCTATAGCGAAAGGGTAGTGTTCTTCAATGAAAGAGTAGTGTTATTCAACAAAAGTGTAGTGTTCTTTAACGAAAAAGTAGCACCTATTCAATGAATGTGTAGCAAATCAAACTGCAAACCCAAATTATGACCAAAACATGATTTTATTTGATTTCCTTCCGATATTTTCTTTTGTTATTTACTCGAATCTATGATTATCCGTTGCTCCACGCCTTGTACAATGTCTCAAGCCAGAATATAGAACACCATTCTGTATTACTTCTGTGAATCTTGAATTTGGGTTTGTTTCACATTTGACCTGTTCACACCACCACTCGCTCTAGACTGGAATCACTCGTGATTATAACCAACCATTTAGTCTTGTATCACAAATTAAGACTCATTCAAATTTTATAATTCATTCAAAAAATTAATTCATACAGAAGTAAGGTTTTTTCTATTACGAATCACTTAGCACGTAATAGTAACAAAACAGAGTCTAAATGAAATTTGATCTCTCATTAATTGAAATAACTGTACAGATACAAATTAAACATGTTTACAATCTACTTTATCCTATGGCGTCTTTGCATGGCCTTCTCTTCCTAGAGAACCCTCTCTAGTCTCTCGGCTCTCATTTCTCTATTCTATTTCTGACTTGATCTCTTCATTTAAATTGATCCCTCTGCCTAATCTTCTTTCTTCTATATTGGCCTCTACACTTCTCTGAGTTTACAATTGAATTTATAATTACAATAGATATATTAAGCTCTCACAATCAAATCCTATGAATTTTCAACAAACTGTATAAAAATAAAATTCTTCCTATCTCTAATTTATGACTAATCTAATCTTTTGAGCATAATGATCAGATTTGGATTAGGACCTAAGTGATAACTCAAATTTCAAAGTGTTTGAAAGTGTGTTGAACCTGAGTGATAGGATAGATCTCGTCTTCCTAATTCTGTTGCCATGAACGGTTTGAAAAACCAACACCGTATGAAGAATTTATCGCATTTTGAAAAGTCCAGTAAACTACAAATTTCGATAGTTGACTGGGAAAAGGTACAACAAGAAAAAATAATATTCCAGGGAATATTCTTGGAATATTCCTTGAATATTCCTCAAAATATTCCTCATAATATTATTTCCGGGCTAGCTGAAGGAGGACAAATTTTAGCATTTTATTGGTCAAATGGTTTGAATAGCCAATGGGAAGGGGCCATGTGGCCAGCCCTGAAGCTTCCATGTGGCCCTGAAACGACATGTAAAATTTTGGGGTGGCTGCAGGAGTTTACCCCGCGACCAACCACTAAGTGCACTCATAGGTTTACCATCTTCTCTACCAGTGTTACTTAACTACTATAGACCACGTGTTATATTTGAAGTGTTATGAGGTGGAATTTGGGGGTTGGGACCGTTGGTGGTCCCAACCCACCAGCGGTCCATGGTATATGGTCACCTGACATTGTAACCACGACATCAATCATTACAACTAACGAATTATCAAATAATCACCTCAACCATCGCAATGTGTCACAAAGAGTTGTTACAACTCCGCAGATTACAACCTCCTGACCTTTAATTCCACCATCAGTCGTTAGCGTAATCACATGCAACGGTTAGTTTTTCTCCGCGTGATTTTTGTTCACTAGCCCTCAAACCTGGAGTTTCGAGTTTATCACCATAGTTTGATGTTGGGTTTTTGTCAACTGGTACGGTCAGGACCGAGGTTGGCATGCGCATGTGGCCACCCTAACAATAATATTTATTGTAATGGTCAGACTGGAGGAGATTTTTGAGTGCAACCAAATTGAGGGTGGAGAAACTAGTTTATCTCTAGTTAAAGTGAAGTCCTGCACATTTAGTGGAGTTATTTTAGGTGAAACTAGAAAAATGATTTGGAGACTCATTTTTTGACCATTCTCGGAGTGTGAATAGTCAATTTCAAATTTCTTGGACATTCCAAAGTCATTGGTGAGGTTTGCAAAGCCATCACAGGACTTATGAGCATGATGTTGGGGAGCCAGATCTTAATTTGAGTAAATGAACAGTCTATTTTGGATGACTGATATATGCTGGAGACAATAGAAAAGGTTTAAGGAACAAAAAATGACTTCTTAGGGATTTTGTGCCACATAGAATCTCAAGGAAGATTAAGGGCACCGACAGAAGAGGTCAAGTCAAAGGGAGCCTAGATCCATTTCCAGAGAGATAGCAGCT
Source organism: Pinus albicaulis (assembly GCA_034641835.2). Taxonomy (NCBI): domain Eukaryota; kingdom Viridiplantae; phylum Streptophyta; class Pinopsida; order Pinales; family Pinaceae; genus Pinus; species Pinus albicaulis. The sequence continues at coordinate 966,749,531 of CM076580.1, read as the reverse complement.
ATTTCCAGAGAGATCACAGCCATTCCAAGGGTATGATGGTATTCCAAACCCATTGGTAGATCATAAACAACCATTGGAGTTGAGTAGAAAAGTTGTAAAAGAAATTTTCCATCATAATCCCAAAGAGCCAAGTCAATTGATAAGGGCTCAAGGAGACGTAGCCCATGACATATGGGTGAAATCCTTTATTAAATTTACTGTTATGTGTTGATGCTTATTTGCTGCAATTTATTCTTGTTGTACATTCTTATTATCAACAAAAAAAAATGTTTAATTCCTCACACTTAAATCATTAAAACAATTTAAAACACATACACCTGTTTCAAGTATTCAATTTTGCATTTTCAAGTATAAGCAAGATATTAATTTGTTTAACAGAGTGGGAGGTGCTTGCATAGCATAAAAATTAAGCCACCCATTTCATATGAGGTGGTATCAGAGCACTAGGTTGCTTTCTTGTTTGACTTGAAAGGTGTTTAACAGTGCAAAAAATTTAACTGTTTCCAAATATACTGATGCTTACAAGTTTGAGTTTGCTAGAGGTGAAGGGAATATGTTTCAAGCTAAGTCCAAAAGAGGACAAGAAGGAAGAAGGCTGAAATAATTCTCCTTACCCAAAGGACCTCAAGGCAACCCTTGAAGCACAAGATGGATTTTTTTCAAAAAGAGGCTACTTGAAGAAGAGATACAAGTTGCAGAAAAGAGCTTGAACTCCTTTATTAAATTTGTTGTTATGTGTTTATGCTTGTTTGCTGCACTTTATGCTTGTTGTACATTATTATTATTAGAAAAAACAAATGTTTAATTCCTCACACTTAAATCATTAAAACAATTTAAAACACATACACCTATTTCAAGTATTCAATTCTGCATTATCAAGTATAATAAAGATATTAATTTTTTTAACTGAGTGGAAGGTGCTTGCATAGCATAACAATTCAGTCACCCATTTCATATTAGGTGGTATCAGAGCACTAGGTTGCTTACTTTTTTGACTTGAAAGGTGTTTAGCAGTGCAAAGAATTTAACTGTTTGCAAATCGACTGATGCTTACAAGTTTGAGTTTGCTAGAGGTGAAGGGAATCTATTTCTAGCTAAGTCCAAAAGAGGACAAGAAGGAAGAAGGCTGAAAGAATTCTCCGTACCCAAAGGACTTCAAGGCAACCCTTGAAGCACAAGATGGATTTTTTTCAAAAAGAGGCTACTTGAAGAAGAGATACAAGTTGCAGAAAAGAGTTTGAATCTACAACCATATTTTTATGAAGCTTTGTGAATTATTTTTGAAGTTCTTTAAATCATTTTTAAACATAAGTATGACAACTTCATCAAGTGAGGTTTCAAAATCCTCCTCATTTACAAAACCCTTCGATAAAGAGATGAAGCGAGACTTCTACATCCTAAAGGATATGGTGAAAATTATGTATGAAGATGGAAGGGAAAGCACTAGACTTCATAAGGAATTGGTTGCTATGAAGCAAGAGAAGGAAGGACTTCTTCAAATAATATATGAGATGGAGATGTGGCTCCATCATGCCCAAGAGGCCTTAACCAAGTACATTCTTGAAGAAGAGGTAAATCACTCAAATTTGTCTTCAATTTCCTCTTCATATAGATGTGTAGGTTCATTTGAAAAGCACACTAGAGGTATAGGATCCAATTTGATGTTAAAAATGGGATATGAAGGCAAGGGTCTAGGCAAACATGCACAAGGCATGATTGAGACTATTATGGTTGAGGAAAGGCCTAAGAAGTTTTGTGTAGGATATGTTCAATCTTATGGCGAAAACTCTACAGCCATGAAGACATTTGATACAACTCTAATAAGAAATTTTGTTGCAAGTTCAAACCCACAAACATGTCGAGTTTGTTTTCAAGATGAATGCCATTGTTTGAAGCCTATGTTGTAGGAATATGTTTTTATACATGCAGCTAATGGCAAGCAAGCGAGTTCTAACAACTATCATGATATGAAAACTGATGTTAGTCTTCAAAAGAAAGTTGGAACCTCTTCAAGTTCATCTCCTCAAGAACGTAAAAAATATGGACATGCAAAGAAAAATTTGAGGTATAATTCCTCCCATAGTCAAGTTGATTATGTTTATGTTAAGCATGGAAAATTTTCATGTGTGAATGGAAGAAAGAGTTGTCGTTCCTATTGTGGTTTGTGTAACCATGATGTTTCAAGATGTTGGAAGAGGATGAAGGCATACAAGAAACAGTCAAAGTGAATGCAACTTGAACAAAATATGCAAAATACTTGCACACATTGCCAAAATACTGCCCAATGTTGGACACTGCATCTAACCAATCATCCTAAGAATTTGAATCAAGATGATAAAAATAATGGGGAAAGTGGAACCAAAGGTTCCATCATTGATGTGAGATAGATATTTCACAAGAAGAATATTTTTAGCAAGAAAAATTTCCATGGAAGTGGCTTGGTGAGAAGTGGTTTGACTTCTTGACTCAGTAAGACATACATTCATTTGTATATATGAAAATTTCAGTCATGTATGCATGTATTTCTATTGAAGACTTATGTTTGTATGAGCTACCTTTGATCGATGATCAAGGAAGTGATGTTCAACTAAATTCTATTGAATATTTCTCGCCATAATTTCTAGTTCAGCTCAAAGAAGATACAATTCTTGATAGGAGGACAATAGTATCAAAGAGGGGAAGTGTTGACTAACTTCGATTTTGGGGCTAAAAGGCACTAAGCCAAGCTAGGAAAAGCGAATGGAAGTTGTAAAGGTGGGGGAGTTGTACTCTCATCTACTGAATATATAATCAGTCTTTTGGGGTCCAAAATATTCCCAATTGGGAGGAGTGATTAGATTTGGATCAGGACCTATGTGATAGCTCAAATTTCAAATTTTTCTAAAGTGTGTCAAACCTGAGTGACCAGCTAGATCTCATCTTCCTGATTTTGGAGCCGAGAATGGTTCCAAAAACCGACATCGTATGAACAAGTTATCACGTTTTGAAAAGTCCAGTAAATTGCAAATTTCGGCAGTTGACCAAGGTTGATTGGGAAAAGGTATAGTCAGAAAAAATAACATTCTAGGGAATATTCTTGGAATATTCCTAGAATATTCTTGGAATATTCCTTGAAATATTCCCCAAAATATTCTTTCCGGGCCAGTCGAAGGAGGACAAGTGTTATAATTTGATTGGTCGAATGGTTTGAATGGCCAATGGGAAGGCACCACGTGGCCCTGAAACGACGTGTAAAATTTTGGGTTGGCTGCAGGAGTGGACCTTGTGGCTTACCGGTAAGCAAACGCACAGGTTTACTTTCTCTGCTACTAGTGTTACTTAACTACTATAGACCGTGGGTTCTATTTGAAGTGTTATGAGGTGGCCTTTGGGGGTTCGGATTGCAGGTAGTCCCAACCCGCCAATGGTCCATGGTATATGGTCACATGACATTGTTACCACGGCATCAAGCATTACATCTAACAGCTTATCAAACAGTCACCACAACCATCACAATGTGTCATATGGATTTGTTACAACTCCATGGATAACAACCTCCCAACCTTTAATTCTAACGCCAGTCATTAGCATGATCACATGGAACGATCAATTGTTCTCCACCTGATTTTCTTTAACCAACCCTCAAACCTGAAGTTCTAAGTTTATCACCATAGTTTGATGATGGGTTTCCATCGATCGTTACGGTCAGGACTGAGGTTGGGGTGTGCATATGGCCACCCTAACCATAATTTTTATTGTAATGGTCAGATTGGTGGATATTTTTGAGTGCACCCAAATTTATGGTGGAGAAACTAGTTTATCTCTAGTTAAAGTTCAGTCCTTCACATTTAGTGGAGTTGTTTTAGGTGAAACTAGACAAATGAGATGAAGACTCATTTTTCGACCATTTTGGGAGTTTGAATAGTCAATTTCGACTTTCTTTGACATTCCAAAGCCATTGGCGAGGTCTAAAAATCCATCATAGGACTTCTAAGCATGATTTTTCTTCAGAGAAGTTCCAAGGGCCACTAGGGCCAATAGGGGCCAACAGGAGAATGAGGCCTAGCCAGGGCAGCCAGAGGACATTCTCAAAAAACCAATAGTCTATTACAACTATTTTGAACCTTATAAATCCAATGGAAGTATTTTCATAAGATTTTGAAGACTTATGAAGGCCGATATTATTCAGGGAAGTTTTTAGTGAGCCTAGAGCCACCAGGTGTTGGGGGCGTAACCAGTGCAGCCAGAGGAAAATTTCAGCAAGTGAATAGTCTATTATGACTATTTTGAACATTATAAATACAATGGATGGATTTATAGATACATTTGGATACTTATAGAGCCAAAGGATCCACAGGGAAGTTTTGGGCAGCCTAGGGCCACCAAGGTTTGGAGGCCTAGATTGAGGAGCCAGAGCTCAATTTGAGCAAATGAACAGTATATTTTGGATGACTAATATATGCTAGAGATAATAGAAATTTTTTTAGGGATATAAAAGGAATTCTTAGGGAGTTTGTGCCATATAGAATCTCAGGGAAGCTTTAGGGCACCAAGAGAAGAGGTCGAGTAAAAGGGAGCCTGGATCCATTTCCAGAGTGATAGAAGCCATTCCAGGGGTATGATGGTATTATAAACCAATTGGTACAACATAAAAAACCATTGGAGATGAGTAGAAAACTTGTAAAAGAAATTTTCCATCATAATCCCAAATAGCCAAGTCAATTGAAAAGGGCTCAAGGAGTCGTAGCCCACAACATATGGGTAAACTCCTTTATTAAATTTGTCGTTATGTGTTGATGCTTATTTTTTTCACTTTATGCTTGTTGTACATGCTTATTATCAACAAAAACAAATGTTTAATTCCTCACACTTACAACATTAAAACATTTTAAAATACATACACCTGTTTCAAGTATTCATTTCCGCATTATCAAGTATAAGCAAGATCTTAATTTTTTTAACTGAGTAGGAGTTGATTGCCTAGCATAAAAATTCATCCACCCATTTCATATCACATAAAAATCAATTATCCTCTCTAATATCCCTTTTTTCTATGGATATGTTTACAAAAGTAAACTAGAATATCCCCTACCTATGTTTTCCAGGAATTTAAATATTTTACAAGAGAATATTAGAAGATTTACAACTTCACCCCTCCTTGGGATAATCAAACAATTAAATTAAATTTGAGTGCTAATGCTCCTACATCAGACTCCCAAAGTGAAAAGAATCATGATCTCGAGATCATGTGTTTCCAAACATTGTCCTCTTGGATCCCATATTTTATTCTTCAGTGATCTCTTTGCTTCTTTCGACTGTTGTCCACATACTCTATTGTCTTTTATTACGTTTCCTGGTTTACACACCTTCATTTGTAACACTCCATTGAACTGTACTTCAATGTTTGTTACAGTCCAACCTTTCATCCAACTAATTGTTTTCCTTCAACTCCTTTCCTTATGTTTCTTCCTCATATGCTTCATGAAATTTTCTATCTCTCTGTCCAAATTACATTGTTGTTGTTGTCCTTTCATTTGTGTATGAGTTTCAAAACTCTTGTTGCCTTCTATTTCTTCTGCACATCATTCAAAGACATATAAGACATTGGAATGTCTTATTCTCTTATTTTCCATGACATAATTAGCATTATCACATACCGCAGCAATCTTACATTGCATGAAATATTCTTTGCCTTTGTCAACATTTTCTTCCTCTGCTGCAAATCCTTTGTATTCTTCATCAGGTTATTTCTTCTCTATTGTTTCTTTCAACCAATTCTCCATTAACTCCAATTATTTATCCCATTCACTAACCGATTTTGCTTGTGCTTTCCATTGGCTATATTCATGAGATAACATAGGCTCTTCCTCCATCAAAATACAATTTTGATCTTGTCTCTTTGAAATGTATTTGTACATTTCTTTTTCTTCCTTCATATTTATGAAAGCTTCCAGTGACAGTTTATCACATGCAAAACCTGAAATCACACACAAATTTTCAATTTTAAAACCACAAGACCGAATAGTATTATTTGACTATTCTATCATCAAATCCTTTTTCTGCTCCAAGTCTTCTACACGACTCGGAAAATATTCAATGTTCTTCATCTCAACTTCCTCAAGAGTTAACCTTTTATGTCGGATATCTTCCTTCTCTTCTTCTCGTTTTTGGTTATCATCGTAAGCCAAACTCCCTCTGCTTACAACTTTATAGTTATGCTTTAAAATAATACTTTCCTCCAATTATATATGAGCTTCGTCATGAGATATAACTATCTCAAAACTCAAATTTTGTTTCTCTTCTTCCTCCTCTTTGACAATAGCCAAAGATTTTCTATCATCATGTATTACACCTGCCAACTGTTAGGACTCTGTAGTTTGCAATATTGGGAAGAAAAAACACTGGAGAGCCTACATCAGAACCACTTTGGAATCCTAGGATCTAGCCCTCCTAGATTCAGAGAGGGATCTCTCTATATAAGTGTTTTCAAAAGATATACCTTTAAGGCTTATGGTATGATATTAGGCTAGTTATGAAGCACAACGGTTTTGTTTTGGTTTTTGGTTGGGATGGATATCATCAAAATGAAGGAAGTATTTTGAAGGGTAAAGGTGTGAATGATTTGAAATAATGGCTCAGCTGAAAGGATAGGTAAGAGACAGTATCAATCCATTGGGCTATGGAGTCACAAAAGGATTTAATTGACAAAAAGTTTCAAGAGTGGTCCATGGGGAAAGTCATCTATATCAAAGGATCTCTTAAGTTGATTTGTGGTATGGAACATTAAAAGTGTTGTGAAAGAAGAAAAAATACAAGAAAACAAAGGGCAGCCTAAGATCAGGTAAGGACTTTGAACCTATCCTGCTTTCAACATACTCTCAAAGGAAAACATTCAAGATAAACAAAGAATATCCTAAGATCAAGTAAGGACTTCTAACCTAGCCTGCTTTCGGCATATTCTCAAGGGATCTTTTCAAAGCAACTGTTGGAGATGAACTAGAGGACAGGGCTAACCATAGACTTCTCTATTTCAACTTTACTTAGAATACTTTTCAAGAACTTTCAAAGATAACATCTCAAGTTGTACTCAGGAAACGTAGGCTCACAAAAACTTCACTGGTTATACTCTATTGAATTATCCTAAAAAAAAAATTAGAAGAAAACATAAAGATAAAGCTTATTAGTGAGATTTAGGGTACTTTGCAGTAAATCCTAATCTATATTTGTTGTTCTTTATCAGAGAAAGTGGGCAGTATGAAAAAAACAAAAAAAACAATAGTTACAGTAAGAAAAACATGACCATTGACATAGACCAGGATCCCATAAATCAACTTGTATATTTGATGTTCAAACTAGTTACAATCTTCAAGTCGAGTAGGTCTTTATAGCTTCAAACTTCTCTTCTCTGCCTATCTTTCTTCAATTACTAATAGAGCTTCAGCAGCCTCAGCAAATATTTACATTCAATAAGTATTCAACCAACATTTACAGTGGGCTCCTCTTATGGTATTTATAGATGAACTGAGGAGGTGGAGTGAAAGAAAGGGTTATTTTTTCAATTAATACAAAGTAAATTATTCTCAGCCTTTGGGAGGCCTAATGGAAAAGATATCTGTTACACCATTTTTTGGTCATCTAACCCATTATCGTTAGATAAACCAAGTACACCATGTAGGACCAATTTTACCCCAAGTAAAATCACTTTCACCACATCTGTCTACATTTCTCGGTCATATTTAACCCAAAACAAGGTAATCAATTAAATAAATCATTATTTATTTAGTTATTTCTTAAGAATAAGTTATTTAAATAATTATTTAAATACTATTCATAGTTAAATTTGAATAAATCATCTTTAAATAATTAAGTAAACCATTATTTACTTAATTATATTCCCCTCATTGCCCTTAAATAATAAATAAATCATTTATTTATTTGTTATTTATAAATAAAGGAATTGACCCAAGTCAAAAATCCTTTTCCCTCCAACAAATATAATAAAATATTCCTAAAAGGTGATTCTAGAATGTGATTAATAATATTTTATGCATGCACCGAGTTCTAGAACACCCCAATACTTTGTTATAAATAGGAGGGTTTTCCCCATTCATTAGGCACCTCCATTGCATTGGATCAAACTAGATCTACTCTTGGTCACCAATTTCATTTTGTTTGCATTTTGAACTCCCATTGAGTTCCATGTTTGTTAGGGTTTGTCATATCAACCAAAGAGAGGAATTTTAGATCTGAAACACTGAGGACTTCTAATAACCCATCCCACTGAGGAGAGCTGGAAAACACCTTTCTTGTTTTCCTCTCAGGTGCCCCATTATTTAATATAATATAATATTTTTTTCATACATTGTTCTTGTCTTGTTCATTGGATGCATGGAGCCATTTCACATTTTATCTACTTAATGTCTTTTATGCTTAGATCTAATATTATGCAGTGAATCTAAATATATTTTGCAGCCATAATTAATGTTAGGGCTGCTTGATATGCATAGCTAAAGTGATCTTTTACGACGAAAGAATCATACTAGCAATTGGCGACTCCACACGGGTTTTCTTTTGCGACCACTGTCGTTTTCTATTTTCCTGCATATCCAGTTGTTTCAGAACCTAGGGTTTCTCTTACATTTTTTTTTTCCTATTTTTATGCTAGTTTTCCCCTCTAAAACCCTCAAACATTCAAATTTCTAACTTCTGTGTGTTTCTGGCCTTTTTGCGCAGGTGACCGACCTTAGCCGCTGCTGAGACGACAAAATTTTCTGAAATCTGCCGCTGCCAGACCCGGATCTGCAGGTCGCACTTATCAGCCCAAAAAGTGCAACCTGGCCTTGAGGTCGCACTTTTCTACCTTAAATCTGCGACCTAGCCTGAAAACAGGCCCAAACTTGCGACCTACACTTTTTTCTGCCATCTGCCAGCACTTTTCCTGGGATTCACTGAAGCTTCTGTTAGGGTGTTCCAGCCTCTGTCTCAACCTGTTCAGACTTGTTTCTGATCTATTTCACTCACCTAAGTGGGACTCTTGCCCCTTAGGGCTTCAGTTCCCTCCACTTTTGTGGGAGAGTTTGTTGTTGTTTTTAGACGTCTGCATTTCCAGAAGTTTCAGCCTTATTTCAGATCTGATACCTCTTGTTCATATCCTCACAGGTCAGCTTTTCTTCCCTTTCTATACACTGCCTTTCGCTTTGTTTGGGTTTTTCTCTAGGGTCACCCCTTTGACCCCCTCTTTTTAGCTGATCTCCTATTTTCTAGCAGCAACCTTGCCCCTGCCTCTTTGCTACTTTCTGCACCACTTTCCAGCAGATTTCTCCATTAGATCCCAGTCCCTCCGGACCTTCGATCTATTGGTCACTTGTTAGCGTGCTCTGCCCCTTCTAGAATAGTTTTGAGAGACCCACCTTCTTGGGTTCAATTTCTGCCTTTTTAGTTGTTAATTTTCTGTTCTTTCAGTTCTATTTACTGCAGATTTCTTTTCCATTACGCAGCACACTTTTTTCTTTTACTCTCAAAACGTCTGGGTTTAATCAATTAAAATTAATGCACGCCACACACTAACCCTAAGTGAAGAAGCGCCCAGTTAGCACTGCCTGGAAAAGACTCTAAAATTAATTGACACTGCACCTCCTTTCCCTTGTCGCATCTTGCTTTTGCACCTTGCTGCCCTCGTTGGTCTCTCTTCTTCACGTCATCATGTGCGCCTCCAAGATGTTTTTCGCGGCAACTTCTTGGCCTTCACCCTCAGTTTCCAGTTAATCGACTTACTCCTTCTCGTGTCCTCGAGTAAGTCCTCCCCCGCGTCCACCCTCCGACTCTTCCTCTGCCTGTTCGGGACCTCCCCATGTTACTTTTGCCATGTCTACCTCTGCTCAACCTCTTCTGGGCTACAGTTTCCCTCCAGGCATGTCCAGCCCCTTCGGCACTTTTACCTCTCCAGGTAGCATGTATCCCAGATTTGGCATGCCTCCTCCTTTTGCCTATCCTACACCCCACCCCTACCCGCATTCTATTGTCCCAACGCCTTCAGCATTTGGACCACATTTACTCCCCCCTTCAGGGCCAACATTTGCGCCTCCAGGTACCCCTCCTCCTCTTCCTTCTCAACGCAAGAGGAAAAGCCATCCCTATGCTTCCATTAATCATGGAACTAACTATTCCTGCATTGATTCCCCCACTCTCACCCAATCCCCAGGCTCTCAGCCCAAGCTGACTAGGCCTCTTCACACTAACAAGCCTTGTTCGTGTTGTGATGTTTACGGTCATCCCACTCATGCTTGTCCCCGATTACCACCAATGAAACAAATATGGGAGTCTCAACTCACTAAGCAGACACAACCATCTTCTCTCCCTCCCCATACACACACCTCCCAACCCATTGTGTCTACTGATCCTTGCCCTCAACCAAGACTTGTGGCTACTCAATCACCTCATGACCCAGTACCCACTCAACCTTATTTGTCTGGTCCCTCTAGTCACCAGATTCTCATGATAGCCTCAGACCAATCTCTCACCGCTAATCCTTCCCTTCAAACTCGACCTCCCATTCCTTCTTCCTCCGAATTCCCATCCTTGGGCCCTACTCAGCCTCTATCGAAACCCAATGCTCCCTTGCCCATTCCTCCACCCACCGACAAGATTCATCCCCAAATTCCTACGGGCCCCTCATGCCGAAATGCTGCCTCTACTCAGATTGCCCTGGATGCTATCGAACCTACTAATAACCAGTTAATTGTTGTCGATCCCCGTCAACTTGACCATCCCCCTCTTCCTGCGTCTATTGCTTTCCAAATCTCGGTCCAAATCCAATCTGCCACTATTGCTCGATGCGTCATTGATGAGGGGGCATCTACCTGTGTCATGTCTTCTTTGGTTTGGCACCAACTCGGATCCCCTACGTTGGCCCCTTCCACCATCACCCTTCGCGTGTGGGATGGCCATGCTTCCCAGCCCGTCGGCCTCTTCCACCACTGTCGTATTACTCTTGCCAGCAAAAATGTGCGTGTCGACATCGAAGTAATTGACGCCCCTCTCGACTACAACATCCTCTTGGGGCGTAGTTACACCTATGCCATGTCTGCCGTCCCATCCGCAGTTTACCGCAAGATGTTCTTCCTGCATAACGGAAAAATCGTCACCATCAACCAGTTATCGTATCATACACCCACATCTCATATTTCCCCTGAGCGCTCTATTTCTACCGCCACTACGCCTTCGCCCAGTATCTCTCCTGGCCTCTTTAAAGACTCCTCCTTACTCCGAACCTTTCTTGACCCACCTACCCCCGCTAACCCTAGCCTGGCAAGCGTTTGCATGATGCAATCATCTTGGGCTGACCTTACACACCCCACTTTGGCTAGTCAGCAACCTCAACTTTCCCCAACTCCTCCGGCCCCTAGCCCTCTGCCCCCGCTAGCCAGTCTTTTCCCTTCAGAATCTCCTCTCCCTACTGGGTCAATTTTGCCTGACTTTAATCCCCTCGGCCCCATCCCTCCTGGTCATTTTCCTGCTGGATAGATCCCTTTCCTCGCTCCCCCTCCCAGATCTGCTTCCGTCCCTATCTTGGCTACCCTCTCTCTACCCAACTTGACCTTGGGTATGCCCGTCTGGTATCTAAGCCCCCCTGCCCATACCCTGCCTGGTCAACTCAAGCCGTATCTTGCTTTGACTCCGGTTCAACCACTACCTATGACCTCTCCCACTGTTCCCATACCTCAGTCACCTAACCCAATGCCTCCTCCCGTTACAACCATGTCCCGTAACCATAGAAAATATCGCAGGGGGGCACCGAAGGACACGATGGCATTGACAACTTCCACTCCTCCTCGCCTTCCAAAACATCCCATCCAGTGTGCCTTGTGCGACGTTGTTGGCCACGCCACCCATACCTGTCCTGAATTACCACACCTCAAAACCATGGTCAATGAAACGTTTCCAGAATCTGATATTCCCATGGTCCAGGTCACTCTCCCTGGTTCCCTTCCCAAACTTAAAAACTTGTGCACCAATCACCCTTGTTCTTTATGCGACTTCCATGGGCATTATACCCACCTTTGCCCCCGTCTTGATGAGTATCGTGCTTCTTTGGCCGCTTACCACCAATTCGAAGCCATGCTTGCCTGTCCTCCTTTTTTAACCCCCGACCACACATCTACCCCTATTACCATTCCTCAGTCTGATACCGCCATGACCGACCTTTCAGCCACTATTTCCTACCTTTCCTCCTCACCTCGTTTTCCAGCAACTGACCCCTTAGTCTCTGACCCCGATGTCACCCCTCATAATGACACCAATGTAACCACCTCCCCTCCAAATCAGGTGTTTCATACTTTTACCTCCTCTGGACATTCTCTACCATCCACTCCTCCCCTCTTCCAGTCCGACGAAGACATCATGGAAGCCATGACCGCACCCGACTTTCCATGGGATGATATGCACCATCATGCGTACTTCCTACCACATCAATCACATGAACAATACGTTATCGAAACCAAAGAATTCCTCCCCAATAAAGTTGATTGGTTCAAAAGCCCCATCCCTGCCCTTAACGCTTTCGAAGAAGGCAACATGGCTAATATCTCTCCTACCATCAAAATCAACATTTCTGTCAAACCAGGTTTCGAAGAACACATCACTCTGGGTGCCCAATGTACTCCAAATGAAATTGAAGCCTACACCAAACTTTTCAAAGAATTTCGTGATGTTTTCACCTAGTCCTACTCAGAAATGCCCGGACTCGATCCCGCCATTGTCGAACACCACATTGACACATGGCCGGAGGCCACTCCGGTCCGTCAAAAATTGAGACCCATTCATCCATCCAGACGCGACGCCATCAAAGCTGAAATCGATAAGCTCCGGCAGGCTGGTTTCATTTACCCCATTGAATACACCACTTGGGTGTCCAATCCCGTCCCCGTCCTTAAAAAAACAAGGCACCATTCGTGTTTGCACTGAATTTCGCGATTTGAACACAACTTGTCCCAAAGACAACTTCCCCACACCATTTATCGACCAAATCATTGATGAGTGCACGAGACATGAAATTTTATCCTTCATGGATGGCTTCTCAGGGTACAACCAAATCGTTATCCGTCGTGCTGATCAACTTAAAACCGCATTCATTAGTCCCTGGGGCACTTTTGCCTACCGAGTCATGCCATTTGGTCTTAAAAACGTTGGCGCCACTTTTCAACGAGCCATGTCTTATTGTTTCCATGAATTAGCTCACATTATCCATGCCTATTTAGATGACCTTACTGCACGTTCTAAACATCGGGCCCAATACCTTCATGATCTGCGTACCATTTTCCTCCGCTGTCGCAAGTATAACATCCGTCTTAACCCTTTAAAATGTGTCTTCTGTGTTCCCGCAGGCCATCTCCTTGGCTTCATAGTATCTAAAGCGGGGATCACTCTTGACCCTTTGAAAGTTCAAGCCATTCTTGAACTTCCTATCCCCCGTACCTTACGATAGCTGCAAAGTCTCCAAGGCAAAGCTAATTTCCTTCGCCGCTTCATTCTCGACTACGCTACTACCGCACATGGTTTCCTCCGACTTCTTCGCTCTCACACCTCTTTTGTCTGGGATACCTACGCTCAACAATCCTTTGATGCCCTCAAGCATACTCTCACCTCTGCCCCTTTGATCCGTCATCCTGACTTTAACCGAGATTTCATCCTTTACATCTTTGCTTCCACCCATTCGGTCGCTGGTGTCCTTATTCAAGAAGATGATCATGGCACCGAACATGTAATTTACTATGTCAGTAAAAACCTTGCTGATCCACCTGTCTCCTACTCACACGACGAAAAATTAGCACTGGCTGTTGTGTTCTCTGTCCAAAAGCTGCATCATTATATCATCATGCATTCCACCAAGGTGGTGACTGATTCCAACCCAATGGCTTTCCTATTGAGCCGACGCATCCTCAGCGGGAAATACGCTCGTTGGGTCGTTATCCTTCAAGAATTCGACCTTGAATTTTTCACCCCAAAAATTAAGAAAGGTTTAGCCCTTGCTGAACTCATTTCTGACCTCCCTACTGGGATGCAAGACACTCTAATTAATGAGGCTCTCCCTGATGGACATTTATTTTCCATCACCACCGACGATCCATGGTACGGTGATATCCTTACTTGCGAACCCAAACGTTCGCCCTTCACCTTGATCGTGACGATCGCCGACGTATCCGACACCAATCATCTCGCTACCTTCTAATCGGCGACGAAGTTTATCGTCGTGGCATATATACTGTCCTTCATCATTGCCTCACACATGCTGAAGCCGAACAAGTCCTCAACGCTTGTCATAGCGGCGCTTGGGGTGGCCACCTCTCTAGCCTTGCCACTGCCCAGAAAATCATGCGCGCTGGGTATTTTTGGCCTTCTCTCTTTAGCGATTGAATTGAAGCAGTCAAACACTGTTCCAATTGCCAACATTTTGCCCCCAAGGCGTGAACTCCACCCTCTCCCCTTTATCCTTTCATCACAGCTGGCCCTTTTTGCAAATGGGCCATTGAATTTATGGAATGTCGACCCCCATCCGCTGGTAACCACAAATATATCATTGTGGCGGTTGACTATTTCACTAAATGGGCCGAAGCTATGCCCACATTCAACAACATGGCAGCCACGACCGCCTTCTTTTTCTTCAACCATGTCATCGCTCGTTTCGGAGTTCCCAAACAATTAGTCTCTGATCATGGCCGAAATTTTGAAGATGAGATCTGGCATGAGCTATCTTCACTCTTGGGTTTTGAACACCAATATTCATCTTCCTATTACCCCCAAGGTAATGGCCAAGTTGAAGCCATCAACAAAGTTCTTATGACCATGCTTCAAAGAATGGTTAATAAACACAAAAACAATTGGCACCTCATGCTCTTCCCTGCGTTATGGGCCTATCGTACTTCAGTTAAAACTGCCACCGGTTTCACTCCTTTCCACCTTGTCTTTGGTGAGAAGGTAGTCTTACCAATCGAGTGTGAAATCCCTTCCCTTCACCTGGCCGTCGAACTTATCCCTGATACCCAACCTCTAGAACAACGAATTATCATGCTAGAGAGTGCCTCTGAATATCGCCGTGTTGCATTACAAACCCTTGAAGCAACCAAAAAGCGCACCAAAGCTTAGTATGACCGCAAAGTCCACCCTCGCACCTTTCATGAAGGTGACCTTGTTCTAGTATACGACCAGGCCCACGATACCCTCGGTCATGGGAAGTTCGACTCATTATGGCTTGGTCCTTACGTCATTAGTAAAGATCTCAGGAAGGGGGCATACCTTTTAGAGGACTTTGAAGGCCACCCCCTTCCAAATCCTCGCAATGCACTCTATCTTAAGAAATATTACCCTTAGCATTTCCCACTCGAAATGCGTTTTCTTGTAGATATCCATCATATGTTTTTTTCTGCGTTTCAGTACTTCAACAGGACACCCATCGTCCACGGAGTCTTACTTCACTTACCCTTCAAATCGGACATCCTCACTTACACCACCTTTCAGTGGGGGGCATCACTTTGGCCCCACACTCCTTTCTGTTCTTGAGGATTTTTCTTCATGAGATACCCGTTTGTACTCATGTTGTTCATGGTCCCCATTGGACCTACCCCTCATTCCAACATCATCATTCCTGTCTACCTGTTGGTCGCTCTACCTTTTTCTCCCATGCCTTGGTTGGGGTTCCCTTATTGCCTCACCTCTGGCGGGCCTACTTCTATCGACATCAGCTCATTCTCTCCAGAAGCTAGGTATGGGGGAAGTGTACCCTGGTTCGAGCTCTTCTCATTATGATCATGATATATACACTTGATGGTCCAGTGATGCAGCAACAGCTATTGGTGATACCCGGGTGTGTGTGAGATGTCTCAGCCCTCATGAGGGGGTGGCCCTGCAGGTAGCCCCCCACATACCCGAATGATTTCTTCATTCCAGTCCTTGATGCAGCTCCTCTCCTTCGATGATATCGGCCTTAGTCGCTTGTAGCACCTCTTCGATTTGCATGTGTCGGTCCAATTTCGCGAGCCCTTCCTCGTGTGTAGGGGGAATTTTGGGGGCATTTATATCTCATGTACTCCAAAACTATTGTATAAGTCCTGACGATTATTCTAGGCATAACATGTATGTGGGATTCATCCTTCTTGTTTTCTGGCTCATGTTTAAGCTAGCACTGGCTTTACTATTGCGTTCTCTGGTTTTCCGGGTGCTTTATTCTTTGTACTATTATCTCGGCGGGCATAGGTATGCCTCCCCCGCCGCCTTTCACATTGGTACCACATCATACACTTGAGACTTGTTGCACCTGTAAGTCTCGTCTCCTCAGGGTCTAGTCCTCCACCACTTTAGATTACCTTACATTCCTCTCTTTCATTTTTTGCTGTTTAGCGATTGATTTCTTACAACGTACTTCGGTCATACGATTTGCTCCTAACACTCGTACGTTGGGGGGGAAATTTGTTACACCATTTTTTGGTCATCTAACCCATTATCGTTAGATAAACCCAAGTACACCATGTAAGACCAATTTTATCCCAAGTAAAATCACTTTCACCACATCTGTTTACATTTCTCGGTCATATTTAACCCAAAACAAGGTAATCAATTAAATAAATCATTATTTATTTAGTTATTTCCTAAGAATAAGTTATTTAAATCATTATTTAAATACTATTCATAGTTAAATTTGACTAAATCATATTTAAATAATTAAGTAAACCATTATTTACTTAATTATATTCCCCTCATTGCCCTTAAATAATAAATAAATCATTTATTTATTTGTTATTTATAAATAAAGGAATTGACCCAAGTCAAAAACCCTTTTCCCTCCAACAAATATAATAAAATATTACTAAAGGGTGATTCTAGAAGATGTTTAATAATATTTTATTCATGCACCAGGTTCTAGAACACCCCAATATTTTGTTATAAATAGGAGGGTTTTCCCCATTCATTAGTCACCTCCATTGCATTGGATCACACTAGATCTACTCTTGGTCACCAATTTCATTTTGTTTGCATTTTGAACTCCCATTGAGTTCCATGTTTGTTAGGGTTTGTCATATCAACCAAAGAGAGGAATTTTAGATCCGAAACACTGAGGACTTCCAAGAAACCATCCCACTGAGGTGAACTGGAAAACACCTTTCTTGTTTTCCTCTCAGGTGCCCCATTCTTTAATATAATATGAGATTCTTTTTATACATTTTTCTTGTCTTGTTCATTGGATGCATGGAGCCATTTCACATTTTATCTGCTTAATGTCTTTTATGCTTAGATCTAATATTATGCAGCGAATCTAAAGATATTCTGCAGCCATAATTGATGTTAGGGCTACTTGATATGCATAGCTAAAGTGATCTTTTACGACGAAAGAATCATACTAACAATATCTAATGTCTTAACTCTGCTAATTGATTTTTACATTAATTTTCATCAACTTTAGTCACTTTTGTTGACTTTTGAGGCTTTTGGTAGGCTGGAAATTACTTCTAAGTTGTCTTTGGAAATACCTCTAACTGTGCATTAACTTTGTATGCTTTTGAGGCAAAACAAACCGAAAGGTGGCATTTTGAGGAATAATTGCCTCACTGATGTGGCATTTGGAGGATTTCATTACTGATCATCGTTCGAGCTTTCTATCCTTTGCTGACTGTATTAACCTTTAATCCCTTTGTCTTTTACTTTATCTTTTTTTTTTTTCTTTTTCAATATACAGGTGGATTTAGTGCGCTGGAGGGTTTGATTTGAGTAACCAATTTCTGTGAAACATTGATTAAAACCCCGATTTCACACCCTGAAAGCTCCTTTTCTGTGTTTGATTAGGCTTTGAGGATCCTGATCCTCGACACAGTGCCACTGTTGCCTTGGCTGTGGGAGACCTTTTAATACCATGGCCGCCATTAAAACCCTGCAAATAAAACATAAAATGTTATGAAACCCTGCGTTTTGGTTCAACTACTAACAGAGGTTAGGTGAAGGTGGAGGAGCAATGCAGAGGAGGAAAGGTGCGTGGAGGGAGATTTTTCATGGAGAAACATGAAGAAACGGGTTAAAATTTGAATTATGGCGCGAAGTGGTGAAAGAGGTTTTGCGAAAACAAAAGGTGGTATTCGCGCAAGGGATGGGTGGTAAATGGTTTTTCCCTGGGGGAATGCGATACAGGTCCTTGGGCAATGTGTCTCCAACAAAAACCACTATTTTTGCATTGAAAATGCGCAATCAATTCTTCTGGTGAAATGAATGCGAAATTAGTTTTAGACCATCCGATCTGGGGCAGGCGAGATCTATGGCTGTAAGCGAGCGTGAAAAATGGAAAATATGTGCGAAGGAAATATATGGTGGGGCCGAGGTGACGTAAGAATAATTGGCGTGCAGTGAAAATTTCTTTGCGCAGGGTAAAAATTGGTCTAGTGGAGGTAAAATGCGAGGATCAATAGGAGCCGTCAGATCAACAAGATTGATGGTCGAGATCATATCGCGGAAGTAGAGATAAAATATGGTGGACGAGGGGTCAGGGGGAATGGAGACATAGTGATGAAGCGAGGGTCGTTGATCTAAAAAGGGATCAACGGTTAGGATTAGGCGACGAAGGAGGATGAAAAGGGCGGAGATGGAATGCAGGAGTAATGTGGGCTATCAGATCGGGGAGATGTACGGTCTAGATTAACTTCGGTGGATCGGCTATCAGTGGAGAAAAGAGTTTAGGAACGAAGGAATTTTAGATTTGTGATGGCCGATGGCCAATGGGAAAAGGAAGTGCTATGGATGGAGGGTCATTTGATTAGGATCGAGATCGACGCTGGAGATGCGATCAGGGCTTCGCATATCGGTGGATAAAGGTTCAGGGAAGCAAGGAAATGGGGACCATCGATGGAGCGAGGACTGTTAGATCTGCGAGATCAACGACGGAGATTTCATCGGCGTGGGGAAAAAAATGAAACCCGTCATGATGGACGATGCGATGCGCAATAGTTGTAAAATCTTGGGGAATGGACAGTTGCGATCTTGTCGGAAGATTGCTTGTCGACAAAAAAAGAAAATGGAAGCGAAAAATTTGGAATCGCCGAAGTGCGATGGCGATGGGGGGCTTAAGACTTTATCCGATGGTCTCAGGGTTCGGTCTTACGTTGAAAAGGGGCTCCGTCTTTAAGCGAAAGGGGCTTAAGGCCTTATACTTTGAAAAGAAGGTTTTTGACTGAAAATGAAGGTTTTTTGAGGGATTTTGAGGGTTACGATAGGCTGGAAAATGGGGTTTAAACCATAATAAAAGGATTTTATAAGGTTTAAAGGGGAATTTAAGGAAAAATGAAGGGAAAAAAATGGGAAAAAATGGGTGAAATGAAGGGGTTTTTAGAGGGATTTTCCAAAGGAAAAAATGATGGAAAATGGGTCTGAAAAAAATTTCTTTTAAAACAAGGATTTTCTTTGAAATTTTTTAAAATAAGATATCAGAGAATGGATCTTTGGACAAGGAACATAGAGAGGCTTCAAGAAGTCACAATTTTTCTTGAAACTTGTTTCTTGAAGACTAAATACATGTTTTAGCCATCGTCAGTTATGAAAAAACTTTATTGAGGGCTAACACCAACATACACAAATTGTTAATTTTAAAATCAAAAGCCTCGGTAACCTCAACTGAAGGTTCAAACATCATTGATCCATCTTCAAGTTCAAAATAAACTTGTTCCTCTCCAACAACTTCATTTTTTTGTAGCTCCACTACTTTGGGCTTCTCCATCCTCAATTGAACATCCATTATGTACTCAATCTTTTTAAGCTCATCTATTAATTGCATATTCACCTGATGCTCTCTCTTCTCTTGTAGCTTGTGAAATTTCACTTTCTTTCTCATTATGTAACCATACCTTTGGTCTTCTTTACTTCTCTTCAACAACTTCATCATAAAATTAAATTTCATTCTTGTCTCAACCTTTTCTTTCTCATAGTTTTCATCCATGCCATCTACTTTGAAATATTTCTTTACTCTTCTTCTATTGTGGTCTCTCTCAGAACCTCTGCTATGAATATCAGTAGTCATTTTCTCATCCATCTCTATGTGTTCCTCACTCACTATGAGTTGTATTAAGCCTCTGCGATAGCAAGTCCTCCCTGCCACATTTACCTCACCAAGCTCTCCTTTGTACTTGGTCTTTTGGTAACACAAGTCCCCTCTCTGGAACCTTATTTGAGCATTCCTCTACTCGTTCTAGGCTTCAACTCATCTTCACTTTTGAGAACAAAATTATCCTCTTGTATTTCAATCACAAATGAAATACTAGGTTCTAGACACACTCTTCTTTCTTTCAGAAACTCTTACCAACTTCCTTCATCACTGCTTCTTAAGGCTTGATCTTCTTTTGCTAAGATACTTCATTAGATGCAACTATCAATCTTCAATCTTTCTTTAACCTGAAAAACTAAAATTAGAGTTAATATACTACCTGCATGATTTCACAAGAAGTCTCCATCCACTCTTCACATTCGAATGAATCTCCATTCTCCACAAGAAAAAAACCATCGTTGTCATTTCTTTATGCATCTACAACCTCTTATTAAGAGTATCACTTACTCCCATATTCTTCCATGCCTTCCACTTATCAGATTCAAATAACCTGATCTCCTCTTTGCAATATCTCTATCAATTTATTTACAAAGAACATTTTCTTTACTAATCTCCTTTTTCTTCCATAATCACACTTGCATTCTGCAAAATTCTACTTTCATTAAAAATATCTTTAACCTTTGATTTTTAACCTCGCTCTGAGAATTAACGAAGCTTTAACCTTCCTCTGAGTTTTAACTTCAAAGAGCTTTAACCAACACTCTGATACCAAAAATTTCATAGAAAAAACTGCAATTTTATAAATCTCGACCTTCGATTCCATATGATGCAACTAATATGGCCTTTATCACCTAGTCAATGCTCTACCCATAGATTTGCATAAAATTTATTGGACTCAATTTAGTGATCACTTAATCATTCTGAATGTTTCCATCATTTTGGCTTTATATACCTGTGTGATACTTTACATCGCATCATCCTCTTTACAGCCATGCCATTCTTCTGACTCTCATACATGACTTGATACACATCGAAGAGCAGCAAGGCTCGCAGATTGTGATTTGAGAGAATGAAATGCCACTAATTCTAGATTTCTCACATGCTGGAATTTCTCCAACTATTCCTACATATAGACAATTCACACACAATAGATCTTAAACTTCACTTCATTAAATGAAATTTGTACTTACACTAACTCTTGATTCTCTCTGCCTCACAACTTAACAATTCCAAGTCTCCACAGGTTGATCTAGGTGAAACCGTAGCATGTGTGTAGCATACAGTGAATGTGCAGCATCTCCGGCATATACAAAGTGTTCTGGTAGCATCTATAGCGAAAGGGTTGCATTCTTCAATGAAACAATAGCATTCTTCAATGAAAGGGTAGAATTCTTCAATGAAAGAGAAACATTCTTCAATGAAAGGGTATCATTCTTCAACGAAAAAGTAGCACCTGCACAGCGAATGCATAGCGAATCTAACTGTAAACCCATATTATTACCAAAACACTAATTTATTTTATTTCCTTATGATATTTTCTTTTTTTATTTACTGGGATCTATGATTATCCATTGATGCACGCCTTGCATGTTTTCTGAAGCTAGAATACAGAACACCATTTTTTATTATTTCTTTGAATCTTGAATTCGGGTTTGTTTCACATTTTACCTATTGACACCACCACTTGCTCCAGACTAGAATCACTAGTGATTCTGCCCAACCATTTAGTATTTTATCACACAGTAAGACTCATTCACATTTTAGAATTCATTCACAAAATTAATTCATACAAAAATAAGGTTTGTTCTATTATGGATCACTCAGCACGTAATAGTAACAAAACATTGAATTTCATTGAGAAAAACTAAGGAAAACAAATAAAATAATAGTAAAAATAATAAAATAAGAGTTATGAATTTTGGAGGGAAAAGAGGAAAACTAATTTTTTAATTGTATTTTTGGCTTATCTCCTTATAGGTTTACTCAAATTTCACGTTTAGACACTCATTATATGTGGAGTTAAATTTCACATCCAACGAGTACCCATTACACATGCTTTTGAGAAGACTCACATTGATAAAATTTCCAGATGCATTAAAAATGTATTGAAACACGTTTTTTAATGTATCTGCAATTTTTATCAAGGTGGGTCTTCTCAAAAGTTTTCATAATGGGTAGTCGTTGGATGTAGAACTTAATTTTTCATCCAACAAGCATCTACACTTGAAATTTGAGTAAACCTATAAGGAGATAAGTAAAAAATACAATTAAAAAAACTAGTTTTTCTTCTTTTCCCTCCAAAATATTTACATGTACCTCTTTTTAAATTTAAAGAATTTTTATTGGCTCACATATTGTGACATGGAAATTACATGAAAATTTCGTGGGCACTTTTAGACTGAAATTTCCTCTAATGTGGAATATTGTGTAATCGGTACAGTTAATACATCAAAGAGTAAGAAGAAATCATCTAAATTTACTACTCCAACAATAACTCTACCTGATTCACCTAACGGAGACTCTTCCCTATAAAATTCTGCCAAAATTCATGTTGTAGACTCATCTACCACCAAAGCTAAATTATCTAGTAATAATAATAAAGGGAAGGATAAAAAAAAACAAAATAATTATCCAAAAGAGAAAGCAGAAAAAACCGAACCATTAGATGAAAAATGGAAACCTCGTTATCCTTGTATTATCTGTGATGAGGATCACTACACCAAATATTTCTGACATCGAGCCGAGGTATATAAATTTTTCAAAGGTTTTCCTACACCTGTTGTCCTTAAAGATCATTTTCCCTCACAAAACATCAAAATGATCAAATCTTCTTCCAATTCATCAGTGGATATCTTAATTATGTCCCAGGTCATGGTTGCAACACGATATCAAGACTATGGATCGAAGAGTCTTGTAACTGGAAAGGAAACCGAATCATCCAATTAACCTTCAGTATCAAGTCCTCCTGTTTTTAAACCATTACACATCGACAAACCTAATCCTGATTTGGTAATTAAACCACTTGACAAAGGTGTACTTCAAAAATCAGCTTTCAATCAACATGAGAGAGCTGATCATAATTACAATATTGTTGAAGATGTGGCCATATCCCCTTCAGAAATGTCGGCCCTCGAGGTGCTACAATTTTTTCCAGCTTAGAGGAAATTTCTTTTATTAGCTATTGGAGCAATTGATTCTAAAGATTATAATCTCATTGTCTTTTATATCAAGAACTTTGTACCTAGACTCCCGCAAAAAATGGCTTTTAAAATTCCAAATTTAGTCAAACCTAGGAAAATTTTCCACACATTAATTTACAAGGGAGCATATACATGCATTATCTCCTTAGCCTGTTGGAAAACTCTTGGTTCTCCATTAATGAATCATTCACCCACGATTGTTAAAGCCTTTGATGGAAGATTTTTTCGTCCATTTGGAATACTCTGGGATATATCTATAGAGGTAGAAAGGAAAATCGTAATGCCCGAGGTGGAATTTTTTGTTTCCCTTCTTGACTACAACCTTCTATTAGGTCGAATTTGGTCTTATGTTATGACTATTGTGGTTTCATCAGTCTTTTGAATGATCATTTTTCCTCATCAAGGAAATATTGTTAAAATCGATTAGCTATCTTACTTCACTTTAGACCCTACATCTACAGATAGTATCCAACATGTCGTAAAAATGGTTATCCCTTATGAAGATGTTGGGGTAGGACTAGTTAAAGATTCTGCTCATATGGGAACTTTTGCTATACCTCCTCCTAATGTACCTCGAATAATTTCCAATATCAATAATATTACATCAAGCACAATGACATTTGATGAGACATGGAATGTGCCTTTAGAATCTGAATTGGACTCTTATGGTGACGATATGCCTTTAAGTCCATATGAATCATCATATGTAGAGGTACAATCACTTTCTGACATTTCATCAACAAATACTGATCAAATGAATGTGGTCAGTGAAGATTCTTCTTCTTCATCAAGCTCAAACATGACATCATTTTTCTTATCATTTTCAACAAATATTTTCAACTAATGAAAATACCTAAGAAATATTGTCACTGGATGAATTATGATGGGAGGATCTTCATTATCGATCTTCTTTTTTACCTGACCTTAATAAAATCGAAAATTATTTTTCATCCATATTTTCGATTTATTATGTCAAGGAACCTCAAAAGCCTATGTCAATTCTTCATTCGGTTTCTGAGACAAATTTAGGAAATATTTCCACCAAAATTCCCATTGAAATATCAATCAAGCTAGGGATAACTGAAAACATTCATATATGTGCTTCTTGCTCAATTGAAGAAATCAATATTTACAAAGCCCTATATCAGGAGTTCCGAGACATTTTTTCCTGGTGTTATGTAGAAATTCCAAGTATTGATCCTAATATTGTGATTCACAAAGTTAAGACATACTCGGATGCTAAAGCTATTAGAAAAAGATTACGTCTGATACATCCGCGAAAATAGACTGCAATTAAAGCTGAAGTTGAAAAAAATACCTCGTGCAGGGTTAATTTATCCTATTCCTATGATGGATTGTGTATATAATATAGTTCCAGTGACCAAGAAACAAGGAACTATCATAGTATGTGTTGATTATAGGGATATTAATAAGGCTTGTCCCAAAGAAAATTATCCTACCCCTTACATCGATCAAATTTTTGATGATTGTGCTGGAAATGAAATGTTTTTGTTTATGGATGGATTTTCTGGTTACAATCAAATAAGCATACTCCCTACCGATCAGCCCAAGACATCAATTATATGTCCATGGGGAGCATTTGAATATTGTAAATCACCATTTGGAATGAAAAATTCTGGCACAAATTTTCAAAGAGCTATGTATTACGCATTTCACAATATCAAACGCATTGTACAACCTTACTTGGATGACTTACCTGGTCATTATTTACATAGACAAGATCATCCTACACATTTACATGCCATATTTATGTGATGTAGGCATTACAAAATTCATTTGAATCCACACAAATGTGTATTTTGTGTACAATCAGGACACTTACTTGGGTTCATTGTTTCAAAAGGAGGCATTTGTGTCGATCCGTTGAAGGTTGAGGCCATTGTAAATTTACCTCCTCCCACTCTTCCCCAACTCCAGAGTTTGCAAGGGAAAGAAAACTTTTGAAATTATTTTATCCAAAACTATGAAAATTTAACTAAAGGTTTCACTTGGTTATTAAAACAGGATGTTCCATTCATTTGGGATGAGATTTCTGATAAATCTTTTGATGCACTCAATCACACGTTGACCCATGCACCATTGCTGCATCCACCTGATTATCACCAAGATTACTTTTTGTATTTAGCTACGTATGATTCCACAATTGGAATGGTTTTAGTTCAATAGATCAAGTGATTTATTACCTAATTCATAATCTCACCCCGACAGAGATCAAGTATTCGCATGTGGAGAAATTGGCCATGGCAGCCATTGAAGATGTCTGACGATTCTTTCATTACATATTGTTACGTAAAACCACATTGATATATAATTTCAACCATATGATGTACATTTTGAAGAAAAAATTTCTGAGGGGAAAATACTCTAAATGGATATTTATCCTACAAGAGTTCAATTTGGAGTTTGAGAAATCCAATTCTAAGAAATCACTAGTTTTTGCTGAACTTATGTGTGATTTTCCCCATACTGAATTGGAAATAGTGGTAGAGGATCATCTTTCTGATGAATCTCTATTTCTAATTAGTACATTAGATCCTTGGTATGGATATATCATTATATATCTTCAAACCCAAACCTTTCGACCAAACATTTGACGATCTGATCGACATAGAATATGATACCAATATCAATGATACAATAATGTTTGCGACACTCTTTATCATTAAGGTACTGATTCTATTTTTTGACATTGTATAACTCACAAAGAAGCTGAAAGGATCTTAAATTACTACCATTATGGAGCGTGTGGTGTTCATATGTATTGGTTTTCCACAGCCCAAAAGATATTCCGCGCTGGCTATTTCTAGTCGTCACTATTCAAATATTATATTCTTATGGTTAGAAAATGCCACAATTGGCAATTTTTTTTATCGAAAGATGCGTGCACCTCCAACTCCTCTTCACCCACTCATCGTTGTCAGTCCCTTTGAAAAATGGGGCATCGATTTTTTTACATGTAACACTCACCTGGATGGGTGACATGGGTATATTTTTCTCATTGTAGATTACTTTACCAAATGGGCCGAGGTGATGCCTACATTAACGACTGATGGAAAAATTGTAGTTATTTTCATATTCAATAACGTGATTGCTAGGTCTGGTGTCCCTCAAGCTATCATTATGGACCATGGTATCCACTTTCAAAACATTATGATGACCAAAATTTACCCTCAACTTGGCCTACACGATGAAAATTCTACACCATATTACCCACTTGCCAATGGTAAAGCTGAGGCCATTAACAAAATTGTAACCAACATGATTAAATGGATTATAAGAATTCATAAAACAAATTGGCATACCATGTTTTTTTCTACATTGTGGGCATACCACACCTGTGAAAAATTATCCACAGGGTTTACTCCTTTTCAACTCGTTTAATATTTAGAATTTGTTTTACCCACTGAATGTGAAATCCGGTCACCCAAATTACCCATCGAGTTATTACCAGCTACCTCTGAAGAGTAAAAACACTTCTTATACCTAGCACAGTTATATGAGACTCGTCGCACCCCTGGATTATCTTCTGAATCTCATAAAAAACATGTTAATGCTCAATATTATCAAAGTGTTAACCCTTGTATATATTCAGAAGGTGACCTAGTTTTAGTATACAATCAAGCTCATGAAAAACTAGGCATTGGTAAATTTGAACCAATGTGGCATGGTCCTTATATTGTTAAGCGTGTGCTTGCAAAAGGGGCCTATGAGTTAGTTTATTATGACAATGTCTCTTTATATAAGCTCATAAATGGCCTTTAACTCAAGAGGTATTATGCATGATTTTTCGTGTGAAGATATTATTTGTACTTTTGTTACATTTTAGAACAATGTGCCTTAGATTAGAATAGTGTGCCTTAGATTAGTTATTTTGCTTTACAAGTTTTCGCTACATTTGTTGCTTATCTTGATTACTCTTGATACGACATATGTTGACATTCCTTCAGACTTACATTGGCTTTGCTGATGACACTTATTGTAGTACACAAAACATATCTTCCGTTGCTTGGGTTATCTATTCACCCACTGATGAGTTAGTTTCTATTCACGGGATTTTCCTTGGTCAAACAATGAACAATATTCCAGAATATAGAATATTCATTGAGCTATTGTTTGATTCCATTGCATTTGTAATTCGATGTTTGATTGTTAGGTTAGATTCACAACTCATTTTATTACATTTAAATGGTGTTTATGCTATCATAAATCCATTTTTTTTAAGAATGTTTTTAAGGGTGTCTCTTGGAAAGATAGTTTGATTACATTGAATATCAACACATTTCAATAAATTTAAAGACATTGGTTGATGCATTTACTAATAAAGTTTTAAATAGACATTTGCAGCATTAAAAGTAAAACAAAACAATATTCAATCCATATTAAACAAGATACTCACATATCGAAAGTAATAATATCATTAGGTCAAAATAGTTGTGTGTCAAAAAATATTACATCATATGTGATCATAGGTTTAAAACACCTTATGATCTAAAGATACTGATACAAAAAACAAAATTCCAATCTAGATCAACCATCATCTATCCATGATGATGATCATGGTAGCATAGTATATCGCGCGCCACTCTGCGCATATATCACCTGAATGGACCTGAAACCCCAGTCATATGCCTTCGGTACGTGAGAGGAAAATTATTTGTCCCAGTCTCTGGGATGTCAATGGTCAAACTCTCTAGGTTGTGTTATAGCTCTGCAAGGGCCTTTGCTACATCAATCAGTGGTGGAGCTAATGCTATAGGTTGTGCTTCTCATTTTTGAAAACGACAAAGCACATCTGGTCATGTTGGGCCAATATCTGCATTTTAATGTTTTTATCAATATTAGATGATAAAATTAAATGAAATAAAAATTAGATAACATAAAAACTCAAAATGAGATATTTTACCTGATGCATCCCTTTTTTCTCGGTGGGAGTGATATGTCAGGGTTGCCCCTAAAATCAATCCCTACATAAGGAAAATCCTTAATCATGAAGATTTGGCTCATGAGCCATATAAACAATTGAGTATATCAAACCACCATTGCCACCATGGAAAGACATCAATGAAACCCATTGACACATGTGTGGTTCCCTCGGTCCCGTCAAATCCACTAGTGACTTCTGAGGTTCTAGGAGTGGAATCCTCTAAAAATCAAAAGATATGAGAATGGCTCCATATCCGAAGTTCTTCAGCTTCCCATTCTTTGCTCTCACGATTTGGCCTTTCATGTTGAACAACACTCCTTCACACCAGTTGAAAATTGTTCCCCCGGAACACTCAACAACAATTTGCATTTGTGATTTGGTAGCCACATGTGGAGATGCACTACCACACAATCGGGTAACTATAAAAGCAATGATCTTAAGGTTTATTTGTTATATGGTTTTTATGTCGATATGACCATCCTTCAGCTTTGAATCTTGGGTGCAATACTACACCATATAAGAAGAAGTAGGAATTCCCCCTAGCCGTGTCCTAAATAAGGAAATGTCTCCTCCTATTTGGGCTAATCCAGTGAGGAAATAAATATCCTCTGTATCTATCACAAGCCTATCATCCCCGATGATGAAGCATTGTTCCTAGACATGCCAGGAATTTACCAGCCAAGTCATGAGTTCCACTTGTGCTTTCATTCCTTGTATTGCCCAAAATTTATACAAACCACAATTCTTCAGCACACGAAGCATTTTTACACTATCCATGGCTTCATTATCATGCAATTCATGCTCTCTTTCTCTAAACTCAAGCATTATTGGTTTCATGTAAAAAATCATTTAGGAATATTAGATAACTTGTGGGAGAATTTGGAGCAATTTTTGTGGATAGAAATTTAGTTTTGAGAACCCCAGAGCACTAGCATGGATTTTAATCATGTACATAGTGCATTTTTGCACACGATCTATGTATAAAAACTGTGGTGGTACGATGATTTTCTTATATTAAAAAATCATTGGGGTGCGCGGGTTCTGCCACAAAAACATATGCAGCCCCGAGGGTGGATTCTAAGACCTTATTGTTACACAGTAATTTTTCACTATCCCTGCAATCCCCATCTCGGACATTGGAGGGTCATTTATGTGACTAATTAGAAGTGTCATGCCTTGCAAATACCATCATTGCATCCCTTTCAATGATGACAACATTCCCTCTGTTGACCATTTCCTGAGCAGACCACTAAAAACACTTGTGTTTGCCTTGGTACTGGTAGCTTGTTATGCCCTTGCGCCAATGAGGAAAATTAACACTGTGCCCGTTCCAGTTAGCACTCTATCCTAGTTAAGCACCGGCGCCAATCTGATTATGGAAAGTTTTTTAAAAATAGAGGCGAAGTTTCAATCACAACAACTTCATGGATGAGTCATAGGGAGTGGTTTGAATGAATAACCACGGCCTTCCTCCTTCAGTCTCTTGTTTCCACCTTATGGGGAAACCTCCCAAGGGATAAGGCCTCCCTTCCACTATTGTAGGGATCCCAGCCTCCTCCACTCCTCTATAAATATATCCATCTTCCATTGATGTGCTAGTTGAACATATTCTAGTTGAAGAGATAGCTGAAAAAGTTATCATAGAGAAGAAGAAATCATAGCTTCGGGAGAATAGTGCAAAGTGTGATTGTTTGTGTGCATTGAGAACATAGTGAGATCTTGAACCTTTGTTCATGAGGGTGTGGCAAACGTGCTTGGATACAGACCTGCCGAAGGAGAGCCTCAACATCAAGGCTTGGTTGTAAACTCCCCTTGTCTCTATCATAAGAAAATGCATCTGATGTTTATCTTCCACTCTTGTTTAAATTTATAAGGATATTTATAGCGTTCCTTGATCAGTTAGATAGGTTGTAATTGTTTTATGTTTTTCATGGTTTTACGCTTGTCGTGTTGTCTTGGCTGTCTGCACAGGTAATCACACACTAGTAGCAGTGTGTATCGAGCTGGAGAAGAGCAATGGATCAAGTAGCTTCGACGGAAGATGACAACATAGCATAAAAACGAGGTAGGTCATCTTCCTTGATCTGAATTTCATTTACAATCTAGGAAGGTAGATGTTAGTATGTTCCCGTAGTTGCTAGACCCACCCTAGGGCTAAAGGGATCGCCTCTCTCCGTAGAGGGGATTTACCTGGACAACAAATTGGCGACTTCATTGGGGAGTTTCCTTTGAGTTTGTCACTCTTTGAGGTCTTAGTCATTCGATGGATTTAGGCGAACGACCATTTCCCTGTTTGTTCCTATGTTTTTCATCAATTACGATCTTTTAGTTTTTTCTTGAAGTGGTGAGTATGGTCTTGGTTGGGAGAAATTCTTTGTTTTTTCTTGTTCAGGCATTGGCACTTTTATTTTTCTCATAGTCATGCCGATTTGCGCTAGTTTTCAGTTAGCAACCCATGCTAATTGGCATTGGCGCTAGTTGTTAGTGAGCAAGTCGTACCAGTTGGCACTAGATTCACCCACAAAATTTGTGCCAATTTCAAGGTGTGTGAAAAATTGAGGTTTTTTCCATAATTCCTCCACCAATGTGTCTTTCCCTTCTGGTATTTTTCTCTGTATGATTTAATCGCTCTCCCCTCTACTTTTTCACTTATGAGCATAGATTACATTGCTCTATGTTCAACTGAAAAGTCTTCTTTCTTGATTGCTTGATGTAAAAGGGAATGAATGCCTTGTTTTGAGCTCATGCTTTGGAAGTCCTTTTTGTGCTTGACCTCATATGTCTTGTAGCCTTTTGAGGAATTTTGTTACAAAGTGTTTAAAACAACGATTGCATTCTTAGTGTGGTTTTGCATCCCTTTTGCATTCATCCTTCCATTAAGGAGATTTGCGTTCATTTAGTTTTCGTCTCAAAGTTTTCTTTTCGTTAAAATGCATTAGATCACATTGCATTGAAAAGTATTTTTGAGATTTATCATTGAACTTAGATCATATTTTTTTAATGATTGAAAGCTAAAAATCGCATCGAGTGCATTCTCTTTCATTAAAAGCATGCATGAAGTAGATTCTCATTTCATCGAAAAATGCATTGAGTGGATTATTATTCTTTCAAAAAGGGAAATTATGCATAGATTACAATTGCATAGTTTTCAAAAAAGAGGATTTTTCATAGATTACATTACATAATTCACATCGTTGAACGTCTTAGACTAATTTTGGATAGTGAAAGTCATCTAGTTTGGAAAAAAATTCATTTTCAGTATTGTTGTTTGTTAAATCATTTTTTGGAACTCTTCCCTCAACCAAATAGCATTCATCGAATTGAAAGATTTCTCTCCTCATATAGATGCATATAGGAGATTGTCAGATGACATGTGATAGGGCTTTGAAATCGAGACCTAATTCAAGATCAACTTTAAAAATTATTTAATCAACCAAAGGAAGCATTGAAACTTACTACTCACATTTAGAGGTCTAGGCTAGAGACGTGTTCCAGCGTCTTAAAACCTAGTAGTTGTCATTCACCATCTGGCTTCAGATAGCGCTAGTTCAGACTTGTGCTCCCTGTACCATCGAGTATATAAAGGGGGAACCCTATAGGTTGCAATCCTTTGTCCGTAGGAAGCCGAGTCTGCCGCCCTGTAACTGTGATACACCGAACATAGCATTCGAGGAGACTACCTGCACATACGGAAAGTATTTGGTCATTTCTCTTTCATTTGATCACCAAGGTGTATATGGCAGTTCATGGAAACTTGGTACACCCTCTTGCTTATAGTACCTGAGTAGTCACTTTGATCTTTTCGTGACTCCTTAAAAAAAGAATATATTGTCGAGCACTTGTCCTTTCATGCTCGTTTCAACCTGAAAGTGATAAAGTCACCTTTTTCCTATTTCTCAACTCTTAAAATATGAAACGACAGAGTTTTGTTTCAATTTCTTAAAAAATTAACTGCCCACGAAATATTCTTGGTTAAATTTTTCTTCCTTGGTATTTTGTTTTAAGGTTGTTTCCAATGGAAACATTTCTGGAGTTTACCAAACAAGGAATCCCCTCCGAAGGGAGTGCCAGTCCTTTTCCTGCTTTAGGAAATATTGGTGCTCCCTATATGGCCATGTTATCCCTCCCCGGGTTAATTTTTGGGTTTCCTGTTTGGATGTTTTCGACCTCTGTAGTCCCAAATGTTCTGGCTACCGTACCATCCACTCCTCCGCCTGAGAAACGCCATTTTGATTCGAAGGTGGACCTCTCCCCTTCTTCACCTATTTCTTCATCCTCATCTTCTACTTCGCCTAGTGAAAGTTTGGATTCTAGTACCCAGGTGGCTAAGAAGAAGAAGAAGAAGACTAAGAAGAAGAAGTCAGATAAAGGAGAGGCTAGCTCTGCGGCTATTGTGCCTAAGAAACCATCCATTGATAAACCATCCAACCTTCCATGGAAAGTAAAATTCCCTTGCATGTTGTGCAAAGGTGACCATCTTCTTCGAGATTTCTTTGGCATTCCCAAGGTACTTGAAGTATGGTCCAACGGTCGTCTGTCATTGACTTTGGCTTCTGGAAGTCATCTTGGTGGCACATCTTCAACTAGTGCTAATAAGACTCATAAGAAATAGGGTAAGATTACCAATCCTTGTAAGTTGTGTGAAGGGAATCATCCCATTCACCTTTGTCCGTACATGGATGAAGCCATAGAGTGTTGGACAAATTTATTGTTTCTGCACCCTACCTTCCGGCTGGTTACCATAAAATTTCTTTGAGTCCTCTGCTAGTTAATTCAACGATTGGTTAAGAGTAATCCTTGGTCAATCTCGCTCCCCCAGATATTCAAATTCAGGAATCCATTCTCGACCAACCAGTCGACATGGAATCGGTCGACTTGATCCTGCCTACGGTTCATCAGGTATTTTCCATCAAAAGTGGATCTCATTCCCCTCACGTTCTTATTGTTTCATCAGATTCATCAGACTTGGAGAAAGTTTCTTTTGTCCCCGTAGTTCAAGAAGTTTCTCCCCATAATCCTGAGATGGAGATCGAGGAAGATTCTCCTCTTGCTCTGGTAACACCAAGGGAAAACCATCTCAGTCTGATTGTACCCCCTCCAAGTAGTTTGGTCACTTCCTTTGATTGGAGTTGATTTTTTGGATACCGCCTTCCGTCTTATGTGCCTTTAGAGATAACAGTACAAACCTTTGATCTGGTCATAACTAGCACCATTATAGATGAAGGCACGTCTGTTAGTATTTTTTCTTCCACTACTTGGCAAGATTTTGGTTCTCCACCGCTTATGCCTGTTACTCAGAATCTGTTGGCTTTTAACGGAGGAACCAGTCAACTGTGAGGGATCCTTCCGAAGTTGCTTGTTACTTTGGGAGGGAAAACTGTCCATATGGACATGATGGTTGTTCCAGGCCCCTTGTATTTCAATTTACTCTTGGAGCGTGACTATACTTATGTCATGGGTGCTCTTGTCTCTTCCCTCTTTCATGTGATGTGTTTTCCACACAAAGGTCGGATTGTGACCATTGATCAAATTTCATTATTTGGTCCTAACATGACATCTGGTCCACCATCATCCCTTCCGGGTCTTTATCCGCCGGTTTTATCTTCCTCGTCGCAAGTTAATTATGTGGCTACTTGTCTCGTGCCCGCATTCAGTGATAGTGCCGTTGCGCATCAGGTGTTGGGTGCATTGGGTCCTGATTTCCAAGATGTTGTTCTCCCATCCACTGTGGAACTCTTGGAAGCCATGACTTCTCATTCATTATGATGAGGTCTGTCAGAGCACGGTTCGTTTTATTGTGTCAAGCTCCTCAAAAAATGAAACAAGGTCATTGGAGCACGGTTCGTTTTCTTGTGTCAAGCTCCTTAAAAAATGAAACAAGGTCCTTGGAGTAGAGTTTGTTTTCTAGTGTCAAGCTCCTTAAAAAATGAAAGAAGCTGGGCGGAGCAGAGTTCATTTTTCTTGTGTCAAGATCCTTAAAAATTGAAACAAGCTCTCCCGAGGATAGTTTGTCTTTTGTATCAACCTCGTTAAAAAATGAATTAGGTCATGAGGATAGTTCTTTTAATGTGTCAACCTCGTTAAAACAGTGAAACAAATTCCCATTTAATTCGAGTCTTTGATTAGATCTCGTAAAATCCCAGTCAAGTCTTTTTCTTGGTCTTATAATTGAACCTTCATTCCATCCACCTGTCAGTAACTAGCAGTCTACTCCGGTGAATGCACTGAAGCTTGGGGGGCATGTACCTCGAATTGAGTCACCATGCTGGGGGCATGCAAAATTTTCAACCATATTTTGTTTCCGTTTCAAGCTTGTGTAAAAATGAAATCAATTTCAAGCATAGTTTATCTTTATTTCAAGCTTTCATAAAAATGAAACCTTTCCCATTTTACCTCTCGTGATTGCCATTTTACCAGCGTGTTTTACCAAATGAACCTTGGTTTTCTCACTCCATCGTCACTATCTGCTTGGCTGATCATATGCCTTAACTTGGTTTTTTCACCCATTCCTAAGGAACGACTGTGATGAGTGGTCCTATTAGCCAACCTCTTGACCTTTATCTTGTTCTAAGTAATTCCACCATCACCAGAACTAGTTGCTGCCCTTTATACAACTCGTTCCTCCAGGAGGAGTCACCTTTTAGCTCTTTTTCGACTCTCTAAAATTGAAAATATTTCTAAGACGCTTGTCATTTTGAACTCGTTAAATTGGCTGCGAAACGATATATACCCAGTATACGTTTACTCCTTTTTTGGGCTGGGATAGATTATTTACGAAAAATGAATACCCTATCCTATCGCGACTAGGAGGTTCTCTCGGATATTGTTTTCTACCTTTTAGGATCTAAGGGACTATTCACGAAAAGGGACTTGCTGGAGTTTTCTTTTCCTCTCTCTTTTCAAACTCTCTAAACATGAAAAGATGTTGAGTTCTCCCTTTTTCAGACTTGTTAAACCTTGATGACATTAGAAATCATCACCATGATGTTATTCGAGTTCCTCCTTCCTAGGGCTCGTAAAATGTACTAGGTTGGATTTGTCCGAAGGACAAACTTATATGAAAAGAATATGATGTCCTCTTCAAGCTTCTGTAAAAATAAAGAGGTACTTGCCATAAATGGTGGGGGAAAATGGAAGTTATTCATTAGTTGTGTGGGAAGTATGTCACTCTTGAACATGACACTTGTCTGCAGTTCATGTTGGGTTGGGATATCTTCACTCTGTCACTTTTCCTCCATGGGTTTGGGAAATCTATTTTCCTCTCATTCCATTACCAATTTTTTCAACACGACCTCTGATCCTATTTGAGTCAAATGCTGCTAAATTCCAGAGTTGTGTCGCCGATATGTTCAAGAGAAAATCCTTTTGCAGTTTGTACATTCCCTGATCCTCTGTTTCAGTCTTGATTCACACTCATATTACCTTCTCTATTTCGTGTCGATGATGTGGGATTCATTATGACCCTCCTTCGACGGATCACTTCCTGTCAACTTCAGCTCATTATCCAAGAAGTTGATCTAGAGACTCCTTTCTGGTACCTTAGAGCTTGAATGCCCTAATGGCAATCTCTTCACATTCGACGATAGGTTCACATCATTGGCCTTTGATGGGGTGATTTCATGGGTGTTCGACTACAACTCACTATTCAGATTCTGTGGATTGTACTAGTAGTACCTTGAGAGCCATTGACATTATGGGTGGTTTCTCTCGCACTTGTTAACGATTCAAATCATTGACTGGTAATCAAGTGATTTTCTAGCATGTTCGACTTCAACACATCTATTCACATGATGGAATTTGTACTTTGATCGGGTGGTGTTGGAGCGCAAGACCCTAGGCTTCGATCACAAAATTCTAGGTTGTGAGGAGTGATGAGTCATTCATGATTATATACATGATTTTTTAGATGGATGGCTACGACCATACCATGGTTTCTCTAGTTTTTATCCTCTCTATACGGATGGTTGTGCCCATACCATGGATCTATTTCATATGATCCCTTTATTCGGATGGTTTCGTCCATGCCGAGGATCCATTCACATGATCCTTTTCTTGATGGATAACTGCGCTTATACCATGGATTCATGTATTTTCAATAGAGATTTTAGTTATGTATATGTATCTATACTTTATTTAGAGGTCTCCCGAAAATAACGTCTGGTTCCTTGCACGTACTTGTAAAGCATTTCACGCCTCACTCATGTTCAGACTTCATACTTTAGGGGGCTTTTGTTACACAGTAATTTGTCACTATCCCTGCAATCCCCATATCACACATTGGAGGGTAATTTCTGTGACTAATTAGAAGTGTCATGCCTTGCAAATACCATCATTCCATCCCTTGCCATGAGGAAAACATTCCCTCTGTTGACCATTTCCTGAGAAGAACACTAAAAACACATGTTTTTGCCTTAGCGTTGGTAGCCCATTATGCCCTCGTGCCAATGAGGAAAATTAACACTGAGCCCATGCCAGTTGGCACTCTGTCCCAGTTAAGCACCCGTGCCAATTTGTTTATGGAATTTTTTTAAAAAATAGAGGCGAAGTTTCGATCACAACAACTTCGTGGATGAGTCATAGGGAGTGGTTCGACTAAATAACCACGGCCTTCCTCCTTTGGCCTCTTCTTTCCACCTTATGGGGAAAAATCCCAAGGGATAAGGCCTCCCTTTCACTATTGTAGGGATCCCAACCTCCTCCTCTCCTCTATAAATATAGCCATCTTCCATTGATGTGCTAGTTGAACATATTCTAGTTGAAGAGATAGCTGAAAAAGTTAGCATAGAGAAGAAGCAATCATAGCTTCAGGAGAATAGTGCAGAGTGTGATTGTTTGTGTGTGTTGAGTACATAGTGAGATCTTGGACCTTTGTTCATGAGGGTGTGGCAAATGTGCATGGATACATACCTACCAAAGGAGAGCCTCAACATCAAGGCTTGTTTGTAAACTCCCCTTGTCTTTATCATAATAAAATGCATCTGATGTTTATCTTCCACTCTTGTTTACATTTATAATGATATTTATAGCATTCCTTGATCAGTTAGATAGGTTGTAATTGTTTTATGTTTGTCATGGTTTTATGATTTTTGTGTTGTCTTGACTATCGGCACAGGTAATCGAATGCTGGTAGAAGCGTGTATCGAGCTGGAGAAGAGTGACATATCAAGTAGCTTAAATGGAAGACGACAACATAGCATCAGAACGAGGTAGGTCATCTTCCTTGATCTGAATATCATTTACAATCTAGGAAGGTATATGTTAGTATGTTCTCATAGTTTCTAGACCCACCGTAGGGATAGAGGGATCGCCTCTGTCCGCAGAGGGGATTTACCTGGACAACACTTATTTCCTCCTAAAAAATGACCTAAAAAATTAAATTGAAAAATTAAATGGATGATAAGAAAGATAATGGAGGAAATACCTAGAACTAATGGTTTGAAAAATGTTTGCGGGTTCTCCCGATACCGGTCCATAAGGTTTATGGTAAAAACTCCTTTTCGCTTCTCTGAAGATTAAAAGGTAAAAATTATTTGTTCTGACAACTTTTTATAGGTTTTCATGAATAAAATGATATTATTTTGTTTATTTTTACCTAAATAAGTTAAATTTTGAATATTTTTACCATGATTGAGAGCAGATGTTTGTAATTTTTTGAGTTTTTTTGCAGGGAACAAGTTCTGTCTGAAAAGGAATCATTTTGACAATGAGTAAACTTTTACCACCTTTTCTAGCTCTCAAAAAAACATGAAAAGATGAAACTTTGGAGTCCTCTTTTAAGCCCTTTTCAGACTCTCTAACACATGAAAATATTGTTGAGCACTTGACTATCCGAACTTGTTAAAATAAATTAACAATCATCTATTAAATATAAGTTTACCCCTTTTCCAGACTGAACTAGAATAATTACGAAAATGGTATACATTGAGTAAGCATGGTCAATAGGGTTCTCTCCTACATTATTTTATCCTTTTTCGGGTTTGAGAGACTAAAATTACGAAAAATAACATTGCAAAGTTTACTTATGTTTTTCTTGTGACTCACTAAAACTGAAAAACACCGAGTTAATCCTATGTTGGACTCGTTAAAACTAAATAGTGCAGGACATGTCGATTAAAATAGGACTGAACCACTCCTTCTTAGGGTTTGTTAAAAATAATGAGATGGAATCAGCCGAAGGATGAGCTTACATGACAAGAAAATGTTTTCATCCTTAATATTGACTAAAATAAAGAGGTACTTTCTAGTAATGGTGGGGGAAAAAGTGAGAAAATAATTCATGTTTTATACTTGTTTTTAGAAGCAGCATATCGCTCTTTAACACGACATGTTGTCACACTCGTGTCTAGGTTGGGTAATCCTTTTGTCTTACAGTTAATCAAACCTCATTGAAATTCTTCTGCTAGTTTTGGGTATTATCTTTAAGTGAAATACTACCAAGTCATTTACAATGTCGTTATGTGTTCAAGAGAAAGTGTTACACCAATTTTTGGTCATCTAACCTGTTATTATTAGATGGACCAAAGTACACCATGTAAGACCAATTTTACCATAGTAAAATTGCTTTCACTATGAAAAATATTTTATTAACCCATAGGTTATTAAGTTATTTCTGGTCTAAATAGGAAACCCCATGAGAAATAATTAAATAAACCCTTATTTGTTTGATTTTCATGTAGGGATAATTAATTAAACCACTATTTAATTAATATTCCTGGTCATATTTAACCCAAAACAGGAAAATTAATTAGATAAATCATTATTTATCTTATTATTTTCTAGGAATAATTATTTAAATCATTATTTAATAATATTCCTTGTTAAATTTGGCTAAATAATTTATAAATAATTGAATAAATCATTATTTATTTAATTATTAATTAACCAAATTCTTAAAATAATAAATAAATCATTTATTTATTTATTATTTCTAAATAAAGGGATTTTACCAAATTCAAATTCCTTTTCCCTCCAACAAAAGTAATAAAATATCCCATAAAACTCGGATCTAGATTTGGGTAATAATATTTTAATTATGCACCAATATCTAGACTAACTCAAAATTTTGTTATAAATAAAAGGCTTTTACATTCATTCACTACCTTTTGTTGCCTAGAGATCACCCTTTGATCTATACTTTTGGTCTAACTTTGATCCTCCATCATTGTTATATTTTTCTACTTTTCACTTGTGAGCTCCCTTTGAGTTCCATTTTTTGTTTGGGTTTTCTGCACCATCAAGAGAGAGAGATCTTAGATCTTAAGCACTGAGAATATACAAGAACCCATACCATTGAGGGGGATTGCTAACATCTTTCTATGTTCCTTTCCTAGGTGTCATAATACAAAAAATTCTTTAAAAAATATTGTCTCGTTCACTGGATGCATGGAACAACTCTTGCTTATTTTCTGTTGTTTAAGTCTTTAATTGAATAGATCTGGATTTTGGTAGCATTTATTATGATCACTAACTGCATATCTAAGGAAATTGAAAACCAAATTTGATGTTAGGGTTGTCTGTTATGTATAACTAAAGTGAGTTTTTTTTGTATCCTTGCGATTACAAATCACAGTAACAACTGGTGACTCCACAAGGGTTTATAATTACAATCGTTGTCGTTTTTCAGATACTGTTATAGGAAATGTTACCCTAAGGTCTTGGGTTGATAAACCTTCACAAATCAGGGGAATTCCATCACAAGAAGGACTCAATTAACCAACTTCTATGCTTTAAACTAGAAAGTAAGGATTGCATATCTTACCCGTTTATCCTTTAGTTGTAGTAGATCCCACAGGGTTTAAACCCCCTACAACTCCTTGTGCTCCAGAACCTACAAACCAGCAAATAAAAAGCACAAAAACCTAGTTGTACAACATATATATGTTCTAGATGTTAGCAAAAAGGATGCATAATCTTATAAAAATGACAATAAATGAACTATTTAAGATCATTAAGCATGTATAAGAGATAAATGACACGTTAACATGAGGAACAAGATGCCACTTCTTTGTATTGATAACATGTACAGTAAATAAATGTGGAGAGATCACCTGAAATATGCCACGGCCTCGAGCATACCATCCTCTGGATCCATCCTGCCCTAGCCTCGCAAAACTTCTTGCAAGGATAGTGCACAATGGATGTCACATAGGATGAGTGAACATCTCAAGGAAATAAGGGTTTCCTGAAAATCTAGGAAGTGCAGGAGGCACAGGGGAAATATCAAACTTGGATAGGGCTATAACAAGGTATAATATCTATAATTCTCTCTCTCACTCTCTCTGTTAGGCCATCCATTTGAGGGGTTTTTATACTCCCTCAAATTAGTTTTTTTAGTTGGGGAACACTTAGACCATGGGCTGGGGTAGTTAAGTTACAGGAACAACCGTAAACTCCGCCTCAAAAATAGGGAAATTTATATTTTTTAATATTTTAAATAGCATACACGAGTTCTCTATGTGTAGACTCACGTGTATACATGGAAAAGTCTCGGCAGAGTTGTGTATGGGTTTTGAAATATTGTTTTTTGAGAAATATGACCAAGTCTAAATGGAAGGGTTGCCCAAAGGCTAATGTATAAGTCATCAAGTATATAATGGTGATAAATGATGCTATAACAGATACCTGCATGAACAACTACTTTGGCCCCTAAGGTTTTTCTTCAGCTTCTTATTTTGAATTAAAACAGTTAAAATTCTAACTTTCGTGTGTTTCTGGTCCTTTTTGCGCAGGTAACAGGTATTAGCCGCATCAGAGACAACACAATTTTCTGAAACCTACTCCTGAGACAATCGAAAGTGCAGGTCACACTTTTTGGCCCAAAACCTACAACCTCAGCTCTCAGGTAGTGGATAACAACCTGAAAATTGCGATCTCAGCGGAAAACAGGTTAGACCCTCCGACCTGTACTTTTTGCAGGATTTTTTCTGTGATATTTATGGATTTGTCTGGGGCACTATTCAGGGTTATCCGACCTCCCCCTTCACCCATCTTGGACTTGTACTTGCTTATTTTTACTCTTCGAAGTAGGAACCAAGCCCCTTAGGGATTTAGTATGCTTCCACCTTTTTAGGAGGAGTTTAGCTGAAGTAGGTCTTCTGATATTTTAGTAATTTTTTAGCCATTTTTTCAGATTTGAACCTGCACTTTCATATCCATTTTAGATTGGTTATTTACACATCCAAAACACCTCTTTTTAGTTTTTTTTTTTGTCCTCCTTTAGGGTCCCCTTGCATTTCACTTTAGGTTATAGCCTTTCGCCACCTATTTTTCAACATTTTTCCTGTTGGTTTTTTTCTATTTTCTGTACCTCTTTCCAATAGATCTGACCTTTAGATCCCTCTCGCTCTTGACCTCAGATCCATTGGCCATTTTTTTGTTTTTTGAGTAGATTTCTCCCACCCATAGACTTGTCATTGGGAAGCCCTCCTCCTTGGTTTTAAATTTATGCATCTTTAGCTGTTTATTTTACTTTCTCTTTCAGTTTCCTTTACTGTCTCTTTTATTTTTTATTTACAGTTATACAACATATTTTTTCTTTTCTCTCTACACATGTCTGGGCTTAATTAAAATTAACACACTTATCACATACATGCACACATAAAGTGAAGAGAGCCTGGTTTACACCGCCAGGCCAAGACTTAAACATTGTAATTAATTTATTTGCACCTCCCTGCCCTTGTTTACCTCTCTTCCTTATTGGGTTCTGTGTCTCTTTCCCATCATTGCGCCCCCAAGGAATTGATTCTTGAGACTCTAAAGCCTTCATCCTCAGTTTCCGTTAGGAATACTTACCCCATCGCGTAGGGTTTGAGTTCATCCTCCATCGAGTCCCCATTCTAACTCTGATTCTTGTTCATCAGGTTCCCCTTTTGGTTCTATCCATGGCTCTCCTCCTCCTTTCGCCTTCATCATGTCTAGTTCAGGACGTAATGCTGGTGGTGGCCCCAACCCTAATGCTAGAAACACAACTAGTGATTCCACAACAAGAACTATTCCAGCTGCTCCCTTATATGGCAGGCCTAAGCCTTCTCGATTTTATCCAGTTGATTAATGACCCCATACACCATGATCCAGGTTAGCCTGCTATGCCAACCAAGCTTCCTTCATACATCCCCAAGTTATAACGAAATGGTGGAGAGGATCCTAACAACCATATTCGTTCTTTTCACATGTGGTGTTCATCTAATTCCATCACTGATGAATCTGTCTGTCTTTGGTTATTCCAGCGTACGCTTACTGGAGAAGCTTCCAAGTGGTATGTCAACCAGGACTCCTTCTCTCATACTACTTTTGTGACCCTTGCCAAGGCTTTTATGTCTTACTTCCAGCTTCCCATTCGCTATGACACCTGTATCTAACTCTTGACCTCTTTCCATCAAAATTTTGCCACCCGCCTATCTAACCATATTCAAGAATGGCACAGAAGGAAGAGCCTATGTCAAGCCCCTGTTTTCGAAGACCATGTCTACATGGACTGGTTTCTCAGATCCCTTTTGCCTGCTATTAGTAAATATGTCGCATCTCACTTTCCTTAGACTAAGGAAGCTGCCCACCAGATTTCATTGAAATATGACCTGATCTACGCGCAATCCGACTATGTTTATGCCATCTCACCTGATCTCCATAGACTTGGCGGTGACAACGCACCAGGGGCATCTCATGCCGCTGACGGTATCATTGGATCCCTTTCACATCCATACAGTTCTCCCCCCATTGGTTATGGTTTCCCTCAGGGAGGGGCTAGCTCCTCCAACACATTTCCCCCTCTAGACAACATGTATCCA
The DNA here is from genome assembly GCA_034641835.2 of Pinus albicaulis. Taxonomy (NCBI): domain Eukaryota; kingdom Viridiplantae; phylum Streptophyta; class Pinopsida; order Pinales; family Pinaceae; genus Pinus; species Pinus albicaulis. The sequence goes on along the minus strand of CM076580.1, from coordinate 966,706,553 downwards.
AGACATGACATGCCTCGCGCCTTTGCTCAACCGCATGCTTCGATGTCAGGGCCTGCTTTTTCCAAAAAAAATTTCCAACCTCCTTATTATGTGTATCCGTATCCTGGTGCTCCCGCTCCTCCAAAACAAGCACCTTAGCCTCCCTTGCCTTCTCAAACTCCAAAATAGTAGCCACCCCCCCCCCCCCCCCCCCAGGGTCAGGTGTATGCATAACAGAGTGCAACTAATCCTCCCACTTACAAAAGTAAGAGGAAAGGAAACAAAAACTAACCTTCTCCAGGTAATATTGAAAATAATCCCCAAGGAAATACATCTAACACTACAACCCAACAATAGGGCACTCAGCCCAAGTAGGGCAGGCCTATTCGCATGAGTAAGCCTTGTTCTTGCTGCGATGTCTATGGTCACTATAACCATGATTATCCCTTTTTACCTCAGATGCGTGAAATGTGGGAAGCTCAAGCATCATCCCAAGGACATAAAGCCTCTTCTTTAGTTCCTCCTAATGTTGCACCCATCCAACTAGATTTATTTACCAATCCTTTCCCCCGTCAAGGATATGTGGTTGCCCAACTGATGCAACAAAACTGAAGGTCGCCCAAAGGAGAGTCTGGTCAACTATGACATTGCTCTGTCAGCCATGTCTTTTTATCCTCGTTCCTTCTTTCCCCGTGGTCTTCTCTGTTATTCACTTATTCTGGTTTATTTGTCAATTTCAGAGAAATTGATAAATAAACACTATTCACGACTTTCGCTATTATAAAGTTGAACTATATAAAGTTCCCCCTCTTTTCGAATATATATTTCCTTTAAAGGGCCTTTGGTTATACCTCAGACTTTGTGTTAAATAAACCAACAATTATAAACACGCGACTTTATGATAAACTGTTGCCTGGACCCCACATTATATATACAACCAATCAATGTGTGTGTCGTACCTTATGTTAAATGTCCTGCATCTTCGTTCAACAATCACCCTCCGATGCTCCTACACCAGATCGATGGCCTACGTGCATTCCGCTCGACGTCCAACGTCGATTTTTAACGCGCAAAATGGATACGGAAAGCGGTTTTCCCGCGGGGCCACTCTGCCACGCGTCGATTCTTCAATGGAATCGCTCCCCCCTCTAGGAATACCACTTATGGTCGAAAGGTGGTGCGGAATGGGGAAATCCACCTTCCCAACCCACTCGCGGTTTCTTTTTACAGTGATTAACTATGGTTCACACCGGTTTGCGATCTCCTTTGTATATTTTGACTCAGGGTTTAGTCCCGGTTCTGGTCTTCAATTAAAAATGAAACAAAGTTATCTCGTTATACGGGAATTTCGCCAATATTAACAGACTTCGCCTCCATACGGATTTCTTCACGGGAATTCAAAGACAGAGAATAGAATATCAGTACACAAACGCCTCACAATCAAACAAATTACCATGCAATTAACATTCCAAGGCAATTAGATAATCAAAAAAGTAGAAATTCATTCAATTGGGGCAATCGACAATACACAGAGTTTATTGCAAGAATTTCTCTATTCTTCCTCCCTCTCCTATGTACATCTGAAGGGTACAATTATATACATTACAAAGTGTGACTCTTCGGTTCCTCTATGAGGACCGTTTCGGAAACCAAAATCCTAATTACAATTTATTCAATAACTGAACTGACTGCTAGACAAACTGAGCTATTCGACTTCCTCTGACTCTAATTAATCTAAATAATTACAATCAGCTAAGGTATTGACATCTAGCTATAATAATTCGAATGTTTCCAAACCCTCCTAGCCATAGCATGTGGAAAAAACTTCCTACATTGATGGCCAATGTCTAATGCCCCTACATCAGACTCCTGAGAGAAATCTTCTTCATTGGCTCCTGTCCATGAGCTCTCCCACTGATCTGCCTATCTTCTGCAACATTCCTTCAGTCATCCAAGTGGCATCTTCCTCTTGTTTTTCCTTCCATTTTATCAAGTAATGAAAGTACTCTTGTCCTCTGGTCCTTCTGAACACTCTCTTGTCCAATATCTTTTCTGGTTGCAAAGGCTGTGCTGGAGGTAGATGTTCCTTCCACTCAATCTGTTCCTTGTCTGCTGATCTTTCTTCTACACCATCATCTTCATACTGGTACAAATTTGCAACATTAAAAATGGGAGATATTCCAACATCAGGTGGCAATTCAATCTCATAAGCATTTGCAGAAAAATTTCAAAGTATCCTGCAAGGCCCAATATTTTTGAAATTCAATTTGTTATATTGCTTCTTTGGGAATCTCTTCTTTCTCAAGTGTGCCAAAACCTTATCTCCTACTTCAAAATGAACTTCTGTTCTGCTCAAGTCTGCTCTGTTTTTATATTTGATGCTGTTGCCTTGTAATTGTTGTTTCACTTGTTCATGTATGGCCTGGATCTCTGAAGCAAATTCCTCACCATCTGCACTCCTTAGCTCTGCTCTTCCTACATTTCTTAACTCTGATATTCCTCTGGGGTGCATTCCATAAACAATATGAAATGGACTCTGCCCTGTGCTTCTGTTTGGTGAATCATTATATGCATATTATGCCTTGGGAAAAATATGATCCCACTGCTTGGGATGCTCTCCTGCAAGACTTCTCAACAAATTTCCCAGACTCCTATTCACTACCTTAGTTTTTCCATCAGTCTAAGGATGATAAGCTGAGCTGAAACTCAGTGTGGTACCAAGTTTCTTCCACAATTTCCTCCAAAAGTGACCCACAAATCTGGTGTCTCTGTCTGAAACAATACTCCTGGGAAACCCATGCAATCTAACAACTTCTTTGAAAAACAAGTTAGCAACATGGGTGGCATCACTAGTTTTATAACATGGAATAAAATGTGCCATTTTGGAGAATCTATCCACCACAGAAAATATTGCATCATTCCCTCTCTGAGTCTTGGGAAACCCTAGAACAAAATCCATACTCACCATGTCCCAAGGCCTGTCTGGAATAGGCAAGGGAGTGTACAATCCTGTATTCTGTCTCCTTCCTTTGGCATATTGACAAATCTTGGAATTCTTCACAAACTTGTCCACTTCTGCTCTCATCTTGGGCTAGAAATAAAAGTGACTCAGCTGCTCATAAGTCTTTTTAGTACCAAAGTGTCCAGCAAGTCCACCACTATGTTTCTACTTAATCAAATTTTCTCTCATGGAACATTTTGGTACACACAGTTGGTTCTTTCTGAATAACAAGTCTTCCTGTAGAAAATAATCCAGCCACTGGCTTCTATCTGTTAAGATAGGGTTAATACATGCCTAAAATGCTTCTTTAAAATCAGGATTTGTCTTGTACAACTCTTTGAGAAAATCAAATCCTACAACTTCAAAATTAGTTTCTTGAACAAGCAAGTGTCTCCTACTCAAAGCATCAGCTACTTTATTGGCTTGGCCACTTATATGTTTCAAAACAAAATTAAACCCTTGGAGATAATCAACCCATTTAGCATGATTATGTTTCAACTTGGGCTGTTGTTCAATATACTGCAAAGCATGATTGTCAGAATATAGCACGAATTCCCTAGACATCAAATAATGTCTCCACTTCTTCAGTGCCTGAACAATTGCATAGAATTACTTCTCATAAGAGGAATACTTTCTTCTGGTGTCATTCAACTTTTCACTGAAATAAGCTATAGGCCTATCATCCTGACTCAACACAGCTCCAATGGCTTCCCCATTGGCATCACATTTCACTTGAAATGGTTTAGTAAAATCAGGCAGAATCAAAACAGGCTTCTCTGTTATCTTTTTCTTCAATAGTTTAAAACTTCTTTCTACTTCAACAGTCCACTTAAATGGCTGTTTACTCTTATTTATGGTCTCAATCATGGGTGCATTAATCTTGCTGAAGTTTCTTATAAACTTTCTATAAAAACTAGCAAGTCCATGGAAACTTCTTACTTCAAAAACATTCCTGGGTGAAGGCCACTCCACAATTGCCTTAACCTTTTCTGGGTCCATTTTCAATCCTTCTGTAGAAACAACAAAACCCAAATACACCAACTCTTCCTCAATGAATGAGCATTTCTTCATATTTATCAGCAGTTTCTCTTGGTGCAGCTTCTTCAACACATGATTAAGATGCCTTAAATGTTCTTCTTTAGTTCTGTTGAAAACTAATATATCATCTAAATATACTATCACAAATTTCCCAATAAATTCTTTCAATACCTCATTCATAAGTCTCATAAAAGTGCTTGGTGCATTTGACAACCCAAAAGGCATTACCATCCATTCATACAGTCCTTCATTTGTTTTAAAGGCAATTTTCCACTCATCACCCTCTCTTATTCTAATCTGATGGTATCCACTCTTCAAATCTATCTTTGAGAAATATTTAGCACCACTTAAACAATCCATTAGATCTTCGATTCTGGGCAAAGGGAATCTGTACCTAATTGTGATCTTATTAATTGCTCTGGAATCAGTACACATCCTCCAGCCTCCATCCTTCTTTGGGCTCAAAACTGCTGGTACTACACATGGACTCAGACTTTCTCTAATCAGTCCCTTGTCCACCAATTCCTGTACTTGTCTCCTGATTTCTTCATTTTCCTTGGGATTCATTTTGTAGGCTGCCTTATTTGGCAGATTTGAACCAGGGATAAAATCTATCTGATGGCTGATCTTCCTCACAGGTGGCAGCTCATCAGGTAAATCATCCACAACAATGTCACAGTAATTGTCTAACATCTCTTGTATCTCTACTGGTAAATCAGAAATCTTTGTAGAAGTAAGGACTACTTTAGGCTTGCAAACTAAAGAAAAGCTTACCTCTTCCTCTTCTATCTGCTGCAGATACTCCTTCCCGCTCAGCAACAAGGTATTTGGATCAATCACTCTACTGGATGGCTCTCCTTCTTCCATGGGTATCAATGTATGGTGTACCCCATCTTTGAAGAACTTGTAAGTGTTCTTCTTGCCATCATGCACTGCTGCTCTGTCAAACTGCCAAGGTCTACCCAGCAGTATATGACAGACATCCATGGGCATTACATCACACAAAACTTTGTCCTTGTATTTGCCCATTTGCAGCTCTATCTCACACTGTTCTTTCACAACCAGCTAGTGCCCTTTATGCAGCCAGGACACCCTGTAGGGAGTTGGATGCTCCCTAGTCTTCAACTTCAGCTTCTCTATTACCTCAGTGGAAACCAGATTTTCTGTGCTACCACTATCAATGACTAGCTGGTAGCATTTCCCTTGGACTTTGCAGATTCTCCTAAACAAAGTCTTCCTTTGTGCAGGCTCAGTGGCCTCTTTAGCTTGCTTCAACAGGACCTTATTTACCACCAAGGACTCTCCCCTCTCTGGAAGAATTTCTTCTTCAATTTCTGCTTCTTCTCTAGCCTAGGAAACAACAGCATTTCTTGGACCAGCACCCACATTCTTTGGACATTCATAGTGCTTGTGTCCCACCTGTTGGCATCTATAACACTTTAATTCTCTACCTCTGCCTCCTCTACCTCTTCCTCTGTAGGAACCCCTTCTGCCCCTTGCATCATCCTCCGTCGATGCATTCTGAGGTGAGCTACTGTCAGCTCCATCCCTGGGTGTAGGCTTTCCTCTACCACCCTGACTTCCCTTCCCATGGAAAGTACCTCTCTTCTTGGCAGACTGTTTTCTCAGGAGTTTCTCCTCTGCTTTCAAGGCCATCTGATAGGCCTATTCCACTGTCTTAGGAGACAGAAGACCAATCTCATCTTGGATCTCTAGCTTGAGACCATTCACATATCTGGCAGTCTTCTCTGGTGTATCTTGAAATTGCCCGACCCTTATGCTTACTCTGTAGAATTCCTCTGTGTACTCCTTTACTGTCAGCAACCTCTGTCTCAGGTTCTGCATTTGTCTATACAATGTCAGCTAGTAATCACTAGGCAGGAATTTACCTTTTAATTTAGCCATCATTCTGGTCCAGCTCTTTATAGGTTGCTTGCCAACTCTCCTCCTTTCTTCCTGCACTCCATCCCACCAAAGTGCAGCATGTCCTTTCAGCTTTGTCACTGCAAACTTAACCTTCTTGTATTCACTTATCTCTTCATAATCGAAGCATTTATTCATTTCATTCATCCAGTCTACTAGTTCTTCTGGATTCAGTCCCCCTGCATAGCTCGACACTTCAATTCTGGGCTTAACTGCAGATCCCGGAATAGTCCTAAGGAGTCTCATGTCAGGAGGAATTTCGACATTTTCTTCTGCTTCTTCTGTTTCAGGTTCACTGATGTCTTCAGGATCTCTGGTCTGTCTGTGCTCAATGGCATCTATTCTGGCCTCGACCCTCTGCAACATTCCCAACACATCTACGTTGGCTACAAGTCTCCTTCTGCCAGTACCTCTTCCAACTCGGACTGCCATGTCAGCAAAACAACTCCAAAACACGCTTTGATACCACAAATGATGCAACAAAATTGAAGGTCGCCCAAAGGAGAGTTTGGTCAACTATGACATGGCTCTGTCAGCCATGTCTTTTTATCCTCATTCCTTCTTTCCCCATGGTCTTCTCTGTTATTCACTTATTCGGGTGTATTTGTCAATTTCAGAGAAATTGATAAATAAACACTATTCACAACTTTCGCTATTATAAAGTTGAACTATATAAAGTTCCCCCTCTTTTCAAATATATATTTCCTTTAAAGGGCCTTTGGTTATACCTCAGACTTTGTGTTAAATAAACCAACAATTATAAACACGCGACTTTATGATAAACCGTCGCCTGGACCCCACATTATATATACAACCAATCAATGTGTGTATCGTACCTTAGGTTAAATGTCCTGCATCTTCATTCAACAATCACCCTCCGATGCTCCTGCGCCAGATCGACGGCCTACGTGCATTCCACTCGGCGTCCAACGTCAATTTTTAACGCGCGAAATGGATACGAAAAGCGGTTTTCCTGCGGGGCCACTCTGCCACGCGTTGATTATTCAATGGAATCGCTCCCCCCTCCAGGAATACCACTTATGGTCGAAAGGTGGTGCGGAATGGGGCAATCCACCTTCCCAACCCACTCGCGGTTCTTTGTACAGTGATTGACTATGGTTCACACCGGTTTGCGATCTCGTTTGTATATTTTGACTCAGGGTTTAGTCCCGGTTCTGGTCTTCAATTAACAATGAAACAAAGTTATCTCGTTATACGGGAATTTCGCCAATATTAACAGACTTCGCCTCCATACGGATTTCTTCACGGGAATTCAAATACAGAGAACGGAATATCAGTACACAAACGCCTCACAATCAAACAAATTACCACGCAATTAACATTCCAAGGCAATTAGATAATCAACAAAGTAGAAATTAATTCAATTGGGGCAATCAACAATACACAAAGTTTATTACAGGAATACCTCTATTCTTCCTCCCTCTCCTATGTACATCTGAAGGGTACAATTATATACATTACAGAGTGTGACTCTTTGGTTCCTCTATGAGGACCGTTTCGGAAACCAAAAGCCTAATTACAATTTATTCAATAATTGAACTGACAGCTAGACAAACTGAGCTATTCGACTTCCTCTGATTCTAATTAATCTAAATAATTACAATCAGCTAAGGTATTGACATCTAGCTGTAATAATTTGAATGTTTCCAAACCCTCCTAGCCACATCATGTGGAAAAAACTTCCTACATTGCTGGCCAGTGTCTAATGCCCCTGCATCACCAACCCCCTAAATGTCAAGCAGCCACTCAACCTCCTCCATATGGTACCTCTCATTACCATATCCTCATGATGAAATCTGACTAGACCAATACCACTGACCTCAACCTTTAGAGTCGGTCCCACCAATACAATAAGCTCCCTGCTACATCTTCCACCGAGCCCCCATCTTCAGGTCCCACAGAGCCTCTTTCGACAATCAATGGTCCTTTACATATCCCTCAACTTAAAGTAGATGTTTATGCCAATATCCCTAAGGGACCATTATGCAGAAACGTTGCTTCCGGTAAAGCCACCCACTCCCATAGTATAGTAGATTACTTGGGACAATCCCCTGCCCCCATGTCCATGTTGGAAGTCCTGTAGGCGTTCCCTTCACAACGAAAAGATATACTAACTACTATGGGTGTTGTGGATCCTTCAGATAATCATTTGATTGTCTTTGATGTTCAAAATTCAGAGCAACCCCCCCTCCCTGCATCCGTCACCTTCCAAATACCTGTCAAGATCAAAAATTCCAACGTCTCCCATTTTATCATTGATGAGGGGGAATCCACCTGCATGATCTTCGCTTTTGTTTGGAAGCAGCTCAGATCACCCAAGTTAGCCCCTTCAATTATCACCCTTCGTGCGTGGGATAACCACTCTTCTCAGCCCCTTTGCATGTTCCACAGTTGTCCTATTACTCTTGTAGGAAAGATTGTTTGTGTTGACGTTGAAGTCATTGATTCCCCCTTAAACTACAACATTTTATTGGGTCATAGCTACACTTATGTGATGTCTTTTGTCCCATATGCTGTTCACCGTTAGATGTGATTTTCCTCACAATAGAAATATTGTCACTATAGATCAGCTGAAATATTACAAACTGAAGTCTTAGACCTCTCTAGAGTCAATTATTTCTTTCATGGCTAATAAAAAAATAGTCCAACCTCTGACTAGTGTCTCACCCGGAGTCCATAAATATTCCTTTTTGCTTGGTTCATTCCCTGGTCACCCTCCTCCTATCTCTGACCCTAGCTCGTCGAATGTTTACATGATGAAATCGTCTTGGTCTGACGTCAAACGGTTTGGTTCGACTAGCCAGCAGCCCCGCCCTTTGCAACCTGCTCCTAGTACTTCGACTCATCCTTCAGGACGTCCTCCTCAAGACCCATCATTTGCAGCTTGTCTCCATGATCCTATTTATCCTCCTGGAATGGTTCCTCCTGGCCTTAACCATCTCGGATTTGTCCCTAATGTCCATTACCCCTCCGGTCAGATACAATTTCTTGCTCCCCCTCCTGGAGTATTTTCGGTACCTATTATGGCTACCTTTTCTTTTCCCAAAATGACCCTAGGGATCCTAGTCTGGTACATTGATCCCCCATCCAACACCCCGTCTGGTCAGCCCAAACCTTGACCCTGGTCCAACCAGTCGCCATGACCCCTCCCCTTGCTTCTATCCCTTAGCCACCTTAAGAGGAACCTACTCCTATTGCGAAAGCCTCGGGTGAGGAGGGAAAATCTTGCAAAAAGGACCTAAGGATAAGGCTGCCCAGAAAACCCCTACTCCTTCTCACCCTCCAAAGCATATACCTCCAAGTGATTTTTGTGATGTTGTCGGTCATGCCACCCATAATTATCCTGAATTGCCTCGTATCAAGCCCATTGTCAATGAAGCATTTCCTGAGTCTGATATCCCTGAGGTCCATGTTACTTTACCTAATTCAGCCTCGAAACTCAATACTTTGCGCAGAAATAATCCTTGTTTTTTGTGTGATTTCATGGCCAGTATACTCACCTCTGTCCCAGCATCAAAGACTACTGCACATCTTTGGAAGTGGCTCGCCAATTCAAGGCCAAGCGCAACAAGTCCACCTCTCCCCTACTTGAGAGTTTTTCTTCAGAAAAACTAGAGGACACATCCACTCCCATTGACATTCCCCCTCCCGCTGTCGAGATGACAGAGTCTTCGGCCACTATCCTCTACCTATCATCATCTATGAGATCGACAGTGGAAGACCCCTCTGGGGCTTTCCCTTCTGCTTCGCCTGACCACCCTTTAGTGATCACTCTGGGCTCAACATCAGTGGATCCTTCATCTACTTGTTTTTCAGTTACCCTCCCTGACGATGCACATGTGAACCTCTCTTCTCATGATGATGAGTTAGGCAGTTTCACTGTGTCATGTGGTTATCCTTCAACCAGTCACCCCATATTCTACTATGATGACGACATCATGGAAACCTTTTCCACCCTTGAATTCATGTATCTAGCCCATAGGAAAAATGGCACCATCCATGTCTACGGTGACTTTCACGACCTGAGCCCAAAACTACCCCCAAGGCAGTTCCCCCACACCTTCCACCTTTCAGTGTGCGGGGGGTATACATTATACCCATAAAATTCCCTATAGTAGTGCTTGTTTGATTTCTGCCTTGCATTCAGGTTGTCAGCATTGTTTGTCATCCTCTCATTTTTTGTCTTGTGGCGCCATTCAGATGGATCCCCCATCCACACCGTATATCAGCTATGCCAATGGTATAAGTCGCTACTCTCGGAATCTAGCCTCGGTGGCCTAGGCCATTTTTCACCCACTTGCATTCGCTTCTCCTCTATAACAACGTATGCATTTCTATTGCCACCAACAACCAGGCTGAATAAGATGCAGTGATAGGTTTATTATCCGATTCCCTTTACTGTCACATCCTTCACCTTCATGTTGATTTATATTCTTTTCTTCTTGTCATGCAATTGAATGGTGTTTATCATGTGCATAATCCTGCCATTTTCAGAATATATTTACGTGTGAAGCTCTTAATGCGTGAATTTGAAATCATTATATTCATTCATGTACGTAGATCCAAAAATCACTATGCAGATATCATTGCAAACAATATTCTAGATTGGCATTTATCACATGAATTTAACACAAGGCAATGACCATAAACCATAAAACAATGCATATCCATAATATGTGTCATTAAAAATACAATTTTTTGGATTCTATTAACTCTGATACATATGACATGACCATAGCATGTTACAAAAAATCAAAGCTGGGGGCACCTCATGCCCCTCCATTTAATCACTATCTGGAGGGTCCTAGGACAATGGCTCAGCTCCTACAGCCCGTAGATCATGCATCCCCTTTTCGGCCATCGCCATGCGCCACATGACTCCTTGCCACCTTAAGGGTAAACCAATACATGGCTCTATGTACTGGTCGTCTACGTCCTGCCAGCCGCACTCAGAAACTCTGTTCAGCAGCCTCTCACATCAATGGAGAATGTCCGCCAGGAGGGCCACAACACCCTCATTCTGCGTTCCCCTCGATCCAATAGGTCCTATAGCTCCTAACACTATGGGCCATCCCATATACTTGACCAGTTTTACCGGTGCTATATCTACATACGAAAAGTGAATGAATTAGTACCATATAAAATATTCGAAAACTTCAAAATGCACCATAAAATTTAAACAACTTTTCACTTACCATATAGCTCCCATACTCGACCTAGTGGAAGTGAAAAATCTGAGTCCCCATGATAGCTCATCCCATGATAGGTATATTCCTCTATGTACAAAGGCATATGATCCCAATGCACAAAAAAATCGGGTCAGAACACCCATCCTACTGTGCCACCTCCCCCTCTACAGAGTAGCCACTCCTAGCAATGCATCTTGGGCTCTCGCAGGCCCCCATCCTGGATCTATATACGAGGCCGAAGGGTCTTGATCTTCTCAAAGAAGAGCAAGAAAAGCACTGTGCCATATGCATAGTCATGGTTCACCAGCCACTTTCCTAATGAAAAATATTTTTTCAACGATGACAACATCATTTGGACCCACCAATAGTAGGTCCCACCCAATACTCCCTCAACAAGCATCATCTGATGCCCAATGATGTGGTGGAGCTCCTAGTTGCCCAGGATCCACAACGTTGTTGCGGCCATATCACGAGCCTCTAGCCTCTCTAGATCTCTGATCGGTATCCGTGTCCCTTTCATAGGGACACCCGGTTGACTGTGGCACTCTACAAACTCCATAATGTTCCGACGTCATGGTAACACTGGCTATGTGCTTCCCACTATCCCCAATGGGGAAGACTAGTTAGGAAATATATATCCTAGAGAGTCAGATCGATCTAATGCCCCTGCACTATAAAAATCTCATGATCGGGGTCCCAATAGCAGACGATCCAAGCCAACAAGGGCTCTCCTGCCCTCATCAATGGGTTCTACACAAATTTCAGGACCCCAAACCTGGCCAATGCAGCACGGACTACATGATCCTCTCGGATCTCAGAACGTAATGTGTCTAGGTCTCTCTCTCTCCAGTTGATCCTCAACTCTACCATACCTACACAAAATGATCATGTTTGTTAGCGTACAGAAAGGAAAGACGTCATCACAAGGAAATTTTTAAGGATGGAAGTGTATCTTCAAGTTTAGCAACCTTGGTGAATCTTACTGGTCCCTAATAACCAAATCTTAAAATGTTTGATGATAATTTTTTAAAAATGTTTAGATTCCTAATTATTTTATATTATACAATATATAATATTGGCGATTTTTAAGGTAAAATAATTTTATACTATAAAATTTGGGAAAATTCATTTTTGGAAAAAAAGAAAGTTGGCAATTTTTTTTTTTCAAAAAGCATGGAATATTAGCCCACTTGTGAATACTAGCCCCTAAAATTTTCCCTGCTGCATCATAACCATAAAATCCCAGCTCTATACTAAAAAACAACACTAAAACCCCTCTCTGATAAGTTGCACTTTTAGGCCATTCCTATGACAGGTCCCAGTTTTCTACCCAATACTTGCTACCCAAGTCATAGAAAAGGCCCCAAAAAGTACAACCCGGTCGTGAAGAGGAGCAGGGGTCTATTCCTGAGCTCTAGGTGCCTAAATGCAAACTTTAATTCACTAAATTGAAAGAGTATGGTTAGGCCTCTTATCTACAGCTAAAGGATCTCGATTCCAATAGTCGATTTGTCTGCTACGATCGCTGCAAGATATAGGGCCTTTTCTCCTCTCTACATTCACCATAGCTACACTTGCAAATGAATCAATTTGGAGGGAAAATGCCTTATTAAAAGAGAAACCCCATATTTTTATTTCGCCAGCTACGACCACACCATAGCTCCATTTGAAAAACCATCAACACCGTTGGAAATCTCTCACCGAGCACTCAAATGGGTATCCTTTCGTTTTTGGTGATTTGATACTTCACCTCAACGCTTTTTTTCAAAGAAGGGTAACTTCACTGCTTCTCAAAATCTAATTTCCTCACTTGCACCAATGGAACTTGGGGCACCACTTTGTCTTCATACTTGTCCATGCTCGTTTTGATTTTCTTCATGAGAGACCATCTTGTGCTCATGTTTTTATGGCCCCCACTGGGCCCATTCTATGTTGCAGCATCATCGAGTCGCCCTTGTTTAGAGCATCCGAGTTGAGTCATTATCGCATCCATGGAGTCTGTCCCAAGTTCCTTTTTTCTCCCGTCATATTCTTCCATCCTTCATTGCCTTATACCTCTCTTGTGTCACACATTTTGGCCCCTAGTCATAATGTTCCCTATCCCCTCTAGAGTCGAGTTAGTAGTTTCTAGGTCAACCATGCCCTTTATGCTCTTACAAGGGAAGTTGTCAACCCGCTACTCAATACCCCCTGTTGGGGTTCCCATATTTTGGCCAGATTGGCAAGACCAAAAGACGAGACAACATCAGAACCACCTTCAAACCTCAGAATCTAGCCCTCCTGGGTCTAGAGAGGGATCTCTCTATGATTTTCAAAGGTATATGTCTTAGAAGTTCAACGGTTAAGATATTAGGCTAGCTATAGGCTCGGGGTTTGCTTGTTTGGTTATTTGTTTGGTTGTTGGGAATCAGGAAAGAAGGGTTCAATATAATACAAGGATGAGCAAAGGGGATTTTAGGCAGATATTCCAGGGAACATTCAAGACCATTGGGCAATGGAGTCAGGAAAGGGTTTACTTTCTATTCAATGTGCAGGCTTTCAATTGGGCTAGTCATCCAAAGAATTGGATCTTAAAGATGATTGTGTGATATGAAATGGTAAGAGAGGAGGACACAACAAATATTTAGAACACAAAGTTAAAGACCTGAGATCAGAGAGAGACTTTGAACTCTCAATGCTTCAGCCTCCAGCTTGAGGGATCTTAGAAAGGTTCAATCAATTGAAAAGGATCCTAGTGAGATAGAGACAGAGTTCTAGACCTCCCAGTGTTCCCCATTCGTTCAATTAAATCCTGGAAAGAACATCTAAGAACAGATTCTTTTAATTCATACATTAGCTAGCAGACAATGACATCCACTACACTAGTTAAATTAACTAAAATCAACCCTTAGATAACACGTTTAGAAGAAAACATCAAAGGCAAGGAGAGCAAAAACATAGGGTACCTAACAAGGGTAAATCCTATGCCAGATTTCTGATGCAAGCTAGTAGAAATGAACTGAAATGAACTGCAACTTAAAAACAAATACAGAGATAGGAAAAAATCACCGCTGCTTTAGATCAGGATCCAAAGAAATGTGCTTGTCATATTGAAGAGCAACACCAGTCAAGTACAACATTACCAATAGCTGAATATTCAGTTCGAAAACATCTTCCTCAGCCTATCTTACAACTTTACACAGAGACTATGTCTCAAAAGAAACAACTTGTAGTTCTCTGATAACTGATCAACAACCTTTACAATGAGTTCCTTCATGAATTTATAGCTCAAGTGAAGCAGAGAAGGTAGATGGAAAACTAAATGCAGCATTAAAACTCAGAAAGAGGAAGAGAGCTGAGGCCTCGCTCTATTTTAAGTTCTGAGGATTTATCTCTGGTACTCTTTGGATGAAAGAGTGGTCTTTGTCAGGCATCCATTTACTCCAGGCATGTCTCTGATGTACTTGCTGTAACACTTTGGTGAACTAAACAAAAAGGTAGAATAATGATGCTAAGGTCTGCCATACTGTGTAACAAATGCTTCTGATAGCATAGGACTATTGTCAGGGCTAGAATTTCCCCAGGAACACGTTATAGAATGGAGATAGTATGGGCACTTCGTCCTTTGTGGAAAGGAAATACTGCTAATGTGAAACCCTAATAGTATTTTTTTTTGCGCGCTAGGCCTTCCATGCGATTCATGATGTCTTTGAACTGGTACCTTTGCCTTCTAAAAGGCTCAAGAATCATCTGTTATGTGCCTTTAACTCTCTGTTGTCCCAGTACTGTCTTTGTTCATGCAATCTGAGCTTTAATGGCGTCGAAGAGGTTTTGCATAGTTTGAACTCTGTCCTTTGATGAAATTTATGTTGCAGACACCTTTCTAGACATTTTCCCATGATATCAGGCTCTAAATTCAGCTTCTTTTGTGCACTATGTCACTGTAACGGTGAATGAATCATGGCGGTTTCCCACCTTACTGTAACCCTGCAAAACACGCAAACAGATTAAGAAAACCATGCATTGGGGATGGTGAATGCAGTGGGGACAATGGGAATGGCTATGCAGGTTGGCGAAATTGTGGAATAGTTGCAGGTTGATGGCAGAAAACACAGCGAATGGTGGAGGATGGAGAGGTGGAAATTCTAACGTAAACCATTTAAAATTTTACCTTTGAATGAATTATATAGGGGGACGGGCGAAAAGGTGATGAAAACACATGGAATGTTGACGTGGCGGGACCCGGGCGATGGCGGGGCTGACTTTAAATTTGGACCGTCCGATCTTAGGAGGAGATCGACGGTTGAAAATGCATCGGAGGGCGACTGATGGTGGGCCAGGTGTACGGCTGCCTTGGTTTAAATCCCATGCATCTTTGCAGCGCGATGACCGTTGGATGGATGATCGCAGATTGGACGGTGTATAGCGATATCACGCTAGGGAAAACGCCGAACTTTAACGCGCGATTGGGGGGGTGGTTTTCAAACAGTGCTCGGGACACGCGGCATGCAATGAATGGAATCGCTGTGAAATGGGAAATACCGCTCAACCTCCAAATGCGGTGTGATAGAAATCGGTGGTTTTTCACAGTACTCAGGCATGGGGACCACGGCGTGGCGCTGACTACGAAGACCGTCTGATCTAAACAGATCAACGGTTGATAATGCGCCTGATACATATCTGTGATAAGCGCCTTCTACCTTGGCGCCTGGTCATGGTGCTGGTTCACATGGTGGAAAAGGGTGAGGGGTTAGGGCCGAAAGGTGCTAAGCCCAATTACATGGAAAATATGGTTTTCGGCCCATTTTAGTGCATTTCAAGGCTAGGAAAAGGTCACGACAGAGGGGATAAGGGGAAAGCAGGCCAAACAAGGGGTATATGTAGGATTAATAGGGGATTTTGGGAGGATTTAGGCGGTAAGAGGGGAATTTTTACAATGGGAAAAGGGATGAAATGGAGCATTCTACAGAGGTACAAGGGCAAATAAGGGCCTTTTGGAGCACAATTTTTGATCATCAGTGAGGCTTATTGACTCAAGAACAGCAGAGGGAAATAATCAAAGGGCAGGGGACATGAAGAGGCTTCAAGGATGATGCGTTTTCAGAGGAAATGCATTCCTTGAAGGCTAAAAAACATTTGAGCCCCTTGTTTGCTTGTCAAGGAATTTATAGGGGCTAACAGTGGCTCCACATGGGGATGGCTTCTTCTTGAAGGAGTCAAGAATTCAGAAAATGATCTTTGGTGTAGGCCAGATGCCTGCTGCTTGAGCCACCTTTCTTCTTTGATTTTCAGCTGCCACCATCGTGAAGACATCAATTAGCAGAACCATTACCAAAACAATCTACCTACCCATCCTACAATCCTAGCATTTTTTCTTCTAGGGTGCATTTGGACTAGCAGACCCTTTACATCATTTTTATTTTTTTTTTACAAACAAGGAAATAAACCTATTCTATTTCTACCCTTATTACTCCATGAGACCAGATTAAGCTATTGGTATCATATGTTTCTATACCTAATCTAACATATGCTGGGATTAAACTGTCCAGCAGATTTCTTCTCTATATTCTACAACAGAAATTTAAAAACAGTCAAACTAGGATTAGACAGTCTAGTTTGTTGTAGATCCAAGGCATAAAGAAAATTTCACATGGACAGAAACTTGCAGAAAACTAAAAACAAAATCTTGAAGGCTTGAAATCTAAAGTTTGAAGCATCCTTCTTTCTTTTGTGACTCAAGTTTTGAGCTTGTTAGAGTCACTTCCTTTTCTTCATTTCAGCTCTGGTTTTGGGCTTGTTAGAGCGGATTCTTTTTCTTCTTTGCTGGTCCAGGTTTTGGGCATGTTTGAACCAGCTATCTTTACTTCCTTTGACTCAGGTTTTGATAATATTAGATCCAATCCCTTGGAATTTTGAGGTTCATGTTTTGAGCATGTCTGAACCTCTCCTTTCTTTCTGTTTTTGGAACATTTTCTCTTTTTTTTTTAAAACGAAACACTTCAATGGTATGTACAATGGAAATGGAAACTAGAAATTGAAAATCCGCAGAAGTAGCGTTTGAGCATCCTGCCATTAACAGGACCCCCAAACAACTTTGTGCCATCTAACTCCTGTAGAAAAAAGGCATTTGGACCCACAGTGGCCTGGACGATGTAGGGACCTTGCCACAAACTGTCAAACTTGTTGTGCTTTCCTTTGTCCTCTCTCCTTGAGTCCCACCTCAGAACTTTATCTCCAATTTTGAAATTAGGAGCCTTAGTTATTTTGTCAAATATCTTCTTTATGTTGTCCTAAACTTTCACTGCTCTGTTGTAGACCTCTTCCCTTGTTTGTTGCAGGTGAATTGTTTGGTTTATTCTCCTCACCATGCTATCTTCTTCTGTCTGTATCTCTTGGACATGTTTGATCACTGGTATTCCAAGGCTGGTTGGAAACACTACTTCTGTCCCATAGACGAGCTGATATGGTGACATACCAATGGATTTCTTTGTTGTAAGCCTGTCAGCCCACGAAGCATGCACTAACTTGTTATGCCATGAATTTTTGTTCTCTTCCAGCAGCTTTTTGATGATGGTCACCGGGCTCTTTTTTGATGATTCAGCTAAGCCATTAGATTGTGGGTAATAGGCAGTTGAATGACTGAGTGCTATTTGATACCTGTGACAAAAATCAACCATTTTCTTAGATCCAAAAGTAGCAGCATTATCCGTGATTATTTTCCTTGGGCAGCCAAACCGAGAGAGGATATGACCTTCTAGGAACCTAATGATGACTGAATCTATGGCATTCCTAGTAGTTATGGCCTCTATCCACTTAGTGAAGTAGTCTATGGCTGTTAAGATCCATTTGTGTTGTGCAGAAGAAGCGGGGTGAATTTCTCCTATGAAGTCTAGGCCCCATTGCATAAAGGGACCTTCAACGGTGATGGGTTGTAGAGGTAAGGGGAGGATCTTTCTTTTGCCTTCGAAAATTTGGCACTTGTGGCAAGCAATTATCATCTTATGGATATCATTGAAGAGTGCAGGCCAATAGTAGCCAGCTCTGAGTATTTTTTTTGCAGTAGATTTCCAGTTCAGGTGGCTCCACACTCTCCTGCGTGGAACTCCTATTTAATCCTTTCTACTTAAAATTCAGACAAACATTTAAGAAATATGCCATTTGCATTTTTCCATTATACTCCTTCATTCATTATGCAATAGCTTCTAGCTTTTAGCTTTAAGAATCTAGCCTTGGTCTTTGATAGTTCAGGAGGGGCATTGAGGTGTGTAAGCACATATAGAATGTCAGAATACCAAGGAGAGCTCTAAAAATTCTCCTCAACAGTGGGATCAGGAAATCCCTGCTACTCATCCAAGGCATCTACCATGTTAATGTCAAGGGCTTGTATATTTGATTCAGCCATTAGTTGAGATAAGCCCTAACCTTTGATCAATTTGGTGGGTTTTATCTCAATTTCGTACTCTAGGATCACAACAATCCATTTTCCCCTCTTCCCATTTGAGTCTTGGGAAAAAATGTCCTTAACCACTATATTTGGCACACAAGCTATGGTGTGGGAATGCAGTATGTACACCCTAAAGTATTTCAAGGCTTTTACCAAGGCATAGGCTTGTTTTTCCATAATGTTGTATTTCAAGGGTGCCTCCCTCAGTGCTTTGCTGAAGAAAGAAATGGGTTGTTCCATTCCCTCTAGATTTTTCTGCAGCAGAACTACAACTACTGTGTGCTCGGAGGCAAATGAAAATATCAGGAAATATTTTGAGAAATCTGGGATGATCAGGACAGGAGCCTGGGTGAGTGCAAGTTTAACTGATTCAAAATATTTATTGGCCTCAACAGTCTATTTAACTCCTACACCTTTCCTTAACATATTTTTCATATTCCTAAGGTGTTCAGCTAAGTTGGGAATAAACCTCCCGAGGAAGTTAATTTTTCTGATGAAGGACTGTAACTCTCTGATATTCCTCGAGTGTGTGATTTGTAGTATTCCCTCAACTCTTTGTGGGTCTATCCTAATCCCCTTCTCATATATGATGTGGCCAAGAATATTACCTTCTTGTAGCCCAAATATAGTCTTTTTGCGATTCAATGATAGACCAAACCTTCTACATTTTCCAAACACTTTCCTCGGATGTTTTAGGTGTTCTTCCTCAGTCTTGGAATAGACTATTATGTCATCCAGATAGATGACAATAAAGTGTCCTATTTCATCTGAAAAATCTATGTCCATTGCTCTTTGGAAGGTTGCACCAGCGTTCATTATTCCAAAAGGCATCTTAACATACATAAAGGTGCCCCATGGAGTGGTAAAAGCGGTCTTGAGTTGGTCTTCTGGGAGTACTAAAACTTGGTTGTAACCTGAAAAACCGTCTAGCAGGGAGATCCTTTTTGAGCCTACTACCCTCTGAAGGATGTGTTCCATTTTTGGCAAAGGGTAATTATCTTTGAGTGAGGTTCTGTTAAGATTCTTGAAATCAATACACGGCCTGATCTCCCCTGTTTTCTTTCTCACAGCAACTAGGTTTGATACCCAATCAGAGAACCTCACAGGCATGATTATGCCTACCTCATACATCTTCTTAATCTCTTTTTCCACTGCAGGAAATTGTTTTGGGTTTATTCTGAGAAGTTTTTGTCTGAAGGGTTTCTGATTCTCTTTCAAAGGTATTTTGTGTTGTATGATGTTTGTGTCATAGGCCTTTAAGTCCTCATAGCTCCAAGCAAACACATCAATGAATTCCCTGAATAGGTCGATATATTTCCTTTTCATGTTTGCAGGCAGGGACTTAGCCAGTTTGATCATTTTGGGTTCATTTTCAGTGCCTAAGTTGCATTCCTCAACATCAGAGTCTGCATGTTCTATACCGGGCTTTTTTGCTACATCATCAAATTCAAAAAGGTCCTCTAAAGGTGCCAGACCTCGAGGTATGTTCTTATCTTTGGCCTGCAACACCTCTACTTCTTCACTATCTTCGTTTTCACATTTTTTCGTTTGGATTTTCAATTTTTTCCTTTAAAGTGTTTATCTCTATGTTACAGGGTGTTTCTTCCTCATCTGAGGACTCTTCACTTAGGCAGCTACTATTAGATTTAGAATCTGAATCAGAAAATTCAAACTCGTCTCTGCCTATCAGGAAATCTTCAATCTGTTTATCGCCCTCAAATACCTGCCAATATTTTTCAGTTTCCGGTGCTACAGGTCTGAATTTGGTCTGAATGATGGTCTCTTGGTCACTGGGAGGCTTATGATACGAACTAGCCATGCAGGCTATTCCATTTGCAATTTCGTTCTGACCTCTAGGGACAAACACTAGATCGTATTCTAAAAATGTTTTTAATATATCCATAGCGTCGTTCCTATATGCTCTCAACCTAGGGTGTTTGGCTGTGTATTCACCATTCACCTATTTAATGATCAGCTCAGAGTCCCCATGCACAGTTATCCTACGGGCTCCTAATTTTCTCAACAGGTTTAAGCCTAGGATAAGAGCCTCATACTATACAATATTATTTGTACATTTGAAGTGCAGGTTGTAGGCATGGCTCTCTGTGTAATCACTCTCTGTGTTATGTATCCACACTCCTGCCCCAACAGTTCTCTTGGTGCATGACCCATCGAAATTAATTTCCCATAAGGTTTCATTCTTGGTTTTATCATCGTTTCGTTCTTGGCGTGGAGTATGTTTTTGTGAAGGGTGACTAATCAGCTGACTTCATTCTATTTCTGGTTTACTTTGAGTTTTTGTTTCAGTGCACTTTTCAAATTTTTCTACATCTTTCTCCTCTGAGTCTAGACTATCCATTATGTTAATGTCCGTAGGCTTTGTTTCATTGTGCATATCTCTGTTTTTGGACTCTGACCCCTCTAAGGATTCATAATTACAAAGAATGAAGGAGTCAAGGTCTGTATGTACAGAGTATAAAGGTGAATTTTCAGGCTTTTCGGGGCTACTAACCAGGAATTTCATTTGTGCCTCTTGATACAATATTCTAAGTTGGCTAAAAATGGGAATTGTGGCATATGCCCCATCCATCTGCATTGTACCCTGCAGCTTGGCTCCCCATGACCTTGACAGCAACATACCATACTTAGGTGGCACATCTTCCACCACAAATCCATGACCATACATTTTGCTGGAATCTGGGTAAGGCTTACACACAAGTCTTTGATTAGGCCCAGACATTTTACTCTGCTAGAATCAAATGAATATAAATATTTATAGGGTTGGGTTATCTCTGGGCCTAATCTTTCCATAAATATCTTAGGCATTAGGTTGTGTGAGGCCCCAGATTCATGCATTGCATTGTGAAGGATCTTGTCATGGATATTAAGACTGATATAAAAAGGGGGCACTACCCCTTCCTGAAACTTTCCTTCTATCTTTGGACCAAACAGAAGGGTCGGTTGATCATCACTCAGATTTACAGTGTCACTGTTCTCATCTAAATTTAATGCTTTCAAAATTTGGCCTTTATATACATCCTAAGTGGCCATCTCAGAGAGTGGGACAAAGATTTTAATTTTTGCTATCTCACTTTCCAAATTGAAAGTGGACTAAATCTTTGGAATGGTCAACTATGTTTTGTTATCCACCACCTTGGTGGAAGAAACAGTGGGTTGATTCTCACTATGTGTAGTGTTTTGAATTTTTTTATTAGGAGCACTAACTGCAGTGCTAGTGTTGCTAGATGGTTGACCTTGTGTGTCAGTGTTTTGGTTGTCCTTCTCTTTATTCTTTCCAGAATTCTCAGCTGCTGATTTGCTACTTTCAGCAGTCACTTTAGAAGTTTTCTCAGGCCTTTTCTTGATGGTAACGTCATAAGCTTTTGGTTTGGCAGTGTCTAGGCTCTTTTTTCTTCTAAGTTCATATTGTTCTCTGACCTGCATGATGGCATCTTCAAATCCTAACCTGTAATCCTCAGATTCTAACCATTCCTCATCCCAATATGAGGGTGAGGGCTGATCTTCTTCTATGGAATAGTTGTGGATTGAGTTTTCTACTTCGAACATGTTTATTGTGTTTCCCTCAGACTCTTCTATGATCCCCTCATCCTCATCAAGAAATTTCTCTTGGAATGGGGGAATAACTTGCTGATATGATTCTCTTTGTCTATTGGGAGTGGTGTTATTTCTTCTAAAGTTCTGGTTCTGGTTATGATTTTGATTTCTGTTTTGGTTACTAACTATGACAACAATTTTTTCCATCATTTGTTGTAGCTTTTCCATGCCTTTGGATATGCGGTCATAATTGGGGTCAGATGTGGAAGCTATATTGTCATCTCTATATGTTACCCTTTTCTCAGCTCTCAATCTTTCTTTCTTCTCAATCAGATTAGCCTCTACACTCACTACTCCTTTTTGCATGTCTTCCAAGGTGTTGTACTCCCTCTCCCTAAGCTGGTAGGCCATGTCAACATCCAAGCCTTCAGGGTATTTCACTAGAACCATACCTTAGGGAGGTTTCATGTGTGGTGGAAGAGCATTATAAACATTGTTAAACCTTGTAGAGTAGTCCTAGACACTCTCTCCTACGTTTCTTTTCACGTTCTTGTATTCTGCTAGGATTTGGAAAGGGTTGGACTTAACTTCCCACTTGTTTATGAAGGTCTGATATAAAGCAGGGAGGTCTTGGATACTGTTAGGAGGTAGGCCTTTGAACCATTTCTTCACATCACCTCCTAAGCTCTGGGCAAAGATTCTCATTTTGACTATATCATCATCTATTTCCATGTAGTCAAAAGAATCTTCCATCCTATCTACATGGTGTTGAGCTGTGGTGGACTCTTTTGCAGTGAAGTGTGGGATTTTTGATTGATAATCATTAGGTAAGGGTACTAGAGGCTGGGGTAAAACCAGAGGTGCATACCAGGCTGCCATGATGATGTTTTGACGAGGTAAAGGGTTGGCTTGAGCAGCTGGTATATGGATGACAGGGATACTAGGACCAACAGAAGACTGATGAGCAGATTTAGGGTGGTAGAGCCCCAAGTTTTGAATGAAGTGAATATCAGGAGGTGTAGTTGGAGGGGTCTATCTATCCCAAAGGTGTTTACCACCTTGAGGTGGTGAACTAGGAAACTCAAGGTCTGGGCGGTCTAGAACACTGAATGACCTAGTTCTGGGTAAACTGTTTTGAGCGCCTAGGTCAAAAAATGGGTCTGAAAGAGCTGTAAAGTCTTCTGGTGTAGAATTAGCTCTATGGATGTGGCTGGAAATAGTTGATTGTTTAGGTGTAGGAGATCTCTTGAGGATGCTCTCAGGGTTGTCAACTATTTCAGGGGGGTTTGGATTGGGATAAGCTCTTGTGTGAATGGTTCTTGAAGCCAGAATGTTGTTTTCTAACCAAGCAGCTTAACCCTACTTGTTCTTTCTATTGTGGCTGATGTTTTTATGGAGGCTGGTCTTCCAGTGGAGTCTTATGTGAACCAAGATAATTAGCAGGCCTACTTATCACCAGTGGAGTCTTTGATCTTTAAGGGGCTATGGAGTCGCCAGGTGGAAGGTTTAGGGTGCTTCTGGGGGGTACACTATCCACCACAGTGCTTATGAGATGTCCCTTTCCAAGGATATCCTAAAAACACAGCAAACTCTAACCAGAGATTGACTGGGAGGGCTTTTACGAGATATGTCACCTTTGAAAGAGTGTGAGACCTGGAGGCTACTTGGCCCTTTCCAGACTCTATCTAAGAGTGTGGGGGGACACAAAAAATGGTGTAGAGGTTGATCTGTGAATAGGAGTGTTTAACTGCCAACCTAACCAGAGGTTGTAGGTTTCTGAGGCTCTTATGATGTAGTAAGGTGAGAAATACTCAGAATTTCCCCAGCGGAGTCGCCATTATGTTGGGGTTCCCATGTTTTTGCCAGATTGGCAAGACCAAAAGATGAGACAACATCAGAACCACTTTCAGACCTCAGGATCTAGCCCTCCTGGGTCCAGAGACGAATCTCTCTATGATTGTCAAAGGTATATGTCTTAGAAGTTCAACGGTTAAGATATTAGGCTAGTTATAGGCTCAGGGTTTGTTTTTTTGGTTGTTGGGAATCAGGAAAGAAGGGTTCAACATAAGAGAAGGATGAGCAAAGGGGATTTTAGGTAGAGGAGATATATTCCAAGGAACATTCAAGACCATTGGGCAATGGAGTCAGGAAGGGGTTTACCTGCTATTCAATGTGCAGGATTTCAGTTGGGCTAGTCATCCAAAGCATTGGATCTTAAAGATGATTGTGTGATATGAAATGGTAAGAGAGGAGGACACAACAAAGATTTAGAACACAAAGTTAAAGACCTGAGATCAGAGAGAGACTTTGAACTTTCAATGCCTCAGCCTCCAGCTTGAGGGATCTTAGAAAGGTTGAATCAATTGAAAAGGATGCTAGTGAGATAGAGACAGAGTTCTAGACCTCCCAATGTTCTTAATTCATTCAATTAAATCCTGACAAGAACATCTAATAATAGATTCTTTTAATTCATACATCAACTAGCAGGCAATGACATCCACTACACTGGTTAAATTAATTGAAATCAACCCTTAGATAACACGTTTAGAAGAAAACAACAAAGGCAAGGAGAGCAGAAACATAGGGTACCTAACAAGGGTAAATCCTATGCCATATTTCTGATGCAAGCCAGTAGAAATGAATTGAAATGAACTGCAACTTAAAAACAAATACAGAGACAGGAAAACATCACCGCTGCTTTAGATCAGGATCCAAAGAAATGTGCTTGTCATATTGAAGAGCAACACCAGTCAAGTACAACATTACCAATAGCTGAATATTCAGTTCGAAAACATCTTCCTCAACATATCTTATAACTTTACACAGAGACTATGTCTCAAAAGAAACAGCTTGTAGTTCTCTGATAACTGATCAACAACCTTTACAATGAGTTCCTTCATGAATTTATAGCTCAAGTGAAGAAGAGAAGGTAGATGGAAAACTAAATGCAGCATTAAAACTCAGAAAGAGGAAGAGAGCCGAGGCCTCGTTCTGTTTTAAGTTCTGAGCATTTATCTCTGGTACTCTTCGGATGAAAGAGTGGTCTTCGTCAGGCTTCCATTTACTCCAGGCATGTCTCTGATGTACTTTCTGTAACACTCTGGTGAACTAAAAAAAAGGGTAGAATAATGATTCTAAGGTCTGCCATACTGTGTAAAAAATGCTTCTGATAGCATAGGACTGTTGTCAGGGCTGAAATTTCCCCAGGAACACGGTATATAATGGAGATATTATGGGCACTTCATCCTTTGTGGAAAGGACATACTACTAATGTGAAACCCTGATAGTATTGTTTTCTGCGCGCTGGGCCTTCCATGTAGTCCATGATGTCTTTGAACTGGTACCTTTGCCTTCTAAAAGGCTCAAGAATCTTCTATTACGTGCCTTGAACTCTCTGCTGTCCCAGTACTGTCTTTGTTCATGCAATCTGATATTTAATGGCGCCGGAGATGTTTTTCAGAGTTTGAACTCTGTCCTTTGATGAAATTTATGTTGCAGACACCTTTCCGGAAATTTTCCTGTGATATCAAGCTCTAAATTCAGCTTCCTTTGTGCACTGTGTCACTATAATGGTGACTGAATCATGGTGGTTTCCCACCTTAATGTAACCCTGCAAAAAACACAAACAGATTAAGAAAATCATGCATTGGGGATGGTGAATGCAGTGGGGACAATGGGAATGGCTATGTAGGTTGGCAAAATGGTGGAATAGTTGCAGGTTGATGGCGGAAAACGTAGCGAACGGTGGAGGATGGAGAGGTGGAAATTCTAACATAAATCATTTAAAATTTGACCTTTGAATGAATTATATAGGGGAACGGGCGAAAAAGTGATGAAAACACGTGGAATGGTGACGTGGCGGGACCCGGGCGATGGCGGGGCTGACTTTAAATCTGGATCGTCCAATCTCAGGAGGAGATCGACGGCTGAAAATGCATCGGAGGGCGATTGATGGTGGGAGAGGTGTACGGCTGCCTTGGTTTAACTCCCATGCATCTTTGCGGCGCGATGACCGTTGGATGGACGATCGCAGATCGGACGGTGTATAGAGATATCGCGCTAGGTCAAACCCCGAACTTTAATGCGTGATGGAGGGGGGGGGGGCGGTTTTCAAACAGTGCTTGGGACACGCGGCATGTGCAGAATGGAATCGCTGTGAAATGGGAAATACCGCTCAACCTCCAAACGTGGTGCGATAGAAACCGGTGGTTTTGCACAGTACTCGGGCGTGGGGACCACGGCGTGGCGCTGACTACGAAGACCATCCGATCTAAATAGATCGACAGCTGATAATGTGCCCGATACAGATCTGTTATAAGCGCCTTCTGCCTTGGCACTTGGTCTTGGCGCTGGGTCACGTGGTGGAAAAGGGTGAGGGGTTAGGGACGAAAGGTGCTAAGCCCAATTACATGGAAAATATGGTTTTTGGCCCATTTTAGTGCATTTGAAGGCTAGGAAAAGGTCACGACAGAGGGGATAAGGGGAAAGAAGGCCAAACGAGGGGTATATGTAGGATTAATGGGGGATTTTGGGAGGATTTAGGGGGTAAGAGGGGAATTTTGACAATGGGAAAAGGGATGAAATGGAGCATTCTACAGAGGTACAAGGGCAAATAAGGGCCTTTTGGAGCATAATTTTTCATCATTAGTGAGGCTTATTGACTCAAGAATAGCAGAGGGAAACAATCAAAGGGCAGGGGACATGAATAGGCTTCAAGGATGATGCGTTTTCAAAGGAAATGCATTCCTTGAAGGCTCGAAAACATTTGAGCCCCCTGTTTGCTTGTCAAGGAATTTATAGGGGGCTAACACCCCCCATTCCACCATCATCCTTGGTGTGAGTATATCAATCCCTCTATTATTATCCCTCGTTCCTTAGTTGAGGATTCCTCATTGCCTCACCTATGGTGGAATTCCTTCCATCAACATCACCTTATTCATTCTAGAATATAGGTCTAGAGCGTGGTGTACCTTGGCTCTAGCTTCCACTCTTGTTTGGTGTCTCACATTAGGCAAAGGGACCCTTTATTGCACTTTGACTTGATTGTTTCTTAGTTATAGCTCTTTATGGCATGATCAAGATCTGTATACTCAATTGTTCAGTGATGCAACAGATTGTACCAGTGATTCCCTTATGTGTGTCAGATGTTTCAGACCTCATGAGTGGGTGGCCATTCAGGTATCCCCCCACATGCCCGTATGACATCTCTACTATAGCCTTGGATGTAACTCCATAGATTTGATGGTTCAGGCCTCAGCCACTTTCAGCTCCTTTTTAGTTTGCATATATCATTCAGATTTTCAGAGTCCTTTCCTATTTTACAGGGCCTCTTTGGTTGTACTTATATCTCATTTACTCAAATATTATTGTATAAGTCCTAGTTGTTATCCCAGGCACAATATGTATGTGGTATCCATTATCATGTTTTTTATCTAGCCCTTGCTTATGTCAGCATGTACTATATATTTTAGTCCCATGTTTTCTAGACACAACATTATTCTCTGTACTTTTTTATCTTTCCGGGCATAGGTATGCCTCCCCTGCCTCATGTAGAACAAGTATTCACTCATAAAAGACACTTGTCACACCTGTAAGTTTTTCCTCCTCAAGGTCTTGACCTCTCTCGGTTCAGTCTGCCTTATATTTCTCTCTCTCTGACTCCCCTTCGGTGTCTAGTGATTGAGTTCTTACAAAGTACTTCGGTCATACGATTAGCTCCTAACGCTCACACATTTGGGGGCAATATGTTACACAAATTTTTGGTCATCTAACTTGTTACTATTAGATGGACCAAAGTACACCATGTAAGACCAATTTTACCCTAGTAAAATTGCTTTCACTATGAAAAATAATTTAACAACCCATAGTTTATTAAATATTTCTAGTCTAAACAGGGAACCCCATGAGGAATAATTAAATAAATCCTTATTTGTTTGATTTTCTTATAGGGATAATTAACTAAATCACCATTTAATTAATATTCCTGGTCATATTTAACCCAAAACGAGAAAATTAATTAGATAAATCATTATTTATCTCATTATTTTCTAGGAATAATTATTTAAATCATTATTTAATAATATTCCTTGTTAAATTTGACTAAATTATTTATAAATAATTGAATAAATCATCATTTATTTAATTATTACTTGACCAAATTATTAAAATAATAAATAAATCATTTATTTATTTATTATTTCTAAATAAAGGGATTTGACCAAATTCAAATTCCTTTTCCCTCCAACAAAATAATAGAATATTCCATAAAATTTGGATCTAGATTTGGTTAATAATATTTTAATTATGCACAAATATCTACACTAACTCAATATTTTGTTATAAATAGAAGGTTTTTCCATTCATTCACTAACTTTTTTTGCCTAGAGATCACCCTTTGATCTATACTTTTTGTCTGACTTTGATCCTCCATCATTGTTATATTTTTCTACTTTATTCTTGTGAGCTCCCTTTGAGCTCCATTTTTTGTCTAGGTTCTACACCATCAAGAGAGAGAGAGAGATATTAGATCTGAAGCGGTGAGGACATACAAGAACCCATCGCATTGAGGGTGACTGGTAACATCTTTTTATGTTCCCTTCTAGGTGCCATAATACAAAAAATTATTTCAAAATTCTTACCTTTTTCATTGGAAGCATGGAGCAAAACTTACTTATTTTTTTTTGTTTAATGTCTTTAATTGCATAGATCTAGATTTTTGTAGCCTTTATTCTGATCACTAACTACAAATATAAGGAAATTGAGAGCCACATTTGATGTTATGGTTGTTTGTTATGCACAACTAAAGTGAGCTTTTTTTGTACACTTGCGATTCGAATTCACACTAAAAGAAAGTACAACTTCAAATTCACTATTCATTGCAAATATTTGTCTCCATTCGTTTAACCATCCTTGACTTAATACTTGCAAAACATTTCTTCAATACTTAACCCTGCATATAGTTTCAACCATCGAGGTTACGAGGAGTTGTGTATTCATGATACAATAGACTTCTTCATAACAAATGGCTGTGCCCATACTATGTATACATTTAATGTGATTATAAAGTCATATTTGAATCAGAAAATTAAGTTCATTTTCTCTGAGTATGGGAATGCCTACCTCAGTGATGATTATATATATTTGCAGCGAATGTTTCTTATATATTTTTGACCGGTGTCTCTAGTCCAATCCTTGGAATGATAAAGCGACTCACTCTCTCAAAAACATTTCTCAGACTTCACACTTTAGGGGGCAATACGTTACATGTTGATGCAGGGGCATTGGAGTTTAGCCAACAATGTGAAATATTGTTCAAATTTTGTGGCTAGATGAGTTTAAAATTCATTGACTGATGGGCCAAAGCCGGTTTTACTGAGAGGGTTGGATCTCTCAATACTTTGTTATTATTCATTTCTGTAATAAATTAGAGACTATATTTAATTTGATTACGAGATAAAGTTGTTGAATAGGCGTGAGGAAGATTGAGCAGTTTTTAGTTTGTTGAGTATATATAGCTTCAACTGATAGAATTTAGGGAGATATTAGCTAATTAGGATTTTGTTCAAAATAGAATAATTTTATCCTTAGAAAGAGGTTGATTTCATTGTAAGAGAACTATAAATGTAACCTCAGAAGAGGAGGAAGGCAAAATTGGCCGTAGAAGAATGATTGTGTGGTTTAGGCCTCTATTTCAATAAAGTTATAGTATTTGAATATTTGTGTAAACTTGGCAAGTTTCCTGGAGGTTCACCTTCGAAATTCTATTGAATTTTATATTTTCATTGTGGATTTGAACACAATACGAAATTGAATTAATCTTTGTGTGAAAAGGCTTTTATTCCTTCGGAATTTCATTGGTTATATATATGGTGTGTAGGAATTGAGCGAAATCTGAATATAATTTGATTATGTGAAAAGGGATTCAGAGAAATTGAAAAACTCCAATTTCTTTGGTTAAGATCGGAACTCTGTTTGCTTTTCTTAGAGGTCGACATTTGAAATCAATCCATGTTTATTGTTTATGCAACAAAAATCTGGAGGAGATCACATTTAAACGTGACTTAACTAAGATTTTAGGTTGAGTGGTTTTCGAAATGAAACCACTGGTCTCACACAGCATTTGAGCCCAGAAGTGGTTTCATCAATTGGAACGCGATCCAATTAATTTGCAACACGTCATATTATAAAAACCACTAATATAGCATGAAATTTGTTTGATAAAGCCCGGAAGGAAATTAACGTGATATTCGTCGACTTGAAGAGATGGAGATCCGATGGTGTTCAAAAAGAAAGTTGCATGGAATTTAATGATAAGTTCTGGTTCCAAAGTTTAATTGCAACAACGTTTAAATTAACAGAGTTTCATTAAAGTGGGACCCTAATCACAATTTGAGAGGGTTTTAACTTTGGTTGGTGTGCTTTATTGTCATTCCGATGGTCTTTACCATTGTTTAAAATACATTTGTAATATCATATTGGTTGAGTGGGCTATGATATTAGAGAAGGATTTTATACTATTTCAATAAGAGCTTTGTTTAGAGGTTGGAGTCCGAAAGGTTTAAAGCTCTGTTTACAAATCGAATATGATATTTCTGAAGAATTATTAAGCATTGGTCAAGTGAGTTAGAATGGTTCTGAAGGATTTGTAAAGGGTAAATATTATTTAAGGGACTTTTAAAACCATTGTGCATTTCATTAATCAAATTTCAGAAATTTGATGAATGAAAATAAAAACAAGGAATTGGAACAAATTCCCCCAGAGTTAGAAAATATTGTTAGCAAGTTTGAATAGCTCTCCTTAACGCCTGCACCCACACTGCCATCATTTGTGGTATCAAATCCAAATTCATAGCCTTTTTTAGATATTGAACAGGCTTCCAAAAGCCAGAAGAAGAAATCCAGCATGGTTGTCCGAATTGTTAGAGGTGCTGCTGGTAGAAGAAGAGGTAGACCAGTTGCTAATGCAGAAGTACTGGAGACTATGCAGTAGATCCAAAACAGATTTGAAGCAATTGAAGTAGGAAATCCAAGTGATCCTGAAGATGTCAGTGAACCTAAAGTTGAAGAAGAAGAAGACAATATTGAGCTTACCCCTGATATGAGATTTTTTAAATCAGTTTTAGGCTCTACATCCAGGCCTAGACTTGAAGTGTCTGCTTTTGCAGGAGGATTGAATCCAGAAGAGTTGATAGACTAGATCAATGAGATGAATAAATTCTTTGATTATGAAGATATGGGTGAATACAAGAGAGTTAAATTTGCAGTGACAAGGTTTAAAGGACATGCAACACTTTGGTGGGATGGAGTGCAAACAGAGAGAAGGAGAGCTAGTAAGCAACCAATCAAAAATTGGAGCAGAATGGTGGCAAAGGTGAGAGTTAAGTTTTTTCCTAGTGATTATCAGCTTTCATTATTTAAAAAAAATGCAGAATCTTAGGCAGAGATTAATGACAGTAAAAGAATACACAGAATAATTTTACAAAGTGTGCATAAGAGCAGGACAAATCCAAGACACGGTAGAGAAGATTGCCAAGTATATAAATGGTCTCAGAATGGTAATGCTTTTTGGTTTTAAATTGGCTCATGAATGATGTATTAAAGGAATTTATTGGTAAATTTGCAATAGTATATGTGGATTATATATTAATTTACAGTAAAACAAAGGAAGAACACCTAAGACATCTTGATTATGTCTTAAAGAAACTACATCAAGAGAAGTTACTGGTAAATTTAAAGAAGTGTTCATTCATGAAGGAAGAATTGGTATATTTTGGTTTTGTTGTTTCTGTTGAAGGGTTAAAAATGGATCTAGATAAGGTAAAGGCAATTGTGGAGTGGCCTTCACCAAAAAGTGTTTTTGAGGTAAGAAGTTTCCATGGACTTGCTAGTTTTTATAGAAAATTCATAAGGAATTTTAGCAAGATTAATGCACTTGTCATTGAAACCATAAAGAAGAACAAACAACCATTTAAATGGACTGCTGAAGCTGAAAGAAATTTTCAGTTTTTGAAACAGAAGATAACTGAGAAACTTGTCTTAGTTTTTCTTGATTTTAACAAACCATTTCAAGTGAAGTGTGATGCCAGTGGAGAAGCTATTGGGGCTGTATTAAGTCAAGAAGATAGGCCTGTATCATATTTCAGTGAGAAGTTGAATGATACAAGAAGAAAGTACTCTTCTTATGACAAAGAATTTTATGCAATAGTACAATCATTGAAAAAGTGGAGACATTATTAAATGTCTAAAGAATTTGTGCCATATTCAGATAATCATGCCTTACAGTATATTATGCAGCAGCCTAAATTGAATCAAAAACATGCAAAATAGGTGGAATATCTTCAAACTTTTAACTTTGTTTTGAAGCATATAAGTGGTCAAGAAAACAAGGTAGCTGATGCCTTGAGTAGGAAAAACATTCTTGTTCAAGAAAGTCGAATTGAAGTGGTAGGTTTTGATTTTCTTAAAGAACTCTATAAAACAGATTTGGATTTCAAAGAAGCATTTGAAGCATGCTGTAATCTTGTTTTGATAGACAGAAGTTAGTGGTTAGACTATTTCTTGCAAGAGGGTTTATTGTTCAAAAGAAATCAATTGTGCATACCAAATTGTTCCATGAGAGAGAATTTAATCAGAGAGAAGCATAGTGGTGGACTTGCTGGACATTTTTGTATTGATAAAACTTATAAGCAACTGAGTCATTTTTATTATTGGCCAAAGATGAGATCTGAAGTGGAAAAGTATGTGAAGAATTGTAAAATTTGTCAATATGCCAAGGGGAGAAGTCAAAATGCAAGTTTGTACATTCCATTGCCTATTCCAAACAGACCTTGGGATATGGTAAGTATGGATTTTGTTTTAGGGTTGCCTAAGACATAGAGAGGGAATGATGCAATTTTTGTTGTTGTTGACAAATTTTCAAAAATGGTACATTTTATTCCATGTTATAAAACCAGTGATGCTACTCATGTTGCCAATTTTTTTTTTCAAATAGATTGTTAGATTACATGGGTTACCTAAAAGTATTGTTTCTGATAGAGATACCAGGTTTGTTGGTCATTTTTGGAGAAAAGTATGGAAGAATCTTGGTACTAAACTGAGTTTCAGCTCAACTTATCACCCTCAGACTGATGGGCAAACTGAAGTAGTAAACATAAGTTTGGGTAATCTTTTGAGAAGTCTTATAGGAGAACATCTTAAGCAGTGGGATCATATTTTACCACAGGCATAATATGCATATAATGATTCTCCTAATAGAAGTACAGGACAGAGTCCATTCCATATGGTTTATGGTATGCACCCAAGATGAGTATCTGAATTGAAGAACTTGGGAAAGGCAGAAATAAGAAGTGCTTATGGAGAGGTGTTTGCTTCAAAGATTCAAGCAATACATGATCAAGTAAAGCAACAGCTACAAGATAGCAGCATCAAGTACAAGAACAGAGCAGATTTGAGCAGAAGAGAAGTTAATTTTGAAGTTGGTGATTTGGTTTTGGCACACTTGAGAAAAGAAATATTTCCAAAGAGACAGTATAACAAATTGAAATTCAAAAAGATAGGACCATGTAGGATATTCATAATTTTTTCTGCAAATGCCTATGAAATTGAATTGCCATCTGACATTGGAATATATCCAATATTCAATGCTGCTGATTTTTACAGGTATGAAGATGGTGGCACATATGAAAAAATGGAAGATAAAGAGCAGATTGACTGGGTAAAATAGTTACCTATAGCAAAGCCATTACAGCCAGAGAGGATCTTAGACAAGAAAGTGTTCAAGAAAACCAGAGGACATGATTATTTCCAATACTTCATAAAATGGAAGGGTCAACCAATTGAGGATGCTACTTGGATGATAGAAATTATGTTGCAGAAACTGGGCAGTTCAGTGGAGGAGCTCATGGACAGGAGCCCATGAAGATTTTTGTCCTCAAGAGTCTGATGCAGGGGCATTGGAGTTTAGCCAGCAATGTGAAATATTTTTCACATGTTGTGGCTAGATGAGTTTAAAATTCATTGACTGATGGGTCAAAGCCAGTTTTACTGAGAGGGTTGGATCTCTCAACAGTTTGTTATGATTCATTTCTGATATAAATTAGAGACAATACTTAATTTGATTTAGAGATAAATTTGTTGAATAGGTGCGAGGAAGATTGAGTTGTTTTTGGTTTGTTGAGTATATATAGCTTCAGTTGATAGAATTTAGGGACATATTAGCTAATTAGGATTTTTTTCAAAATAGAATAATTAGATCCTCAGAAAGAGGTCGATTTCATTGTAAGAGAACTATAAATGTAACCTCAGAAGAGGAGGAAGGCAGAATTGGCCGTAGAAGAATGATTGTGAGGTTTAGGCATCTGTTTCAATAAAGTTACAGTATTTGAATATCTGTGTAAACTTGGCAAGTTTCCCAGAGGTTCACCTTCGAAATTCTATTAAATTTTATATTTTCATTGTGGAGTTGAATGCAATATGAAATTGAATTAATATTTTTGTGAAAAGGCTTTTATTCCTTCATAATTTCATTGGTTATATATATGGTGTGTAGGAATTGAGCGAAATCTAAATATAATTTGATTCTGTGAAAAGGGATTCAGAGAAATCAAAGAACTCTGATTTCTTTGGTTAAGATCGGAACTCTGTTTTCTTTGCTTGGAGGTCGAATTTGAAATTGATTCATGTTTATTGTTTTGCACAACAGAAATCCGGTGGAGATCACGTTTAAACGCAACTTAACTAAGATTGCAGGTGGAGTGGTTTTGGAAATGAAACCACTGGTCTCGCGCAACATTTGAGCCCAGAAGTGGTTTCATCAATTGGAACGTGATACAATTAATTTGCAACACGTCATATTATAAAAACCACTAATATCGCGTGAAATTTGTTTGATAAAACCTGGAAGGAAATTAACGCGATATCCGTCGATTTGAAGAGATGGAGATCTCATGGTGTTTCGAAAGAAAGTTGCATGGAATTTAATGATAAAGTATGGTTCAAAATTTTAATTGCAACAACGTTTAAATTAACAGAGTTTCCTTAAAGTGTGGGACCCGAATCTCAATTTGAGAGGGTTTTAACTTTGGTTGGTGTGCTTTATTGTCATTTCGATGGTCTTTACCATTGTTTAAAATATATTTGTAATATCATATTGGTCAAGTTGGCTATGATATTAGAGAAGGATTTGATACTATTTCAATAAGAGCTTTGTTTAGAGGTTGGAGTCCAAAAGGTTTAAAGCTCTGTTTAAAAATCGAATTTGATATTTCTGAAGAATTATTAACCATTGGTCAAGTGAGTTAGAATGGTTCCAAAGGATTTTTAAAGGGTAAATATTATTTAAGGGACTTTTAAAACCATTTTTCATTTCATTAATCAAATTTCATAAATTTGATGAATGAAAATAAAAACAAGGAATTGGGACAAATTCCCCCATAGTTAGAAAATATTGTTAGCAAGTTTGAACAACTCTCCTTAATGCCTGCACCCACACTGCCATCACACACAATTTTTTCACCATGACATTTTACTGTCATTATGGAAAACCATCCATATTCATGCTTCCTTAGAAGTAAAAACATCCATGTTCCTCAACCAAGTCTTGGAAACTAAAAAAGCCCTTTACAAACCCTTAAAAAGTTACCTACGCCATTTTTGTGGTAGTTTGTCATGCATGCACTGATATTTCTTCTCTTAGTTTCACCAATCACAGCTCTGCTCTCCAATAAAAATTATGCACCCTCGTAAGAGGAAGTAAACACGAAAAAGTAACTTCTATAAGCTTAGTTGGGTGAATATTATTCCAACTAGAAGCCTCTAGAGTCGCACCAGTTCGACCTATATCCCTCCACTCATTGTTTCGGGAAATAAATACCTAGAGGTCGTTGGGTATAAAACCTCCACAGATCAGGGCATGCTATTCAAGAAGGACTCACACAACCACACTTGTATGCTAAAAACTAGATAACATCGATTGTAGAACTACCCAGTAATCCTACGTTTGATGTAGATCCCGCGGGGTCCAAACCCCCAGCAACCCTTCTTCCTCTTCAACCTGAAAACCAAGAAGAAACGTGCACGGAAATCTAGTTGTACAACATATATCTCTACTAAATGTTAGTGTAATCCATGTGAAACAACATATAAACAATAATAAATTCTTAATTAATAATCTTTTCACATATGCAAGCATATATTAACATGTGAATTCGGGAACAAGATGGTTCTTCTTCATTACGAACAGCATGTACAATAATAGTAAGGTGGAGAGATCACCTGAATCCTTCCACGATCTTTGAACAGACCGTCGTCCAGATCTGTCCCGCCCTTGCCTCGCTAGGATACTTTCAAGACTTGTGCACACAAGATGACATATAAGCAAATGAACATCTCTAGGAAACAAGGGTTTCCTGTAAAAATCTGGGAAGTGCAGGAGGCACGGGAAATCAGAATTGAATTGGGGCTCCAACAGAGTATAATGTCTATAAATTTCTCTCTCCCTTAGGCCATGCACATGAGGGGTTTTTATACTCCCTCAAAGTAGTTTCAATCAGTTGGAAACAGTTGGCCACGAGATGGGGTGGTTGAATTACTGGAATAACCATCAACCCAGCCTCGCAAATAGGGATTTTTATATATATTTTTAATGGTTTTAATGGCATACGCAGAAAAGTATCTCTGAACTTGCGTATACACGCGGAAAATTCTGGGCATACCAGCGTATGGGATTTTAAACACTGTTTTTTATGAACTTTTATTCAAGTCTGTGGGAATGGGTGCCAAAGGCCAAAAAGACTATCATGAATCACATGAGGGTGAAAAATGATGCTATAACACTCATGGAGCTTATCCCCTTGGATAAAGGAACCCTAATCCCTTCATTAGAGGATATCATCCCTCTCTTGATGGATATGAAACGTCCTCAATATCTCTATAAATTGGGCTAAAGTTTAAGGGTTAGGGTAGTTGGTATAACGTACAATTTACGTAGTACATTATATATTGTACATGGTATAGTTGGTTTAACATATAACTTTACAGTGAATATCACACCTTTTTACACAAGATTTCATTGAAGATAAATCTATGTTATTCATTCTAGAGAGGAAGGCTTGTCAAGCCAAGGAGCATGATTGCGAAAACATACGGGAGAAATCTGTACACTATCAAGGCTCAGGTTGTAAGATTGCTCTTTTTTATTCTTGATAATACATATGGATCTATTTTTCTCATTGTGTTCTCTTTAGACTCATTGAAACAATTTCAATACTTAAACTCATTGATAATTAAGTTGAACTGGTGTTTTTTATTATATATGTTGCAGGTGCTTTGATCCGTTGCATGTTTGTGATTGCAGGTTCCTCTCAGTATCGAAGGATTGCTCTGGAGATAAAGGAAAAGGTCTACATCAAACGTCTTGTTGAAAGGTAGAAGCAGAGCCTCCTCATTTCTAAGTTATAATAATATGAATTCTAATAGTTTAGAGAAAGGGGTATTCAAATGGTTATTTGTTTCTAGTTATTTGTTGGGATACTAGGGAGATTTCTATTGTCCGCAAGAGGGATTTATCCAGAAAACACTTAGGCTAACATATTAGAAAAAATAATACTATCCATTATTTTATTAAAGTATAGACATTATAGATATTCACCCATATCGTTGTTATCACTCTAGTAAATTCTTAAGTTGTGGGATTTCGGATTTAAGTCAAAGAACTCTAAAGGTAACCACAAACCTACTTCAAAATCTAGGATCTAGCCTTCCTAGGGTTTAGAGAGGGCTCTCTCTTTAAGATTTATCTTTGTTTTGATTTATAATATTAGGCTAGTTATGAAAGAACAATTGGTTTTGTTTTAAATGGTTTGGTGGGAAAAAATCACTCAGAGGTAAAATAGAGAGAAATCTACTTTTCCATTGGGCTATGGAGTCTAAGTCAAGCTAGAAGCACTAGAAATCAATACCAAAAAGGTACAAATATATTCAGGGCAAGATAGATAACCCTCACAAATTTGGGAAAATGGTTTTTTTTTGAGGTGCTATGATCGAGATAAAGGGTACTTAAAGATCCTTTAATCTAGAAAATGGAAGTAGAAGGCAGAGGTCAAATGGGAGTGAGAGAAATTAAGAATTTTCAACACCGGAAATAAGAATAAAACATTAAAATGGAAACTAGTTAAAGACAGGGAGCACTTGATTAATCCTGTAGTAATACTCCTAGTTACACATTTAGATAGAACAAACATAAAATGAATGCATGAAACTTAGGAAAGGAAACAGTGACAAGTAGGAAGTACTTCACTCATCAGCTTATCACAGGGATCCTAAATTATGATGCCAGTTAGCTTGTCCAGTTGACTACTTCGAATTCAAACACACAATAGCCTCCAGTATTCAACAAAAATGTCTATAATAAGTCCAGCAATTTTATTCCACATTGAATACTTCTAATGTAGAAGTATTTATATAAAAATGTTTTAAAAATATCCTAGAAGAGTTCTAGGAATTATCTTCGGAAAAATAAAATATAATTACATAATAAAAGGGACAGCTTATTAACAAACAACAAGCTGTCCTTTTTATCAAAAATAAATAGAACTGTTTAGCTAACAAAAAGTTGTTGACCGTCTAGGTGTCCTGCTTGCTGGCTACTAGGAAATATCTTGCATTTGACTTGGCTTCGTTGATACTCTTTCATCTGATACTCTTTAACCTGATGCTCTATAGCATTGATACTCTTTGACCATTAGTTTCATTGATTTACTACTGTAAAATATCTTTTTGGCAGTAAAAACCAGTAAATTGTCCTTTTATTTCAACTGCTTCTTTTGACTGTTTTTTAAGGTAATCTTATTTCACTGTTTTACCTTTCATATTTACATCAAATCATTAAAAGTTTGCCACTCTTATGCCTTGGGAATTTGGAAATTCCTCAACTTCCTAAAATTCTCATTAGCCTCTGTATATCTAGAAAAGGTAGGCTTGATGACAAAGAGATGTTTAATCTCATGCTGCAAAAAGAATAGATCTTCAAAATACTGAAGGAGAACTTTCCATGTAGGAGTGCCTTGTGAAAGTGGCTTATTTACTTGCTCTTTAGAAAAATCCCTGATATTTTTATCGTAGTCCTTCTAGGGCATAATTTTTTCATTAAAAACATGTATGTCTGGTAAGCCCCTTTGTCTTAAATTTGTGTATTTCACCATAAATATAGTTATGGCCAAGTTCATTGCTTCACATTTTTCTTCAAGATTTTTCATTAAGTTAATTTTAGTGATAACCTTTTTGATCTGTAAGATGGTTTCTGTCTTGTCTAAGGCATTCAATTCTTCAAGTTCCTCCCTATTCTTGTTGTTCAGAAATGTAATGAGTTTTAAAGCCTGAGCAAGCTTATCAGTCAACTCATATTTTTTCTTTTGTATCTCTGTCCGGGCTGCCAACAACAATTATTTATGGTCATAGATAACCTAAATTGAAGGCCATTGATTATGAATGGCTTCAATTATGTTAGTCCAGGGATAATTTTTTATATATGAGATATGCTCTATGAAAGCTAATTCTTTTTGTAAATTCTTGAGCTGTTCTCCCGCCCTGGTTGCTTTTTGTTCATGCATTTTAGCATTTATCAGAGCTATTTTATTTGTAGCTTCAATATTTTCAATCATCTTTTTCAATATGTTGATTTCATTTTTCTTTAAACACATTTCTTCCATGGCTTTGACAATTTGGCTGGCTTCATATGTTTGTTGTGCATTTGTAGTAGAAGAGTCTGTAGTTGAAGTGGTGGCTCAAGTTACTAGCACTGCAGTTGCTAGTGGGCCCTTTGGTGCTAATTTATCTCCTAAAGTGGAGGGAATTGTTGTAGTAATCACTGGGATGACTGTAGGAACTCTAGGCGTTTCTAGCTCTTTTACAGTTTCTTTCTATTGGACAAGCTGGTCCATTTGAGTTTCCATCTCGTTGCTTTGTGTTGTCAATTTTAGTATGAGCTCCATCATTTCCTCTTTTTCACTTTGATCTTGGAGGATTTCCTTTGTTTGTGGATGCTCACTTTGAGGAAGCTTGAGCTGTTTCCTCAAAGTTGCTATGTCTTCATTCTTCTTCTTGATTAATAATTCTGTTGCTTGAATGTTTGAGGAATCGTATCCCACTTGTAAAACTAATTCCTCTAAGTCTTTAATCCTTAGGTCCTTGGCATATAAGGATGCTTTATCCATTTTCATCTGATATTTCATATTAAGGATAGTATTTTGTAGCTTAGTAGCACTCATTGCTTTAGTTACTACTGTAGAATACAACATTTCAGAGCTATTCCTATGAAATTCAATCTGGTCCAGTTCATGAATATTTTTTGTGTCTACCTCAAAGTCCACCTTTTTATAATCTACTATTGTTTTGGGCACTGAGGTAGTAGGTTGCAGGAATGACATGATCATTTTGTTGGTAGAATAATCAAAGGCTGATAATAGCCTATTCTGATTTCCAGGATTTTTTTTCAGGAATTGAGAATATATATCAGTATTTATCTCCTCATTCTTCTGCTTAATCTGCTTGTATTTCTCCTTGAAGTCTAATTCCTTTTCCTCAGCTGATTGTGAGGAAGAGGCCTCCATGATGTGTTGCTTCTCAATCATCTATGTATCATTCTAATTGGCTATCGATTTCTTTTATATTTCCATAACTGTTTCATTGATAATATTTGTGGTTATATCATCATTGGTTACTGGATCATCTGTTTCATCGACATCAATTGTTACTTTCTCTTTATCAACTGAACTGAGTTTAAGCCTCTTGTAATAGATTATTTTAAATTTGGTCTCAGTTGTTGTCTCTGCTGTATAACTTCATTCCTCTCTGATTCTCTTTTCTAATGCTTCTAGTTGTTTGACAACTTCTAGAGCTTGTGTTGTATCATTTTTATTTTTTGTATTAGTCAATGTGTTTTCCATCCATTCAATTTGATTTGCAAACTTTTCTATGTCAGGATTGGCTTCATGGATAAAGGGTGTCAAATTTCACTTTACCCTTAGCTTACTCAAGATCCCTTGAGGATCATAATTTGATGAAAAATTTTCCTCAAATTTGTACTCTGATAGTTTCTTGGTAATATCCTTTTCTGCATCTCTATTGTTGATTATAAATGGGCCAACTTGATTCTTTAACTTAAACTGAGTCTTATTTTTGGTAGCCATAAAGTTAATTGAATCTGAATTTAGAATTTGTCTAAGATATTCTAATGAAAAAATTCTCATACACATGTGCTTGGGAAACTTATAGAATTCTTTTCATATCCTCACTAATCCTAGATTGTTCTATTTTATTCAATATGTTCACTGCTGGATATAAAAAGAGCTCTGAAAAATCTGAATATGTAAAATCACTGCCCTCTTTTCTAAGTAGTGAGGTCCAAAAAATTATAGAGAGAGGCTTTCCTTCTATATCCATCTTTTGTAATGAAATACGCAACTTTTCTTCTTGAAAGAATAGAAACAAGTGGAAAAGATAAGATGAATATCTAAAGACTCCTTCTGTGGGTAACTTAGTCAAATTATAATGAATGACATCTTCTATGAAACCAACATAGTCAAAGATGACTGTTGGAGGTTGACTAGGGGACATAGTAGACAAGAAACCTAGAATGGACTCATCAGTATGTTCATCTATAAAATAACCAAGGACAAAAGATAGCATAGAGATAATCTGTCTAGAACCTTCAGGAAATTTAGCTGTGGAGTATGGAGGATTAATCTTTGGAATATCAACATGAGAAGGCATAAAATTCTAAAAGATCGTGAACCTCTTAGGGAATTCTATGCCTAGATATAGCTGTGTCAAGGCTTCTATAGACAAGGGAACTGGCTGGGGACCAGGTTGTTATTGAAGCATTTGATTAATTGACTAGGCTGTAATGGTGAAAAATATTTCTTTTTCTGCATTTACTATAACCCTTTGATCTGGCTCATAGTATTTTTGACAAAGTCTGATCAGTTCTTGACCAGGATGAGTTAATGGGACTATATACTTAGGCAAATGGGTTTCCCAAATTGGAATATCATCTTTTTCTAGATATTTTTTATAACACCAGTTGTGTATATATAGAAAATTAAACTCAATAACAGGGTCTGCAATTTTATAATCAAGATCAGTCAAAGGAACGCTTTCAGTAGCAACCACAGGTGGTTGAAGGGAATTTACTGTTGTAGTAGATTTAGAAGAGATGACTGGGGTAGGTTTAGGAGCTTTGGATACCTCTAGTTTTCCTTTGCTCTGTTTTTTAGTCATTTTGGATAACTACTGCAATATTAGACAGTTTGCAGGAGATTTTATATTTAAACAGAGAGGAAATTGAGCATTTTTAAGCTGAGGATGGATTATTTTAGGCTTTTGGCTCACTTAGGCTTTTGGCTCACTTAGGCTTATCTGAGGATGTAAAAATGGCATAAAATAGAAAACATGGGTTTTCTGAGTGGGTTTAATTGAAAAAGGGATTTCTATGGTATATTCAGCAGCTTTAACCCTTTAGGTGCTTTGAATTTGGTATTCAAGCTTTGGAAATTGGGAATTTGACTTCAAAAAGTCTTGCCGTGTAAAACAGAGTTTCCTAAAAAAATTGGCTAGGGTTTGGTCTCTTTTTTGTGATTGTAAGCCGTTCTACTTCGCTCAATTTCTTAATAAAATGGATTGGCTTTTTTGAAAGATAATTTGAATTCAATAGGCAGGTTTTAATTTGTGTTGCAAGTTTAGAATTATGAGGAAAATACCTTTAAATGTAGGTATTCAACCGTAAAAAAATGTTTTATAGGCTTTTGGTTGTAACTCTAGCTTCAGCAGTTTTCTGGAGCGACGCTCTATTCTTCAACATTCTTCAAAGGCAAATTTTGGTCAAATTCGGAGGTTTCAGCCGAAAAATCGCAATCAGGGTTGAAAAATGCTTAAAACAGGGATTTCTGATAGTCGGGGGCAGTGCAAAAGGATTGAATCTACGTAATAATGAAATAATATGTATGTATCAAAGGTTTTAACGATACATTGATTGCATTTATTGGCATTAGTTGCATGTTAAATCACGGCGGGAAGCAGTTTTAGTTTTCAAAACAAAACCGGACTGTGGTTATCGCGTAGGAATTGGGTAGTAAGTGGATTTGAATCAAATGGACACGATCCAATAGATAATTGACACGTCAAGGAGGGAGAAATGGGCCAAAACTGCCAATTCTGCATCCAATTTGGAGTCAGGCGGTCGATCACTTTTTCCATGCGATATTGAGTATCGACCATCGGATCTGGGACTCAGGCGCAAAGGGTCAAGATCTATTTGAAAGGTGTGATTGAAATAATGGTGGGACCGGGCTCTTCATAAGCACTTGCGGGTAAAACCTTTATAAAATATTGATTGAATGAAAAGGTGTTATATACATAAAATGGGTTTATGTATATGGTTGGGTGTATATAAACATAGTTGAAATATATCGTGGTTTAAACAATATAAAGTGTGAGGCTTTATATAGTATGGCAAATATGGATAGGTGCAGGGTTAATGTTTAATTGAAACAAACCTTAGTTAAATTTCAATAAAACTTTGGGTTATGAATTTATGCGGGGAAGGATTTATGCATTTATTGTGAAGGTGAAATATAAGTCAAGTTAGTTTAAATCACATACATTGACTTTTATGGTGGCGAAGGGATAATTTTTTTTAACCTTATAAAAAAAATTGATTTGATTCAAAAAAATAGGATATAAGTTGATGAGCAGGTTTAAATATTTTTTGATTAAAACACATGCAATATTCCCAAATGAAACTCATTGGCGCGGGTTTTTTTTTTTATATAGTTTTAAACCTTGTGAATGGTTTAATAACCATAGGGGTGGGATATTTAGTTAGTGTTAGTTTTAGACCAAAGGGATTTTTTATTTGGGTTTTATTTTGACATGTGCATAATAACTTTGGTCCAAAATCTTTGTAATAGTGGGTTTTTGGGGGGTATTTAGATATAGAGAATTAGATAAATAAGATAAGCTTTTATTTAAGGATTTAATAAACTAAGTTAAAATTTAATATGAAAGGGGAATGGAATACACAAAAATACACAATATGACTAAGTAAAGTGAACAAGTAAACCAAAGCTTTTTTTTTCATCATTTCACCAATTTACTTAGGATAAAGCATTTTTGAGGGTTTTTGTATGTTTCTGAATGAAGGAAGTTAATTAGATGGGGTTTTATTTTTCATTTAGTAAGAATGAGTCTTTAATTATGAAAATGAGTTAAAATGTATGAATGAGGGATAAATAATGGTAAATACATTTTCAACTAACCAATCATTGAGCCTTGGGTCCAGTCACAACAGAAGGCAGAGAAATGATCTGAGCCTGTTTGACTGATAGTCTAAAACACTAAATAGTTACAGGAGAAGGGAAATTAGTGATTTTTTCTTGATGATGAATATCACATCCTTTTTCCCACTTCTTTATACCTACCCAACATTACCCTAACATTTTTTCTTCCTTTTGTTAGGTGCATTTAGGCTTGCAACCTTGAAACATTTATTCTTCTACAACAATAAAACTATTTAAATCTACCTTATTTCATCTGAGGGCTTAGATTAAACTTTTGAGCTCCTCATTATTCACTACCTATCTACTG
Source organism: Pinus albicaulis (assembly GCA_034641835.2). Classification (NCBI taxonomy): domain Eukaryota; kingdom Viridiplantae; phylum Streptophyta; class Pinopsida; order Pinales; family Pinaceae; genus Pinus; species Pinus albicaulis. The sequence continues at coordinate 966,661,786 of CM076580.1, read as the reverse complement.
ATTTGTCAAGATTAAACTGTCTGACAAATCTTTATTTACTATATAAACATGAAATTAAAAACATGAGAAGTCAAGCTTAAACAGTTTAACTCATCATGGATTATGGAATTTATTGACACTCTGCCATAATTATTTATTTTGCAAAAAAGTAAAAGTAGTGGCATTTGGACTTGCTCACTTTCAAGTTTTATTTTCATCTTTTTTTTCTTTTTTGGGTCTATATTTTTCAAGTCCTTTGATCTTTCTTTTAGGACTTTTTACCCTCTTTTTGGCTTTTATTATTTTTTTCATTTTTTCAAACCATGGGAAAACAACTTGCAGAAAGCAAGGTATGTACATATTTTACAAAACTATCAAAATTCAATTCAAAATTATGAATCCTATATTTATAGGACCCTAACAGCGGCTTCACATGGGGATGGCATTTCCTGGTGAAATGTCAAGAACACTATTGACTAGTAGCTTGATCCATTGACCATGATGATCCAGTATTTTTCTTTTGTTTTTTGCATAAAAAAACTCATATTTATGACATTTTTCCCTACAAAGCTTAGGGCCTTCACTCCAGGATTCAACTTTGTAAAGAAAATATGCAATCCAATCTAAAAACTTCAATGTATATGTACAATGAGGACTTTTTACCCTCTTTTTGGCTTTTATTATTTTTTTCATTTTTTCAAACTATGGGAAAACAACTTGCAGAAAGCAAGGTATGTACATATTTTACAAAACTATCAAAATTCAATTCAAAATTATGAATCCTATATTTATAGGACCCTAATAGCGGCTTCACATGGGGATGGCATTTCCTGGTGAAATTTCAAGAACACTATTGACTAGTAGCTTGATCCATTGACCATGATGATCCAGTAATTTTCTTTTGTTTTTTGCATAAAAAAACTCATATTTATGACATTTTTCCCTGCAAAGCTTAGGGCCTTCTCTCCGGGATTCAACTTTGTAAAGAAAATATGCAATCCAATCTAAAAACTTCAATGTATATGTACAATGAGGTAAAAGTAAATGTGACTAACTATTGGTTAACTTAGATGAATAGTAGTGCTTGAGCATTCTACCATTTACTGGTCCTTCTTGTATATCTGTTCCATCCAAATCTTTGATAAATAAAGCATTGCTACCCTTATATGCATAAATTACATAAGGTCCTTTCCACAGAAAGTCAAAATTTCCATGTTTGGCTTTGTCTTCTCTTCTAGAATCCCACTTTAACACTTGATCTCCAATGTAAAAATCATCTTCTTTACTTCTTCTATCAAAATATTTCTTGATTTTATTCTGAATGACTTGAGATTTATCATATACTTCTTCCCTTGTTTTTTGTAGATGAATAGTTTCATTAATCCTCTTTTGTATATCATTTATTTCCACCTGAAATTCTTGAATGATTTTCATTACTGGAACACCTAAGGATGATGGAAAAAATACATCCATTTCATATACCAGCTGGTAAGGGGAAGTGCCAATAGAATTTTTGGTAGTAATTCTATCTGCCCAGAAGGCATAGACTAACTTCTTATTCCAAGTCTTTTTTTTGTCTTCAAGTAACCTTTTTATGATATTTACAAGACTTTTGTTTGAGGATTTAGCTAGGCCATTACCCTGGGGTAATATGCAGTAGAGTGACCTAAGGTAATATGATATTTATGACAAAAGGAAATCATTTTTTTGGACTTAAATGCTACTGCATTATCAGTAATTATTTTCTGGGGGCATCCAAATCTTGACAAAATGTTATTTTCTATGAAATAAATATTGACTGCATCAGTGGCTTGTCTAGTAGGAATAGCTTCAATCCACTTTGTGAATTAATCAGTGGCAGTCAAAATCCACTTATGTTGGCTAGAGGATGGGGGTTGAATTTCTCCAATGAAGTATAAACTGTTGAAAATGCAGCAAGATGATGGAGCTTAGTGAAATGAAGTCGCCTTCACTAAGTGGGCCCGCAGGCAAATTCTGGCGCAAAGTCTATTTTTAGACTATGTCTATTTTTAGACATATGGAGCATGGTTCGGGGATTCCAGTTTGAGATTCTTGGAGCATTGTTCATGTTGGTAAAAATAGATGAGACTCTATTTTTAGGTCGAAGAGGTCGAAGTCTATTTTTAGACTGCCTCTCCTTAAAACAGGGAAGTCAAATATTATTTACCCTTAATAATATTTAGACTATAAACAACAGTTTACTCTCTTGGAGCACTTCAGTTCGAGCTACAGAAGTGGCTCATGCATCTGATAGAGGAATCACATGGTTCCCAAGGGTTTGATGGCATCATGCATGGTTGACTTCAGTTGGACTTCAGTGGCAGAAGTTTGGAGGAGTTAATGAGACAGATAGTGGAGTTGTGTTCTGTTTATTTAGTTGAACTAGTTGAGATTAGTTTAACTAGCTAATCAATTAGTTATGAGTGGAGTGAATTAAATATTATTTAATTCATTAATTAGTAACTCATTATTCAACTCAAGAACACATCAGTTCACTACAGTGCATGATCAATTCAGCGGAGACCAGTGAAAGAGGTAGATGAAAGGGTGGAGTTAGCTATCAGTGGCGACATCAATTGTGCATGAGATTTGCACCACACTTGGAGGAATTGCCCATGATGATTGCGCTGTCAAGCCAAGGAGATTCAAACCTTGGATCTCTATATAGACAGGCCTGGATTGCGCAATAGAGGCAAGGCAATTGGCGGTGAGTTTTGAACCGGTAACCTGTTCAAAACTGAGCTAGATTGTGTGTAACTTCATGAGATAGTACTGAGTACTTGTGAGGAGTATTGTACTGAGTTTGTTACATGATTTCTCCATTATAATATACACAATAGCTGCGGGGTTTTCAGCTATAAGCTTTCGCCATACATACTGTGTTAATGTGTATGATGATTTGATGTGTTATCGCTTGATTTTATTTCCGCATGTTTGATGATCTGAGTGGAAGAGATTATGTGTTGCATATAAATTCAAATTGTATGTGATCAGGATAGTCTTGGTGGATAATTAATCATTATTCATCAAATTTCTACATGGTATCGAAGCTATTGAAGTTCAGATTGATCATCACAGTGATTACAAACTTATTTCGGTAGACAGAGTCTGCATGCGGGCCAGGTAGCCTCCGGATTCATCTTTCTTCGGAAAGTGAAAGGTACGCCCCTTGCAGTCGATCTCTGTGCTAGAAATAATTTGTTCTCACGATCTAGAGCGGTTGAGCTTTGAGGTGGAATTCAAAATTTTGCAGCAGTTTTGTTTTCTTGGTGCCAGTGTTGAAAATGTCTTTCAACGGTTTGCGACTCGAATATGCTCTTGAAGGCAGTTCGAATTATGTTGCATGGAAGGATCGCATGGAGGCGGTATTAGAAGATAATGGTCTGAAGGAGTTCGTAGATACGGATGTCCAAAAGCCCACTGATCCTGCTGAAGTCGAAGCATGGCAAAAGAAGATGGCGAAGTGTCGAAGGATCCTGTTGGAGGGCGTCAAGGATCATATTGTATCCAGCCTGCATGGAAAGGCTACTCCATATTTAATGTGGAAAGCTTTGACGGATCTATTCCAAAGTAAGAGTGACCAAAGGAAGTTGGCGCTCAAAGATAAGCTCAGGAACATCAAGATGGAGAAGGGAGACAGTATCGCCAAATACCTCACGAAGTTCACTCAGTGCAGAGATGAGGTGGGAAGTGTGGGGGTGACTATCGAAGACGAGGACATGGTCGACCTGGCTCTCCTTGGTCTTCCGAAGGCTTGGCACTCATATCAAGATAGTGTCAATGGTCGGGAGAAGCTGCCGGGATGGGAGCGCCTTTGGGCGGATCTCATGCAGGAGGAGATAAGGAGGACTACTCGAGATGGATCTTCATCAAAGGGAGCTGATGAAGAAAACTGCGCTTTGGTGTCCAAAGCAAAGAAGGGAAAGGGTAAGAAAACCTCTCATTCTGGTGCTAAGGGCAAGAAGCAGGATATGGCGAAAGTGAAGTGTTTTCACTGCCATGATCATGGACATTATGCTACCAATTGTCCAAAGAAGAAGAAGAACAAGCAAGCGGGAAGATCTGCAGATGGAGAAGCTTTGGCTTCACAGTTCGAGCTTGACTTTTCACTGATTGCATGCTTGGTTTCAAGTGTGATGGGATCGGTGTGGTTCTTGGACAGCGGTGCGTCATTTCATATGACGGGAGATCGGGAGTTGTTCTCATATCTGGAGGACAAAGATTTGGGTGTGCACATCGAGATGGGCGATGATGGTAGATACAGTGTGACTGGTATCGGTACCATATCCTTTCAGAGGGAGTCTGGTAAACCCTTTGTACTGAAGGATGTCATGCATGTACCTGGATTGAAGAAGAACTTGATCTCTGTGGCGATGTTGGAGGATAAGGGGTATGATGTGGTCTTCAGCGAAGGAAAAGCCTTCCTACGCAGTAAGACTACTGGAGAGATCCGGAAGATAGGGGTTTGAACCAAGAACCTTTATCAGTTGCAAGTAGATGGTTGCGCAGCAATGGCATGCAAGGCGGGAGAAGTGGTGAGCCGGGATGATGAGGGCGAACTGTGGCACAGGAGATTGGGCCACCTTCACCATGGAGCTTTGAAGATCCTGTAGCAGATTTCTACTGGGCTTCCTAAGGGCACTCTTGCGCAGTCAGATCAGTGCAAGGGGTGTACTTTAGGGAAGTATGTGAAAGCCACCTTTCACGAGAAGGATAGTCGCGCCATGACGATCCTTGAGAGAGTTCACACAAACGTGTGTGGTCCTTTCTCAGTTGCTTCGACAGCAAAGCACGGGTATTATGTGATCTTTGTTGATGATTTCTCTCGAAAGTGCTGGATCTTCTTCATGCAGAAGAAGAGCGATACATTCGCGAAGTTCTGTGAGTTTAAAGCTTTGGTCGAGAAGGAGTCGGGGAAGAAGGTGATTGCTCTAAGGAGTGATAACGGTGGTGAATTCATCTCGGCTGAATTCAAGGAGTTCTGCAGCGCAGAAGGGATTCAGAGAGAGCTCATCGCACCCCATAACCCACAGCAGAACGAGGTGGCTGAGCGGAAGAACAGAACGATCGTGGGTGCTGCACGGGAGATGTTGCATGATCAGGGCCTACCCGTTCACTTGTGGGCTGAGGCATGCAATACAGCAGTGTATGTGCAGAACCGTTTTCCTCACAAGGTTCTTGGCATGAGTACACCAGAGGAGGCTTATTCGGGCAAGAGGCCTGATATTTCCCATTTGCGGATTTTTGGTTCTCCTGTCTACATGCATGTGACGAAGGATGCGAGAAGGAAGCTGGATCCAACTGCTGAGGTTGGAATATTTGTGGGGTGCACTGATACACCTCACAACTACCGGGTGTATTTGTCAGACAGTCGAAAGACTGTTGTGCGACGGGATATAAAATTTCAGGAGGAGAAAGCCATGCGGTGTTCGCTTGAGAGGGAGCTACACTTGCATGCAGATGAGGAGCTGTTAGTTCCTAAGGAGGAGCTTCCGGATGTGGATCAGCCACAAGAGGAGGTTCGGGAGGTGGAAGAAACCACCCAGGCAGCGCCAACCATCAGAGGGCGCATGCGCACTACAGAAGCTGAGCGACTGGCTCGGGATGCAGAGAAGGTTGTAGGACCACCTACAACACAGCGCAGACAGAGGCAGTCACCGGATCGGTACATTGGATACATGGCTCTTGTGAGTCAATGTGTTGTGACGGAGCCATCCTCTTTTGAGGAAGCTGTGGAGGAACCCGCATGGGTTGATGCCATGATCGAAGAATATGATTCGATCGTCAGGAACAGTGCATGGGAGATTGTCCCAAGGCCGGTGGGGAAATCAGTGGTGGGTTCGCGATGGATCTACAAAGTGAAGCAGGCGGCTGACGGGAGTGTGGAGAAGTACAAGGCGAGATTTGTCACCCGTGGCTTTTCATAGATCGAGGGGATCGATTATGAGGAGACCTTTGCACCTGTCGCAAGGTACTCTTCCATACGGACGATCCTTGCTCTCTCAGCGCAGATGGGGTGGCACATTCATCAGATGGATGTGAAGGCTGCGTTCCTCAATGGAGTTATTGAGGAAGAGGTGTACATAGAGCAGCCTGAAGGTTTTGAGATCTTCAGCAGTGAGTCGCATGTGTGCCGACTCAAGAGAGAACTGTACGGGCTGAAGCAAGCACCTCGTGCTTGGTACACTCGGATAGATAGCTACTTCACCGGGCTTGGATTCTCCAAGAGTGAGGCGGATCCTAACCTATACCAGATTGTGGTGGAGGGGAAGCTGTTGATCATCGTACTGTATGTAGATGATCTGATTTTGACGGGTGATGAGCGGTTGATACTTTCATGCAAGGAGGATCTTGCACGAGAGTTTGAGATGAAGGACCTGGGCATCCTTCATTATTTCCTGGGATTGGAGATTTGGCAGCGCAGTGGAGGACTGTTTGTTTCTCAGGGCAAGTATGCCCGGGAGATTCTGGAGAGGTTCAACATGCAAGGCTGCAAGCCTGTTGATACCCCTCTTCCTGGAGGATGGAGGAAGGGAGATGCTACTTCGGAGGAGGTAGTGGATGCCACTGTCTATCGACAGTTGGTGGGGTCGTTGATGTATCTGGTCAATACTCGACCCGATATATGCTATGCGGTTAACCAGCTTTCGCAAGCTATGGTTAAGCCTACCAAGCTCTTTTGGAAGGCGGGCAAGCATGTATTGCGCTATATCAGAGGCACATCGGGATATGGTCTATGGTACAGACAGGAGGATGGAGTGAAACTTTCTGGTTTCACTGATGCAGATTGGGCAGGGAGCCCAACAGACCGGAAGAGCACTTCTGGAGGAGTTTTCAGCATTGGGTCGACAGCAGTTTCCTGGTACAGCAGGAAGCAGAGATCCGTGGCACTCAGTTCAGCAGAGGCCGAGTACATGGCAGCAAGCTTGGCTGCATGTGAGGCTATTTGGATGAGGAAGATCCTCGCAGGATTGTTCAGGTTGCATTTGGAGCCTACAGTGATCTACTGTGATAACCAGAGTTGCATTAAACTCTCGGCTAATCCAGTATTTCATGATAGGTCCAAACACATCGACATCAGGTACCATCATATCAGAGATTGTGTTCAGTGGAGAATCATGATGCTTTCATATGTTCCCACGGAGGATCGGGATGCCGACATCCTGACGAAGGCGCTCACCAGGAGCAAGTTCGAATTCCACAGAGGCAGGATAGGGGTTGCAGATAATCCATATCTTGCTGAGAGGGAGTGTTGAAAATGCGGCAAGATGATGGAGCTTAGTGAAATGAAGTCGCCTTCACTAAGTGGGCCCGCAGGCAAATTCTGGCGCAAAATCTATTTTTAGACTATGTCTATTTTTAGACATATGGAGCATGGTTCGGGGATTCCAGTTTGAGATTCTTGAAGCATTGGTCATGTTGGTAAAAATAGATGAGACTCTATTTTTTAGGTCGAAGAGGTCGAAGGCTATTTTTAGATTGCCTCTCCTAAAAATAGGGAAGTCAAATATTATTTACCCTTAATAATATTTGGACTATAAACAGCAGTTTACTCTCTTGGAGCACTTCAGTTCGAGCCTTGGAAGTGGATCATGCATCTGACAGAGGAATTACGCTATTCCCAAGGGTTTGATGGCATCATGCATGGTTGAATTCAGTTAGGACTTCAGTGGCAGAAGTTTGGTGGAGTTAATGAGACAACTAGTGGAGTTGTGTTTTGTTTATTTTAGTTGAACTGGTTGAGATTAGTTTAACTAGCTAATCAACTAGTTATGAGTGGAGTGAATTAAATATTATTTAATTCATTAATTAGTAACTCATTATTCAACTCAAGAACACATGAGTTCACTACAGTGCATGATCAGTTCAGTGGAGACCAGTGAAAGAGGTAGATGAAAGGGTGGAGTTAGCTATCAGTGGCGACATCAGTTGTGCATGAGATTTGCACCACACATGGAGGAATTTCCCATGATGATTACGCAGTCAAGCCAAGGAGATTCGAACCTTGGATCTCTATATAGACAGGCCTGGATTGCGCAATAGAGGAAAGGAAATTGGCGGTGAGTTTTGAACCAGTAACCTGTTCAAAACTGAGCTAGATTGTGGGTAACTGTATGAGAAAGTACTGAGTACTTGTGAGGAGTATTGTACTGAGTTTGTTACTTGATTTCTCAATTATAATATACACAATAGCTGCGGGGTTTTCAGCTATAAGCTTTCCCCATACATACTGTGTTAATGTGTATGATGATTTGATGTGTTATCGCTTGATTTTATTTCCGCATGTTTGATGATCTGAGTTGAGTTGAGTGGAAGAGATTATGTGTTGTGTATGAAGTTCAAATAGTATGTGACCAGGATAGTCTCGGTGGATAATTAATCATTATTCAACAAATTTCTACATAATCCCCATTTTTGAAATGGTATTTCAGTTGAAATAGGCTTTAAGGGTAAAGGTAACAATTTCTTTTTGCCTTCAAAAATTTGACATTTGTGACATGAAGTAACAAAGTTTTTAACATTAGAAAACAAGGTAGGCCAGTAAAAACCAGCTCTGAGGATCTTGTCAGCAATAGTTTTCCAATTTAAACGCCCTCCACAGTCACCTACATGAAATTATTCAAGTATTTTATCAGCTTCTTCCTTTAGTAAACAATTCAATAATATCCCACTATGATCTCTCCAAAAAAGTACATTATCTAAGATACAAAATCTCATTGATTTAAGTTTTAGAAATCTAGCTTTAGTCCTTGACAATTCAGGAGGAGCTTGTAAGTTTTTAAGTACAAAGATGATATCTCAGTACCAATGTGAATCTAGAAAGGATTCACTGATCATTGGAGTCACCATCTCTTCCTGGTCATCAACCTGAGCAATAAAATTTATATCTAGTGAATTGCAATTAGATTCAGCCATTAACCTAGATAATCCTTGTCCTTTAATGAGTTTTGTTGGTTTAATTTCTATATCATATTCTAGGATAGTGGAAATCCACTTACCTCTTCTTCCATCAGGACCATCTTGAGTAAGAATGTCTTTTACTATAGAATTAGGGACATAGGCAATTATGTGGGAATAGAGAATATAAACTCTGAAGTCTTTGATGGCCTTAACCAAAGCTAAGTCTTGTTTCTCCATTATGTTATATTTCAGAGGAGCATCTCTAAGGGTCTCACTGAAAAAATCTATAGTTTGTCCAAATCCTTGATCATTATTCTGCAATAAAACTACAGCAATGGTATGCTCAGAAGCAAATGAAAAAATTATGAAATATTATTTGAAATATGGACTGATTAAGACTGGTGTTTTAGTCAAAGCTTACTTTATGGATTAAAATGATTGTTTGGCTTCAACAATCCATTTTAGAATTGAGTCTTTTTTGAGCCTATTTTTCAGTTCTCTAATGATTTCAGCTAAGTTTGAAATAAATCTTCTCAAAAATTTAATCTTACCTAAGAAAGCTTGTAATTCTTTGATATTTCTAGGTGGATGAATGTTCAGAATTGCTTCTATCCTAGCAGGATCAATTCTAATTCCTTCTTTCGAAATTATATGTCCTAGTAACTTACCTTCCTCTAATCCAAAAAGAGTTTCTTGGGATTTAAATAGATGCAAAATTTCCTACATTTAATAAAGACCTGTCTCAAATGATCCAAGTGTTCATTATCAGATTTGGTAAATACAGTAATGTAATCTAGATAAATTACCAAGAATTCATGAATCTCCTTTTCAAAGGCTATGTCCATAGCTCCCTGAAAGGTTGCTCCTGCATTCATCAGACCAAATGGCATTTTCACATACATGAAAGTGCCCCAGGAGTCATGAAAGTTGTTTTAGCTTGATCTTCCTTTTGGACTAGGACCTAGTTGTATCCTGAAAAACCATCTAACAAATAAATCCTATAGGAGCCAACTACCTTTTGTAATATATTATCCATCTTTGGTAAAGGGTAATTATCTTTCAAAGATGCTTTGTTAAGATTTCTAAAGTCGACACATAACCTAATTTCTCTAGTTTTTTTTCTTGTTGGAACTAGGTTTGAAACCCAATAAGAGTATCTGATTGGTGCAATGATCTGAGCATCATGCATTCATTTTACTTCCTTTTCTATAAAAGGTAATAGAACAGGATTAATTCTTCTTAACTTCTGTTTCAATGGTTTTTTATCATATTTTATTGGAATTTTGTGCTGGATTATGTTTGTATCATAAGATTTTAGATCTTCATAACTCCAAGAAAACACATCTTGGTATTCCTCAAAAATATCAATGCATTTTTCCTTTTTCTTGTAGAGGTAAATATTTAGACATTTTTATCATCTTTGGTTTTAACTTTGTCCCAATATTACATCCCTCAATTTCAGACCTAAATGACTCCATTTTTGGCTTTTTAGGCACATCATTGGAGTCAAGGAGATCTTCCAAAGGGGTTAAACCTTTAGGCAAAAAATTATCTTTGAGATCTAACATGTCAATTTCTTCTTCAATATATATCTTTTCTAAACAGTCTATGTCAGATTGACTAAATACAATAGGTTTATTACATTTATGTACATCTATATTATCTACTTCACAATCCAAATCTAAATCTATATTATAGTTTGTATCTATTTTACAGTTTTGAAATTCTTCTTCATTGTTTAAGAGATGGTAAATATGTTCATCCTGAGATAAAATTTTCCAATACTTGAGGTTATCTGGAATAATTGGTCTATATTTAACCTCAGAAGTGTACCTGTGTGTTGGTTGGAATGGTTGGCTACATGTACTAGCAAAAGTTACTAAATAGTGTGCTTGAATATTTTGTTTTCTGGGTATAGCAGCCAATTTGCATTCCAATAAATCATCAGTTAAAGCTATCACTATATCTCTGTATCTGGATAGTCTAGGATTATAAACAGAATAATCTCCATTTATTTTCTTTATGATTAATTCTGAATCTCCCATGATTAGTATTCTTTTTCCTCCTAAGTTTCTAATGATATAGAGACCTAGAATGAGTGCCTCATACTCAGCCATATTGTTGGTGCATTTGAAGTTGAGTCTGAAGGCATGTCGTTCTGAGTGATTAGTCCCCATGTTTGTAATGCATACTCCTGCTCCTACTCCTAATTTGTTAACTGGGCCATCAAAGTCTAAGTGCCAAAGGATTCATGAAAGATGTTGTCATTATTTGGTATTGGCTATTTATCAATCAGTTTAGTTTGGATTTCATTATTCTCAGAGTTACATAAGATAAAAGAGTACAGGTCAGTTGGTGTAGAATAAATAGGATAATTTATAGATCTTTCAGCACTACTGACAATAAAATTCATCAATGTTTCCCTATATAGATTTTTAGGTTGACCAAACACTGATATAGTAGCATAACTCATGTCTAATTGTAGAGATCTCTGCAAATTTTCTCCCCATGAGTGAGAAAGTAGCATACCATACTTAGGTGGGATATCAGCTACTACAATGTCCATTAATATACTCTTACCAGGGTACTAAACTAATGTCACACATGTTGTGGATCATCTGCATATTCTGCATATCTTTTTCTATTTTATTTTGAAGATCGAAAAATAACAAAAAAAAAAATCTGAAATTCAGAAAAAGTATGTGCTATAGTATAATGTTTTTATACTATATCATAAAAAAGAAATGTTTCTGCAAGCTCGATGCAAATTAAGTTTATCGTTAAACTTTATTTGAATGTGTACTATAGTTCCATGTTTAAACGTCGAGCAAGTCTCTGAGCGGAAGTATTAAGTGTTGAAGAAGATGATCAAATGCGAAGGCGCAAAGAGCTCGAGAGTTATTGAATCGTGTACCCCCGCAGTTGACCTGTTTGACCGTGGGTAAAACACGATTGACGGTGTGGATTCACTATGGGGGGGTCTAGCCGAAGGAAGCCGCCGTAATCCAGGAGCATCTGCGATGACATCATGAAGCCATGTGGACGACAGTTGTAATCCACGATAAGCCTTGTCAACGGCTTTTTTACACGTCAGTTCAGGCATTTAATATGGGTTTGTGCAGCTGTTAAATTGATCCTTATTTCATTTTCAAAGTCATTTGTAATTATTTTCCCCTTTGAGCCATGTCATTTCCACCTGTTCATTCCCCATTACCCTACGGCTAACTTCTGTTGTCTGTTCAGCCATCGCCAAGCGAGTTTCTCTACCTGGTTCGACTAGCCACATTTCCCTCATGGACAGTGAGCAAGACATCCAAGATACCGTGTCTTCCGTAAAAAATCCCCTCTTTCATCATCAAGTAACCCTAAATGCCGAGAATTCCCCATTCTTTTCTGCCCTGAAGAAATCTGGTGTCCTGTCTGCATGTATCCCAAAAGTTCATTTCTTTCCCGAATTTATCTATTGGCTGGTTTCTTCAATATATCATGGTAAGTGCTTTATAATGAATTTGCAGGGGGAGAATGTTCTACAGCTGTCGACGCAGTTAATTCGCTAAGCGTTTTTCTTCCACGAAGATGAATCACCACTTCAATTCTCAGAAAGCTCATTGGCAAGTTATTTTGAAAACCTTTCAAGAGAAGAATTTAATCAATGTATGTTTTATTTGAGACCGAATTCAAAATAATTTCAACTAGAAGCTGAAGAATTCAATTTGGATATTTTTGATGCTAAGATTAGACCAGTCCTGAGTTGTATTGCAAAAATTCTGGGCAAAGATAATGACCATACAGTTGACAAATCAATATTAGGAATGTACGTAATGATGATGAAACCAGGGATAGTTTTGGATATTCCATCGTTCTGGCAAGAAATTGTCAAATCTCAATTGATGAGTTTTTCTCTCACAGGTTACTTTAAATTCCCCTCGTTAATTGTTTATTTATTCTTATATCAAAATGTTGAGGAATTTATGAGTTTGGGGCTAAATATAGTGGATGTCAATAAACAAAAGCTGTCAGTTATATTTTGGACTGACATAATTAGAAGAGAAGGAAATGAAGCAGGGTTGTTCGAGTTTTCCAGTCATTATATGTCAATTGCTTATAGAATATTGAATGGGGTTTCTCCCCCTTGTTTTCTACCAAAAGCCAGAGAGTTTTTACAGTTGGGACCTAGTTGCAGGTTTGGGGATTGGTTTGTGTTTGAGGAATATTCTGAGATAAGATTGTATGGAACTAATATCGAGCCTTACAGACTCCCAACATTTGTTCCTATGAGGCTTTTCGCCCTTGAATTCATCAGACAAAGTCTCAGTGTAGATCAGGTGCATTTTGTTCCCATGAAGAAAGGTCTCATGTATAAGTTGCCCATGAGTGTGGGACCCTTTGTGGTAAATACAAGACAAGCATTGGGTGAAGTGTCCAAGTTGTTAGAAGAGACACATCTGTTACTGGGTGAGAAATGGTCATATGATCCTCATGGAGTGATTTCCCAAAGGAGAGTTGAAAATGGATATTCTACTTTTACTCATGAAAGCAAACCTGAGCAAGAAAAGCTGGCAAACCCCGGAGAAGTAAATTCAGCAAAAACAAGCATTCAGACACCTATTATAACTGAAAGGATAAATAAAAGAAGTATGGATTCTGCTTTTGAGTTAGATGATGAGGAACCAAGAGAGGAGAAAATAACTAAGTTGGCTGAAGATCATTCTTCAAATTCACCAAGTTTCACCTTCCATATAAATGAAGACCAAAATGCTCCCTCTTCTCCTGGAGGTCATGAGATTTACCAAGAAAAGGTGCCCTCAGTCAAACAGGTGCTTACACAGATTGAAGAGAAGAATCAAAGAATAAAAGCTAGTGTGGAGGCTCAGGAAGAACATCACATAACTACTAATCAGTCTAGGTTGCTAACTGTGATGGACCTCAAGAAGGATCAGTTCAAAATGGCTTTAACACATCCAACAGGGATGTCTCTTGGATCTTCAAGCAGTTTCAATGCTGTAAATATAACTATGGATGTTAAAAAGATCCCACTGTTGGATAAGATGAATCTACATATGCAGACTAGACAATTAATTGTCAATGATCTAACTAAGACCAATGCCATGGCTGTTAAAGCTGAAAATATGTTAGCAAAAGTTATCAAGCAGTTCAAGTTGGAGAAGGCCAATTCGAGGGCCTTATCAGTTCAAAATGAAGAATTGAAAAATATTATCATGAAGATTGGTGTAGATCCTAGTGACAAATCTGTAGTACAGAAGCTCATGAAGAATGCTGACATAGAGATATCCACCCTGAGGAAAAAGCTGAAGTTACCTACTGTAGAGCATTCAATGGTTGCGGAAGTGGCAGAGGTGGAGAAAGCGAAAGAGGAACTTCATCAAAAATTGTTAAAAAAAGATGAAGAATTATCTAAAGTAAAGCAGACTGCCATCTCTTTACAAAATCACATTGAGAATCATACTTGTACCTTTACTTTTCCTACAGGTGACATAGATCCCCAAGCACAGATTGCTCAACTCGACATACAAATGAAGATGGCAGAAAGAGATCGAAAGCAAGCTCAGTCAAAATTAGAAACAGCCACAAAGATCATACGGTCATTAGAGAATGAAGCTGATCAGAATAAACAGAAGTTACAAAAGGCTGAAGCTGAGATTAAAGATCTCAAAGAGAAATTAAAAGGAAACATCTCACTTATAAAGGCTAAAGATATCATTTGGGGTGAAATTATCTCAGAAATGAAGTCCAATTGGAACTTCTTGAATGTAGTTGCAAAGGAGAAAAGCCTTATCTCAGACCATGAAGAAGAGATGTTATCTGATAAGAAAACGACAATTAAAAGAGCCAACTGGGCTAGGAAGTTCATAGACTTTATCAATTCCAAGTCAGATGAGGAATTGGAAGACATGGGAATACAAGATAAATATTTTTATGTTGTGGAGGTTAATAAGATGATAATTAGGAATGACCTTCAGAAATTTGTAGAAAAGAGGCTAATAGAAATCAAAGAGACAGTGAAGAGGTTTGACATATCATTTGATAAATTAACAAGAACAGGTTTACCTTCATGTTGGACAGAGAAAGTAAAAATTCTGATATGGAAATTTTATGAAGACTCATTAATATTGGCAAAAAGCAAGGCGGATAGCAGGCATGAAAAGACGCAGATCTTAAAAGGGGAAACATTGTTTAATTTCTTGCAAAGACATTTTAATTTGTTATGGATGGTGAAGACCCTCTTCATAGAAATACCTACACACAGTCAGATTGTTGCATTCAAGTTGGAATATCATAGTTTCAAAAATTCTTCAACAACCCAAAGTGAGATATGGAAAAAGTGCAAAACATTCTCAATGGACTCAGCAAAAGGAATTCCAGCATCTCAGCAAAAAGTAGCTGTTGATTCAACAACCGTATCAGAAGCGACTGTTGTTATAGATTAGGAATTTTCAATTTCATGCTATGTTATTTTCTCAAAATCATGTAAATTGTAATAGGACCGTTTTGAGGCATGTACCTCCATAACTGTAAGTAGTTAAAGCAGTTAGAATTAGTTTCATCGCTGAAAATTATTTTGTTATTTTGTATTTAAGGAAAATTCCAAGAACGAAAAAGGTTCCGAGTTTTTGAACCTTGTAGCCAAATTTTTGTACTAAAGAATATGAAATCAATGAAAGAAGTATGCAAGTTTCTACCATTCTGTTTATGCTGAAAAGTTATCTGGTTTACACTGTGTTTTCATATCTGTGATTAAAATAGAGTAATTTGAGCAGCAGGTCTCTTTATACATATGTATTTAAGAGTTAAACAAACCTTAATGTGCGCTCCTCTGTTTTAGCTTTACCTTTACTTAATTCTTCAGGGTTTTAAAATGATAGATTCTGTTTGAAACAACATATCAGATTTAAATCCTCTTCTCATTTTCTTCCGTTCATTCATTTCGGCATAAGTGGAATATAGCATTGCAGAACATGCATGGATTTGATATTTAAAGGTTACATAATCAATGTTTAAGGGTTTATAAGACAGAGACTGATATATATTCAGTGACATAATTAGATAATGTCTTAAGCACGGATTCCTTATCACAGCTAAGGAATTGTTTCTTAAGGTACAACAACACATAAGTCTTTGATTAACCCTAAGCACTTAAATTTTCTAGATTCAAATGAAAACAAATCTTTGTATGGCTTGGTTATTTCTAGATTAAGAGCTTCCATTATAGCTTTAGGAATTAAATTAAGGGAAGCTCTTGAATATAGCATAACGTTATGGATAATTTGATCATGAATGGTGAGACTAATAATAAAGGGAGGGAGTGATCCATCTGCATGCTTTCCATTTACATCAGGGCCAAATATTAACTCTGGTTGATCATCATTCAAATTAATTGCATCTTCCCCATCATTCATATTCAGTGTTTCAATTATGGTTGATTTGTATAAGTAATTTTTTACCAATTATTTTAAAGGAATGGGTATTTTTAACTTAGAAATTTCAGTCTGAATATTAAATGAGGGTTTAGATTTACTAATTTGAACTAATTCATCTTTAGTAACTGTAATTTGACTTGGTTTTTCTTGAGTTTCTATAGTTGTATTTCTATCTTCAATTGTTTTGACATTCTCTGTCTGCGTTTCCTGAGTTTTACTGCTTTTAGCTTTCTTTTCAGGGACTGTTTTTGTAGAGTAGATGTTTTATCAGACTTAGAAGTATCAGCAGGTGTTTTTGAATTATTAATTTTTGGATCTACTGATTTAGGATTAGCAGAAGGTGTTTTTGGATTTGAATTTTCTGATTTAGCAGAGTTAGAGGCTTTTTCTACTTCAGAGTTCTGTGTCTCTTTTGAGGCTCGAGCTACTTCATCAGTAATATCAACAATTTTGGGACTTGATGATCTTTTAGGACTAGAAATGGGTTGGGAAGAATGGGAATTTTGCTTATTTTCCCTTGGGAGAATTTGCAAAACTTTTATTTTTGGTGCTTCTACATTTTTCTTATTTTGATTTTGGGAATTGTTTTGGGTAGAAGACTCATTTTTTTTCTTGTGTCTAAGGTTATATTGACTATGTATTTCATTTATGGAAAAGTCATAATCTTGTTTATAGTCAAAGGATTCGCTTGACTCTAATTTGAGCCGTTGAAGCTAAAATAGTTCCTGATCTTCCTAAGTGAGGAAAATGGTGTTGTTTTCATCTATTCCCATTAGATGATTGATTTCATCCTCATATTCATCATTATTTTGAGAACTTTCAGCATAGTTCTCCTGGAATGGGGGCCTAATTGTTTGATATGGGCCTGTTTCTTTTTCTTTTCCTTGATTTATGTTTTTTCTAAAGTTGGGATTTTTGATCTATTGTTGATTATCCCAATGGGGTCTTTTTTCTATATTATCTAGTATATCCATCATTTTTTCTAAGGTTTTGGCTAAGCTATCTATTTTTTCATCTAATTTTGAATTTTCTTCTTTGATAGTCACCCTTCTTTCATTTCTAATTCTATATTTTTTAGCTAATATATTTATTTCTACACCAACATCATCTACTTGCATTTTTATTAAGGTGTTTGCATCTCTTTCTCTTAATTGATAAGCCATATCTGCATCAAATCCATTAGGGAATTTGAGAAGAACAGAATAAGGAGTATGTTTAAGAATTGCAGGAATAGAATTATAGACACTATTATACCTAGTGCAGTAATCTTGAACTGACTAATTTGGGGCCCTTTTTAATGCATCAAATTTAGATAATATTTGAAGAGGGTTCTTTTTCTTTTCCCATTTATTCAAAAATGTCCTATGAAATACAACTAAATCAGTTATGCTGCCAGCAGTTTGATATTTATACCATTTCTTTACTTCTGCAGTCAAAATTTGAGTAAACAATCTCATTTGAACATATAAGTGATCTATTTCATAAATTTCAAAGAAGTCTGTGATTTTAGTTATGTGTTGTTGAGCAGTATATTGTGTAGTGCCATCAAACAATGGTATTTTTTTTTTATAATCTTGAGGTAAGTCATGCAACTGTTGAGGTAAGACAAGGGGAGCATATCTAGCAACCATGGCTAAAAGCTTAGTTTAATTAGAAGATCTAGTAAAAGAGCTTGGAGTTGTGCTGGAAATGGTAGCAGATGAACTGAAAACTGTATTTGAAGAGCTGGGAAATGAAGCTAGTATGTAAATGGAATTGCTGGGAAATAAAGATGTGGTGCTTATAAAATCTGAATGTAAAGTAGTGGATGCAGTGGATGGAGTGGATGAAGGAAATAATATCCTAGGCTACAAAGGAAATCTAGGAATAAAATGATTTGTGGATGAACTTGCAATGGTATCTATAAATGAAGTAACAACATAGAAAGATGAATCTGCTGTTGGTATTATTGTTGTATGCAATTGAGAAACTGGAGGTTTTATGTAAGACAACAAATGAGTTAATTCAATAGCTTCATTAATATCTTTAATCAATGTAACATTAATCTTTTCAACTGTATTTTGATATTTAGATTTATTTGATTTTGTTCTTACTGAAATATTTATCTATTTTGCATTCATAAATGAAATAAAAACAGGATCTATAACAATATTTTTCAAATTAGTTTCAGATTTAGTTTTAAACAATGAATATTCAAACTTCATATAAAAATCAATATTTTTTAGACTCACTAACTCTTTGGGTAAAGAATTGGATTTTCTTAATGGTACTTCAGTTTCTAAATTGACAATTTGTTTCTTCTTTTTACCAATCTGATCTGGGTTATCTACTATAACTACAGGGTTAGGATCCAGATTAGACCTGGTATAGTAGGTTTTCATAGAAGCCAAAATGATTGTTTTTTGAATACCCACAACCTATAAAAGTAATATTAAAGTGAAAGGATAATTTGAAAGATTTTCCTTTAAGACTAAGTTTAATACTGGAGATTGGTTAAGTCCCCAGTATGGTCACCAGTATGTTATCACTCTAGTAAATTCTTAAGTTGTGGGATTTTGGATCTAAGTCAAAGAACTCTAGAGGTAACCACAAACCTACTTCAAACTCTAGGATCTAGCCTTCCTAAGGTTCAGAGAGAGCCCTCTTTGAACCCTAGGAAGGCTAGATCCTAGAGTTTGAAGTAGGTTTTTGGTTACCTCTAGATTTCTTTGACTTAAATCTAAAATCCCACAACTTAAGAATTTACTAGAGTGATAACACTCCTCAATATTTATACACTCATAAGATTCATACGATCATTACATAGAAACCATTTAGACTAGGATTATGCCCAAATCAACACATAAGCTTAAACCACTCCATATCCTTTCCATTAAAACAAAAATTATCATTCATACATGAATTCCTTATACCTCAGCATTACGAGATATGAAAACTAAAAACATTAATAAAACATAAATAATTCATAAAATAATATCAGTAACTAGACACATATGTTTGATAGTTTGAACCATACAATTGATTGTGGGACTTCAATGGTGAGCTCTGTTATTGCACCAAGAGTGCTACAAATCCCAAAGGATACTCAAATTTAATTATCAACCTAGGGTTTGTAAAAATTTGGAGGTAAAAATTCTATATGCACAACAGATGAGCTCTATTCATGTCATCCTCATCTCTGTTCTAGTTTGAGGTGCTAGGAACTATTGTTATTCTGAGAGAGAGAGAGAGTCTTTCAAGCTTCTAAATGAAACTCAATATTGAAAATAAATCATGAACACTATTATGTATACAATAAAATAATCCATATTAGATTCCACTAATTCATCTAACTAACCTCTACTTTTGCAATGAAGAAACTAGCACTTACTCAAGCTGCATGAAAGGAAATTACACTATATTGCATTCATTCACTTAACTAATCAACAAAATTGTAAGAATGGAACTAATATATCTTCACACACACACAAAAACACTACATCAATCATGAATTAAATTTTACCTACTGCATGATACCTGATTTATTAATGATGTTATTTCTATGATGGGTTAACACACTAAAACTACTCGATTTTGCAGGAAAAATAAAAGGTGTTCCATTGGCCTAGGGGTATCCTTAAAAAAATAATTTAGATTTGGAGATAAACTAAGGAATATAATAAGTTCATATGAGGTGGAGGATCAATTCTAGAGTGAAGAAGGTGGCTCCCAATGCTGCTACAGGAAGCTGCTATAGGATCCGTGTTTTGCTACAGGTAGTCTTGTAATGCTACAGGAAATAGGCTGAGAGAGTTTTGAGGCTAGAAATGGTGGAATGGAAGTGAGGAAGAGTGAGGGAAAGGTGGATATAAGAAAATGTGGGGTGAAAAAATCCATTTTTGAAGCTCACAACCCTTCGAGAGCTTGTCTTGTGCCATGAAGGTCGCTCACAGTGGCCATGAAGATGGTTTTCAAAAAATGGTTGTGGGTAGCAGAATGGAATGGAAAATGAAGGAGGGCTGAAGTCCATGATGGAAATGATAAAAGGGGTCCTTCTCTGAAGCTGTATAAAGTCCTACAACTAGTACATCCACTCATGCATTGACCATTAATAAACTATCAGGTTAAATAGAGGAAAATATGAGTTGAATCAAATTCTATTTAACTTAAGCTAACATTCAATAAAACATATGTCCAAACTCTAATATACAAAAATTTCATGATAAACATAATTAACACTATTTTATCATTTCCAAGAAATCATAAAATAAATATTTTTGGTCTCGGTTTGGAGACCTTTCTTCTGAAGCTCCAATGGAAGAGGTCAGAGAGAGAAACTGCCAACACAATTTTCATGGTCTTCTAATGCTACTAAAATGTAGTGAAATCAACTAAAATACTGAAGCACAAAGGAATCATAAAGATACACAAGAGATATTGCAAACATTGGATTGGGCCTTAATCCACGAGCTTCATCCCTCTAAAATCAAATCAGTGAGAGGCAAACCAACTTCTCATTCTCATTTCATAACAAGTCTCTTAGATCAAAATGACAGTAAAAAATATCTCTAATCCTGAGTCAATATCTCTCTAGATTCCTATAAAAATTGAATCCTAATAAGCTCTTTCTCATGTTTATTTAAACTAATGGGAAGCTACCAACAACTCCCTAAAAAGTAGGAATTTGTCTCCTTGATCTTCGATATATGTCGATCTTGGCTCCCTCTTAACATTAACTTGCTCAGTTGCCTTTCACTTCAAACTATTAGAGGGGGATATTAGGTAATATTGGGCTGATTGTGGAAGCTAAAATGGTGGAAAACCTTCCTATAATTGCTCCTTATTGTCTTCTTCGAGCCTTGACATAGAATCTTTCTCACAAATAGCTTTATTTCATTTATTTCTTGCAATTAAGCCATGTTAGGATTTAAGTCATGAAAAACCTCTTACACCTTTCTCACTAAGAAAAATATGACAAAATGTAGTCAAATGTATATGAGAGAAAGAGTTACTAAGATAAAAGGTGAAATTGTAACCCCTTAAGATATACCTAATGATGAGCCTCATCATCACCCCCTACTGAAATGGTTTCTCATCCTCTGAGCAACTCAATCCTCTCTCTAGATTTCCTTCAAAGCTCTAGTAGCTTCCCTAACATCCCAAGGTAGCTCAGAAGGAGTCCCTTCTTATGGGTATAACCCTACATTCTTTTCTGCTTCATCCAACTCCTTCTAGTCCTCTATTTGATCTCTCTCTTCATGTAGGCCCACCAGCAAAGATGGGCTTATATTTAACCCTATCCACTAGATTTTCATTCTTTGCATTTCTCCCTTGTAGAAGGGTGCATTTTCTAAGACAAATTTCAAGATATCTGGAGTATGGTACTCCTTGTTCTTCAATCCAATTGGTAGTGCATGCCATCTTCTTTGGAATGCCTCCACACTATCTTCTCCTAGTAATTTGTAGGTGTCATTCAAGTATGATATTGTCTGTTCTTGGGTGTCAATGTATCTTGGTGCAACGTTGGAATCATTGGAGATTAGTTGGTGATTGTTGATGATCCCTATAGGACTTATTATTTCTTCCCTGATTTGGAGGGGTTCTCTTTCTTCCCTTTTCATCACTCATTTCAGCTCTTCTTCCCTTGTTTATTAATTTTTTACCCAAGATGCTAGGTCCATTAACTACATATCACCCAATATAGATTTTGGGTCCCAACTATTCATGTCAATCAAAATGAGGTTGTGCATGTAAAATTATGACATCCTAGCCCTCTTTTCCACACTAGAGTGCCTATAAAAATAAATGAACTGTCTATAATTTTGAAAGGGTAAGGAGCCATGATGTTCTAAGTTCTTAATATGAACTTTCAACCATTTATTTTTCAAGTAAACTGTAATATTCCAAAACTTTCATGCAGCAAATTGGAATATTAATTTTTTCCGATTTCACTTAGGAGATGAATAAATGGGTAAGGAGACCCATGCATAGTTAAAATATAAATAAAATCCCTCATAGTGTGAAAAGGGATCAACATAAAGGCTGGATTTCACACCTTCATGTGTGAACAGGGACTTTTTCATGTGGACAAGGTCAAGTTTGACCAAGTCAACAATGCTGGAATAGGAGGTGGAGAGCATCTTGTGAGACAACACAAAGATAGTGGGAGGAAGATTCCTTGGTGGAGGAAACCCTAATTGAGTGGGGCCAAAGGCAAGAAGGTTAACACATGTATAAAAGGAGGGCAAGGCAGCCATAGCAAGACATCTTATGAATGATATTTTATTTTTATACTTAGACTTTTCTGCATCCTCTTGCTGTTTAGCACAAGCTTGGGAATAAGCTACTGAGTTTTCCTATTAGGGAATATTCAGAAATGAGTGCTGAGGAACATGATGGGAGGCACCTACATGTGGATAGATGGGTGTGGATGGGGAGCAAGAAGCTGGAAAGCTACTTGCAAATCTATGATACTGGGCAGCAGGAGGCTTGGTTGCGTTGGCTACTCTTGAAAGAGTTTGGACATCATCCTCTTTCTAAGGGTGTGTGGCAGGATACTTGCATCATTGGGAAGCAAGGAGTATGGACACATTGTCTTGATATGAAATTCTTCATATCGATCACCATGTTTTCACCACATTATTTGTATGATGGAGGTATGGGGAGGCAGCAACAACTTTTGTTTCTTTGGTTGTTCTTGGGAGAGCAAGGGAAGATTTGCTCTCACACTTTGCATGATTTTGCAGGAGTAGGAGATGGAACTATCATGGTGAAAAGAGGCTACTCCTTGGCCTTAGATGTTCAAGAGGTACTTCTACTTTGGGAGGAACTTATTATATGTAGCAGCATTATGGGATATTTCTTTGACAAGGAGCATGTCAAAGAATGGAGCTATGAGTTCGCAGGATCTTATTTGCAAGGGCCAACAACGCTGTCACTTGGGAGCTTGGGGTTATTGATGGAGTGTCCCCAGGATAAATTTACACTTGATGCACTTGGTGGACAAGGAGGAGGTGAGAATGATGAAGTAGTGGATGGAAACATTTATTACATTGATATGATCTTCTTAACTTGGATTTCCAAGCATGAGAAGAGTGATCTTCATGCAGCACATGGTTTATTCCTCTTCATAGGAGTGTGTCATACCACTATGGAGGAATTATTCACATACATATGCATCATCTTAATCTCAACACATGGTAAAAATCTTGTTTTTGCATCTGTGGATTTTCTAATAGAGTATTTGGATACTCTTACAATTCATATTCAGTACATTTCTCCATAAGAGGGCAAGCTTTTCATTGAGCTCCATGGTCAACATTGGGACAAATTGTATTATCGAGACAACCATATTTTATATGGCCTTGGGAAAGTGTTTTCTGTCATGTATGTTCAGTTGATGTATCCAGCCACTTACCATTCATTAGTAAGTTTAAGAACATACATAATTATCCATGTATTAAAAAACAACTTGCCACACTATTTTTTCAAGCAGCAGTTTGGAAAACTACGTTGTAACTACATGGAAAATTGTTGGTACTTTCCTACACCACATGAAACCTTCAGTATTTCCCTCATTTTTATGTTGATCATGATTTAATTTGATGATATTTATCTTATCTTTATGGGAAGCACGATTGGGGGAGAGACACATGGGTTGGCTGTGTCCTTTTGGGAAGAAGGTTCCCACATTTTTTTGCATTGCATGTTCTAATGGGAGTGTGGGAGGAGATATTACCACCACAGCAAAACACTTGCTTCTTTTTGAGGTAGGCCATGTGATTGATGGGATACTATATGGTGATTATTTCCTATCCTTCACACATGGAATGATTTGGGCCAGCTTGATTCACAGCGTTGGAGAGGAGATCTTTGGAGATCTAGTCTTCATCTTGCCACTTGAGGGAAATTGTATTGCAACCCATGATCAACATATGCTCTGCACTTATCATAAGTGGAGGGAAAGACAGCATGGGGTAGGCTACTCTGCCTACCATGTTTATATTTTCAGCCCACCTACATTGCAGGAGCTCAAGGTGAAGGAGCATTTTCAGGAGTTGCCATGTTAGGAGGTGACTCATTTTGTATGGATGATTGCTTGGGGATGGAGGATCCACATGGGAAGGATTTTTACCAATAAATTTCAGACTCCATGCCTTGAGAGGACCTCTAGGCAGCACCTTATTGCCTCCTTGAGTACTTAACTTATTCATGATGATAGCCATTTGGCTAGCTTGCATGCTTGGGAGGGGAAATTTGGAGATTCCTTGATGAGAAAACATCTCATTCCTTGGAGGAGTACATCATATGTGGATGCTACAGTATGAGGAAGGGAGAATTTTCAGTTCTATCCTTGCAGTTGCTTGAGGACAAGCAACATTTGGGAGGGGAGGACTATAATATTCCAAAATTTGCATGCAGCAAATTGGAATATTAAATTTTGTTGATTTCACTTAGGAGATGAATAAATGGGTAAGGAGGACCATGCATAATAAAAATCTAAATAAAATCCCTCATAATGTGAAAAGGGATCAACATAAAGGCTGGATTTCACACCTTCATCTGTGAACAGGGACTTTTTCATGTGGACAAGGTCAAGTTTGACCAAGTCAACAACGCTAGAATAGGAGGTGGAGAGCATCTTGTGCGACAGCACAGAGATAGTGGGAGGAAGATTTCTTGGTGGAGGAAACCCTAATTGAGTGGGGCCCAAGGCAAGAAGGTTTAAACATGTATAATAGGAGGGAAAGGCAGCCATGGAAAGACATCTTATGAATTATATTTTATTTTTCTGCTTAGACTTTTCTGCATCCTCTTGATGTTTAGCAGAGTTGTTGTGCATCTTAGCACAAGGATTTCCTATTTAGGAATCCTTATCCTTTCTTGAGAGGCCTCTTGAAGGATATTGTAATGATTTTCCTCACATCCAGGCTTGAGGCCAAGTATCCTCCTTCAACTTCAGCGTTATTTTTGCAGTAGAATAAGGTTGTGTTGCACGGTGTTGTAGTGAGGGTTCACAACACCACTTCCGGAGCTTGTGTTTCAGAGAAGGAAGCCTTCCTTTCTCTGGGAGATCAGTAAGGAAGTATTTGAGCTGATTTTCAATTCTTGGCATGTGGCCAATGTATTTTTCATCTCCTACAACACATTCCCTTGCAGGAACTACATCATTCTTCGTAGTGTTGCAGTGAGATGGTCAATCCCCTCAATCTTGTCTTGGTTTTTGAGGGAAAGGGCCAACCCTTCTCCCAGAAAGAATTGTAAGAAGGATCCTCCTTCATTTTTTTATTCTTCAGCTATTTAGATATAGTTCTTCAATAGACTGTGTTATTTCAGATCCAGATCTGTAGATCTATGCATCTGGTACTTGTGCCTTCATGAAACCCTTGCCGGGTGATATTTCTGAGGTGTAAAAGGAGTTAGATCTCCATTTTTTCTTCATGTTTTGAGAAATAAAACTCCTGACCTAATATTTGCAGAATATTGTATCAGAAACTCTCTTACAATGATGTTGTGCATGCTTCAGAAAATTTCTGTTTAGTCAAGTTGTTACACCATTTTTTGGTCATCTAACCTACTATCATTAGATGGACCCAAGTACACCATGTAAGACCAATTTTACCCTAAGTAAAATTGCCTTCACTATGTAAAATAACTTAATAAGACACATTTATTAGGTTGTTTATGGTCTAAACAGGAAACCCCAAAAGGAAATATTAAAAAAACCTATATTTGTTTGATTTTCCTGGTCATGTTTAACCCAAAACAAAAGAAATTAATTAGATAAATCTTTATTTATCTTATTATTTTCTAGGAATAATTATTTAAATCTTATTTAAATAATATTCCTTGTTAAATATGACTAAATCACCCATAAATAATTAAATAAATCATCATTTATTTGATTATCTTTCAACCACTTCCTTAAAATAATAAATAAATCATTTATTTATTATTATTCACAAATAAAGGGATTTGACCCAAGTCAAATACTTTTTCCCTCCAACAAATATAATAAAATATTCCATAAAAGGTGGATCTAGATTTGGTTAATGTTATTTTAATCATGCACCAAGATCTAGAATGACTCAATATTTTGTTATAAATAGGAGGGTTTCTCCTACCATTCTTCACCTTTTGTTGCCTATTAGATCACTCTGGATCTATACTCTTGGTCTGACTTTGAGCCATTATCATTGTCATATTTTCCATTATTTGTTGTGTGAGCTCCCTTTGAGTTCTATCTTTGTCTGAGTTTTCTACACCAACAGGAGAGAGAAATGCTAGATCTGAAGTGCTGAGGACTTCCAAGAACCCATCCCATTGAGGAGAATTGGAAACATCTTCTTATTTTCCTCCCAGGTGCCCTTAATACAAAAAATTCTTTCAAAAATTGTTCTTGTCTTGTCTATTGGATATATGGAGCAAACCCTTCTTTTTACTGCTTAATGTCTTTCTATGCATAGATCTGGTTTTTTGCAGCTCTTGTCTTGATCAACTAACTGCAGATCGGAAGATATTGGCAGCCACATTTGAAGTTAGGGCTATTATTTATGCGTAGCTAAAGTGATATTTTTTCGTACACTTCGAAAAAGGATTCATACTAACAATTGGCGACTCCACACGGGTTTTCAATTACGACTGCTATCGTTTTTCATATTCCTGCATATCCAGCTACTTCAAACCCTAGGGTTTCTTTTCAGATTTTTGTTTTTTCTATTTTCATGTTGTTTTTCACCTATAAAACCCTAAAACATTAAAATTTCTAACTTCCGTGTGTTTCTGGCCCTATTGCGCAGGTGACAGACATCAGCCGCAACTGAGACGACAACTTTTCCGCAAATCTGCCGTCGGGACAACCGGAGTTGGAGGTCGCACTTTTCAGCCCAAAAACTGTGACCTGGACTCCAGGTCGGACTTTTCAGCCCTTTTTCTGCGACCTGAACAGGAAAACATGTCAGAACCTGTGACCTGTGCTTTTTTCTGCTGTTTTTCTGCAATTTTTCTGGGTTTTTCTGAAGCTTCTGTCAGGGTTTTCCATCCTTTGTCTCAGCCCGTTTCGACCTGGTTCTGATTTTTTTTTCTCATCTAAGTGGGAACATAGCCCCCTAGGGCTTCAATACCCTCCAATTTTTGTGGAAGATTTTTTATCTGTTTCAGGTCTGTTTTTTCAGAGTTTCAGGGCCCCTTTTTCCAGATCTGATACCTCCTTTTCAGACCTCTTTAAATCAGCTCTTCTCCCTTTCAAATCACCTCCTGAAGATTTGTTCGGATCTACTTTTAGGGCCTCCTCCTTGCCCCTTCTTCTTTTTGCTGATTTCCTCCTTTTTTCCAGCCACCTTGCCTCTGCCTCTTGGCTGTGATCTGCACCTCTTTTCAGCAGCTTTCCCCTTTAGATCCCTCTCCCTTTCGACCCTAGATCTATTGGCCTCTTTTTAGTGTGTTTTGACTAGATTTTTTCCCTCTTTTAGATTAGTTTTGGGGAACTAGCCTTTTTGGATTGAATCGATGCAGCCAATGTTTGTCATATTCATTATTTCGGCATTATATGCATTTTTGACATTATTTTCGATTCTGTGACACACTTTCTCCAGCTCGAAAACGAAAAGGGTTTAAAAATTAAAATTAGCATAAGACCACACACCTCACCCTAGCGAAGAAAGAGCCTGGTTTACTGCTTTGCCCGGTAGACATCAATTGACAACTGCACCTTTGCCCATGTTTCCGACATTGTAATCACTTGATTATACCTCTTTATATCCAACTGATCGTTATTCTTCCTGCGTGCGTGTTTGTGTTGTCATCATTACGCCCCCAAGGTGCGCTGGAGACTTCTTGGCCCCTTCACCTGGGTTTCGATCGTCAACTGTTCGATCCCTTAAATCGTCGGAACGATCTCATCGAGTCCGCACTCCGACTCCTCTTCTGATTCATTAGGTTCTCCTTTTACTTCTGGTTCTCCCCCTGTCACCTTCACTATGTCTGGTCCAGGGCCTAACGCTAGCGGTGCTCCCGGCCCTAATGCCGGAACTACTACTAGCGGAACCGCCACAGGAACTACCTCGGCCATACCCTTGCTGTCGTACATTGCAGGCCTCAGCCTCCCCGATTTCAATCAGTTGATCAATGACCCTATCCGCCATGATGTTGGTTGGCCTGCTATGCCAACCAAGCTCCCCTCCAACATCCCTAAGTTCGAAGGCCTTGCTGGAGAATATCCAACCAACCATGTCCGATCTTTCCACATGTGGTGTTCCTCCAATTCCATTACCGATGATTCCATCTGTCTTCGGTTTTTCCAACGCACGCTTACCGACGAAGATTCTAAATGGTATGTTGACCAAGCCACCTCTTCCCATACCACCTTTGCGACCATTGCCCAAGCCTTTTTATCTTATTTCTAGCTCCCTCTCCAATACGATAATAGTACAGAGCTTTTGACCTCTTTCAAGCAAACCTCTTCGACCCGCCTTTCCACTCATGTCTAGGAATGGCGAAGAAGACGAAGCTTATGTTGAGCTCCCCCCTTCGAAGATCAGGTTTATATGGACTGGTTCCTTCGCACTCTCTTAGCTCCCATTGGCAAAGATGTCGCCTCCCATTTCCCTCAAAACGAAGAAGCCGCCCTCCAAATATCCTTGAAATATGACCTGATCTATGCTCAGTCTGGTTATGTTTATACCGTCCTTCCTGACCTCCCAAGGCCCAGAGGCGCTAACGCCCCGGGGGCATCTCATTCCACCGACGGTATTTTTGGAGCCCTTTCTCATCCGTATGCTCAACCTCCTATGGGCTATGGTCTCCCTCCATGAGGGGCCAGCACCTCTAGCACTTTTCCCCCTCCAGGTAGCATGTATCCAAGATACAACATGCCTCATCCTTTTGCCCAACCTCCTGCTTACCTCAATTTTTCCCAACCTAACCATTATCCTTATCCGCAGCCTGGTGCGCCAACTCCTCCAGCATATACGCTTCTACCTCCCTTGCCTCCTCCGCCCCCGCAACAGCACCTACAGCCCCCTCCCGGGCAAGTCTTTGCACAGCAGGGCGCAACTAATCCCCATTCTCAAAGAAGGTGGAGAGGCAATCCAAATCAATTTGCCCTTGGTACTCATGGACCCAATCCTCAAGGTGTTGACCCTAACACTGCTAAACAGCAACAAGGCACTCAGCCCAAGCTGGACAGGCCGCTTCACACAAATAAGCCTTGTTCGTGTTGCGGTGTTTACGGTCATTACACCCACGATTGTCCCCTCTTACCATAGATGCGGCAGATGTGGGAGTCTCAAGCCACATTGCCAGGACAACATGCCTCCCCTCATGCTCCCCCTAATGTGACCACTACTCAACCAGCTGTGTTTACTGATCCTTTCCCTCAGCAAGGATTCGTGGCTACCCAACCACCTGACAGACAGGTCGCCACTCCACCTTCCATTTCTGGTTCCTCCGATTACCAGATCCTCATGATGAACTCTGATCCATCCCCAACCATCGACCTTCACCTTCAAACTCGGTCTCGCCAGTACCCCAAGCCTTCTGCTCTTTCTGCCCCCGAGACCCCTTCTTTCGATTCTACAGAGCCTCTTTCGACATCCAATGGTCCCTTACATATCCCTCAACCCAAAGTTGAGGTCCATACTAAGATTCCTAAAGGACCGTTACGTCGAAATGCTGCTTCTGGTCGAGCTGCTCATTCGTATAGCATAGTAGATGATTTGGCGCAATATCCTGCTGCCATTTCCACATTGGAACTCCTCCAGTTGTGCCCTTCCCAAAAGAAGGCTCTGCTATCTGCCGTGGACGCTATAGATCCTGCTGATGACCAAATGATTGTTTTCAACGCCCATCAATCAGAACATCCTCCTCTTCCTGCTTCCGTCGCCTTCCAAATCCCAGTCAAAATCTGGAATGCCAATATTTCTTGGTGTATAATTGATGAGGGGGCATCCACCTGTGTGATGTCCACTTCGGTTTGGAAGCAACTCGGATCTCCTGAGTTGGCCCCTTCCACAATCACCCTTCGAGCGTGGGATGGCCACGCCTCCCAGCCCATTGGCCTTTTTCGCAATTGTCATATCATCCTTGCCGGTAAGACTATTTGCATTGATGTCGAAGTCATCGACGCCCCTCTAGACTTCGACGCCCCTCTAGACTACAACATTCTATTGGGGCGAAGCTAAACCTATGCAATGTCTACTGTCCCATCCGCGGTTTTTCGCAAGATGTCTTTTCCTCACAATGGAAAGATAGTCACCATTGACCAGTTGAATTACCATGAGCCACCGTCTCAGATCTCCCCGGAGACGACCATCTCTTTTGTAGCCAATAAGCAAACCGTCGATTCCTTGACCAGTGTCTCCCCTGGCGTCTACAAAGGTTCCTCCCTGCTTGGAACTTTTCCTGGTCTCCCCCCTCCTCATATCTCTGATCCCAGCTTGTCGAATGTTTGCATGATGCAATCGTCTCGAGCTGCCCTTAAGCGACCCGCTTCGACTAGTCAGCAACCTCAGACTCAACCTCACCCACCGCAACCCGCTCCTAGCCCTTCATCTCCGCCAGCCGGACCTCCTCCTTCAGGCCCTTCTCCTATAGCTGGTATCCCTGAACCCCTTTATCCCCTTGGATCGGTTCCCCCAGGCCTTAATCATCTCGGAGCCGTCCCTGCTGGTCATTATCCCGCGGGTCAGATACCTTTCCTGGCTCCCCCTGCCGGAGTCTATTCGGTCCCCATCATGGCCACCCTCTCTCTCCCTAACCTCACCCTGGGTATACCCGTCTGGTACCTTGACCCCCCAGCCGCTACCCCTCCTGGTCACCCCAAACCCTATCTTGCTTTGACATCGGTTCAACCGGTCCCCCTTGCTTCCTCCGTTGCTACCTTGCCCCCTGCACCTCCCCAGGACCCTACCCCTATGGTGATAGCTCCAGGAAATAAAGGCAAAGCTCACAAGGGGGCATCCAAAGACAAGGCCACCTCGACTGACCCAACTCCTTCTCCGCTCGCAAAGCCTTGCGCCTTGTGTGATGTCATCGGTCACGCCACCCATACTTGTCCTGAGTTGCCCCGCATTCAACCCATGGTTAAAGTCGCGTTCCCTGAGTCCACGGTCTCCGACCCTTCTCTTCCATCCTTGTTCGTATCCAAGAACCCAAAAACTATTTGCACTAGAAAACCTTGTGCTTTGTGCGGTTTCCATGGCCATTACTCCCACCATTGTCCTCACCTGACGCATTACCGTGCCTCTTTAGAAGTAGTTCGAGAGTATGAGGTTGAAAAAAATCAGTTCGCCTCTCCCATACTCATGCAGTATGCTTCAGGTCAGCTTGAGGATCCCCCCACTCCCATCGACATTCCCCCCCCGATGTCCAGATGACGGAGTCTACTACGACCATTATTTACCTATCATTTTCTGTGAGACCCTTGGAGCACATTCCCCTTGAATCCTCCCCTGTTGTTTCGCTTGACCCCCCTTCAACGACCACCCTGGGCTCCCCATCTTTTAACCATTTGTTTCCCTGTTCTTCCGTCATTCCCCGTGACGATCCGTATGCGATCCTTTCTTCCCCTACGGACGATTTAGATAACTTTACCGCGTCATGTGGTGTCCTTTCCACCCTTGACCCCCTCTTTTCCACCCATACACGAGATAACTCCACCCGTGTCTCTGCTGACCTCCGCAGCCCGAGTCCCCGCCATACCTCCTATAGCCCTCATATACCACCCTCTAGTTTGTATATGAGTCATCGCCATCCTGCTCATCGTACTCCCTCCCATAGTTGTCGCTTGATGCCTTCCGTACACTCACGCTGCCGTCATTGTCCCTCCTCCCCCCATTTGTTGTCTTGTAACACTATTCCGCAGGACCTCCCGTCCCCACCCTATATCGGTTATGCTGATGGTGCAAGTCGTTACTCCCGGAATCTAGCCTCGGCAGGTTGGGCTATTTTCACCCCCTTGCATGCCCTTGTGCTCTCAAACGAGGTCTGCATTGGTACTACCACCAACAATCAGGCCGAATATGATGCAGTGCATGGTCTCTTAGCCGATGCCCTCTTTCATCGCATCCTCCATCTGCATGTTCGTTTAGATTCCCTACTTCTTGTCATGCAACTGAATGGTGTCTATCGTGTGCGTAATCCTGTGCTGTTTAGACGACATTTACGAGTGAAACTCTTGATACGTGAATTTGAAACCATAACTTTCAACCATGTACCTCGAGAACAGAATCACTATGTAGATAGTATTGCAAACCATGCTCTAGATTGGCATTTATCACAAGCATTTCATACAAGACAATAACATTAATAATCATTAAAAAAGATGCATATCCATAATATGTGTCGCAAAACATGTGTTTAGAGTCCATCTACTCTGATACATATGACATGCCCATAGCATGTTACAAAAAACTCAAAACTGGGGGGCACCACCTGCCCCTACGTACACACTAGGGGGCACCACATGCCCCACACCTAATCACTATTTGAAGGATCCTGAGCCAATGGATCTGCTCCTGCAGCCTGTAGATCATGTATCCCCTGACCGGCCATCGCCATGCGCCGCATGACACCTCGCCATTCCGAGGGTAGACCAATGCATGGCTTTATGTACTGGTCGTCTAAGTCTTGCCACCCGCGCTCTGACACTCCGGTCAGCAACCTCTCGCATCTACCGCGGATGTCCTCCATAAGGGTGGCCGCATCCTCATTACGCGCTGCTCTCGACCCACTCGGACCTGCAACTCCAGATGCTGCCGGTCGTCCCATATATCCGGCCATTTTTACCAGAGCTATATCTGCATACCAAAAGTACAGGAATCAGTACCCTATCTACTATTCACTAACTGTAACATGCCCAAAATAGAATAGTTACTTATCACTTACCATCAGGTCCCCATACTCGACCAGGCAGAAGTGGTAGGTCTGGATCCTCACAATAACTCATCCCACTATAGGGATAGTCGTCTATGTACAATGACATCTGATCCAAATGGGCAAAGAAATCAGGTCGAAACACTTGTCCGACCTCCCCTCCTCCTCCTCTACACAGTAGTCGCCCCCACAAGCGCATCCTGGGCTCTCTCGGGCCCCCATCTAGGAGCTGTATACAAGGTCGTAAGGTCGGGATCTTCTCAAAAAAGAAGGAAAACAATAAAGTCCCATACGAGCAATCGTGGTTCACTTGCCACTTGCACAGCGACAGCTGTCGTTTTAATGACACCAACATCATTTGGGCCCACCCATAGTAGGTCCCACTCAACACACTCTCTACGATCATCATCTACCCCCTAGTGATGTGATGGAACGCCTGGTTGCCCAGGATCCGCAGCACCGCTGCGGCCACTGCCCGGGTCTCCAATCTCTCTAGATCCCCGATCGGTATCCGCGTCCCTTTGACTCGGAGACCCGGTCGACAATCCCGCTCCACAAACTCCATGATGTTCCGCCCCCGTGGTAACACTGGCTGCGTATTTCCCACCATCCCAAGTGGCGGGAGACCTGTCAGGAAATACATCTGAATTTGTCGGTTCGATCTGTGCACGCTCGAGGGCCTCATGCTGCGGATCCCAATAAGCGTGTCCAGGGCCAACAAGGGCTCTCCGGCTCTCATCAAAGGGTTCTCCAAAAACTTGAGAACCCCAAACCTGGCCAACACACGATGGACACCCTGATCTGCCTGGATCTTTGCCTGTAATGTACCCAGGTCTCTCTCTCTCTAGTTCACCTGTATATCTGCCATATCTGCACAAAAAAATCATCTTTTTCAGCCTACAGATAGGGAATACTGTAACCAAACAAAAAAATCCCAACTCTCAGCCATCAAACAGCACTAAAACCCCCTCATCTTCGAGGTCGCACTTTTCTGCCAAATCCTGGGACAGGTTGCACCTTTTGGCTCAAAACCTGTGTCCCAGGTCGCAGATTTTGGCCCAAAAAGTGTGACCCGGCTGAAAAGATGCAAGGGGGTCTGTTCCTGAGATTTTGGGCCCTAATATGAACTTTCAATCCATCAAAATGAAGAGTAAGGTTAGGCCTCTTACCTGCAACTGACGGATCTCGATTCCAACGGTCGCTTTGTCCGCTACGCTCGCTGCAAGATTTAGGGCCTTCTCTCCTCTCTACATTCACCACCGTAACACTAGCAAATGAGTGGATTTGGAGGGAAAACTGCCTTATTAAAAGAGAACCCTCGTTTCTTCTTTCGCCTGCTGTGACCATACCATAGCTCCGTTTTACATACCGTCTACACCGTTGGAAAGCTCACACCGAGCCCTCAAATGGGTATCTGTTATTTTTTTGTGATTTGATACTTCACCAGGACACATTTTTTCCAAGATAGGTCACTTCACCTCTCCTTAAAATCGCATTTCTTTGCTTACAACACTTGTACTTGGGGCACCACTTTGCCTCTTTACTTGTCTTTGTTCGTGTCGATTTTCATCGTGAGTTACCATATTGTACTCATGTTTTCCTGGTCCCCCATTGGGCCTTTACTGTGTTGCAGCACCATCGAGTCGCCCTTGTTTAGAGCATCCAAGTGGAGTCATCATCGCATTCATGGAGTCTATCCCGAGTCCCTTTGTACCCCGCTATAGTCCTCATCCTTGATCGCTTGGTCTCTCTCTTGTGTCGCACATTATGGCCTTCAGTCCCACTGTCCCTTATCCCTGATGATATTGTGTCAGCCGCTGCCATGTCATTCATGCCCTTTATGCTCTAACAAGGGAAGTCGTCCATTCGCTACTCATTCCCCTCCATTTCATCATCATCATTGGTATTAGTCTGTCCGTCGCTCTACTATTTTCTCTCGTGCCTTAGTTGAGGATCTCTCATTGCCTCACCTATGGCGGACCTCCTTCTGTCGACATCAGCTCCTTCATTCTAGAAGACAGGTCTAGGCGATTGTACGCGGTTCCGGCTTGTCTTGTTCGGTGCCTGCGGATACGACAAAGGCTTTCTCGTGCCCTTTGACTTGATTGTTTATCGGTTGTACCTTTAACGCAAGGTAAAGAGGTTTTAACTTACGATAGTTCGGTGATATGACCACAACTCTTGATGATTAAAGGTGTGTGTGAGTTGTCTAAGCCCTCATGAAAGGTAGCCTGTCGTGCTTCCCTGCCCGGATATTATCTTCCTTCTGACCTTTGGTGCGACTCCATATATTTGACAGTCGACGCCAACGCTACGAGCCTTATCTTTGATTTGCATGTATCAGTCAGATTTTGTGAGCCCTTCCCCATTTACAGGGGGCATTTGGGTTGTCTTTATCTCATGTACTCAGATATTATTGTACTAGTCCTGGCTGTTATCCCAGGCACAGCATGTATGTGAGACTCTTCATTGTATTTTTATCTGGCCCTTGATTATGCCAGCTGTACTCTATGGTTCGGTCCCTTGTTTACTGGACACACTATTCTTTTGTACTTTGTCACGGCGGGCATAGGTATGCCTCCCCCCGCCGCCTTCAGCACAGGTACCCTCTCATAAAAAGGAACTTATCGGGGTCTAATTCTTGACACACTAGTCTACCTTACACTTCTCTACGACCTCATACAGTGTACGGTGATGAGTTCTTATAGTGTCGGTCTGTCTGATTTGCTCCCCTAACACTACTTATGGCTGAGGGCAATACGACACACCATTTTTGGTCATCTAACCTACTATCATTGAGTGGACCCATTACTGTTGTGAATCAATTTTACTCTAATAGGGGCCTACCTTCACTATGTAAAATAACTTAATAAAACACATTTATTAGGTTGTTTATGGTCTAAACAGGAAACCCCAAAAGAAAATATTAAACAAACCTATATTTGTTTGATTTTCCTGGTCATGTTTAACCCAAAACAAAGAAATTAATTAGATAAATCTTTATTTATCTTATTATTTTCTAGGAATAATTATTTAAATCTTATTTAAATAATATTCCTTGTTAAATATGGCTAAATCACCCATAAATAATTAAATAAATCACTATTTATTTGATTATCCTTCAACCACTTCCTTAAAATGATAAATAAATCATTTATTTATTTATTATTCACAAATAAAGGGATTTGACCCAAGTCAAATACCTTTTCCCTCCAACAAATATAATAAAATATTCATAAAAGGTGGATCTAGATTTGGTTAATGTTATTTTAATCATGCACCAAGATCTAGAATGACCCAATATTTTGTTATAAATAGGAGGGTTTTTCCTACCATTCTTCACCTTTTGTTGCCTATTAGATCACTATGGATCTAAACTCTTGGTCTGACTTTGAGCCATTATCATTGTCATATTTTCCATTATTTTCTGTGTGAGCTCCCTTTGAGTTCTATCTTTGTCTGGGTTTTCTACACCAACAGGAGAGAGAAATGCTAGATCTGAAGTGTTGAGGACTTCCAAGAACCCATCCCATTGAGGAGAATTGGAAACATCTTCTTGTTTTCCTCCCAGGTGCCCTTAATACAAAAAATTCTTTCAAAAAATTTTCTTGTCTTGTCTATTGGATATATGGAGCAAACCCTTCTTTTTACTGCTTAATGTCTTTCTATGTATAGATCTGGTTTTTTGCAGCTCTTGTCTTGATCAACTAACTGCAGATCTGAAGATATTGGCAGCCACATTTGATGTTAGGGCTATTAGTTATGCGTAGCTAAAGTGGTCTTTTTTCGTACACTTCGACAAAGGATTCATACTAACACAAGTCATGGGATTTCAACCTTTTTAAGCCATACCGGGACCGGGAGATTTGTTTAAACAAGAAAAAGTGATTGTTTTTGGATATTTTCTGGGTGTGAGTCCAAAATTACATATATTGAGGGATCCAAGCATTATTTTCTCATATTATAATGCAATTTTCTGGAAATAACCTTTTTAGGGCATAAATTGTTGCTTTTCCCCACTTTTGGCCAATGTAATGGGTCATAATTTTGCTGCTGCAACATTCATTTGATGGCTATGTGTTTCTAAACAATTTTTATGAGTTAATTCTCACTTTTTTCATATATTTTTTTGAAAACAATGTTTTCACCGCATGGATTACTGAGTTTTCCCATTTGGGAATATTACATAAACTGCATAAGAATTAGAAGGGTGTATGTACTACATGGCCTCCATGCAAATTTTTTCCATAGTGAGAATTTGTGTGTCCTTCTCTTGCAACTGACACTTGAGCCTCATTTTCTCAACTTATTTGGCTTGTAAGTTCTCTTTCATCATTGATTCTCTAAGTCTGACATCAGCTAGGTCCTTCCCCATCTCAATAATTTTATCCTCCATTAGCCCCACATCATCAACATTTTAGGATTTTGAAATTCACATCCATCTATGGGTGCACCCCCTTTTTATCTCTAGCTCATAAAAGAGAGGTATTGAGAGGTTCTTAGGGATTAGTCTTCCTCCCTTAATTAGCTTGCAGTAAGAGCTCAAAGAAGGTTCTGGGGTAGGTCCTTGGAATTTTGTGATGTCTTTTTGGAAATTTCTTGGACAGGATTATCCCTCTTGTGGTTGATTTTTTACAGCTTGTGCCTCCTCTTGCATCTTTTTTCCTTCAATTTAGGCACTCTGCCCCACTACTGGTGCCTTCTTTCCTTCTCGTTGTGAAATTTGTTATTCTTGTAGAACTTGTTATTCTTCCCTTAGAACACTTTTTTTTTCCTGTAGCACCTCCTTTTCTTCCTCTATCACTTTATTTTCTTCTCCTTGGAGGTATGTGGGTACTTCTAACTATTTTTAGGATGATTCTCTAGTAGAGTGCCTCATTACATAAGCCATTGGTGTCTTAGGTTTGGTCCTCGGGGATGTTATTTATTCAATATTTCCTTCCTCTAGCCCTATCTATTCCTTCTTGCTAGGGGATTCTTCAATGGTAATGGGGACCTCTCTTGGATTTTGAGGCCTTCCTTGTTTCACCCTAATGCTCTTTGTTTCCTTAAAATGGATTGGAGTATGTCTTGGTATTTTCTTCTTGGGCTTCACAGGGGTGCTCAAAGTGGATAAGGTTCATCCACCTCATCCTCAGTGTTTCCTGGTGACAAAATAGTTTTTTGACAAGATATTTTAGTGGTATTTTTGGAGCTCAAAGGCTCCTCTTCTTCTTCCTTCTATTTTTATTACTCAATACCTTTCCTATCTAACTTTATATCCTCTTGTTTTCCTTCCTCTATCATTCTTTCCTCTTCTCTTTATACCTAGGTCTCCATCTCTTCTTCCTCCATTTTCTTGGTTTATTCCTCCTCTGTTCTAGAATCCCTATATCCAAGGCTAGATGAAGGGGTATCTCTAGGAGTGATATTATGGGTCCCTATTAGTGTATCATTGTCAATGTTTATAAAACTGGACCATAAAAGAGGAATCCTTAGCTTTTTTAGGGAATATTCTACTATTAGTTTAATCAATTCATGATGAACCAAATGTTGATGTTTTCCTTCTCTAACCCTTTGGCTCATGGATCTGACGCAGTAGAGAAGGTAATAGGGTATGTTAAATATCTGTTAAAAAGGAAAATCCTCCTTAAATCTAAGCTCATGCAACAATCTGAAATGGTATCCATATACTACATTCAGACTTCCTTCACAATTTAAAGTTACTTAAAGTTATTTCTTCTATGTGCTTATCCTTGGCAAAAAATAATTTTTTCTTAGAAGTGGCACTAGTGACCATGTCTTCTCTATTCCACTTGATTTTCTTAGAAGTGGCACTAGTGACCATGTCTTCTCTATTCCACTTGATTCCTATGGGTAATATGGTTACTCCACTGATCAATTCAGGAGTGATGGTTATGGCTAGTCCCCTTACCATAATATTGGCACTGACATCTTCTTGAGAGTGTAGAGCCATTGAAAATTATCAAGCTATCTCATCACCATATCCCATTAGGATATCAAATAAACCTAAACATTGATGCCTCCTAAAATTTTTTACTACATGAGGGTGTAATTGAATTATTTTCATGTCTGTAGGTTCCCTTCTATTAAACCATCCCCCCATTTCTCTTGTTGTCTCTGACTTGGGTTAAAAAGGTACTTATTTTATGACCTTGGTATCAAATTCACTGGTGACATGGGTTCATAATACTATTAACACTTCAAAATGGATGTCTCACTCCCTACCTATTCACACAACTTTCTCGATTAGCTCAATTGTGACATTATTGGATGCATACTATTTAGGATAATTTTTGTGAAATTGATGGAGATATGGAGGTGATGGTGACTTACCTCTTTAAACTGATGTTATGGAATAGAGGGTGGTATTTTCTGAGCTAATTAACCCTTTTGGTTTCTTTCATTCCCCTTTTCAACACCTTGTAGCATTTTTTGAAGCTTCCTGTAGCAATTTCATGTTTCCCTGTAGCGCTTCCTACAAGAACAATTGATCGATGCTTGATCCTCCTCTGTGGCTTAAAAAGCTCATCCTTTGCTTAAATATTTTTGAAATGAGCATAGATGAGAGGGGAAGTGAGCTGAGGTATGTTATATTCAATTTCAAGTGGGCTTGGAGCATTGTGTTGAGGTAACCCTCGCACGAGATTTCCTCATTTGGACCATTCATCCCACTCCAAGTGATCATTCCCTCCTGCATCATAATAAACACCCACTTTTGGTGATCTTATTTTCACTGATGTGACAACTCCATGTTGCATGGCAACTCTACCAAGCTATTTTAGTTTCACTATCGAAGATTTCCAGGTTAACTGGCCACCTTTTAGCTTATTAAACCTCCTCTCCTTAACATTAATTCATTTAGCCAAATATGCATAGCAAGAGGGTGAGAAATTCATACATGAGCCTTACCTCTTTGTCGATTGGTTGTATGGTCTGGCATGAAGGGAGCTGGACCATTGGAGAAATCATCACAAGGGTTTCCCTTTATATTTAATTCTAGCTATGTCTTTATTTTCTTTTTATGATGATGACTATGTTTGTTTGTTGTGTATTTGCAGGTACCTTGTGGAGGCTTCAAGCCAATGTTGCTAGTGTAGAATCCTCTCGGGAGTGATATGGTTTCCTTGAAGATCACCTATTCAACATTTCTATGTCTCTCTGGATGAGCCAATCCATAGTCGAGTTGTTCTAGTTGTTCCATAAGTGTGCTACACGAAGAGATCATCTTCCTGTAGCATTATCCTTTCCGTATTTTTTGGAGCTCAAACTGACAACATGTGGTGAGGGAATGGTGTTGAAAAGCTGTAGATGTTGTTAGGATGTTGAGGTAATGGTGTGGCCTAAGATAAAAATAAAATAAAGGGCTTTGTGTTTGTGCAAAATACTTTTTCCAATAGTGATGAAGGGTTAGACAAGAGAATCTCTATGCATGGGATGGTATGGTGATGAGGGGGTGATTAAATTAGGTAGAGTGACCCTTCCTTTCTTAGGACCAGAGAGCCCTGAACGACTGTTTGTGCCCTCGGCCTTTCCTCATGTAGGTGTTCAAGACTTCCTGTAGCACTACAATATTTGCTATACTTTTCTAGGACATCATGTAGCAACATAGAGACAGGATGGAAATCTGAGTTTTTCTAGCTCATAGGGTGGTGGAATTTGATGGTGGGATGAGTGATGGAGTTGAACATGGAGTGACTGGAAAGAGGAGAAGAAGGGACATGGATGAATGCTCTAAATTTTACCACAATATGCCACCTCTCATCATCCTGTAAAATAGAAACAGGTTATTTTCCATGGTGTTATTCCATCGTTTTTTGCTTTTGGTTTTTTTCCTTACTTTTGATTTTTCTCCTTTTTTTTGAAGATAGGTGGGCTACCTCAGAAGATTTTTTCACCCAAGGATCTTTTATTTCTCTCTTTTTTCTCTCTTTTTTTTTTCTCTAGGATTTCCTCAAGGAGGTTTTCGATCCTAGAGTTGGCCTTGGATGCCTCAGGAAGGTTTTCACCCAAGCCTCTTTATTTTTTTTTAATTTTTCACTAGGATGATGATGGATAGGAAGCTATGAAGCTCCCAATTACATTTACCTCCCTCCTAATTGTGTTGATGAATTCTGCCTTGTACATGGACCTCTTGTACATTTTTAGCATATATCCATTGACAAGCAGAGAGAACCCCTCATCTATGGTTATGATCAAAACAACTCCATTGGCATGGCATCTCTATATCTGATAGGGTCGTATCCATATGGTCATTAATTTTCCTTTGAAGTCCTTAAA
This sequence comes from Pinus albicaulis, assembly GCA_034641835.2. Taxonomy (NCBI): domain Eukaryota; kingdom Viridiplantae; phylum Streptophyta; class Pinopsida; order Pinales; family Pinaceae; genus Pinus; species Pinus albicaulis. The sequence continues at coordinate 966,620,315 of CM076580.1, read as the reverse complement.
TCTGGAGTCATAGAGAAATTCCCAATCTCCTTTGTGAAATGTATTCTCCTTGATGTGCTTGTAATTCCATAATTCCCTTTGTAGCTGTATGACTTGAGTGTTAAGGAGGGCTTGCATCCTCAATTCATCAAAACCATTTAGTTGAATAAATATATCTGTATGTATGTTTGTGATATCTAGATAGATTTGAGCTACCATTTTGAAGGTTTTATACTTAAATTCAATAGAAAGTAAAGCTTTCTTCCCATAAACCAGATCATATGGAGTAAGCCCAGTATTTTTCTTCCAGGTGGTGTTGTAGGCCTAAGTGGCCTCCACCAATCTATCTGCCCAATATCTTCTACTGTCTCTCACAACTTTGGTAAGAATGTTCTCTAATGCTCTATTGATCATTTCCACTTGACCATTTTCTTTAGGGTGATAGGCAGTAGAAGTCTTGTGCTTGATATTGTGGTGCTTCATGTGATTCTTTGATATGAAACCAACTCCAAAAATAGAAGAAAGGAGAAATAAAAACCTTAGAAATAAGCCACTTCAAGGGGGAAGACTTCTTTACATTACATAAATGAAAATTTCTTGGATGATACAAATTAAAAAACCTCCTTTTTATATATAGGAGTCCATTGGGTCACCATATAATCCTAGCTGACCTAACAATAATCATGTAAGGGCACAATAATAACCATATGTGGGTTACAGGGCTACACCAATAACAATAAGGGGGATACACTAACATCAATAAGGGTCTACACTAGTATATAGAGACCTAACGTGCCCCGCTCCTTAAAAAAAGTGTGGTCCTTAATGCTTGAGTAGCTCTAGATGCTTGTGTATAAAATTATCATCCTCCCTTGTAGAACCTTCAGTGGGTGAGTTCTTCCACTTGATGAGATACTCTGAAATTGATCTATTTTTTAGCTGTCGAGTTCTTGTTTCCGTGACTGATTCAGGTTCCAATATGATTTTTCCTTCCCCATAATGTTATGGAAATATTGTTTGAACTGGAAGTTTTTCACTTATAACCTTCTTTATGCATGAAACATGGAAAATTGGATGCACTCGAGAAGAAGTACGAAGCTCCAATTTTTTGAAACACCTTGTAAGTACCATAGTACTTTAGCAATAATTTATTATCCTTCTTAGCTTGCTTGAGGGACATTTGTTTGTATGGTTGTAGTCGTAAAAATTCCCAGTCTCCTACATCAAAACTTCTCTTGCTTCGATATTGATCTGCCTGTTTTTTCATTCGATTTTGTGCCAAATTTAGGTTATCCTTTAAGAGTTGGAGAACTTGTTGTTGATGCTCGATGTGATATTCCACTACTTGAACCTTAAAATTTTCTCTTAAAGATGATATAATGGATGCTGGATGATATCCATAAAGTGCCATAAATAGGGTCATTTTTGTAGCAGCATGGAAGGAAGTGTTATACCACCATTCAGCCAAAGGTAACCACTTGACCCATTGTGTTTGTTTATCAGATACAAAACAATTAAGATATCCTTCCAAACATCTATTCACTATCTCAGTTTTCCCATCAAATTGAGGATGATAATATGAGCTATGAGCTAGTTGAGTAACCAAACAAGAAAAAAATTATGTCCACAAATTTCAAGTAAAATGGGATCTATGTCGCTTACAATACTCTTTGGATTTCCATGTATTTTTTGAATTGTTTCCATAAATGCAATAGCAACTCTGCTTTATTTAAATGGATGAGATAATGCACAAAAGTGTGCATACTTGGTGATTCTATCAACTACCACCATGATGACACTCTTCCCTTTGGACTTAGGTAAAATTGTGATAAAATCCATTGAAATATCCTCCCAACGTTGAAATGGAATGGATAAAGGTTGAAATATCCTCCGAGGTCTTAATTGTTTCAACTTTATTTTGCTGGTAAAAAAAAAATTCTACCACAAAAATTTGAACATCAGATTTAAGTCCATCTCAAAAAAATTATTTTTTCACCCTGTGGTAACATTTTTAAAATCATGAGTGCCCTCCTAAGGGAGAAGTGTGCAATTTAAAAAGAATATTTTTTTTTAGTTGGGAATTAATACAAATATATAAGCAATATTTGTACCATAAGGAATCATTTTTCCAAATAAATGTATCAGATGTAGTAGGATATTGCTGCAATTTTTGAATGAGTGTCCACACTTCTTTGTCCTATTTCCATTCATCCCCTGCTTCAATTATCCAAACTGGTTGGATAATAGAAATGGCACAAAGTAATGCTTTCACCTCTTCATCCGTTCTTGAGAGTGAATCTGCAACAACATTTAGCTTCCCATTTTTGTAGATGATTTCAAAGTCATAACCCAACATCTTTGTGACCCATTTTTTTTGTTCTTCTTAAGATAGTCTTTGTTCCAAAAATTATTTAAGAATATCATGATCATTTCTTACCTTGAAATGTCTTCCCATTAGGTAAGGTTTCCATTTATTTAGTGCATGTAGTATTGCCAAAATTTCCTTCTCATAAATATCTTTCTGTAAATACTTTCCTTTGATTGCACGACTTTCAAAATCAATGGGCCTTCCTTCTTGCATTAGAACAACACCAATTCCATTTCCTGAGGCATCACATTCCATAATAAATCTTTTTGTGAATTTCTGAGTAGCTAAGACTGGTGCTAGGCACATTGCCTCTTTAAGATGTTAAAATGCCTTAGTTGCTTCAGTAGTCCATGAAAAGGCATATTTCTTCAATAATATTGTTAGAGGTGTTGATGTTCTCCTACAATTCTTAATAAATTTGCGATAATACCCTGTTAACCTGATAAATCCTCACAACTGCTTTATGGTTGTGGGGAATTTCCATTCCCTAATGGATTTAATTTTGTTAGGGTCTACCTTAACACCCTCGTGAGATACAATATGACCCAAATATTCCACCTCTTGTACTCCAAAGAAAAATTTGGAGATTTTTGCATATAATTGTTTCTCCTGCAATAGTTTGACCACCCTGTCAACATGTTGAACATGATCCTTCCAAGACCTGTTGTAGATTAGTATATTATCAAAAAAATACTAAAAAAAAAATTCTAAGGGTTTGAAAATGGAATTCGTCAACCCTTGAAATGTAGAAGGTGCATTGGTAAGACCAAAAGGCATGACCAAAAATTGATAATGACCCGCATGAGTTTGAAATGTTTTTTTTCAGAATATCTTCACTCTTCATTCTAATTTGATGATATCCTAAATGAAGATCCAAATTGGTAAAATAAATCGCTCCATGTAATCCCCAATGAATAAAATTATGGGTGCTACCCAAGTCAATAAACACTATTACCTTTTTCTTCTTGATATTTCCTTCTATCTTGAGAGTTTGAGGAGTGGTAATCCCTGCCAATGCATTACAGGATATGGCCAGACTCATTTATTCTTTCTCTAAGGTTGGTTCTTGGTGTATATCCTCTTCTTTTGAAGTTTCTTGTTCATTTTTTTCCTCCTGTTCACAATCTATGTAAAATAATTTCTTCTCAGCACACTTATGGCCTTTAGTGTATTTGTTGTCACAACTATAGAAAATCCCTTTAGCTCCCTTTTCTTCCAATTTTTGTGGTTTTAACCTCGTATTTTTTGGAAGTCTAAGAGTACCAAAACTTACATCTTTATATATGTGAGTGGTAGGTTTCCTTGTTGCCATAATTTTACATTCATTTTTTCTTGCCAACCTGAATGCCTTCTCCAATGAATCAGGTTCCCAAAGATGAAACTCATGCTGGATGTTATCCTTTAAAGTCCTTACGAATACATCAATCTTGTGCTCCTTTGGAATATGAGCTACCCTTATATTCAGTTTTTGCAAGTCCTCAATGTGCTCCACCATTGAACCCTTTCATTTGAGATTTATCAATTGGCTAAACAAGGCCTTGCTCTTTGTATCCTCATAATCTGCTATAATTTCCTCTGTAAAAATTGACCAAGTGACAATTTTTTTACGAAAGCAAAGCCATCGATACCATAAAAATGTATTTTTTTCTAAATGTAAAGTTTCAATGCATACATTTTGTGTGTTTTTCACATTATGGAGATCAAAATATTTCTCCATCTGTAGTATCCATGTTACGGGATCTTTTCCATCAAAATTCCTCATATACATATTTAGAATATGGTGGGTCTTCCATCCAACATTAGAGTTTATGAAATCATAATTAGCATTCATTTAGTTCTCATCATGAGTTTCCTTTTCTATCTTTTCTCCATTAGGAATAATTTCTTGTATAAACTTTGTCAAACCTTCCTTCAAACCCTCCATGTATGCTTTTAGATCATTCTTCATGTCATCCATGTTGTCTTTCATTTTTTCCTCGATGTCATCCATCTTAGCTTTGATTCCATTCATATTAGCTTCCATGACATTCATCTTAGATTCCATGACTTTCTTCAAACCATCCATATTAGCTTCCACGCCTTTCTTCAAAAATTCCATTTCATTTTTTGATGCGCTTTGTGAGAGCGAAATTTGGTGCACTTGCTCTTGTAATTTTGATATATCATGTTTCACATATTCTTCATCATGAGTCATAGTAGATTATTCTAAGGGCTTAATGGGTGCTGAATTATTTTTATGGGGCATTTTAGAACCCAATACTTATATATATGCTCCAATATGCCCTTGGAATCACTTAAAACTGATGTTTCAAACAAGACTTATGAAATTTGAAAAACAAAATACACACATTGTTATGAATTGTATTTTGAATGCCACAGGTCTAACCTGATTTGGATGCTTCAAGGAAAAATTATGCCCAATCTCCCACAATGACCTTTTTATGGATTGGTTCAGTAGAGCGAACTTGTACGGAATGCCACGTGTCACCGTTTCCTCCTTCGGCCTTAAAATTGATACACGGGAAACCAAAGTCTCTGTAAATTTGGCCACTTCTTATATAATTCCAATCTGATGCCCAGAGAGAGAGTATGATGATTTTCCCAAGGTCACCTCTTATAGATGAAATTCTAGAGCCTGCAAAGACCCTAACATCCACATATCATATCTCTAAAAATGTTGCGAACAAAGATATGAAATTTTTACACAACATTCCTCAATATTTTGGCTTCTCGTGGAAACAATTTCATATTCTGAAACTTTGTGTAAAAAACTTTATAGCGCAAATTCCACGATGACCTATTTGGAGCAATGAAACTCTAGAATCCAAAGCTCTGATACCAAATGTTATGAAACCAACTCCAAAAATAGAAGAAAAGAGAGATGAATGCCTTAGAAATAATCCACTTCAAGGGGGGAAGCTCCTTTAAATTACATAAATGAACAATTCTTGGATTATTCAAATGAAAAAACCTCCTTTCTATATATAGAAGTCCATGGGGTCAACATATACTCCTAGCCAACCTAACAATAATAATATAAGGGCCCAATAATAAAAATATGGGGGTTATAGTGGTACAAAAATAACAATAAGGGGGTTACGCTAACAAAAATAAGGGACTACACTAGTAATATAGGGACCTAAAAATCTCAATAATATGGGATTTGAACTAAGCCCCTTCATTGGTGACTATATCCCTACGATATCCAAACTTGTAGAACACATTCTCTCTAAAAAATTAAGCCACCTTTTCTTCTGTTGTTGCCTTGAAAACCTGTGTCTCAACCCACTTGCTCAAATAACCATTGCATAGTATGATGTATTTATTTTTTCAATATGGTGGATCAATTGAGCCAATCAATTCCATGCCCCACTTGTCAGACGTCTCCAAGGCCACTTAAGGTTGTAGAGAAATTTCATCCCTGGGTGTAGCTTTCCCCATCCTCTGACACTTTTCACATCTACTGATGTATATACTAGTATCTTGATGGGGAGTAGGCCAATAGTATCCATCTTTAAAGATTTGAAAGCTATCCTCTTAGTAGAAAATTGACTCCCACAGGGCCCATCATGACATGTTGAGAGGATATAAAAAGCTTCCTCTTGCCTAAAGCATGCCCTCAGGATCTGAGCTGGTCCTAGTTTTAAAATATTGCCACCAATCCAAGTGAAAGGGGTACTCTTTCTTACAATTCTTCTCTTCTCCATAGATTAAATATTGGGAGGAAGCCTCCCAATAGGCAAGTAGTTATCTATGTCAGCAAACCAAAGAGAGAGAGTATTGAGATAGAAAATAAGTGCTCATCTGGTAGCTGATCATCAATCATCTCTTCATTATCTACAGGAAAAGTGAGTCTAGACAGAAAATATACAACAACATTTTATTTCCCTGTCTTATCAATAATGGTCAAATTAAACTATTGCAACAATAATAACCATATAGTAATTCCAATATTTACATCGCATTTTTTCATTAAGTATTCAATTGCTGCATGGTTAGTTTGCACAAAATTTTGTTACTCGATAATATAATTTCTGAATTTATTCAAGGAATGGATAACAACTAAAATATCTTTCTCAGTGACAATGTAGTTAATCTCAACCTTAGACATATTTTTAGTGATGAAATAAATGGCATAGGGCAACATATCATCCATTTTCCCCAAAGCTGTCCCCACAAATTTATCTCATGCATTAGTATGGATATGGAAAGGGAGAGCCCAGTTGAGACCTCGAAGTATAGGGGAAATGATCATATTTTCCTTTATGATTTCAAAGGCCTCTCGACAAATACTTGACCAAAATAATTCGGAGTCCTTGGCCAACAAACTAAAAATTGTGAAGCCACCTTGCTAAAATCCTTGACTAATCTCCTATAGAAACTAGCCAAGTCAAAGAAACTCCTGACATCTCTCTACTTCTGAGGAATAGGCACCCTTTTTATGATGGAAAATTCTTTTGGGCCTACTTGTATCCTTGCCTAAGATATGGAGTTGCCAAGGATAATCCCTTCCCTCCTCAAGAATTAAAATTTCTCAAGACTCAAAGAGAGTTTCATTCCAATGCATATCCTCAAGAATTTACCCATATTGGAGAGGCCCTCTTGAAAATCATACCCAAAGGGAGTGAAATCATCCATGTAGATTTCCACATAATCATGGGCATGCTCAGAAAAAATGCTCAGGATTGCTCTCTGAAAAGTGGCAGGGGCATTTCCTAGGCGAAATGGAAGAAATCTATAAGAAAATGTTCCCCAAGGACATGTAAATGTGGCATTTTCTTGGTTGTTAGGGTTGATTTGGATCTGATTGTAACCATTGAATCCATCAAGGAAGGAGAATAACTTCTTCCCTGCAAGACTATCCAAGACTTGGTCAATGAAAGGAAAAGGGAGATGGTATTTCTTTCTGGCTTTATTGAAATCTCTGTAATCCACACAAGTCCTCCACTTCCCATTCTTATTTGGGACTAAGGCAAGAGGAGACACCCATTAACTCTCTCATATGGGGTATATGAACCCTACATCCAAAAATTTATGTAATTCATCCATTACTACGTCCTTCAAGGTTGGGTTCATTCTCATCTAGGGTTGGAATACGGGCTTGAATCCCCCTTTGACGTAAATATGGTGTGTGCATATTGAGGTATGAATCCCTTTCATTTCTTTGTAATCCCAAGAAAAAGCATCTAAGTTCCCCCTCAACAGCTGGCATAATTTTTCTTTCTCTTCGTCCAAGAGAAAAGGAGTGATATTTAGGGTTCTAGATGGGCCAAATTCTATAATATTCGAAAGTTATGGGGCTGATTCAACTGAGAATATCTCAGTCCAAGGGTTTCTTTCATATTCTCTCACTAGTTCATCAAGTGGAATGGAAGTGCGGGGTTGGCTTTGACGGATTTGGTCACTGAGGTCATCTTCATTAGGTTTCCCCCTGTTAGCCACCTATAATATTTTGTTATACCAAAAGGTGGCTAAGACTTTTTGAGCCTCCAAGGAACAAATTTTATCACTAAAAATTTGTTGGCTCTTGAAGACTCCTTCTAGGCCTCATGCCTCTGTCCAAAATCCTCATTACTGTTCCTATTAATTTTGTTGATTTCCTGTAAGAAACTGCTGAAGAAACCATCATTTTTCCCCTTTCTCCCATTCATAACTAACCTTCATTTACTCCCCCTTTTCTCCATATTATTTCCCTACTTTTCATAATTTTCTCCCTCCATTCGTGAAAATCCTCCTGACATGGTTTAAAACTTCTTTTTGAGCTGTGCCGAAACCCCCAAATCCATTTAAAACCTTGAAATTATTCATTAAAAAACAAAGTTTTATTGCTATGGACCTAAGCCCCTTGGGCTAAGTCCTAAACCACTTCCCCCCACATGCCCATGCGTCAAAACCAAATGCCAAAGCTTTTCGGCGCTAATCGCATCGCAAATATCCAAGGGTGCATGTCTTTGAACCATTACAAAACTCTGATTGCGATTAGCCTTTGCATATAAAACCCCCGATCATATTATTTCTCATATAACCATAGAGCCCGCAATCGAGCGCTAAACCATTGAAAGGCCCCTCTCTGATCAATATTTTCCTTTGTAAACCCAAAAACCCACTTTCCGAAAGTTTTAAGTTAAAACGTAAAGTCACGTGATAAATATAAAATGGGTTGATCAAAAATACCGATCGCGCAATCGCGATCGGAGAATTCACAATGGGTAGATCGAAAATACCAGGCCCACGGTTCCGATTGCGATTGGCCTTTAAAGGATCAGGCCCCGGGCATATTACAGTTCATATATCCCACGGCCCCGCAATCGGGCACCTTTTCCCTTTACTTATATATTTTCCACCCGATCCATTATAACTTGTTTTTATTGCAAAAACTTTGGTTTTCATATGTTTAAAGGTTTTTCCGCCGGTGCGTAAGTCGAAGCAATCCTGATCATTGATCTAGTCCTTCGATCCAACGGTCCGCGCAAAATCGCATCGCAAGTTTCAAATCGCATCGCAACTTTCCCCGATTGCGCAATCGCATGCCCATGTCTGCGACCTCCAATTGCGATTCCTCTGATTCGCTCCCCGCCGTTGATCTGACCCTCAGATCTAACGGTCAGCGCTCAATCGCAAGTTTCTAACCGCAACTTCCGATCGCAAGTCCTCTCCCGATCCCCCGATCGCACTGCCCCTCCGATTACATCCCCGCCGTTGATCTGAACCCGAGATCAACGGTTATCGCTTAATCGCAAACCCATTTTCCAATCGCAATCGCAAAGCCCGGTAGCGCCACCCCGATTGAAATCTTTCGATTTGATCCCGGCCGTCCATCCCCTTTCTGATCCAACGGTCATCGCTTAATCGCACAAGTCTCCTCGATCGCGCAATCGCATCGGCATTTTCCAATCGCACCCTTTGTTTCTCCCCTCCGATTGCGATCCTCTGATTAGATCTGGACCGTCCACGTGTCTAGATCGGACAGTCCAAAACCACCCTGCCTTATTTCTTCTCCCCGCTCTCATTTTCCTGTTTTGCGCCGATCTCCACCGTTAGATATTTTTATCCAACGGCTACGCTCTTTCCCCGCCATTTGAAGCAGTTTAACCTATTTTCGCAAGATTTCTTAATTGTTTTGTGTTTGATGCAGGTGTTTTAAATGGTTTTCCATTGTATCACGAAGAAATGCCGAGGGCTGGGAATGACGATTCTCATGCCCTCGTTTCAGTAAAGGGAAGCCATCCACGGGGCTCCATTCCATGTTTCGTCAATACTCTATGAGTATTGATGCCGTAAAGCCCAGCGCAGCTCTACACATTAATAAGACACTGTTTCATTCAGAGCAGTTAAAGAGTATCGATTTTTGAAGACAGCACATAGGAGATTGAAGATTGAAGACAAATTTGCGGATCACGGCTAAGATTGAACATCAAAAGCCTAATCCCCCAAATTAAAACAGAATTAAAAGAAAATCAAAAGGATCTGTCAAGCAGAAAAGGCTTCCACTGCTTCAAATGAGGCGAATTAATTCCTCAGCTACCATAAAAGCCACCTGTTGCCTCAAACCTTTCAAAAAGAGGCCGAAGTTATTGAAGAAGATCAGATTTCACCTCAGAGCAGCCAGGGAGGTACTTCTACAAGGTAATCAATGCAGAAAATATCTACGGGGTTACTCCACACAGCACACAGAGCCTCAAAGTCAAAACAAAACTCCCACCGAGCTTTGATATTTATTGTAAAACAGTTAATGCAGCGATCCACCTGTATATTTCTCCCTCGAGCCCCCCAAAAGGCCGAGAAGTCTTGAACCTGTATTAATTATCCTGAGAGATCTTTTCTCAGATCACCTCCTCATTCTTCTATAAATACCTCAGAAGAAGATGAGAAATTGTTGGTTGCAGAACTTTGGAATACACTTGAGCTGGAGACTTCTATTTGTACATAGTGTTCGCTAGCCATTGAAGCTCTGTTTGTGCTAGAGTAGTTAGGTTGAATAGTGAAGATGATTTCTGAACTGAAACATTGGACCTAAAGATTGTAACTGGTTTGACATCAATATAAAAGTTGTTTCTTGGGATCCTAGTCTATATCACCGGTGAAGTGCTTCTTTCTTTATTAAATTGTTTTCCTTCTATGTATGCCATATTTTTCATATTCCTCTGTAAAGAACAGTTTAAACAGGGTTAGGATCTACTGTATATCAGTAACCTTCTCTGGCTGAGAAATCTTTATCTTAATGTTTTCCTCAAGCTTGTTTATTTAAGAATGATTCAATACTGTTTAAATAGTTAGGAACATTAGCGTTCCTTTCGTCCTTCTGTTTGCTTAAACATTGTTCTTGAATGTGATTTCCATTATTCGCCATTAAAGTTAGACTAGAGAAGATATGGTTCGCCCTGATTCGTAGATTCTTTTCTCCAAAGGCAGATTCTGAAAGTTTCCCTTGGTGTCGACTGAAAGCAGACTAGGTTTAAAAGTACTTTATCTGATCTTAAGTCACACTTTGTTTCTCTTATATGTTTTCATACTTTCTGAAGGTAATTATGCGGATTACTGGATTGTTTGTCAATTAAGCTGCTTGAATACAGACTTGCCCAAGGAGTCAATGGTTAGCCCTGCACTTGGTTGGTTTTAAACAGTTACTTAAGAGGCTTTTCTTGTTTGGACTGACTATAAATCCTCTGAGAAATTATTATCAGTTTCCACCCCTCCAACACTTTAATGCTTCCATTCCATCATTTTAATCTCAATAATCTTGTGGTATAGATGACTTGCCCCTTGGATCACACTTGATGTTGTTGCTCAATTAAAGTCTAGATACGACTCCATAGCCCAATGGACTAAAAACCAGCATTATATCTATCTTTTCAGCCTAGCTGTTCTATCCACTTGCAACTTCTCACTTTCGAAACTTTTGCACTTAGAAATTTCCCCTCAAGTAACATTTCATGCTCAACCATCCAAAACAAAACAAAACCCCTCGGTCTTCATAACTAGCCTAACATCATTTCTTTAAACTTTCAAAGACAATATCCATCTTTGTACATATTGAAGAGATCCCTCTCCGGATTTAGGAGGGCTAGATCCTAAAATCCCAAAGTTGGTTGAAACGATGTTGTTTCTGTAATTGGACTCTGCCAATCTTGCTAATAAATTACAGAGACCTAACATTTCTGGCGACTTCGCTGGGGAATTTTTTGAGTTCATAGTTGCTTGGCCAGCTTTTATAGACTCTTTTAGTTTTCCATACAACCACAAAAACTCAGAAAAACCCAAAAATATTTCATATTAGTATCTAATAAACATGGTGGTGGAACCATAAAACGTTTTACCTCCTTAGGAGCGAAAAATTTTCCACCTGGCGACTCCACCCTTTGAAACTCCCAGAAGACCAAATGACTCCACTGGTAGAAGACCCTGAACTGATTGACCGGACACAGTGACCTCTTTTCTGATTTACAAACATGATTCCGAGAATACAACGAAGATATGCCCCAATGAGTAGAGATCATATCCCTGGGTTTCCACATAAGATGCCCCGGGTGAATTGGGATGACAAACTGCCTGTTTTTCAAGGTGAAAAGTTTGATGACCCTCTATTACATCTCATCAGATTTCATATACATGTATGGAGGTTGAAATTTGAATGGCATGAAGACTGCCTAATGAAAATGTTCATGTTAACATTAGAAGGAAAATCTAGGGATTGGTATGAATGCTTAAGATCTAGTAGTTTGTTTTCTTTAAGAGACCTTGAATATGTGTTCTATGAGAACTATGAAGAAAACGCTACGTCATTATCATGGGGTGCAATATATTATGATCCATCACAAAACATCAACCAACACATTATAGATAATGAGGAAGCTTTGGAAGAGATGCATCCTAAAGATCTTTTAACAGCCATTCATGAGTTTAATATCCTATTGAAAAATTTTAAAAACATAGATGAATCAGTTGAGGAAAAGATGATCCAAGCAGTAAAAAACATTCCTCAAGATATTCCTGAAAACTCAAATATTGATTCATCATCCCTTATAGCCGAGGCTCAAGAAGACATCCAGCCTCAAAATCAGTCTTCACAAGAGACAGAGAACTGCTGTACTCTTTTTCAAAGGAACATAGAAACATCCTTCCCTTTGACAGAAAAAGAGATAGATCAGACTATTTACAAACAGTCAGTCTCTGAATTTTTTTGCGAAACAAACACTCTTGCCCATTCACATAAAGAACTTTGTTGTATAGATTTAGAAAGTTATCTTGTAGATCGGTTAGAAGAAAAGCAAACTGATGACCCAATATGTTTGACTGACAAAATTGTTTATTCAGATGATTTTCCGAATTTCGATCAGTCTGATGATGATGATGATGAGTTCCAAGAAAAAACTAATCATGCAGGGCAACCAGCGTTTGATTGGTGTTATCATTTTCACCATCACCAACTTGAAAGCCAAAAACATCCATTTCAATCCATCACTAATGGCTTTCACATAATTGGAAATCAGCAGCCTTTCAACTCAGAAGGTGAAGAGAAGAGCAATAAAGAAATTTTTGAGCAAAAGGAGCTTTCTCTTGAAAAAGAGGAAACCTTTAAATACTCCCCTGCTCAAGAATATAATAACCTCTTCATAGAGTTTAGTTCTCTAAATTCAAGCATACCAGGGTTACCAGAGGACAACACTGTTAAATATGATGAGTCCTCCAGTTCAGAGGATGATGAAGATGAAGGAGAAAAACAAATAGAAGACTATCCTATTGTGGATATATCATCTTCTCAAGAAGAAACTTCTCCCTTCACTGATATTAGTCTGTCATATAAAGAGCCTGAATTTGTATCAGAAGCAAGCATATATTTAGACAAAGAAAATATTTCACTGTTTGCTGTTGTGCAGGTTAAAGATGAAGATACTTCCAAGGAACATATTGAAGACATAGCCCTCAAAGACGAGGCCTTGGAAGCAGAAAATCTACCGAATATGGAGGTCCATAAAGAAGAGAATCTTCATCTTTTCTTTGTTGATCCTATGAAAGAGTGTGTGGAAATCCCGAATGGCTCAAATTATCAAGCATTGACCCTTTGCAAGAGCCAGAGACATGAAAATTTGTCACCTTCTGTGATAGCCTTGACATTGAAGGTTAACCTTCAATATGTTCTATGGATACCTCTGACAAGCAGCCAGAGTTACTACTTCTTCTTGACATTACTCAGTTGGCTGCATTGGCACTTTTGTATCATATGAATATGTAAATACTCCATGTTTAGAATAGGTTAGATAGGAATGTCAATAAAGCTCAGTTCCGAGCATGTAGTTAGTTGTTGTTTTCTTCTTTGGAGAAAAATCAAGAATTCAAAAATACAAAAACAAAGAAAGAATGAAAAGAGGGCAAATTGACAAAACAATAAAGGTATAGCCCCATACCAAAAAGAGAAACAAATCTGAAAGTGTGCAAGCTTAAATGCCACTCCTGCAAAACACACTTCTAGTTAGTCAAACAACCTAATCTTGACTAATTAGCTTTTAAATTTTTCTGCTGATAGGATAGTGAATTCGATTTGCCAAATTGTTCAATCTTGGCTTATCAGTAGATAGATTAGGATAGAAATTGAAGGTTAAAACAAACTCAAAATCTGAACCTGAGTTTCCCAAAGAGAAATGACTCACACTTGTTTTATTTTCAGAGTCAAGAAGATGTAAAAATCTGGTTCTAATTAACTCAAAATCTGAACCAGAGAAAAGAAAGAACAGCTCAAACAAAAGCAAAAACAGAGCTGTGAAGAAGAGAGAAGGCCGTGATGAGAAACTTTCAGATCCTAAGCCTTCCATTTTGATTTAAATTTTCTGCAAATAATAATCTATGTGCAGCTTGTTTTATGCCATAGATCACAGCAAGTCAAACAACTTAATCTTGACTTGGCTGTTTTTAAATTTCTGTTGTAGAATTTAGAGAATGAAAGTCTGTTGGACAGTTTAATCCCAACAGACAGTAGATTAGGTAGAGAAATATCTGAGCTCAATTGTTTAATCTGAGTTCGGGGAGAAATAAGGAGTAGAACTAGATTAGTTTTTATGCTTTCAAAAGAATAAAATGTTGTAAGAGAGTTTGCCAATCCAAGTGCACTCTAAGAAGAAAAAATGTTAGATCTGTAGGATTGGGTAGGTAGCAAGCTTGTTGATAAAGGTCCATTGTTTTCATGGCTGCCAAATATGTTTTTAGAGAAGATCATTCAATCACAGGAGGACAGCCCAATGGATGGGGCAACTGATCAGCCTCCCAGAAGATGCAAGTCTGAAGTTCTTGATGCCTTCAAGAAGGCACCATCCCCAAGTGGAGCCACTGTTAGCCACCTATAATATTTTGTTATACCAAAAGGTGGCTAAGAATTTTTTAGCCTCCAAGGAACAAATTTTATCACTAAAAATTTGTTGGCTCTTGAAGACTCCTTGTAGGCCTCATGTCTCTGTCCAAAATCCTCATTATTGTTCCTATTAATTCTGCTGATTTCCTGTAAGAAACTACTGAAGAAACCATCATTTTTCCCCTTTCTCCCATTCATAACTAACCTTCATTTACTCCCCCTTTTCTCCATATTATTTCCCTACTTTTCATAAGTTTCTCCCTCCATTTGTGAAAATCCTCCTGACATGGTTTAAAACTTCTTTTTGAGCTGTGCCGAAACCCCCAAATCCATTTAAAACCTTGAAATTTTTCATAAAAAACAAAGTTTTATTGCTATGGACCTAAGCCCCTTGGGCTAAGTCCTAAACCACTTCCCCCCACATGCCCATGCGTCAAAACCAAATGCCAAAGTTTGTCGGCGCTAATCGCATCGCAAATATCCAAGGGTGCATGTCTTTGAACCATTACAAAACTCCGATTGCGATTAGCCTTTGCATATAAAACCCCCTGATCATATTATTTCTCATATAACCATAGAGCCCGCAATCGGGCGTTGAACCATTGAAAGGCCCCTCTTCGATCAATATTTTCCTTTGTAAACCCAACAACCCACTTTCCGAAAGTTTTAAGTTAAAACATAAAGTCACGTGATAAATATAAAATGGGTTGATCAAAAAGACCGATTGCGCAATCGCGATCGGAGAATTCACAATGGGTAGATCGGAAAGACCAGGCCCACGGTTCCGATTGCGATTCGCCTTTAAAGGATCAGGCCCCGGGCATATTACAGTTCATATATCCCATGGCCCCGCAATCGGGCGCCTTTTCCCTTTACTTATATATTTTCCGCCCGATCCATTATAACTTGTTTTTATTGCAAAAAATTTGGTTTTCATATGTTTAAAGGTTTTTCCGCCGGTGCGTAAGTTGAAGCAATCCTGATCATTGATCTAGTCCTTCGATCCAACGGTCCGCGCAAAATCGCATCGCAAGTTTCAAATCGCATTGCAACTTTCCCCGATTGCGCAATCGCATGCCCATGTCTATGACCTCCGATTGTGATTCCTCCGATTCGCTCCCCGCCGTTGATCTGACCCTCAGATCTAACAGTCAGCGCTCAATCGCAAGTTTCTAACCACAACTTCCGATTGCAAGTCCTCTCCCGATCCCTCGATCGCACTGCCCCTCCGATTACATCCCCGCCGTTGATCTGAACCCGAGATCAACGGTTATCGCTTAATCGCAAACCCATTTTCCGATCGCAATTGCAAAGCCCGGTAGCGCCACCCCGATTGAAATCTTTTGATTTGATCCGGGCCGTCCATCCCCTTTCTGATACAACGGTCATCGCTTAATCGCACAAGTCTCCCCAATCGCGCAATCGCATCGGCATTTTCCAATCGCACCCTTTGTTTCTCCCCTCCGATTGCGATCCTCCGATTAGATCTGGATCGTCCACGTGTCCAGATCGGACAGTCCAAAACCACCCCGCCTTATTTCTTCTCCCCGCTCTCATTTTCCTGTTTTGCGCCGATCTCCACCGTTAGATATTTTTATCCAACGGCTACGCTCTTTCCCCGCCATTTGAAGCATTTTAACCTATTTTCGCAGGATTTCTTAATTGTTTTGTGTTTGATGCAGGTGTTTTAAATGGTTTTCCATTGTATCACGAAGAAATGCTGAGGGCTGGGAATGACGATTCTCATGCCCTCGTTTCAGTAAAGGGAAGCCATCCACGGGGCTCCATTCCATGTTTCGTCAGTACTCTATGAGTATTGATGCCGTAAAGCCCAGCGCGGATCTACACATTATCAAGACACTGTTTCATTCAGAGCAGTTAAAGAGTATCGATTTTTGAAGACAGCACACAGGAGATTGAAGATTGAAGAAAAATTTGGGGATCACGGCTAAGATTGAACATCAAAAGCCTAATCCCCCAAATTAAAACAGAATTAATAGAAAATCAAAAGGATCTGTCAGGCAGAAAAGGCTTCCACTGCTTCAAATGAGGCGAATAAATTCCTCAGCTACCATAAAAGCCACCTGTTGCCTCAAACCTTTCAAACAGAGGCCGAAGTTATTAAAGAAGATCAGATTTCGCCTCAGAGCAGCCAGGGAGCTACTTCTACAAGGTAATCAATGCAGAAAATATCTACGGGGTTACTCCACACAGCACACAGAGCCTCAAAGTCAAAATAAAACTCCCACCGAGCTTTGATATTTATTGTAAAACAGTTAATGCAGCGATCCACCTGTAAATTTCTCCCTCGAGCCCCCCAAAAGGCCGAGAAGTCTTGAACCTGTATTAATTATCCTGAGAGATCTTTTCTCAGATCACCTCCTCATTCTTCTATAAATACCTCAGAAGAAGATGAGAAATTGTTGGTTGCAGAACTTTGGAATACACTTGAGTTGGAGAGTTCTATTTGTACATAGTGTTTGCTGGCCCTTGAAGCTCTGTTTGTGCTAGAGTAGTTAGGTTGAATAGTGAAGATGATTGCTGAACTGAAACATTGGACCTAACGATTGTAACTGGTTTGACATCAATATAAAAGTTGTTTCTTGGGATCCTGGTCTATATCACCGGTGAAGTGCTTCTTTCTTTGTTAAATTGTTTTCCTTCTATGTATGCCATATTGTTCATATTCCTCTCTGAAGAACATTTTAAACAAGGTTAGGATCTACTGTATATCAGTAATCTTCTCTGGCTGAGAAATCTTTATCTTAATGTTTTCCTCAAGCTTGTTTATTTAAGAATGATTCAATACTGTTTAAACAGTTAGGAACGTTGGCGTTCCTTTCGTCCTTCTGTTTTCTTAAACATTGTTCTTGAATGTGATTTCCATTATTCGCCATTAAAGTTAGACTAGAGAAGATATGGTTCGCCCTTATTCGTAGATTCTTTTCTCCAAAGGCAGATTCTGAAAGTTTCCCTTGGTGTCGACTGAAAGCAGACTAGGTTTAAAAGTACTTTATCTGATCTTAAGTCACACTTTGTTTCTCTTATATGTTTTCATACTTTCTGAAGGTAATTATGTGGATTACTGGATTGTTTGTCAATTAAGCTGCTTGAATACAGACTTGCCCAAGGAGTCAATGGTTAGCCCTGCACTTGGTTGGTTTTAAACAGTTACTTAAGAGGCTTTTCTTGTTTTGGACTGACTATAAATCCTCTGAGAAATTATTATCAATTTCCACCCCTCCAACACTTTAATGTTTCCATTCCATCATTTTAATCTCAATAATCTTGTGGTATAGATGACTTGCCCCTTGGATCACACTTGATGTTGTTGCTCAATTAAAGCCCAGATATGACTCCATAGCCCAATGGACTAAAAACCAACGTTATATCTATCTCTTAGCCATAACTGTTCTATCCACTTGCAACTTCTCACTTTTGAAGCTTTTGCACTTAGAACTTTCCCCTCAAGTAACATTCCATGCTCAACCATCCAGAACAAAACAAAACCCTTGACCTCATAACTAGCCTAATATCAATACCTTAAGTTTTCAAAGACAATATCCATCTTTGTACATATTGGAGAGATCCCTCTCCGGATTCAGGAGGGCTAGATCCTAGAATCCCAAAGTTGGTTGAAACGATGTTGTTTCTGTAATTGGACTCTGCCAATCTTGCTAATAAATTACAGAGACCTAACACCCCCCTATGATAACAACATCTAACGTATAGAAAATGTATGGTGTGACATGGCACAATTAATCTTCTTCTTCATCCTCCTCCATAAAAGTATATCATGTTAAATAGAAGGTTGGGAAGGAGGATATAATATTATTTGTTTTTACAAGGGCCCAATCTTGATGGTCATGTTTCCAGCCCTACAACTGATATAAGCATTGAAAATGTCCCACCAAGGTCTTCCTAGAATGAGAGGATAACCATTAAACTTGGTTTTGGGTTGAAGTACCAGGAAGTTAGTGGGATATTCCCAGGATTCAATGGATAACATGACATCTTCAACAACTCCCTCAGGAGCTACTGTGAATTTATCTGCAAGTTGCATAATTGTAGTGGTATTTATCAAAGCTCCCTAAAGGTTGAGCTTCAAAATTGTTTCTATGGTCATCACATTCATGGCAACCCCAATATCAATAAGTGTATTAGGGACAACGATACCACAAATGTGTACATCCACCACTGGACTCCCAGGGTTTAGGTATTTTTGGAAAATCACTCTCCCAGAGTATCAAATCAGATAACTGACCTACAACATTATGCCGGGGGTTCCTCTCTTCCTTTTCCCAGTATTTTTTAAGAATTTATCTTTGATAATATTATTATATATGGGAACATACTTAATATCCTAGAGAAGGGGTATCTTTACAAACATATTCTTCAATTCTTCTAGAAGTTAAATCTCTTTTGGGGTGTGTTGTCTAGGATGGATCAATTACTCAAGAAAAGGAACTAAATTTACTTGGGGGTAATCTCTTCCTTTTCCTCTTCAACCTCTCTAGGTGGATATGGTGGATGATTTTCTAGAAGCACTCTCCCATACCTAAGGATGATCTCATGGATCTCTATAGCATATGCAAGGTAAGACGTATCTCCACTATAGACTTGATGTGGCTACTTGTTGTTCAGGTTCAGATTTGGTCCAAAAGCACCAAGAGAGTGAGTATTAGTCTAAGAAATTGGATGGGAAGAAGACTTAGTAATATGGATAACTCTTATGCCCCTTTTAAAAATAATGTTGAATGTTACATGTGTAAGACTTTGGGAACTATGTAGCTGCATGTAAACTTGGCCATAAATCCCCTTTCCAAAACATTGCAAACAAAGATATGGATAATTTTTAGAGCCAAAAAAGACAAATTCAAAGGATTTATTACAACAATAATAAGAGAGGTAGGTCAAATGATGCATGGATATAATAACGACCAATGTTTGGCTTTAAAGATAGCCAACAGAATATTAGTAGACCAAAGCCTGGAATTCTTGTTGTTTATCTCCCTTATATAACTTACAATAGAGAAAGGCTTTCAATTAGATAAAAGAAGCACTAGAAACCTAGAAAGTCCTCTGAAGTAGTATTGTTACACTAAAATTTTTCACCATGGTTGTTGATTCGGATATCTTTACATCCGAAGGAGTGTCTCAAGTGAATCCCCTATGAATATTGAAGTAAAAAATACCCGGGACAAAAGGAATTTTTGTTTTCGCTGCTTAAAACCCATTTTTGAGCATCTGCGTAGTTTTCATGAAAAAAACATGTGCATGCGCAGTTTCTTATTCTATAAACTAGACAAATATGCAAAATTTCTTACACTAAAAACTATGCAGGTATCTTCACCCAAATACAAATAAAAATGTAAGTTCCAGAAGCTTTCGTTGAGGAATATTATCCAAATTATAAACCTCTAACCACTACATACCTGCACCTCATCCCTTGGTATATGGAACTAAAATAATTTTCTTAAGGATCATATCCCTTGAGAGGTGGAACTAGAAACCTCTGCATCCTCCCTATAAATTTAGCATAGGATTAAAGGAATAGGATAATTTTGAGACTACTGGGACTCGAATTTCTAAACTCATGTTGTTGGTTTTGGGTCTGAAGAGCTTGTCTTCAAGGGAAGGAAAGGGGGGCATTGGAAGAGGTTTGTGACATCAAGGGACCAAGTTTTAAGCTTGTTTCCCTTTGATTTTTAATACAAAGTAATTTTTATTTCCTAATTGCATCTATTCTTAATGTTATTTGTGAGATTATTTGATCACTCACATGGTTTATAAATGATTACTGATTCAATTATATTTTGTATGCTATATTAGGAAGTTAATTTACCTTTTATTTTATATGCGAGATGCTTTGATATCTTTGGATGTTTTTTTTCCATGCAGATCACTCTTGGCATGTCATGGAGAAGTTGTGGAAATCATTTGGAAAGACTTTAAACCATTGAGGAAAAGATAGTTGTGGAAAGCGCTAAAAGGAATTCTACAAGAATTTCGTTTCAGCTACTAGATTTTCATGTTTTAGTTAGAGGCTAAGAAAAGAGTTATTTTTTTGTCTATTTGTTCTATTTTTCCATTAGGATTCCAAGGAGATCACTCTTTTTTGCAAGAGGGATTTATCCGAGTAAAAAATTGGCGACTCCACTAGGGAATGAGTTCTCCTTTCTGTCATTTTGTACCCTTTGATGCATTTAGAACCTTTTAATAATTGAAATTTATGGTTTCAGACCTTTGTTTTTTTTTTTTACTTTTTCTTAATGTTCTAGATATGCATAGTTTATGTTCATAAACAAAGCACAGAATTGCGCAGTTGTGCTTCAGAAACAGTGCTAAATTGTGTCTGAGTGTTAATCATGTTTGAGTGTTTTTACTTTTTACCTTTCGATTTTTCACCGAATTTTCCTTACTTACACTAGATTGGTTCCTTAGATGACGTTAGTGAAAGAAAATAGTCTTGTTGTTATTTCTCTGATTTGGAATCATCTTATGTTTGAGAATTCTCTTGCATAGATTACATTGGTATAGTTAGAATTCTCCTTTTCAGAATATGAATGAAAATTGTGCTTAGATTACATTTGCATACTTTTTAAGCGAATTGTGCATAGATTACATCTGCATATTTTACATTATGGAA
This sequence comes from Pinus albicaulis, assembly GCA_034641835.2. NCBI lineage: Eukaryota > Viridiplantae > Streptophyta > Pinopsida > Pinales > Pinaceae > Pinus > Pinus albicaulis. Next base: position 966,598,976 of record CM076580.1, on the reverse strand, counting down.
AAATCAATCGTAGATTTAGATCGGTTTCTTTGATTGTCTTTTTGAGGAAAATCACTTATCTTTACAGTTTTGGGTTTTGAGTTTTTTTTGGTTTTCTGATCTATCAAAAAAGAGTCTTGCGCTTCTAGAATTCGTTTTGTGAATCTCTTTTCGTTCAGTAAATCTCATAATATAATCATTTATCCCGTTGTAAAGAGTTATTTCATCATTTGAAAATATAGTGTCTCTCATTGCAAGATAGCCCTGATTTGAATTTACATGTTTTTATGCTTGTTTTAAAACATAAAAATAAAAAAATTTCTTGGAATTGATTAGAATTAGTATTTTCTTGCTTAAAATTATTGCATTAGAGAATTTGTTATATTTTCTCTTATTAATCAATTTTTTCATTGTTGGAAGTGAATTTTTATTTCATGAAAAAGAATTTTTTGGGATTTTTAGAAGTTTTGCACTTTCTAGTTCAAACAACCTCTTACTTTCCCTTAACTAGGATTTCATTGAAAATAAAATATTAAATTTTCATGGTTGAATGCATTAGAATTTTGAGTTGGGTCATAACACCATTAGTTGCACCTCGATTTACCTATTGAGTAAAAAGCAGCCAAAATAACACAACACTAATTAAAATTAATCTAGAAATTTTTACATTTTCTAGGGCTCATTCCACCAATCTAGTTTAGGTTTAGTGCTTTGGAATAGGGAGTAATTAACTTTCCAAAGAAATTAAACAAACAAATAGCATCTTGCGGTAGGAAAAAATTCCGATTGTTGCAATTTTTCTCTAAAAAGCTCTTCTTAAAAGAGTCAAGCACGAGGTCATATTGGACCCAATGGAGCAATTGTACATACTTCAATGGTAAAGATATAATTTTTTCACACATTACAAATGGTAAACCTCAGATTAACCATTTTCAAGGAGCATGGGATCACTTGTCAGTAAACCTCAGATTTAGCATGTCAAGGAACTTTCAAGGGGATTGAGCTTTGATACTCTACCCTTGCATGTATATCAGGCCACAAACTGTTCCCTGAGGTTTGATTGACTTAGTTGGTAACCTTATTAGCTATAATATTATGATTTTTCCCAAGGTGATGGTGGAGGGAAGGTCCCATTATACCTAGAACACATTGGCTAGATGCACTTGGAATTTTTGGACGGTAATATTCACTTGCGACAGCATAGTGGAGTTACTCGATCCAGACTATTTCATTAAGTAGGTTGTGAGGGTAATTAGTTCCATCTTCTAGTTTTTCACATTGATTTCTGCGATGTTGGATTTCATCAAAAACTAGTGATTTCATTGTGAGAAAAAAACTTTTTTGTGTGGTTTTACTCCTAGATTTGATAGCACGCAGTCATTTGTTTTTTTTTTACTTTCTCGAGACCTTAGGTGTGAATTGTGAATCTAAATTCTTAATATTTTTAAATTTTTAATAAAATTCACTAAAGTTGAATCTATTGGAAACAGTTCAATAATTTACCAAGGAACCCCTCTTAACGAGAATCCTGGTCATTTTCCTTGCTTTGGAAATTTTGGTCCTCCTGATATGGCTACATTGTCATTACCTAGATTTACCATAGGTTTACCAATATGTTTATTTTCAACTTTGTTGGCCTCCACTACTCAAATTGTTCCACCTTAACCGGATGCTTCACCTCAATAGAGTTCATCATCTCAACATCACCAACCTCATGTTGACCCTTTACCTTATTCACCCAACATGTCTTCCTCCCTTTCTTCTTCTTCGCTTGGTAAAAGCCTCGATGCTAGTAACCAGGTGGCTAAAAAGAAGAATAAAGGGAAGAATAATAAGAAGAAAGATATGAAATAATTAAACCAACCAACCATTGTTGTAATTATTGGTAATGTTGATGAAAATTCCAACATCCATCGCAACCCCAAATACCCTTGAAAGCTTTGTAAGGGTGATCACTTCCTTATCAATTATCCTGGTATTCCTAATGTCTTGGAAGTATGGTATGAAAAATCCTATCAACTTATTGTTGATCCATCAACCAGTGACTGTTAGGTTCATGGGAAAAAGGGTAAAGTTAGGTTTCCTTGTAGGTTATGCAAATGGATTCATCATAGTCACATGTTCCCTCATAAGGATGAAGCCTCAAAATTGTTGGAAAACCTTCCTTTTTCATAGCAACAACTTCCAAATAGTTACCATAAACTTTCTCCCAACCTGCTGGTATTTGATGAAGTGATTGATATCCTTCCAAGTATAATCAATCCCACTCTTTCATTAGAGAGTGAAACTCATATCACTCAGGATGATGATCCATTAGTTGATCAAGTGATTGCCTCGATCTCACATTTGGTAGATCCCACTCTCCTTGTAGAGAGTGAAATTCATACCCCCCGGGTTCTTCTTGTTACTTTAGATTCTTCTACAAAAGGGGGCATTTCACCTGTTTCCACTAAACCCCCCTCCAACGACTGAGGTCCTTTCCTTTGATTGGATTATACTAGAAAAACCTCGCCTTCATTCTTCCATCCCTTTCCAAATCATTGTTAATTCTTGCGGTAAGAATGTGTGTCACAGGAATTTAGATGAAGGTGCTTGTGTTAGTATTTTATCCTCAACTTCTTGGCAAGATTTGGGTTGCCCTTAGCTTGTGTCTATTACACATAATCTGTTAGCTTTTAGAAGAACCATTAGTGAACATTTAAGGATCCTTCCTAAGTCTTCTATTACTTTGTAAGGTAAAAAATTTTGTATTGATCTTTTGGTACGCCAAGGTACCTTGGATTTCGTATTACTATGTCTATGCCATGAATGTTGTCGTATCAACACTTTTTCACATGATTTCTTTCCCTCAAAATAGAATAATTTTTATTGTTGACTCGCTTTTATTCGTTAGTACTGATTTTACTACCAACCATCTGACATCCTTAAATGTTCCTTATATGGAAGTGGTATCTACACCACCACAGGTTAATTATGTGGTAGCCTATCCTATATTTTCAGTTACTGATGCAAGCGAGCCTCTCACTAACTGCTCGACTTCTTTTGACTTAGATCCAGTAATTGACATGGTAAAAACTATGGGGGTATTTGAACGATATGTTATTATCCCTATTGAGTCCCTTGACATGTGTTCCTTCCAGATAACAGTTCTTCGATATGATGATGACCTCTTGGAAGCCATGATCGAGGTGTGTCCCTTAGCATGTTTTCCATCCACTTGGAAGCCATGAATATGTCATGATGAGGATATTTCTTTTACTATTTCAACCTCATTAAAATATGAATCAGGTCTTAAGCATGATTCTTGTACTGTCAACCGCATTAAAAATTGAATCGGGTCTTGAGGAAAGTTCCTTTTACTATGTCGACCTCGTTAAAAAATGAAATAGATCCCATGGGGAAAGTTCCTTTTACTGTGTCAACCTCGTTAAAAAATGAAACAAATCCCTTGAGGAAAGTTCCTTTTACTATGTCAACCTCGTTACAAAATGAAACAGATCCCTTGAGGAAAGTTCCTTTTACTATGTCAACCTCATTAAAAAATGAAACAAATCCCATGAGGATAGTTCTTTTACTGCGTCAACCTCGTTAAAAAATGAAACAGGTTTCCATGAGGATAGTTCCTTTTACTGTGTCAACCTCATTAAAAAATGAATCAGGTCATGAGGATAGTTATTTTACTGTGTCAACCTCGTTAAAAAAATGAAACATGTTCCGATGAGAATTGTTCTTTCACTATGTCAACCTCGTTAAAAATGAAACAGGTCATTATGAGCATAGTTCTTTTCCTGTGTCAATCTAGTTAAAAAAATGAAACAAATTCTCTCCTGATTGAGTCAAGTCTTTGACTAGATCTTGTAAATGTTAAGTCAAGTCTTATATATGATCTCGTAAATGAACCTTTATTCCATCCAGCTATTAGTAACCAATAGTCTACTTAGGTGAATTAAATGGAGCTTGGGGGGATGTTCCCTTGCAGTTTATTCTTTGGGGCACTGAAACTTATCTCCAACACAATTTTCTCTATTTCAAGCTTGTGTAAAAATGAATCCAATCTTGAGCATAGTTTTCCTTATTTCAAGCTTGTATAAAACTGAAACCTATTTCGAGTCCACTTCGGTTATTATTTTCAAGACTAATTAAACTCTTGAAAATCATGTGATTCTTTTGCTATCTTTCATGCTCGTAAAACACATGAAAATTTCGAGTTCTTTCCGTCTTTTTCTGCTCATAAATTAAATTGAAAGTCGACCATATGAGTATACTTTTATCACTTTTTCGGACTCTGAAAAAACAAAAAATAGCGAAACCTTGGAATTCTCTTTTAAGCCCTTTTCAAACTCTCTAAAAATGAAAGTATTGTGAAGCATTTGACTATTTGAACTCGTTAAAATAAATGAACATGTGTCTATTCACTATAATTTTACCCCTTTTCCAGACTGAACTAGACTAATTATGAAAAAGGTATATGTTTACTAATTGTTGAGCCCTAAAGATGTCATTTCCTTTCACCAAATTTCACTTCATTCCATTTTTCCTTTATAATTTATAGGCTTAAAAGATCAATAGGAATGATTAAATTCACTTTAAGAATGCATGAAATGACTGACTTATTATACTTTTGTGGTTTTGTTGTCGTAATGATTTTTTATCAGACTTAGCTACAGAATGCAGCCATTTTGTAGCTAGTTGCATATTCCGCGGCCATCTTTATGTTCACACAGGTTACAGGTGTCATTTGAAGTAAAAACACATATGGTTAAATTCCAGAACACAACTACATCATTCCTTTCCCTCTACGAAGGTTCAGAAAAAATCTGCAAGTAGTTATGCACGTGGAGAAAACCAAAACTAAGAAGTAGAATTCTACAAGGATAAGGACTCTGCAGGTGTCTTCAACAAAATACGAGTCCTCAACAGGAGTTCTAGTTTGATTTTGATTGTAAAATACACCTATGCCTATTTATCCTCAATGAAAGTTACGTATTTGCTTATAAGAATAACTCGGTGAATCGAGAAACAGTTAGTTAGTTGATGTTTTGTTGTTAGTTCTCAAAGACTGTGATACTCTGTTTCTGAGCATTTTTCCTTTAATGAAAGAAGTACAAATTTAATGCATGATCTAAATCAATTTTAAGGAGTTAAGGATTCGTGTGCCAATCTGATGATAGAGGGCCCCTACTGTCCGAAAGGCTTTGTGCATATTTTCTAGATAAGTGACCTTTAGCTCTGTTTCGTTCTTAATCTAGGCAGTTTTTCTGAGCATCGTGTTTTATGTTTACTTACATCGAATATTACAGTCAATCTTGTTCTCATAAACTGTTCCAATAAATCACTAACACGTGAATGAGATAGAGTTGTAGTACTTCAGAGGTTAATTGCATTTTAGTTCAACTCTGTTCATTGTATTTCAAGTTTTATTAGTTAATCGCATTCTAGTCCTGTTAATTAGACTTAAAATAACCTCATTATTTTACAAGCTACTTTTGTTCTTAATCTCTTCTAACACATCATTATCATATGGACAAGAATTAGTTATATCATTTTGAGTTCTTGACTATTCTGCAATTTCTCATAATTTTACAAACACCCTTTTTTCAAAGTTATTCCAAGAGATCTCTAACCATTGAATAAGGCTTAATAGTAATATTTTGAGTTGCATAATGGGTTAATTCTAGTGTCATAAGTTATTTTAGCATAGGGTTCCTTACTATGTTGCAGATAATCTTTTCTCAAAATGTTCCAACAAATTTCTAACAATGGATGAGATTTTCTCTGTGATATTTTAAGTTGTTGTTTACTAAAGAGAACCTCATTACATCAAACTTATCCTTTTTCTCAAATTGTTCCAACATACCTTTAATGAATTGAATTGGACTAAGTTTAATGTTATGAGTTACTTTTCTTGTCAAGCTTTACAATCTGTGGATTAGCATTTTCTGTTCTTAGGTGCCATACATAGTTTAGAGTAGATTTTGCTATGTTTTAGTGTGATCAATAACTTCCCTTTGCCAATAATTTAGTTCTTTTCCTCTTAGCATAAAAACAAAAAACCAAAAAAATTAGAAAAACACTAAACACAATGAAATAGGAAGAAGATACCTAGGCACATATAGTGCACTTCACTTCAACAGTTTACTAGCCTTGGTTGACAATTTATGACATCAATTTAGTAACACTAATTTGAGTAAACATTTTGGAGTCGTTGCCGGGGAAGTGTAACTAGGTAGCCTTATTTCTTACCTCCCAAAAACAATGATATGCATAGAGAAAGAGACTCAAGGGGTAGATTCATAAGAATCAGAAGCTTGATTCCTAGAACACCACTTGTTCCACAAAGACCAAGAGGCAGCACACCTCCAAATCAAACCCACATCCCATACTTTACTAATCATAGACTTCCACAAGACTTAAGATCAGATATTCCATTAGAAAGACCTTCCACTTGATCCACTGAACCTGTCTTAGAAGAAGATTCAAGAACCCCTGTTAGGGACATAAACCTTTCTACTTCCACAGAAGAATCAACCATGGCAGAAGAAGGGGGAGGTGGAGTCTTTAATGGAGAACATACACTATTTGGAGGAGGTATAGGTAGAGGTAGAGGAGAAGGAGGTAGAGGTGAAGAAGGAGGCAGAGTAAGAGGTAGAAGGTAAATGGGAAGCTCTTTTGGGTTTCCTAGAGTTGATGAAGAAACCAATGCAACTATGAAAAACATTTCACCCTCTGTCCTTCCAAACTTTTATGGACTCAAAATTGAAGATCCTGAAACCTTCCTATTTGAATTTTAAGTCCTATGTAGAACCTATGATTACTTACAAGATGCCCAAAAACTTAAACTATTCCCTTCAACATTGAAAGGAGCAGCATTAAAATGGTTTATGAGTTTGATCAACAATTCTATTAGGACATGGGAAGACATGAAACATGCATTTCTAGAGAGGTATTTGGATTGATGTATGCCAGTCAACCATAAGGAGGAAGTGTTTAAAATTCTACAAAAAGAGGATGAAAATCTGGAAGATTTGTTGGAGAGGTTTAACTATAACATCAAAAGAGAAAAAATGGAAAACTTAGACCAAGATACTTTGAAAGCTCTCTTGTTGAAGACAATTAGGGATGGATGGCTAGATATCCTTAACATGATGGGAAAAGGGGATATATCTCAGCTGACATTACCTGAAATAGCTAAATTATGTATCAACCTTTCAAGAGGGAAATCTAAAACTATAAAAGGACCAAGAGACCCTGCTCTTGCAAGGGCACGTAAGTCTACTTCTGGGACAGTAAGTAGGGTAGAAATAGGAAATATGCTTGATGAATTCAAATCTGATATTTTAGGGAGTCTTAGTGAAAAAATAGACACCCTTAAGTTACAAAACAAGCAAAAAGCTGAATCTGATGCCTTAGCAATATTTTGTCCCAAATGTAGAAAGAAGCATGCCTTGAGAGAGTGCCCTTTGGATGCAAAAATAGTAGAGACTTGTGTAATTGTTTAGAAAAACATGAGACCAAGGGTTGTCCTTCACTTCTTGGTCTTAAAGCTTTCTTTCAAGAAGAAACCCCTACAAATTCCACAGAATCTCTCAATCTTGTCTCTAGGAGGCTTTGGCAAGGACCTCAAACACAAGGATTCCATGATCAGTTGTATAATCAACCCCCACCAAATTGGAATTCTTGGCAACAACCTTGGCCCCAATTCCAAAATCAATCTCAAACTTGGGAACAAGGAGCACAAAATCCTTATGGAAGATACTCTCAGTACTATCAATATCCACCATCTTATCCACCATATCCAAATTTCCCTCCTCAACAAAATCCTCAAAATCCACAACATCAAAATCCACCACTTCCATTACCATTTCCTCAGAAAGCAAATCATTTACCTGCCCAACCCATACCAAACCCCAACAATAAAAATCCTCAGAACACATACATGATAGAAGGCCAACAGTTTCCAACCTATTTTATTACTCCTTTAGACCTGAATGATGTTCAACTTAGGTCTGGAAGAATACTTGAAAAGAAGAAACCTTCTATAATCATACAAGAGCAAAAAAACTCTGAGGAAGATTCTCCATGGGTAAATAAAAGTCTTGAAGAGAGAACACATTTTCAAGACCCAAATATTGAAAAAAAAAAAAAAAGAACCAATAATTTCAACTCCTATATTAGAGCATCCATCAACATCTACCTCTACACCTCCCTTTCCAGAAATATTATAGATTGATAAGGGTGTAGAAAAACAAATTATGGTGCCTAATTATTATTTCCTAGATAAGCTAAGGAACATTTGTATTAAGATCCCATTATTACAAGCTATCAAGGAAATTCCAATTTTAGCAAAAACAATAAAGGAGTTGAGCATGAAAAAAATAGGAAAAAGAATAAACGAGAGAAAGAAAATTCAACTGGTAGGAAAAATAGTAGATATCATGATGGGTAAGATTGCCATTCCAAAGTATCTAGACCCAAGAAATCCAGTTTTTAAAATACACATCAATGGAATTGAGATCCAAAACACACTTATTGATCTAGCAGCAGCAATCAATATCATGAGTAGACAAATCATGGATAAACTAAAACTTCCTAATCTTCTTTTTACACCCACATTATTACAATTAGCAGACAGATCTGTGATCAAACCTGATGGGGTAATAGAAGACATTCCAGTGTCCCTATATTCTTGGGAGTATCCTGTGGATTTTATGATCCTAATCGCTAAGAATAATCTAGGAGGGCATCCTATTATATTAGGAAGACCTTAGTTAGCTACAGCTGATGCTTTCATTAGTTGTAGATCTGGTGATATGTACATCTCTGATGGTAGTTCAACCAAGAAATTTACCTTGTATCCTCCAGCAAAAGCAATTACAGAATTAGATGATACTCAATGGATTGAGGATGAAGAAGACATACAACCTCTCTTCACAATTTCAGAAATTAGTGAAGATAGCCAGATTCTAAATACCTTAGAAAATTTTGAATCCTCTTCGGAATACAAACATGAAAAATTTCAAGAAGAATCCAACATTGAGTTTTTATCATCAAGATAGATGTCTCTTTACTCCATGGATAAATTTGGCAGCTCTACAATTTAGATATTTCCAGGTAAAACTTTAAACATAAACAAGAACCTAGAGAAATCTCAACAATAAAAGATAGTCAAGATATTACAGAGACATTCTTCTGCATATGCATGGGAGTACACTGATATGAAAGGGATAAACCCTAAGACTTGCACTCATCACATCTACATAGAGGAAAATTGTAAACCAATCAGACAACCTTAGAGACGGATGAATCCAAACCTTAGGGAGATTGTTAAAGAAGAATTGTAGAAATTGTTAAATGTCAACTTTATCTATCCCATTTCAGATAGTCAGTGGGTTTCTCCTTTGGTAATTGTGCCAAAGAAAAATGGTAAATGGAGGGTATGTATTGACTACCGAGAATTAAACAAAGCTACTCTTAAAGATCATTTTCCCTACCTTTCATAGATCAGGTGTTAGATACATTAGCTGGAAAAAGGTACTTCTCATTTTTAGATGGGTTTAGTGGTTATAATCAAATTCAAGTAGCACTTGAAGATCAAGACAAAACCACATTTACCTGTCCTTGGGGTACCTATGCTTACCGAGTATTTCCATTTGGACTATGCAATGCACCCGCAACATTTCAAAGGGCAGTACTAGGAATATTTTCAGATCTAATACATGATTGTGTAGAGGTATATATGGATGATTTCACAGTTTATGGAAACAAATTTGAAGAAGCCTTAGCAAACTTGGAAAAAGTCTTAAAGAGATGTAAAGAAGCAAATATTTCACTAAGTCATGAGAAGTGTTTTATGATGTTTACTGAAGGAATTGTTTTGGGGCATCACATTTCAGGGGATGGGATTAGAGTTGATGAGTCAAAAGTTGAATTCATCTCTAACTTATCTATTCCAAGTTGTAAAAAATATGTTAGGAGTTTTCTAGGATTTACAGGATATTATCGAAGGTTTATAGAAAACTTCACCAAGATAGCATCTCCACTTTTCAAATTACTTACCAAGGACTGTGAATTCAAGTGGAATCTTGATTTCCAGTTAGCCTTTGAGACCCTGAAAAAAAAAATCTCAGAAGCACCTATTTTAAGGGGACCTAACTGGAAATTACCTTTTCATATTTCAACGGATGCCTCAGATACAGCTTTAGGAGCAGTATTGGGACAAAAAGACCTGATTCCTTATGCCATCTACTATACAAGTAAAAATTTGACTCCTTCAGAGTTAAATTATACTATAACTGAAAAAGAGTTCTTAGCTGTTGTTCATGCCATAAATAAATTCAGACACTATATAACAGGCTATGAAACTTTTGTTCACACAGATCACTCTGCAATTAAATATCTAATGAACAAATCAATTAATAATGGCAGAGTCATAAGATTGTTATTTCTTTTACAGGAATTCAACATCACCATTCTAGACAAGCCTGGAAAACAAAATACAGTAGCTGATTTCCTATCTAGACTCCAAAACATCAAAGACAATACTCCATTTGAAGATCAATTTCCTAATGAATATCTTTTTTCAATTTCTACTCAAACTCCTTGGTTTGCTGACATTGCTAATTGTCTAGTTTCAGGAAAATTTCCTTCAATAGTGAATGCAAGAGACAAAAGAAAGATCATTTATGACAGTGAAAAATATTCATGGGTTGCTAATGAGTTATACAAAACAGGTCCAGATTTTATCATTAGGATATGTGTTCGAGAATATGAGATGCTTGAGATCCTCAAGGCATGTCATGATGAACCTTGTGGTGGACACTTTGCTGATGAAAGGACAGCTTATAAGATCCTTCATTTAGGATACTATTAGCCATCCCTTTTTAAAGATGCTAACGAGTATGTCAAAAGGTGTGATAGTTGCCAAAGGGTAGGGAAACCTTCTCCTTCAGGTGAAATGCCATTGCATCCTCAGGTACATATTAACCTTTTGAGAAATGGGCTTTAGATTTTGTAGGACCTATTAGTCCTCCATCAATAAAAAAGAAATATATATTAGTTTGCACTGATTATGTTACCAAATGGGTAGAGGCCAAGCCATTACTTTCTGCTACTGAAGCATCTGTAGTTAATTTTATTTTTGAGGATATTTTTACTCATTTTGGTGTCCCAAGAGAAATTGTTATAGATCAAGGAGCTCAATTCACATCAAGGCTAGTGGAAAAAATGGTGGAGAGGTACAAAATCAGACACAGAAAATCTACTCCCTATCATCCACAAGAAAATGGCCAAGTGGAATCTACTAATAAGGTAATTGAAGGGATCCTAACAAAGACTGTTCATTTACATAGAAGAGATTGGGCAGACAGGCTTCCTGAAGCCTTGTGGGCCTATAAAACTATATGGAGAAGCACAACAGGTCATACCCCTTATGAACTTGTTTATGGAAAACAAGTCTTGTTTCCCATAGAGTTTCAGATTCAAACTTTTAAAATGGCAGTCCAACTAAGACTTGATCTAACAGAAGCACAAAAGCACAGATTGGAGCAGATTAATGAATTAGATGAGATCAGACAGGATGCAGTCCAGAGAACAAATATAGTCCAACAGCAAAGGACTAGATGGCATGATAAGTACATTAAGGAAAAGAAATTCAAAGAAGGTGTCTGGGCCCTCTTTTTTGATTCAAATTTCAAATATTTTCAAGGTAAATTCCAAACACATTGGCTTGGGCCATATGAAATTGTGAAATTTTTTGACAATGGAGCAATAAAAATCAGGACAAAAGATGAAGATAAGGTCACTTTTCTTGTAAATGGTCATAGATTGAAGCTGTATCATAAGCCACTTTCAAGAGAATAATTTGTCAAGAGATTCCAAGAGAACAGTGATGTGAAGTTAATGAAGAAGAATCCTTCTTCTTCATCAACTTAATTGTATTTTCTGAAATTAGATGATAAAAAAAAGAAATTTTAAAAAAATAAAAAAAATTAAAAAAAAAAGAAAAAAGAAAAAATAAAGTATAAACATGAAAACTAATCATTGATTAGCATGTTTATACGGAAAATATAAGGTGAAAATCAAAATCCTTCTGACACTTTAGCTTTTCAAAATTGTTCTTTTCCTGCAAACAACTATCATAAAATCATAAGTGCAGGCTCACTTTACATATCACATTCCACTTATGATCCATTTCACTTCATCATATCTCACTTTATTCATATTTCATTCACTCCATTCATCCATAATTGATTCACTCCATTTCATGATCCATCTCATTTTCATTTCAGATTTTCAAAATTGATCTCTTTCTGCAATTGAGTATTACAAATCATAAGTTGCAGGCCACTTTTCATATTTCATTTCACTCCACATTTATGATCTATTTCATTCCATCATATTCCACTTCATTCATGCTTCATTCCACTATATTTCATAATCCATTTTATTTCATATTACACTTCATTCCATCCATATTTCAAATCATTTCATTCCATGTTTCAAAGCTTTCACAGGTACATTCTGCAGCCAGATTTTCTGCAGCCAGACATTCTGCAGCTAGACATTCTGCAGCCAGATTTTCTGCAGCCAACTATTCAGCAACCACGAGTTCAGCAGAAAATTGATCTTGCACACCTATTTCAACAAGAAAAATAAAAAGGATTATGAAGACTAAAATATTAATGATTTTCAAAGGAAAGACCAAGCATATTGAAAAAAAAGCAAAAATCAAGAGAAGGGCTAAGGTAAAATTGTGAAATTATTATGATAACAGATTATGAAAGATATAGTATGGTTAAGTCATATGTATGTTTCATAAAGTTATTTTGATTATTCGTATTAATCAAGCCTATCATAAAATTCTTGGACAAACCCCTTCTATTCCGCCATATCAAATCATCATTTATTAAAAGTTAACGGTTAGTACTTGAAGTGACCTATTAGGTCATGTCACTAACCCAAAATATTCAGTGATTATTTTGAAATCCTCATGGGATTTCTCCGCGGTATTTTACTCCATGACAGCTCTCAAACTCATTTATTCGTGTGATTTACCCTCACCATATTTCACTCATCCGATAACCACTTCATGTCATTTTTCCGTAGCCAATTCCCGTCTGCAGAAACAAAGAGGTCATATTTAAGGTGAAAACAACTCTCTACAACCATTTTTACCTTGAATAGGGAAGCAGTAACAGAGCAGTAAATTGAAGTTGAGGAGGAGAAGCCATGGGACTTATTGTAAAGTCTGAACCAATCAGAACCAAATATCTTGAAGGTTACCCACAAGTTAAAGAGATGTTACAGCAGGTTGGATGGCTACAGTTTTTGGAGAAGTTCAATGGATTTCATAAGGAGGTCACCTAGTCATTTTCCCGGTCATTCAACGGGTCAGAAGTTGAAATAGGTGATGTAAAGTTCATTATCATAGAATCCTTTATAGAAGAAGTAGCAGAGTTACCAAGGTAAGGTGAACGATGGTTCAAAAACAAGGAATTTCACAATGAAGCATGGAGGCAGATGCTAAAAACACCAGGTATGGATATTTCAGTTTTCAAGAAAGGCATTCCTAGTTCAACCTTAAAGAATAAATGGTGAAATATGTTGCTAATTCTGCAAAAGTTTATAACTTGTGAGGGAAGTTTTAGCACCGTATATGTTTATCACATTCGACTTATGATGCATTTCCTAGATGAAGAAATAAATTTACCCTTTTTCTTACTCCATAGCCTAAAGAGGATGGATTCTAATGTCCAAAAAAGGGTTCAGTTCTTAGAAACCACCTTGTATCACCATGTCCTAGTTAAAATCTTGATTGAGCATCATTTTAAAAAGGTGGGAGACAGTTGGGATGAGTTCCTCTTCAGGAATCATTTTGAAGAACCTAAAGAAACTCTATCTGAAGGAAAACTTGTAAGAAGAAGCAGGAGAGGAAAATTTGCCAAATCTATTGAAATTAAAATTGATAAATCCATACAAGAAGACAGTGAAGAGATTATCTCTGAAAATTTGGCTAAAATCAAGAAACAGCTTAAAAAGGAAAAGATAATAAGAAATTATTCTAAGGAGAGAGGTGAGGGACCATCTAAACTGAGAAGAATCCATAGGCTTAGAGGCATATTGAAGAAAAAAAGAATTAAGCAAACAAGAATCATAGATATTGAAGATGAAGAGACACCAACTGACAGATCTCCTGAGTACCAGTACGAAGAAGATCTTGATAAAGGAACTTCGCAGGTAGACCCAGCCCAACAACAAATCTATAATTATGTTGAGTCATTAGAAAAGAGAGCCTCAGACAACAGAGGAAGAACTCCTAGCCCACAAGAATCTTCAATTGAAGTGCTGAGAAGAGATAAATATGAATTGGAAGTACTTAATAGGCATATAGAAAATGAAATTTAAATTTTAAGAGAACACGTCAAGCTAAAAAGTGACATGAACACAACTCTCTCTCTGCAAATGGAAAAATTGTACAAGGCTAGTGATAATCTGAAGAAGAAAAACAAGAAATTGAGCAGGGAAATTATAAATCTGAGGTTCAAATTGGTCATAAGGAAGCCTAGGATGCCATTGAACACCAAGCAAAGTAGAAAAAGGAAGTTAGATGTCCTAGCGGAAGTTTCAAAATACATGGATTGATTGCATGAGGACATGCAAAAGCTTTGTAGTGGGGGTATGTTGATCCCTAAAGATTTCCTTTCCTTTCACCAAATTTCACTTCATTCCATTTTTTCTTTATCAGTTATAGGCTTAAAAGATCAATAGGAATGATTAAAGTAACTTTAAGAATGCATGCAATGAATGACTTATTATACTTTTGTGGTTTTTTTGTCGTAGTGATTTTTTATCAGACTTAGCTACGAAATGCAACCATTTTGTAGCTAGTTGCATATTCCGCAGCCATCTTTATGTTCACACAGGTTACAGGTGTCATTTGAAGGAAAAACGCATATGGTTAAATTCCAGAACACTCCTACATCATTCCTTTCCCTCTACGAAGGTTGAGCAAAAATTTGCAAGTAGTTATGCACGTGGAGAAAAAAAAAACTAAGAAGTAGACTTCTACAAGGATAAGGACTCTGCAGGTGTCTTCAGCAAAATATAAGTCCTCAACAGGATTTCTAGTTCAATTTTGATTGTAAAAGACACCTATGCCTATTTCTCCTCAATGAAAGTTATGTATTTTCTTATAAGAATAACTCGATGAACCAAGAAACAATTATTTAGTTGATGTTTTGTTGTTAGTTCTCAAAGACTGTGATACTCTGTTTCTGAGCGTTTTTCCTTTAATGAAAGAATTACAACTTTAATGCATGATCTGAAGAAATTTTAAGGAGTTAAGGATTCATGTTCCAATCTGATGGTAGAGGACCCCTACTGTCCGAAAGGCTTTGTGCATATTTTCTAGATAAGTGACCTTTAGCTCTGTTTCGTTCTTAATCTAGGCAGTTTTTCTGAGCATCGTGTTTTATGTTTACTTACATCGAATATTACACTCAATCTTGTTCTCATAAACTGTTCCAATAAATCACTAACACGTGAATGAGATAGAGTTGTAGTACTTCAGAGGTTAATTGCATTTTAGTTCAACTCTGTTCATTGTATTTCAAGTTTTATTAGTTAATTGCATTCTAGTCCTGTTCATTAGACTTAAAAGACCCTCATTATTTTACAAGCTGATCTTGTTCTTAATCTCTTCTAACACATCATTATCATATGGACAAGAATTAGTTATATCATTTTGAGTTCTTGACTATTCTGCAATTTCTCATAATTTTACAAACAACCTTTTTCCAAAGTTATTCCAAGAGATCTCTAACCCTTGAATGAGGCTTAATAGTAACATTTTGAGTTGCAGAATGGGTTAATTCTAGTGTTATAAGTTATTTTAGCATAGGGTTCCCTACTATGTTGCAGATAATCTTTTCTCAAAATGTTCCAACAAATTTATAACAATGGATGAGATTTTCTCTGTGATATTTTAAGTTGTTGTTTACTAAAGAGAACCTCATTACATCAAACTTATCCTTTTTCTCAAATTGTTCCAACATACCTCTAATGAATTGAATTGTACTGAGTTTAATGTTATGAGTTACTTTTCTTGTCAAGCTTTACAATCTGTGGATTAGCATTTTCTGTTCTTAGGTGCCATACATAGTTTAGAGTAGATTTTTCTCTGTTTTAGTGTGATCAATAACTTCTCTTTACCAATAATTTAGTTCTTTTCCTCTTAGCATAAAAACACAAAACCAAAAACATTAGAAAAACACTAAACACAACGAAATAGGAAGAAGATACCTAGACACATATAGTGCACTTCACTTCAACAGTTTACTAGCCCTGGTTGACAATTTATGACATCAATTTAGGAACACTAAGTTGAGTAAACACTAATCATGGTCAATATAGTTCTCTCCTACATCCATTTATCCTTTTTTGCATTCGAGAGACTAAATTTATGAAAAATAACACTATGGAGTTTACTTATGTTTTTGTCCTGACTCCCTAAAATTGAAAAACATCGAGTCTTACTTTCTCTGGGCTCATTAAAATTTTACATTGAAAGAATAACATGGATTTTCTTTTTGTGTCTTTATAACTATTTAAACATGAAAATGACATCGATTTAACCCTACAATGGACTCATAAAACTTAAATAGTGCATAACCCATTGATTACAACGAGACTAAACCACTCCTTCCTAGGGTTGGTTAAAAATACTTCGGAGGACTCATCGGAAGGATGATATTATATGACAAAAAAATGTTATCCTCCTCAAGCTTGAAAAAAATAAAGAGGCACTTTCTAGTAAATGTGGGGGTAAATCGGGAAATAATTTTCATTTTTATATTATTAAAGGTAGTATGTCGCTCTATAACATGACACTTCGTCACATTTGTGTCCAAGTTGGGAAATCCATTTGTCTCATGGTTAATAAAGCCTCATTGAAAGTATTCAGCTAGTTTTTGGTATTATTGTTGAGTCAAATTCTTCCAAGTCACGTGTCATGTCGCCAATATGTTCAAGATAAATCCAACCTCAGTAAAAACTACATTTCTATTTCATAACCTTCAATCGCGTCGGTCATCCCTAAGTCAATCCTGAATGACTTCAAATATTGTTCTTCAAAACTTGACATGAAGTTTCATGTTGTAGGCCCTCCTATGACATATCACTTCCTATCGACTTCAGCTCTTTATCTAGGAAGTTGATTTAGAAACCCTTTTTAGTACCTTGAGGTGCATGCCTCAACGGTAGGCTTCTCGCTTTTGATGATAGGTTCTCATCACTGGCCTTCGATCAAATGGTTCTATGAGTGTTCAACTTCAAAACATTTAATAACACCTCATAGATTGTATGGAGTACATTGAGATCCATTGTCATTAATGTTGGTTTCTTTCTCACTTCTTAATGGTTTTCATCATTGACCAGTAATCAAGTGGTTTCTACCATGTTCGATTTCAAGACATTTACTCACATGGTTAGATTTGTACATCGATAGAGATGGAGATCAAGACTCTGGATATAGTTTCATCCATCTAGGCTATGTGGAGTTATTAAATAGTCATGATTGTAAATATAGATCCATTTATGGTTTTGTTAGTGTCAATATTTGCATACTTCCACCAGGGATCAAAACACATTTGCAAGTGCATCTTAGGTGTCCAATTCTAAATAAATTTTTCATCATTCCATTAGGTCCTGACATAAAATTGTTCCACTGGTGGTTTTCCTTATCAAATAAGCATCATTCTCCCTTATAATGTCATATTCACTGACTCATTATCATGTCTCCTCGAGTATAACAATGCCTATGGAAATGCTCTGTTCGCTTGGCAGTATTTAAAGTCAAAATCTCATCTAAAAGTCAGGTAAAAAAATGTAGTCTCATTAGGTCATTAGGGTTTTTCATTTCTCAAGGTCACTCCTTCATTCAGATGAGGTCAACACATATATGAGATGGAAGAAATAAAGTCATCATGATATATTTATTATACTTTCAAAGTTGTATTTTTTCAGTTTAATGATTTTTGTATCAAAATGTCATTTTGATATAAAATTCAATCTCTAATTTATTTTTATTTGTCCAGATGTAATTTCTTGATTCCATATGTAATAAATGAAATACCGAGTTTTTAAAATGAAACCATGTCCAGCCCAAGTGAGTAAGGAAAGCCAAACTCCATGTTGATCAAGCCTGCACTGCCAAAAAGTAACAAAGCAAAAAGAGTATCAGTGTCAAAGAGGAAAACTGAACATTAGAAAAGTGGGTAATTTAAAGTAAATTTCAAATCTAATAAAGCTATAAAGCATATCAAAGCACCTCAAAATAATTCATTGTTGCCATTTAGCCATCAAGAGTCTTCAACAAAGGGGAAAATTTGAGTTTTCTGAGCATTTTGGGTCAAAATTTCAAGGCGCTGCGTTTTTACACCTTCGCATTGCCTTTTTTTCCAAGCACTGCGCTAATCCCTAGTGGTGTTGTGCCAATGCCCGAAAACCATAGAGTAAATTACAATGGTTCTGCGCTAATCTCCAGTGGCACTGTGCTTTTGTTTGAGCACTACGCTAATGTGCAGTTCGCTCTTTAAAGCTTCGAAACTCAGCCAAATTTCCTCGAATATTCATCAAAGATTCTCAACACCTTTGACAAGTAAGTAATATATAATTTCCACCTCCTTCCAGTCGTCAAGAGGAATTTCATGATGTTTTTGGTTTCTATGTGAATTTGGAAGTTGGATTAGCTAAAAACCCTAAATTCATTCTTTGTTCCAAAACTTGGCACCCATAAATCTCACATTCTCTTCCTACATCACTGTAAACCATACTCCTGCCCTACAACACCATATCTCTTTCCCTACATCCCTTTTCCCCTAAACCTTAAGTCTCAGGCACCTAAATTTCCTAGGCAGCCCTAACAACCCTGTAAACAAACATTATAATTCCCAATCCATTAAACATTTTGATCCCTGTCACCTCCCCAAGTTCAATAACCCCTTCCCCCATCTCCCTAAATTTTCCAAGAACTATCGCTATTCCCTAGACCTATTTTCACTCCCGATCCCCATCTACCTCATCCCTAGGATTTCAAACCCTTCAAATCTCAAGATGTCAGAAGAGGAGGATATAGGTATTAGTGAGGAACAAACACCAAAGAAAAGTGATCATAAAGGAGCAAAAATCAACAAATATGAAACAATAACTACAAAGGAACTCATGGCCTCTCCTCTCACTGTGTCTTGTTTTAAACATGTTGGTTGTTTTGAGTTTTGTGAGAGGGTGCAACAGATTTAGTATCAACCCATGTTGACAAGGTTTTTCAACACAAATATTCATGATAGTCAGGTCACTCTTGCTGGGGTAAATTTTACCATGTCCACTAATGCCATTTCAGCTACTACAGGGATCCCTAATGTGGGAGAGAAATTCTTTAAAAAGGTAAACCTTGATCTAAGCTATTATGAACCATATCTAAAACCTAGATATAAGGATGAATAGAAAACCATTTTCCCTTTCTCTCATCTCCTTGACTGGTATGTCCCCATGATGAAAATAATCATGAAGTACTTCACTTGTGAGGGGAGGTTTTCTTGACTCTATTCATACCATATCCGACTCCTCATGCACTTCACTAGAGTCAAAATTCTTCACATACCCTACTATCTCTCCCAAAGCATTGAAAATATGGCATACATTCTACAAAGGGGGCATTATAATCATCAAATGCAAATTATTTTTCACCATTCCCTAATTAAGATGATAGTCATTCATCAGCTTGAGCAGAAGAATATTTCATGGGACACATTCATTGCAAATGATGTTTTCACTACCCCACGTAGTCATCATGAGAAGAGCATCCCTTCATCATCTCATCCTACCATATCCACTTCTCCATGTCAACTTGCTACTCATATGCATTCACCTCATGTTGATCTTACTTCTTCACCTTTCTGTAATCCTTCACCGTCATCACATCATGATATTGAAGCATCAAGCAGTGAAAGGGACATTGAGGAAACTTGGGCTAATGTGACTGATGTCGAGCCATTTCCCAAGACCTATCAGAGAGGCCATAGGCATGTGTTTGCTTCACTTGGAGTGAAAGGGGCCATGCCTTCTTCATCAGCAAAACAGCTAGACAAGGGCAAGGAAAAGGCTAAAGAGCTAATCATTGAGGAGCAGGAGGATAAACATGAAACATAGCAGGAGTTTCAGTTGATTGAACTTGATGAGGAGGATGAGGTTAGAGTCACCAGTGCAGTAATTAGAAGTAAAGAGGCAAAGATTAATGAACTTCAAGCTAATCTTGACAGAGAACAATACGTGACTGATTTTCTTAAGCAAGAAAATCAGCAGCTGAAAACCAAGCAAATCATTGATGAGGTCAGGACCATCAAAGCAAAGAAAGAGGAAGAAAGGGGTAAAGCCTTGTTGGAGGAGACCATGGAAATATTTTTTGATATTGATGATGAGGAGGATCAGCCTCCTAGATAGAGACCAAAGACTAGAGGGTTGAAAAGAGCTCTAGCCCTTGAGAGACAGAAAGAAGCTAAGTTGGTAGAGCAGCTCACTCCAACTTATTTGCTTGCCATAGAGATTAGCAGGGATATAAATTCATGGCTTGATATAGCCAATTTACATCTAGAGAGCTTGCTATAGAAGGCCAAAAGATACAATGATATTCAAAGGAAAATGACAAAACATTATGCCATGAGAAACAAAATTGCAGGGGCCAAGCTCAAAAGAGCCCATGCAAAAATTCAATCTTTGACCGAGAAAAACGAGAAGGAGAGGTTATACATACTTGTTGAGGTGTCCCTTCATGCCTCAAGCCCTTGATTAGCAAGTGACCTCAAATTTTTGGCAAGTTTTGGCACCTTTGGCACTTTAGTGAAATTTTGGTTTTTTGGGAAATTTTGACACACAGAAAAGCTGCCAAAAACGCAATGCCCTTAGCGCTACAATTTTTATTGGAGCCTCCATGGACAAATGGTCACCACCATCATGTTCAGAATGATGAGGAAATCTACCCCAACAAGTTTTAGAAAATTTGGAGGAGAACTGGTCCCTCATAAGTGCAAAAAACACCCAATTTTTCATGTTTATGCTTCCTTTTTGACCTTGGCGCTGCGGTTTTACCAGTCTTAGGAGAAGTGATTTTTGAAAAGGCAGATATGAACCATTTAAAAATTGGAGCCATATTTTGAAACTATCTTGAGAGATATTTCCAATGAGCTATCATGGAGCAGATTTGGACACCAGGAAGGCCTCCAAAAGTTGCTTGCAAGAGAGGCTATTTTTCTATCATGATGTTGCGCTTTTTCCAGGAAAATGTCATTTTCATCATCTTCAACAAATTTTGACTTTTTGACTTCTTTTATCTTGGGAAATGAGAAAGTATTGATGTAAAATGTCAAGATTAATGTAAATTTCATGTTTTTATTTTTATCTAGTGTAGATACACCAGATAAGTCCCCTAGAGGTCAAATGAATCAGTTTCCTTTCTTTTAGAGGCAAATTGTTGGGTCTTCCTAGTCTTTAGATTCTTGTTTGGGAGTAGGTGAAACTGATCCCTATCTCATGGATTCCACTCCCTGAAGCTAGGAAGAGTGGTTTTGATGTCTATATGATGTATTTTCTCAGTCATTGTAATGGTTGTACTCACTTGGAGCTTTGGCGTCTCAAGGACACAATTTTGTATCAGTTTGTCCTAGACATTAATGATAAATTTGTAGCTATTTCTTTGGGATCCATGTGGTATGATTTGTTTGATATAGTTTCTTCTTTGTGATAATTTGTATGAATGTATTTTAAGCTCATAAACAATTTCCATGTCTATGGTATTCTTAATTTCAAGTTGAAAGGCATAATTCATGTGTTCATACTCTACTTTGGGGAATTTTGCATAATTTGTTTATTTTCTTCAGTTTAAGGAGAATTCATCTTGTATGCTCTTCCTAAATCCTATCCAGTCTATTCATATCACCATAATCATCCTTTAAATGTTAAAACCTTCTACCTACCTTGCCCCTTAGAACACCCTGCAAATTTTGACCTAATTTCCTTGCCCTAGATGTTTGACTCCTCGTGATCCAACAAAACCCTACACAATCAAAATCAAAAACCCTGAGCTACTATACCTAGCCTAATATCTTATTTCCTCAGTCATTTTGGTTGTGATTCATATGAATAGAGCCCTCTCCTGGCCTAGTAGGGCTAGCTACTTGGCTAAGTGTGGTTTTAGGTTACCTCAGGATTGTCTTTCTCAGCCTGAGGTTCAATCTGAGTGACAACATTTTGGCGACCATACTGGGAAAGAAAGAAGTAAGATCCGATCAATCCCAGTAATAATATTTCATTAAAATTCTTAAACTTGTGGATGATAATTTTAGAGTTTACTCAAAGGTTGATTTGAAAAATTTGTAAAGTTCTTATTTGTTTGTGAAAATTGGACATACTGGCTTCCGAAAGATAAACCAGAACTAACCCCGATCTGAATCCTCCCGTCATTGTTAATGATCCTCATAACATTTGAAGAAAATGTAAATTTTTTGTTGAGACATCTATTTTAGTCAGAAATCAATCAGAAAGAAGTTCCATTCCCAGAGCTCATTCATTCCTCGAAAAGTTAGAAAACTTGCAAGATATTGATTTGATGTAAATTTTGAACAAAGTTTATTCTAGAGAAAATATTTGATTTGGATCGACAAAACAGTTTTTGATTCCTCCATTCCCTTTCACAGTCCTGTTGAAGATCTATTTTCCCATTCACAATCAGGTTCATAATTAGGGACTCAACTTTTACAAGCTCTTAAAGATCTGCAAAACTATTCTTCTCAAGTAAATTCTTGGGTAATAAACAGATCTCAAATTTCGGCTTCTTCTACCATCACTTCATCCGATGTTCACACTACAGAGTCAAGGAAAATTCCTCCCTTGATTATAAATCCTCCACCTCCAATCATCATGGTTGAAAGACATGCCCCCCTTGTTCTCCCTCAGAACCCTGGTGCTATGCCCCAAGATTACCAAACTAAAATCCCTTTGTTTGACAATACTCAATCCATGACAACAAAAAATCACGTAGATAAGATGAATGACTTATTTGACCTTCATGAAGTTGATATTGAGTATGTGAAGATGAGGTTGTTTGCACAAAGTCTAGGAGGGGAAGTAATAAAATGGTTCAGAGTTCTACCAGCATCCACTATTGACACTTTAGAAGTTTTTCATTGTAATTTTGTAAAAATATGGGAAGAAAAGAAAAATCCGCTTCAAATTCTGTCCGAATATGAGAATATCAAAAGGAATTTTGATGAGACTGTTCAATACTATTGTGTGAGATTTAATGCAGTGTAAAATGCTCTTCCTGCACATCAAACCACCGAAGGGTTTGGCTTTGGTCAAATTTCCGGATGCATTTGATACAGATATGGCATATTAGTTGCGTGAATGTGATCCTACAACTTTAGTAGATATGCAAAAGAATTTTGTAAGTGTGGAAGTGAATTTGCTGGCCAAGAGAGCAAGGATGAGATCTGAAAAGAGGGTGACCATCAAAGAGGAGACATCTACTTCTGATGCAAAAATGGATTCATTACTCCGAACTATAGAGAGAATATTTGACCGATTGTCTATCTCTGATAGACCTGAACCACAGATCCAGAATCCAAGTTTCAAAGGGCAGCAGCCTCAGTTTAGAATCAAGCAGAGAGAGCAGAAATCACCTGACCAAACAACACAACAACAACAAAAAATTAGGACCCCGTTGCAGTAAAATTATGTCCAAGGAGTGGAATAAGAAGAAGATGAAGATCTAGTGGTTGAAACAAATCATTTCTTTATAGCAGATGGCTTGCCCATGTTCCTAACTGAAGATGAAGAGTATACTGAAAATCTGGATTCTCCAAAAGATGAGGAATATATCTTGGCAAATGATGATGATTTAGAAGTAGAATCAGATGATTACTTGCATGGGTATATGAATGCCTTGAGTGCACAACAGACACAATATTTTTTAAGGAGCAGAGATGTACGTGTCAATCCCATTCAGAAAATAAAAGAGGTCCAGTCAAAGAGTGATCTTCCAAATAATCAGAGAAATGGTAAAGAACATGTAGATCAGAATCATAGCAACATCAATCAGCCATCAACAAGCTCAGCTTCTAAAGAGAAGGACACTCAGAAAAAGGAAAATATAATAAAGGATCCTATTGTCAAAGTGTTAGATAAAGTCACAAATTGTAATTTAGAAAATTAAATAGCTAAATTGAAAGTGTCGATTCCTTTGAAAAAATTAGTAAAGAATAGTCATTACAAACATCATATGTCTAAAATGAAGCTAGTTGATCCTTTTTTCTGATATGGTTAATGCTGAAGATGACCACCCTGAGCACATTTTCGGTCCAACTATAGATGGTAAATTAGAAGAGAGTGAAGTTCCCCCATTTTATTTAAGCCTTAGACTACATGAGTACATACTTCATAATGCTATACTTGATTCTAAGGCTTCTCACAATTTGATGCCTAAGGCTATTATGGAAAATATGGGCATGGATATCACCTGACCATATCATGATTTGTATTCATTTGATTTTGGTAGAGTTTGTTGCATTGGTCTCAGTAAAGATTTATTGGTTTCCTTAGACAAAATCCCAGGCAAGAATGTTTTGATTGATGTGGTGGTGGCTAATATACCACCTCATTTCAGCATGCTATTGTCTAGATCATGGGGAGCTATTATGAAGGTAAATCCTCTCTGCGGACAAAGACGATCCCTCTAGCCCTAGGGTGGGTCTAGTAACAAAAGGCCGCACTAAAGTGTTGCTTCCTAGTTAATTAATGAACAAAATACATGGTAGATTGGCCTACCTTGAATCCAATGCTATTGATGTCGTAGAAAGAGTAGTGGTCTCTCGCTTCTGCCTTGACAAGTCACGATTGGTCCGCTATCACACTCAGATACCTGCACATAGGACAAAGAACTAGAAAAACACACAGAAATTTAGTTTCATTCATAACTATTAGCCAGTCAAAGAGGGCTAAAAATATCATATCAAATAAACATCATAACACAATAGTGGAACCAAACAGTAGTCATGTATATTGATGAGTAGAAGGAAGAGTACAACCGATGCTTTAACATCGTGGTCTCCTCCAGAGGGGTTCAGAAGAAATGAATCTCAATTGTCGGTCAGGGAATTCGGACTCAAGCTCTCTTAGAAGTCATTGACTCGAGCTCTCTCAATACTATATTTCTTATTCTATCTCCTCTAGCATCTTAGCTATAGTACAATTCTCTTGTTTAGCTATTCAGTCATTTCTCTATAATGTGTTCAGCTAGCTTCTACTAAAGGAGATAGTTTCTTATATAGAGGAAAGAGAGGAGGTTTGGATCCCTACAAAGGTGGGAGGAAGTCCTATCCTTTAGGAGAGTTCCAAGGGAGGTGTAAACTACTAAATAAAGGAAGGAGGCTATGGTTGTTTCAGTTCAACCACTCCCAATGACTCATCCCCGAGGTGGTTGGAATGGAACCTTTGCCTCTGTTTTTAAAGGACATTCCATAAAAATCTTGGCGTGAGTTTCTAACTAGCATAGAGCACCAAGTGGTGCAGGCTTAGTGTTAAATTTCTAGGTCAACGCGAGGATATAACTGGCTACTTGTAATATCCTAAATCTGGAATGGCTAGCAATCCATGGCTGGAAAACGCATTTTCCAGAAATTGAGGCAGCAGGAATTGAAACCAGGACCTAGATCCCTTAGATCAATGTATCTAAGTCCTTAATCCAAGAGATTGCTCCAAATAAATCCTTCTAAGTGGGTTAAACAGGTCTCCCACACTTAGATGTCCTCTAAAAATGCATGATGAGGGTCTACAACCAATGTAAGCAGATATGATGGAATGGCAACGTTATTCCTATAGCTGTGAGCACATGAAGATATATGTAGCCAATAAATATGTGATATAGTAGAAAATGTATACAATGTATGGAGGAATCAATCACTCCAGCTAGAAAATGGAAGCCTTAATAGAACATGTACAAAGAAATGAATCAACACTGCTACATGAGAAAAGCCCTGGCTAAAATAACGTAGATTATAAGAGAAACTACAAAAAAATACATGATATGGAAATTATATCTCACATAAATAATGGGGAGAAATATCTCAACCCCTGAAAACACTAATACAACAATAATACAAAATCCTCGGGTGGATTGGCTAGAATATACATCAAAATGGAAAATCTGCAGAAATGTCGGAGTTGCTGGGTAGCAGCTGCAACTTAGAAAATAGAAATGGATGAAGATAGATGAATATGCTACAGATGACGCATAGATCTCATCCAATGGATCTCTCAGGTGGAAGGCTGATCCAATCCCTGAAGATCTTTCCCTCAAAAGTAGTGGTGCAACCCCTTCTGCAAATATTCTCATAAATAACACAGTTAAGGAGCTGGAATGCATTGTCTATGATGAGAAAAGCTTGGCCTTGATGCCAAGATGTGCCAATAAGCTTTGAAAACTCCTTCACTAATCTCCTCGAGAAATAGGAACTCCCTCATCTGAAAGATGAGCCAAGGAATGGTGTTGTGGAACCCTCCACTGCAACACCCAGCAACACTATGTTATACTTCAGCAGAAATAACGTAGTGACTGATGGTAGTGGCTTTGGCCTTGAGCCAAGATGTGGAGAAATGAAGTGAAATCCTTCAAGAGGCCTATCAAGAAGGAGAGGAAACCCTAAACAGGAATCCCTCATGCTAAGAAGCACTGAAACTCAGCTGAACAACTGGAGACTGCAATTTTTCTGAATAGACAAATATCAAATCATCCAAGATATCTCACTATGGCTGCCTCTTCCTCCTTTTATGCAAGTGAATTATTCTTTGCCATGGGCCCCACACATTATGGTTTCTTCCAAAAATAATCTTTCTCCCTCTAAAACTGTGTTATCTTCCCAAGCAAGCTACACCTCTTAGGCAGTGTTGTTGACTTGGTCAACCTTGACCTTGTCCTCATGCAAATTTCCCCTTTTCACACTGGAAGGTGCAAAATAAGCTGCTCCAATGATCCTTTTCACATTATGAAGGATCTTATTCCTACTCATGGGCCTTTTACTTATTTTATTCACCTCCTAAGTGAGATTAGAAAAAGTTAATATTCCAATTTTCTGCATGCAAATTTTGGAATATTACAGTCCTCCCCTCTCAAATATTTCTTATCCTCAAGCAAGTTCAAGGATAGATTGAGTTCTCTTGTCCTCTCCCTGTAGCATCCCTGTATGATGATATCCTCCAAGGAAAGTGATGCTATCTCATCAATCAAGTCTCCACATTGCTCCTCCTCATTATGTAAGTCATCTATCAAACCATCATCAAGTAAAGGTGAAATACTCAAGAGGATAGCAAAGTGATGTCTAGAGGTCCCCTTGAAGAATGGGATCTAAAATAGAATGGGAACTATCTTTCCCATATGGATCCTCCATCTCCAAGCTATGAGCCATGAAAATTGAGTCACCTTCCAACTAGGAAACTCCTGAAAGTTGTCATCCACCTTGGGCTCTAGCAAAGTAGGTGGGATGAAATTCTGCACATGGTAGACAATGTAGCCTACCCCACGCTGTCCATTTATCCACTTAAGGTAAGTGTAGAGTTTCTGTTGATCCTAGGTTGCAATAAGATTTCCCTCAAGTGGCAAGATGAGGACTATACCTCCAAAGATCTCTCCTCCAATGCTGCAAATCATGCTGGCCCACATATCCCCATATACGATGAGTTGTCAGTCATCAACATATGGTATTCCATCCATCATATGGCTCACCTCATAAGGAAACAACTGTGCAGTCAAGGTGACCATACCATATTCCATGCTCCCCTTAGAACATGTAGTGCAAAAAGTGTGAGGAATTCCTCCCTCAAAGGACACATCCATCCCATGTGTCTCTCTCCCAAACATGCTTCTCATAAAAATAGAAACAATAGAGCCACAGGGAAAAAAAATGAGAATCATACTTGCTGCCATATGCAAAAAATGTGAAGGACAATGGTCCCTCAAGTGCAACCAGCGCAACTTGACCCTCAACTGCAATAGAGACTGATAAAATAAGTGGCTTCTCAACCACTTTCCTGCTGATCCAATCTCCTCATAAGTGTGGAGGAAGCGAATAATGTAAGGTTTACAAAGAGTATGTACTCCATAATATATCTCTTCCCCAAGTCCTTCTAGGGAAGGCCCATCAATCATGCTTATGGCCTCAACTAGACTAGGAATCTCTAAAGAAAGAATGCTCCTCCTTGGAGAAAAATCCTACACATGTATGGTTAAGGGACATACATCATATAAATAATCATGAAAATAATCATCACCCTTACCATATGTTCTGCTCATACAAGTGTAATGGCTCATAAGTGAGTCTCCTCTCATCCCCAAAGTAAAAAGAGGTGGTTGTGATAAATCCTCCAAAGAGTTATGTATCTCCTCCATCTCCATTTGATCCATGCATCTGCTCATATGTTGATATATCTCCTCCTCAAAGCCCATCCAAGAATACCCCTCCATGATGGTGAAGTATGCACTCATAGAATAAGTGGGAATGAAAAGGAACTCCTCATGCGCTGCATGTAGCAATTTTTCCTTGAGCTTGGAAGCTCTAGGAAAGAATATCCTGCCATGATAAAATATGACCCCATCTCTAACTGAATATCCCTCCAATTGCAACTGGCCATCCAAGATCATGCAATTAAAAATATCCTTGGAATACTCCACCAACAGCTGGGAGCTCCAATATGGATCTAACCTCCATAGTGACAGCGCTGATGATCTCTCATGAAGAACATCTGTCATATGGCTATCATATAATTTGACATCTTCCATGCCAAAGATGCAAGTTGGAAGGCTGCTATCCTTCCCCTACTGCTTCTGCCACAGCGCAGAATCTGAAATGGAAGTGGGTACTGATGATGTTGAGAGAATGTTCCCTATCTCCTTGAGTCTACCCCAGACTCCCAACGCTGTATCAATCTCTCTATAGGTTTCCACCCTCCTGAAATCAATGATTGGTGCCCCAAAATGTGAAACATCCATCCTCCTTTGTTGATCAAGTGGTCTCCCCGGCAAAATGTCTTCATGCAATGAGACATCTTCAATAAGAGATGAATGAATAGATGAATAGAGAGAACCCTCCATGCTTCCACTGCACAATACAATCACCTTCTTAGGTGCATCAACCTGCAGAAATGAATAGGGATGTGTACTCCTCATCTCATGATGTTGGGTATTATCCCTACCTTCTCCTTGTGTCTCCATGGTTCCAAACCTCCTCAACAATGGCACATGTAAAATATGAGTTGTGCCTTGATCTCCACATATGAGATCACGGGGACTTCCTTGCAAAGATGCAAGCATCCCTATGCTTGGAGAAAGAGCTCCTCCTTCCTTTGCATGAGGTACTAGATCAACTCCAAATCTGACAGCATTTTTTCCCTCAATCTCTGCAACATGAGTGGGAAACTCTCCAATGATTGGATCCCTTTTTGAAAAAGAGACCTCCATGCTCTCCTGCTCAAAAGTGTGAGAAGAAGATTTCTCCTCCGGCAAAGTATGGTGCAATTTTTCATACAAGGGTTTTGCTTGAGTTTTCTTGTTTACTACTACCATGTGAGTCTCATGAATCTTCTTATCACATCTTTTCACTAATGCCTTAGTGAAATTTGCATAAGATGCAATGTTTACATTTCTCAAAGAAAAATATTCAAAGATCCACTAGGCATAAGCCTTACCTCTCAAATGTAGCACTGCAACTTTGATGGCTTCATCCTCCGGCATATGGTGTTGTTGCAAGAAGGTCTCTAACTCCTCCACCCAAGCTTTGGCTGAAAATTTAGGTGAACCCTCAAAGGTAGATAGATGAAATCTATCCTGCTGCTCTCTTCCATTCACCTTCATCTTACAAAACTTTGAAAAACTGAGATGATCTCGGAATTTCTGAGTTTGAGACTCATACTCTTTCAAGAAATCACTAAGGGTTTGCCTCCTAGCAACCTCTTCTTATGTTTCCATCTCTCTTCTGGAAATCCTGGGCATGTGACTGCGCTGTACAAGATGGTGTGTAGCTGCTTGCTCACACTCCTTATGTGCAAATCTAGAGTTTGCTTTAGAATCAAACCCTCCAGAAGATTCTCCATACTTCCTCGTGATCTCCTCGAAATCTTCATGAATCATATGTACAGATTTAGGAAGAATATTTTTAAGCTTATCCCATTTTTCTTCTCCAAAAGATGGAGTCTTTTTCCTACTTATTTCTTTGTATCCTTGATGAGAATAGGAAGTGCAGGTTTCTTCCTCTTCTTTCTGCTTATCCTCCTTGGGGAGGTTCTCCATGGATCTGAAATATGATGAGATAAATCCCATATTCTTCAATATTCTGATCTTCTTGGCCTTAGACTCATAGGATAATCCAAGATAGCAACTCTGATACCACTGTAATATCCCAAATCTGGAATGGCTAGAAATTCATGGCTGGAAAACGCATTTTCTAGAAATGGAGGCAGCAGGAATTGAAACCAGGACCTAGATCCCTTAGATAAATGTATCTAAGTCCTAAATCCAAGAGAAGTCTCCAAATAAATCCTTCTAAGTGGGCTAAACAGATCTCCCACACTTAGATGTCCTCTAAAAATTCTCGATGAGGGACTGCAACCAATGTAAGCACATATGATGGAATGACAGCATTATTCTTATAGTTGTGAGCACATGAAGATATATGCAGCCAATAAATATATGATATAGCAGAAAATTTATACAATGTGTTGAGGCATAAATCACTCCATCTAGGCAATGGAAGCCTCAATAGAACATGTACAAAGAAATGAATCAACATTGCTACATGAGAAAAGCCCTGGCTAAAATAACGCAGTTTATAAGAAACACTACAACAAAATACACGATATGGCAATGATAGCTCAAATAAATAAGGGGGAGAAAGCTCTCAACCCCTGAAAAACACTAATATACCAATAATACACAATCCTCGGGAGGATTGGCTAGAATATACATCAAAAAAGAAAATCTGCAGAAATGTCGGAGTTGCTGGGTAGCAGCTGCAACTCAAAAAATAGAAATGGATGAATATAGCTAAAGATGATGTAGATGATGCATATATCTCATCCAATGGATCTCTCAGGTGGAAGGCTAATCCAATCCCTGAATATCTTTCCCTCCAAAGTATTGGTGCAACCCCTACTGCAAATATGCTTAGAAATAACACAGTCAAGGAGCTGGATTGCGCTGTCTATGATGAGAGAGGCTTGGCCTTGATGCCAAGATGTGCCAATAAGCTCTGAAACCTCCTTCATTGATCTCCTGGAGAAATAGGAAATCCCTTCTCTGAAATATGAGCAAAGGAAAGGCGTTGTGGAACCCTCCACTGCAACACCCAACAACACTATGTTATACTTCAGCAGAAATAACACAGTGACTAATGGTAGTGGCTTTGGCCTTGAGCCAAGATTTGGAGAAATGAAGTGAAATCCTTCAAGAGGCCTCTCAAGAAGGAGAGTAAATCCTAAATAGGAATCCCTTGTGCTAAGCAGCACTGCAACTCAGCTGAATAGCTGGAGACTGCAATTTGTCTGAATAGACAAATATCAAATCATCCAAGATATCTCACTATGGCTGCCTCTTCCTCCTTTTATGCAAGTGAATGCCTCTTCGCCATGGACCCCACAAATTAGGGTTTCTTCCAAAAATAATCTTTCTCCCTCCAAAACTGCATTGTCTTCCCAAGCAAGCTACACCTCTTAGGCAGCACTGTTGACTTGGTCAAACTTGACCTTGTCCTCATGCAAATTACCCCTTTTCACACTGGAAGGTGAAAAATAAGCTGCTCCAATGATCCTTTTCACATTATGAAGGATATTATTCCTACTCATGGTCCTTTTACCCATTTTATTCACCTCCTAAGTGAGATTAGCAAAAATTAATATTCCAATTTGTCACATGCAAATTTTGGAATATTACACTACTTGTGCCAAGGCAAAAATGGGGATTTTCACATCTCTGCTTAGGGAAATGTCAACAAGAAGAATGTTTCTTTCATCAAAAGGGATGCAAGGATGGTTTTTGTAAAGCATGACACTGCATATTGGTCACAGAAATGACCCTCCAATGTGCGAGTTGGGGATTGCAGAGACAGTGACAAAGATTTGTGTAACAGATTCCCCCTAAAGTATGAATTCCGAGAGAGAGGGAGGGGTGAAATAATTTATGAGAATGCGTTCAAATCAAACACCATTTTTGGAAGACCTGCGAGTAAAAATAAAACTGATATCTGTGATACATCAATCATGTGGCATGGGCATAGCCATCCATAATCGAGTGTGTAAAAAATGAGATTCGAGGTATGGACACAACCATCTAGCAGGAAGGATCAATAAATAGACTTAGGTATGGTGGCAGCCATCCAATCAAGAGAGTCATGCAATAATTCATAACAATCCACAAAAATCCACAGCCTGGAGTTTATCAGACAAAACCAGGGTCCTGCGCTCCATCTCGACCCGAACAAGTACAATTTTGAGCATGCAAATGTATGAGTTGAAGTCGAACATGTAGGAAAATCGCCTGATTACCAGCCAATGATGAAAGTTGTTAACAGACACGAGAGAAACCACCAATAATGATGATGGTCCTCAAGGTACAAAAGGTACAATCTACGGAATTTGAAAAATGATTTGACGTTGAAAATCCGCAGAATCACTCGATCGAAGGCCAATGATGTGAACCTTGCATCGAATGCGAAAAACCTGCCATTGAGGCATGCAGGCTCCAAGGTACCAGAAGGGAGTCTCTAGATCAAATTCCTGGATAATGAGTTGAAGTCGACAGGAAGTGACCTAGTCGAAGGAGGGCCATAATGTTTTCCACATCATCGACACGAGACAAAGGAACATGATGAAAGTGGATCAGGACCAACAAGAGATCAGAGGAAGGTTGACAACTTGCAGAGGCAAACTTCTCTTGAACATATCAACAACACGACACTAGATTTGGCAGTATTTGAAAATTAAGGATTTGAGGTCATGATGACGTGGAAAAGAGTAGATGAGAGGTCAAAAGAGATTACCCAAACCCATGGAGGAAAAAATAATGAAATGAGATGTCCCCAATCGCGACATGAATGCAGACAAGTGCCATGTTCAAGAGCGACATACTGCCAACATAACTAAAACTTGGTTCCATTTCCCCCCACCATTTCTGGCAAGTACCCCAATTATTTTTTAAAACAATCTTGAAGGGGATAGCATATGCTTGTACTATGAGTTTGTCCTTCGGAAAAATCCAACCTAGTACATTTTACTAGCCCTAGGAAGGAGGAACTCGAAATAATGTCATGGTGATGAAGTTCGATGTCATCAAGGTTTAACGAATCTGACAAAGGAAGAACTCGACATTTTTTCATGTTTAGAGAGTTTGAAAAGAAGGAAGAAAATAAAAATCTAGCAATCCCTTTTCGTAGGTAGTCTGACAGATCCGAAAAGGTAGAAAACTGTGTCTGAGAGAACCTCTTAGTCGTGATAGGCTAAGGTATTCCTTTTTCGTAAATAATCTATCCTAGCACAAAAAAGGGTTAAACATATACTAGGTAGATATCGTTTCGCAGCCATTTAACGCGTTCAAAATGACAAGAATCTCGGAAATATTTTCATTTTTAGAGAGTTATAAAAGAGCTATAAGGTGACTCCTCCTAGAGGAACGAGTGGTATTAAGGGTAGCTACTAGTTCCGGTAATGGTGGAACTGCTCAGAACAAGTAAAGGTCAAGAGGCTGGCTAATAAGACCACTCATTGCAGCGGTTCCTCAGGAATGGGTAAAACAACCAAGTGATGGCATATGATCGACCAAGCAGATAGTGATGGTGGAATAAGAAAACCAAGGTTCATATGGCAATATAGGCTTATAAAATGACAATCACGAGAGTTAAAATAGAAATGGTTTCATTTTTACACGAGCTTGAAACAAAGATAAACTATACTTGAAACCGGTTTCATTTTTACACAAGCTCGAAATGGAAACAAACTATGCTTAAAAAGGTAAGCATGCCCCTAGCATGGTGACTCAATTTTAGGTACATGCCCCCTAAGCTTTAGTCCATATGAAAGGCAGATGGAGTGAAGGTTCAAATTACGAGATCAAGATAAATACTCGACTGGGATTTTACGAGATCTTATCAAAGACTCGAATTGAACAGGAACGTGTTTCATTGTTTTAACAAGGTTGACACATTCAAAGAACTATCCTCAAAAGATCTTGTTTCATTTTTTAAGGAGCTTGACACAAGAATAGAAACTATGCTCCAATGAGTTTGTTTCATTTTTTTAAGGAGCTTGAAACAAGAAAACGAACTATGCTCCGATGACCTTGTTTCATTTTTTTAAGGAGCTTGACATAAGAAAACGAACTATGCTCTGACGAGATTTTATCATGATGAATAAGAGGTCATAGATTCCAAGAGTTTTGCATCTGATGGGAGAACAACATCTTGAAAATTAGGACCCAATGCCCCCAGCACACGATGCACAATGGCACTATCACCGAATGCGGGCACGGGACAGGTAGCCACATAATTAACCTGCGGCGGGGATGATACAACCAACAGATAAAGACTCAGAAGGGATGATGGTGAACTGGATGTCACGTCAGGACCAAAGAATGAAAGCTGACCAATGGTCACGATCCAACCTTCATGTGGAAAACGGATCACACGAAAGAGGGAAGAGACAAGCGCTCCCATGACATAATTATACTATCACCCCAGGAGTAGATTAAAATCCAAGGGGCCTGGAATAACCATCACGTCTATATAGACGATTTTCCCTCCCAAAGTAACATGCAAATTTAGAAGGATCCCTAACGATTGATTGGTTCTGCGTAACAGGCACAAGCGATGGAGAACCAAAAGCTTTCCAAGTAGTTGAAGACAAAATACTAATAGATACACCTTCATCTATAATTGTGCTAGATACGATCATATCGAAGACCTGTACCGTGATCTCAAAAGGCACATAAGAAGGAAGGCGGTATCCTACAAATTGACTCCAATCGAAGGAAGCGACCAAACTACTTGGAGGAGGTACCATAGAACTGAAATGGTCATCCCCTAGTGTTACAGTAGCAAGAGGAGCATCCTCCTCAACCTCCATCATGGGAGTAGGATGAGCAACTTCGTGAACTATAGGGACGGGAGAATCTTTCTCCAAGTCCGAGGAATATGAAGAAACAAAAAGAACTTTAGGGGGATGAAATCCACTCTCAATGTAAAAGACCTAATGAACCATGGGTGGGACTAGATCAATTGATTCCATGACCAATGGTTGGGCAGGAATGGATTCATGAATTTGAATTTCTGAGGGAATGGGATCGACCAAGGATGAATCTTGATCGATCGTGGGATCAACTAGGGGAAGACTTGAAGAAAGCTTCTGGTAACCAGCTGGAAGGCAGGGTGCAGAAACAGTAGGGGTGTCCAACACTCTCTTGGCTTCATCCATGTACGAAAAAATGTGAATGGGATGATGCCCTTCACACAACTTACATGGATTCGTGATCTTACCCTGTTTCTTACGAGTCTTATCAGCACTAGTCAAAGATGTGCTACCAATATGACTTCTAGAAGCCAAAGGCAACAGTGGATGGTCGTCAGACCATGCTTCGAGTACCTTGGGAATACCAAGTCAGTCTCGAAGAAGATGGTCACCTTTGCACAACATGCAAAGGAATTTGACTTTCCGTGGAAGTTTGGATGGTATATTGATGGAAGGTTTCTTAGGCGCAATAGCCACAAATTTCGCCTCTCTCTTATCTAACTTCTTCTTTTTCGTCTTCTTCTTCTTCTTCTTCTTCTTAGCCACTTGGTTACTAGAATCTTGACTTTCACTAGGAAAAGTAGAAGAGGAGGACGAAGAAATAAGTGAAGAAGGGGAGAGGTCCACCTTAGAATCAACATGATGTTGTTCAGGTGGAGGGGATGGTTGTACAATAGAGGGAAAATTTGAGACCGCTGAGGTCGAGAACAACCAGACATTCAAACCAACAATTAACCCAACAAGGGATAATGTTTCCATATAAGGAGCACCAACATTCCCAAAAGCAGGGAAAGGACCAGGATTCCCTTCGGAGGGGATTCCTTGGTTGGTAAACTCCGGAAATGTTGCCATTGGAAACAACCGTCAAACAAAATGCTAAGTAAGATAACTCTAACCAGGAATATTTCGTGGGCAGTTAATATTTTAAGACATTGAAGCAAAACTCTGTCATTTAATATTTTAAGAGTCGAGAAACGAGCAAAATATGACTCTATCACTTTCAGGTTGAACGAGCATGAAAGAACAAGCACTCGATGATCTTTTACTTATTTAAAGAGTCATGAAAAGATCAAAATGACTACTCAGGTATTCTAAGAAAGAGGGTATACTAGGTTTCCGTGAACTGCCATATACACCTTGGTGATCAAATGAAACAGAAATGACCAAGGACTTGACGTACGTTCAGGTAATCTCCCTGAATGTTGTGTTCGATGTATCATGGTTACAAGGCGACAGACTCGACTTCCTATGGATAAAGGATTGCAACCTAGAGGGGTCTCCCTTTATATACGCAACAGTACGAGGAGCATAAGTTCGTACTAGCGATGTCTTAAGCCAAGAGGCGAGCGACAACTACTAGGTTTTAAGACGCTGGAACACGTCTCTAGCCTATAACACTAGAAATGTTTCATTAGGTTCCAATGTTTCCTTATGTTCATTCAATATATTTAAAAGTTAATCTTGAATTATGTTTCAATTTCCAGGCCCTATCGAATGTATAGCTCAAATACCTAGATGCAAACTATATGCAAATGAACATCATTTCAATTTGATGAATGCTAGCTATAAGAAGGATATAAATCTTTCAAACAAGAAAACAAATAAAACACACGAAGAAACTTTCTAATGCCCTTAATGCAATCAATTGAAAACAAATTTCCTTCCTAGATTGAAAAATGCTAGTTATGTAAAGGAACGTTTTATTTTCAATGCAACAAAAGAATGCAAAAGTATTTTTTTATTTTTTCAATGAAATGAAGCACACATTGTACTAATTCAATGGAAAACAAAATAAACACTAGTTTGAGCTTTGCAAATGTAAATTTTTGAAATTGAATGACTCAACCAAAACGAAACAGACACAAAACCAAGTTAATGGAGCAAACTTTCAAACGAGAAAGAGAGTTCTCAAAACGATCCAATCAAGCAAAAAAATCGATGCTCAAAGTGTTGAAGAAGAAAGACTAATTGAAAAAACGAAAATACCATTCAATCAACAAAAAAAAGGGATCAAGAAAACTCAGTCTAACAACCCAAAACGAGACTAATAACAATTAAAGAGACTCATTCCTGAACAGATGGCTCAGTGTGCAAGAACACCTAGAAACCCTAAGGTCTTAAATGACACCGATAGGAAAATGGACAAACGACTAAGGGAAAAAAGTCTATAGTAGTCGACACAGTCTCCAAAGGCTTCAAAACACTAAAAAATAACCCAGAGGTAAGAAAAAATGACCAAAAAAATGCATTAGGGGGTTCAATCCAAAACCTACAAGGATTGACGTGATTGTCAAGCTATAATCCACGCCATATAGAGGTTGGTGCAAGTGCTAAAAGAGCAACATGCGCCAATCGGCACGACTGTCTGGACAAAAAATGTACCAAGCTGGAAACCTATGAAAAAAGAGGTAAAAAACCTAACATAATGGGCATAAGTCAACCTTGACTCTCTGAAGCTAAATAGTGAATGGAAATTCAACAAACAAACCAGAAAAAAGATGGATAACTAAACCAAGAATAGAAACCGGCCCAACAGGATGACATGACAAACTTGCATTGATCCGCAGCTGAGTCGCCAATTTTTTATGAAGGTAAATCCTCTCTGCAGACAAAGACGATCCCTCTAGCCCTAGGGTGGGTCTAGCAACAAAATGACACGCTAAAGTGTTGCTTCATAGTTAATGAATGAACAAAATACATGGTAGATTGGCCTACCTTGAATCCAACGCTATCAATGTTGCAAAAAGAGTAGTGGTCTCTCGCTCCTTTCGCTGTCACGCTCAGATACCTGCACATAGGACAAAGAACTATAACAACATACAACAACGTAGTTTCATTCAAAACTATTAGCCAATCAAAGAGGTCTAAAAATATCATACCAAATAAACATCATAACACAATAGTGGAACCAAACAGTAGTCATGTATATTAATGAGTAGAAGGAAGAGTAAAATTGATGCTTTGACGTCGTGATCTCCTCCAGTAGGGTTTAGATGAAACACGTCTCAACTGTCGGTCAGGGAATTCAGACTCAAGCTCTCTTAGAAGTCATCGACTCAATCTCTCTCAATACTATCTTTCTTATTATATCTCCTCTAGCATCTTAGATATAGTACAATTCTCTTGTTCAGTTATTCAACCATTTCTCTATAATGTGTTTAGCTAGCTTCTACTAAAGGAGATAGTTTCTTATATAGAGGAAAGAGAGGAGGTTGGGATCCCTAAAAATGTGGGAGGGAGTCCTATCCTTTAGGAGAGTTCCAAGGGAGGTGGAAAATACTAACTAAAGGAAGGAGTCCGTGGTTGTTTCAGTTCAACCACTCCCAATGACTCATCCCCGAGGTGGTTGGAATGGAACCTCTGCCTCTATTTTTTTTTTTAAATCCATAAACAGCTTGGTGAGGGTGTCTAACTACCATAGAGTGCCAAGTGGTGCGGGCTTAGTGTTAAATTTCCAGGTCGTCACGAGGATATAACGGGCTACTCGCGCCAAGGAAAAAATAAGGATTTTCACAGCTCTGCTTAGGGAAATGTCAACAAGAAGAATGTTGCTTTCATCAAAAGGGATGCAAGGATGGTTTTTTCAAAGCATGACACTGCATATTGGTCACAAAAATGACCCTCCAATGTGCGAGTTGGGGATTGCAGGGACAGTGACAAAAAGTTGTGTAACAGGAGCCAAACTAAAAAGTACTTTACAACTTGACTTCTCTTATGCTACTATTCCTGTTTTCGAGAAAATGAGGAAATTGTATCGGGAAAATAAAATGAAGTATATGATAACTAGTAAAGAGAAGCCCATCAATCATCCAATATAGGTTGTACATACAGATCTAGAATATTTTACTTTGTATAATGATGGTGATTTGAACTTTGTAAATAATTAGCTAGTAGTGGTAGAAGATGTGTCATAAGTTTTAGAAATATTTAGAGCAGTTCTTGATAAGGAAAAAGAAATGGTGCCTTCTTCCGAGAAACCTCTTGAAGAATATAAAATCAGTACAGAACAGAAAAATGAGGTGACCGGCCAAAGTAAATTAGAACCAATAGTTAAATTTCAGCATCTAGAAGATGAATATGGACTTTGGAGCATGGTTTTCGATGGGCCTTTGGGTAAGGAAGGTGTAGGTATTGGTATTTGGATCCGGAGTGTTGGAAAAAACTGTGAATTATGGATAAAACACAATTCCCTAGACAGGTGCTAATCTAGAAAAATAGGTTAAAGACTATACGACTACTTTTCCTAACTAAGAATAGACACACGAAATGGATTAGATGCTTACCTGAAATCCAAGAGCTTCCAAATGATTCCTTCTATCGCTTCTGTTGTAGCTTCAAATTCCAGCCAATTGTACAAAATATTTCCTGTAAGAATGAACACTAAACAATAGAAGATAGCAATAATACAGATGTCTATTCAAGTTATTTTTCTAAATCAGTAAAGCATAAACCATATACATCAACCAAGATCTTGCAATATGGAAACTCAAAGCCAATACAGATGCATATAGGGGAAAGCAAGTTGTATTATTTATTAATGATAGAAGGGGAGGTTACAACAAATGACTGATTTTTTGTCACCATCTCAAGTAGCATCCGAACCTCATCACAATGCAGATATCTCTAGAAAATTGTCACTCAAATCAATCTCCTTAATGCAAAATCCATCAACATCTCTCTACATAATTTCTTTACTCTCAAACACTAAGATCTGTGCTCAATTTATAGAGAGGCTGAGGTAGTTTTACAATCAATGACTTTCCAATAATATGTAAGACATTTTCCCAATCTTGTAGATGTCAAATGGACATATGGATTCGAAATTTGACACATGTGAACTCTTCTAGAAGGCACTGGCCAAGTGGAGATTCTGGAACAATGAGAATTTCGCTCCCAATGTGAAAAACACACCCATAGATGTTGGGAAGTGCTTTGCAGTGTAGCCTTGCATGGGGTTACTTGCATATGCAATGCACTTAGTCCCTTTAGAGGCAGCGTTGATGAGCTCTCATATGATATATTATAAACTTCAAACCTCAGAAACCTTTGCAGATGAAAGTCCTTGATTGATCTGTCTTGTTCTTTGTCTTAGGGCATATAACAATTGAAATGTTAGGGGATGATAGAACCTATAAATTCTTCCTAGAGATGATGCCCAGTTAACCAGACCATTGGGAATGATGCCCGAATTGACCTATAACAATTTCCCCCTAAAGCATGAAGTTAGAATAATAACAACAATATTTTGATTGATATGATTTCCACTGTGATGATTTGGAGATGAAGCAGAGTGGCGACCTGCATCAATCTTACAATACATTACATCATGATATATCCTCTTGATCATAATTTCTGAGGGTAGGCATTCCCATGATCGCACATAAACAATCTAATAACATGTACATAATTCAGAAAGTCATCGTCATTAGAATGTTGCCCAATGCAGACACGCCTACAGATATAGGCCCATGTTTGGGTGACGATCTGTATGTAAGGTCACCGTATAGATGATGTGTACAAAAATCTTGAAATCATAGCCCGAATGGCTGAAACTAGATCCGGGGTCTTCTTATCTTATTCACTCGATCATTCGGGTACAGGTCTAGCCATGCAAATATATGATTTGTCGTCGAACATGGAAAGAAATCGTTTGATTACCAGCCAATGATGTGAGCTGTTAACAAACACGAGAGAACCACCATTAATGAAAATGGCCCTAAAGGTACTGCGGTACATTTCGTAAGACGTGAATAGATGATTTGATGTCGAACGACAAACAAAATATTTCTGTCAAAGGTTCGGAAGCGAGGATCTTGTCGATGCTATAACAAGCCTCATGGTACTGGAATCTGATGTTTCTAAGTGAAATTCCTGGATAATGTTTTTTTATCGATAGGGAGCCACCTTATTGTGAAACGAGAGTTACTGATTTTGGAGACAAGGGTATGACTTGATATAGAAATTTTCAGGGATGACAGTCATGAGAATAAAGTTTTATGAGTATTGCAGAAGGATGAGTTATTCATTGGATGACTTTTCTTGAACATATTGGGGACACTGTGATGAGTTGGCAGCATTGACCCAAAACCGAAGTGAAGGTATGATGAACCATAGGTATGAATGAACCGTCAATATGATTACCCAACCCAAACAGTCACAGACATGGAGTGAAGGAAGTGTCATGTTCAAGAGCGACTT
Organism: Pinus albicaulis; assembly: GCA_034641835.2. Lineage (NCBI taxonomy): Eukaryota > Viridiplantae > Streptophyta > Pinopsida > Pinales > Pinaceae > Pinus > Pinus albicaulis. The sequence continues at coordinate 966,557,432 of CM076580.1, read as the reverse complement.
GCTACCATAAATAATTTTGCTCACTTTTCCCAAATTTTCCTCGGTCATTTGTCAACGAGTACCTCTTTATTTTTTAACAAGCTTGAGGAGGATAACATTTTCTTGATCTATAATTCAACCCTTCGAGCGAATAAAGCATCGCTATTTAATAATTTAACGATTCTAGTGATGAATGAAATCAATTTTTGCCATGATCGACAAGCCCGTCGCTATTTTATGTTTTAACGAGCTTAACGATAGTGACAGCCTGGTCCTTTTTCATATTTATGGAGTTTGAAAAAGAGGACAAAAGAAAAATACATAAGTACTTTTTCATAAATTTGTCACTCAGATCTGAAAAAGTGTAAAATAATATCTAAGAGAACCTCTTTGGTCATGTTTAACCAAGGTATTCCTTTTTCATAAATAATCTATCTCAAACTGGAAAAGGGTTAAACTTATACTAAGTAGATATCAATTCATTTACTTTTACAAGCTTGAAAAGACAAGTGCTTGGAAATATTTTCACATTATCGGAGTCTGAAAAGAGCTGAAAGAAAACTCCAGGGGTTCCATTTCATTGTTATCTAAGCTCAAAAAAGAGATAAAAGCGCGCTTCAAATCCTTTTTCGTTTTTAACAAAGCTCGAAAAATAAGGAGAAAAAGTATGCTTTGTGGTCAAATCATTCTTGAAATAATTCTGCATGACTAATTTGTTCATTAGTTGTAAGACCTATTCAGAACAACATCAAATGTATTCAAAATACCTGTTTCATCATAAAAAAACATAATAAAACCATATTCATAGCAATAAATTCGATTTTCAAATAATTAAATGACTATTAAAAGTAGTTTTACTATTCATTTTTACCACTCCATAGTTACCATTTGCATTTTGGAGCTCTGAACCTATTTTTACCCCTGAACTTCAGTAGTTGATCGAGTGCAATAGGTAAGAATGTTTTTAATGCCCCCTACAAGAGAAGATTCCCCCCAGCTTCATTTCACTCACCTAAGTAGAATACTAGTTACTGATAGCTGGATGTAATGAAGGTTCATTATAGGGGAGGATTTGTTTCATTTTTTAATGAGCTTGACATAGGAAAAGAATTATTCTCATGGCATGTTTCATTTTTTAATGAGGTTTACACAGTAAAAGTACTATCCTCAAAGGCACTTGTTTCATTTTTTAACAAGGTTGACACAAAAAAAAAACTATCATCATGGGCACTTGTTTCATTTTTTAACGAGGTTGACACAAGAAAAAAGAACTATCCTCAAAACCTGTTTCGTTTTTTAATGAGGTTGAGACAGTAAAAGAAACATCCTCATTGTGGAGTTGGAGCAGTGAGTGTGTTCTGGAAAAGACGTAGTCTAACAGAATCATCATTTAAGGATTTTGATGAGCACCATAAATGATAAGTTATAACATGCGTTGATGGGTCTTATCCAAGTTTTTAATTGAATTTCAGAATTTTTGAGGGTAATTTTGGTGGTATCAATGGCCACCAAGGAGAATAACTGATGGAATCAGCTTGATATTGCACTAAAGATGTGAATAAAGGATCAAGTCATTCAGTACTCATAAAGGAGGAACCATATAGGATTCTAGATGATGACATGGGTGAATTCAATGGATAAAACATCGAAGATGAAGCAACAGTAGATGTTGTCGTAGCTGAAATAGATGGTTCAGTCTGGGATGTTATCTCATCCATGGTCAAATGACCCAGTGTATACCCTATAGAATCTACTGGAATTCAAAGTGAAACAAGATCAACAAAATCAAAGTATGGTGATTGAGGAAAAGACTCGTATAGGTAAAGATCCTACCGAAAATGAGCTGGAGTTAAAGGTGTCTCGTCTTGTGATATTTCTTCAATCAAAATCAAACCAGGTGGAAGAACTTTTCCGTCAGGCCCAAAGCATATTTCAGGTGGTTGACTATGCGATATGGGAGACTCAATGGCTACAATAGATTGTGGAGTGACCAATACAGAAACAACTTCCAGTTGTTCGACGTTGGGATCAAGATTTTCTCCACTTAGGGAATATAGCAACTGAAATATAAGGGGATGATAGAACCTATTTCATTGGTCCTGGGGATGATGCCCAATTAGACCAAGAACAACTGCCCTCTAAAGCACTATGGGATCCAGATCAACTTCTGGTTGAACAACGTCGGGTTTGGGAGGTATGGTCTCACTGATTAGATGGATTGTGACCATGGGTAGCTATGAGAACTCTATCTCAACAAAAATAGACAAACTAGAATGTGTAGAAACAACTTGTCCCAAATCTAGTATATGGGAATATGATGCTTCACCAGAGGTACTAATAGTATTGGTTTTGGTAGAGTGATGTCGCCTTCGCCATCCAGAAATAACTTCTAGTGGTAAAGGTGGTTTCAATGCTAATCTACGTGAACGACAAAGGAAATGATTTTTTTATTCCATTATTACTGATTTATTTTAACCAAGAACAAATAAAAAAAATAAAAGGGTAATGCTAGGAAAAATGGTTTACCAAGAAACTGTGAACTACAGAACACCTCCTGGCGAACCAAGAAGTACGAGCAGGAAATCTCCATGAATGTTGTGTTTCGTGTATCACAATTTACAAGGCGACCAACTCGGTTCACTATGGATGGATAACACCTAAAAATTTTCCTCCCAAATATACCCAAAGGTACATGGAGGCAAAATTCCGTATTATCATTGTCTGATGTGAAACCGCATAGTGAGAGCACCCTTTTATACTTATCATACTGTAACACTGCCTGATATACCTGAAATTACGTGGACGAGCTACGATATACTTACATACGTGGAGTGAGGTATCACACTCAGAATGTATTGCAGACAAGTTAACGACAATTGTTATGTTTTACGACGTCGGAACACGTCTCTAGCCAAGACCTTCTAAATGTTATCGTTATGGTTCCAATTCTTTGTTAGGTAAATTGAGATTAATTTTATGTTGATCTTGCTTAACAATTTTCCTTTCAAAGGTTCACTGCGATGATGTATTGGAAAATTCCTAAAATGCAACTAAGAATGATAAGCAATCTTTCACTTTTAGTTTTTCAAAGAAAATCCTAGCTAATAGAGGGAAAGAGAAATCAATTTGTGAGCAAACAAATCAGAGAACACAAACTAAATGCAAAGACAAATTCAAGGGAATTTGGATGGCTTCAGGAGGCAACACAGTCTCTAAAGAGAGATAGTGTTTTGCAACGCAGGTCTGAAAGGGAGTTAGTGCTATGCAAAGCACTGTGTCTTGTCCAAGAGTGCACTGGGCGCAATGTAGAAAGAAAAATACAGCTGTTTAACACACTTCTTTTGCAAATTTGGATTTTAAAAAGCCTAATATTTGTGAGTAAAAACTACTGGTTGAATAAACAAAGAAAATTAGAGGTTAAAACACCTAGGATAAAGAGAAGTCTTCCCTAGTGGAGTCGCCAATTTTCTGGACATAATTGTGAATTACAGATAAAACACACTTCCCTAGATAGGTGCTAATCTAGAAAAACAGGTTAATACTATATGACTACTTTTCCTAACTAATAACATACACACAGAATGGATTAGATGCTTACTAGCAATCCAAGCACTTCCAAATGATTCCTTCTATCGCTTCTGTTGTAGCTTCAAATTCCAGCTGGTTGTGAAAAATATTTCATGCAAGAATGAACACTAAACAATAGAAGATAGCAATAATATAGATGTTTAACCAGGTTATTTTGCTAAATCAGTAAAGCATAAACCATATACATCAAATAAGATTTTGCAATATGGAAAATCAAAGCCAATACATATGCATATAGGGAAAATCAAGTTGTATTCTTTATTAATGATAGATGGGGAGGTTACAACCAAATGAATGATTTTTTGTCACCATCTCTAGCAGCATCCCAACCTCATCACAATGTAGATATCTCCATAAAATTGTCACTCAAATCAATATCCTCAATGCAAAATCCATCAGCATCTCTCTACACAATTTCTTTCCTCTCAAACACTAAGATCTGTGCTCAATTTATAAAGAGGCTGAGGTAGTTTTACAATCAATGACTTTCCAATAATAGGTAAGACATGTTCCCAATCTTGTAGATGTCAAATGGACACATGGATTCGAAGTTTGACACATGTGAACTCTTATAGAAGGCACTGGCCAAGTGGAGATTCTGGAACAATGAGAATTTCTCTCCCAATGTGGCCAACGCATTTGTTATCACCCAAAAATTTTCAAAACATCATTGTGTCAACTCCGTTATTTATCATGGTCTCAAAATGGGTTTGAAAGTCATTTTAGGTTTTGGTTAAGGGTAAGTTAGAGTTTTTTATAAGTTTAAAGATCACCATTGATTTCAAAAAAAATTCTTTAGAGGTCCATTCCATGATCAAATACTTACATTTTCTATTTAGGGATCATTTCATAAGGTTTCGGGTTAAATTTCTGCAATTAACCACGAATACTCCGTTTCGTAGCGCCGCTAGTTCAAAAAAGAGGATTTGTTCTATGAAAGCGCTGATACTTTCATAGCGCAAACTGCAAAAAATACACTGTGGGTGCTACGAAAGTGTGATTTCTTAACCGTCTTGTCAATTAACCCAAAATCTGTTAGAATTCGTTGGGGAATGATAGGATAGGGGTATGGTGAGTCAGTTAGAGATTACATTCAATGTACTTACTTGTCTCACAGTCATCATTATCATGATAGGGCATCAGTGAAGCATCATTTAGTGACGATATGACACCTTAAATTCAAATTCTTGCCTAATTTGGTCATTCTCGTTTTCATTTGCTTCCATACAAGTGTCTAAATTCGGAAGCTATCAGGCTAAGCTTGTAGGTGTTCTATACAAAGGCTATCTTCCATATTCACAAGCGAGGCTATTTTACAGATTCAAGAGAAGCTAATAGGTTTTTCCTACGAAACATGGCAGAGGAGAAGAAATTCCACAGAGGGGGACATTGGTTAATATATGAGCCTAAAAATGTGAAGGCTATAATTGAAGATCATACAGTGATGGAGGCTTTTTACAAAGTAGGTTGTCTCCGGTTTTGTGGAAAGCTGCAAGGTTGCCACACTTAGGTGTCTAAAGAATTTACCTTACACTTCAGTGGAACAACTACTAAGATTGGTATGTTAAATGTGCCAGTTACTCCTGATATCATTACTTATGTGACATAAATACCAAGGGAGCAAGATACTTGGTTTAAAGGTTTTAAGTTTGATATGGAACCATGCAAGGAATTCATGAAACCTGAGTATGCAGATATGGACCTCAACAATGCAATACCTAGAAGCTGTAACAAAGACACCTATGCCAAGATGTTGTTCAACATTAAAAGATACTTTACATGTGAAGGCAGGTACCATGAAGTTTATACTTATCATTTCAAGCTACTTCTGCATTTCATAGGTATGATATCACTATATTTTCCCTTCTACTTGCATAGGAGCCTTGCCAAAATGTCTGATAAAGTACAAGCCAAGTCTTATGGTTGTGAAACATCTCTATTTCACCATGGTTTGATAAAGTTATTGGTGTTAAATGAGCTTTAGAAAATAAGCAGGGATTAGCATTTTTTTTTTTTTAATGAATGGATTTGAATTGGAGAACCTAACCCCAGCTAGAAACCCTAAACCTAAAGGAACTCCTTCAACACTAGTAGCAGAGTCTAGTCAACTTGTGGTTGCAAAAGAAAAGAGGTTTGTAAAGTTGAAACCAAGGAAACGGGTTGAATATAGGACAGAGAAGACACAAGTTCTTGTTGCAGCAACTCCATCACCTGCAAAACAGAGGTCAAAAGGTGTGAAAGAGGAAAAACAAAAACAAGTTTCCAGCAAGCAAGAAATCAAGAGAGTGACAAGAAACCAAGCAATGGCATCAAAGGGAAAAACAATTGTTTCAGGTATAGAGGACAACCCAGTGATAAAAGGTAATTTATAAGACATCCTTCATGCAATTGATATAGAGGAATCACCCATTGTGCAAGCTGATTTCATTGGAGTAGATGAACACAAACATAAAAGGATTAATTCAGTAAAGAAGCTTGAATTTGAAGGTGAAAATGCAGCCTTTATCTTTCAAGCAAGGAAGCCTTTAACTAGGCATGCTAAGAAGCTCAAGGAAGGCATCAAGGAGGTCCAAGAAACTATTGAAACATCCATAGTCCCTGAAGAGGTGGTTGATCTCTCATCACCAATAGTGGAGCATGCAGCTAGCAAGGCAATGAAGGGAAAAGGACACATGACAGAGTGTCAACATATTGAGGAGAGATTGAAGCTAGCAAACCAAGAGATTTCAATGATGAAAAAGAGGGCTAGAAATCACAACATTGAAAAAACAAAGTTTAAAAGAGTGAAGGCACTTTGGGAAGGTCAAACTGGTTCTAGGTCTGAGATTCCAAGCAGTACAGAAAAGTTTTTTACATGGACAATTCCAGCCATCAAACAAGAAAAATTTGTCAGAGTGATCAATACTCACTTAAGAGCCAGTAATAGAAGACTAAGAAACCAGGTGGACGATTTGGAGCTACAACTAAAACTAACTCAGGATGAACTAAAAAACAAAGGTGCGGAATGACAAATTATTAAAAAAGTGAAAGGCTAAATCAAAAGGAAAATGAAGAATAAATCTCATGAAAATTTTGTTTTTAGTTCATATGCCTGGTTTTTTTTTATGAAACTAGTGGTATTCTGGAGTTTTGGTACATTTTTGTTTCAAATTTTGAAGGAATCTGGTCAAAACTGCTCACTCAGCAGTTTAGTGGCGCAAACAATGCAAAAAAAGTGAAATGTGCTATGAAAATGTTGTAGAAGATTTTTTCACCCTTTCTTATAAATTTTTGGAAGGAAAATATATGTATTTTGACTTGAAAATGCTAGCGAATTTGTGCCAAGTGAATATGAAGATAACCCTGGAGGAAAGAAACCAAAATTTTGAAGGCAAATGAGTTAAAAGACTACGCTACAAAATTGTGTTGTTTTCATAGCGCAAGTCTGTTTCTACTATTTTGGACAGTTTGATGGTGATTTTGTATAGCTGGCACTTAAGGATGATTTCTGGCATATGTTATTTGAGTTATTGACAACAAATAACCTTGAAGTCATGGGTTCATAGTGGTCAGAGTGTCTCAAGAACACAAAGAATCCTAAGCCTAAAAGTAGGGGACAGTTTCCTAGTTTGTAGGAGATCAACATTAAGGTCATAAAGTGTTGGAGCTTATCATCTGGATTCGACCTTATGGGAATATAGCTGGAAAATTATGTAATCTATTTTAGATAATTTTGTTATGAGTAGATTTAAGGAGTTTGAGCCCTATTTGTAATAGGACGGTTCATTAGGTTTGCAGCTATCATTTTGTAATAAATACCATGTTATATGGTTAGGAAAGGTGTCAAAGAGTATGAATTCGATGTATCTAGTTGGGGATAAGGTTATCCTATATTTTAAATGATCTATAAAAGATAAATAAGTTTAATATGCATGGGTTGGACATTTTTAGCAAAAAGACTGTGTTTATTGTAAGTGACTGGTTTTCAGCTTGATACAGAGTTTTCTACTTAGCCAACTCAAGATTCATAAAGCGTTTTAGTGTGTTTTTATTCTAATAGCATCATTTTACTATCCTATTGTAGTGGTGTTTTCTTATGTTACTCAAAATTCGTCATTGATGTTGTGACTTCCTCCATAAACAAACTGACTGTGTGTTTAACAGTTTCACATGTGTATCTCTGGACTAGAACTCTGATATGCCTTGACTTCCATGCTGAGTAGATTTTTTTTGTTTTACTAAAGCTATTATGACTCCATAAGCCCAATGTGCACTTGCTAATGTGATTTACAACCAATTTCTATCATTTATCTACTTATTACCCCACATAGAGTTAGCCATCTATATGTCTATCAAAAATCATTAACCCTTTGAGAGAGCCCTCTCAGGTTGAGGAGGCTAAGCCTCAATCAAAAGATAGGTTTGAAATAGTTACATGAGATTGATTTGTTTGGCAACCTATCAGGCCTGATTTTTTGATAACAACACCCATAGATGTCGGGAAATGCTTTGCAGAGCAGCCTTGCATGGGGCTACCTGCATATGCAATGCAATTAGTCCCTTTAGAGGCAGGTTTGATGAGCTCTCATATGATATATTATAAACTTCAAACCTCAGAAACCTTTGCAAATGAAATTCCTTGATTGATTTGTCTTGTTCTTTGTCTTAGGGCATATAGCAATCGAAATGTTAGGGGATGATAGACCCCATACATTGGTCCTGGAGATGATGCCCAAATTGACCTATAAAACGGAGTCCTATTGGTAAGTCAGGTGGAATTCCAAGTAATGTTAGAGAATGCTCTTATAAATTGGATTTTGACTGTTCTAATAATGAACAGAGTATGAAGCGTTGATCACAAGTCTCAAAATTGTGAAGAAACTTGGTGCAAAAATAATTTATGTTTATGGTGATTCTGAGCTTGTCATCAAATAGGTGAAAGGATAATATCAAGAAAAGAATCCACAAATGAGAGCTTATAGGAATGTAGTATTGGATATCTTAAAAATGTTTCCTGAATATACATTAACAGTAGTTCCAAGAACTCAAAACATCATTGCAGATTCACTTGCTACGGTAGCAAGTAATCTCAAAATTTCGACGAACTCCAGTAATAAATTTTAAATTCTTGTCAAACATAGACCTAGTGTTCTTGATAATTTAA